>OY720387.1:15936046-17172420 GCA_963082905.1 Oligia fasciuncula
ACAAAGGGTATCCTTGAGGATTTCTCCACGAAAAAAAAGAAAAACGATAATAATTCTTATGTTTTTCCTAAGTGTATCTTTCATTATTATTCAAATTCAAATATTTTGTCACTAAGTAAATTGACAGACTTACTGAACCTCACACAACTGTTCTAAAGCTATTTTTCTTGGAATTTAAAATTACAGCCTGTATCAATTGAATTCAATAGTGTTCTGATCCTCCTTCGGCTTTTCATCATAAACTGTTATAAAAGATGAATAACATTTGTTCAATATCCAAACAGGGAAAGAGAAATCAATAATCTGGTCCGGCGTGCGAATTTCAACACAGACTTGTATGTGAAGGAGTTTGGTCTGACGATCTCGAACAACATGATGGAGGTGCGCGGGCGTGTGTTGCCGCCACCCAAGCTGCAGTATGGCGGACGCGTCTCGTCACTTGGTGGACAGGTAATATCTACCGGCAAAGAGACATGGTTGATCACCACCTTAGATTCTGGATGAAGGGAGTTACGAAGCATAAAATTAGACGCATTCTGGCATTATTTTTGTCTACCTTCTTAAGTATTTTGATTCAAAAAGTGCCATTTTATATTAAATAAAATCAATGATGTTTTTGTTACTGGGACGTTTTTTTTAGCATTTTGTATTCTAATGGTTGCTTTTCTTTCGTTTTTTCTTAGCAAGCGTTGCCAAACCAAGGCGTGTGGGATATGAGAGGCAAACAGTTCTTCATGGGCGTCGAGATACGAGTATGGGCCATTGCTTGTTTTGCACCCCAGAGAACTGTAAGGGAAGATGCCCTGAAGTAAGTTAATCGTATTTATACCTTGAATTGCTTGTTTTTATCTAATTCTCCAGTGCCCTCGCAATGATAGAAAACTGACATCATCAGTTATTTACGATATTAGGATCCTATTAAACCGACTTGTAAAGAAGGAGGAGGTTCACAATTCGCCTTGCATCACTCAACTTTTTATTGGGCCAACCAATTTAAACAATTCTTTTTATTTGACTTGTTATTAGGCCTATGTGGGTTACACATTTGTTACTCCTTTCAGGAACTTCACTCAGCAGCTGCAGAAAATATCGAACGACGCCGGCATGCCGATCATCGGACAGCCGTGCTTCTGTAAATACGCGACGGGGCCGGATCAGGTGGAGCCTATGTTCAAGTACCTCAAGAGTACATTCGTGCAGTTGCAGCTTGTGGTTGTTGTGTTGCCCGGGAAGACGCCTGTCTATGGTATGTATTAAAATAAATATCATACTTTAATTGGTTCCAAAACAAACAGGAATCTATAAAATCTAGCAGGTAGTTGCGTAACACACTAACAATTGCAATGTCTTTCATTTTGACAATGCAGACGAATTGTTCAAACATATAAAGCAATGGATTAGGAATTTCCTTCAAATCCTTCGGATTGCGAAAGAAAGTGTGTTACGAATTTGGGGTATAGGTTTTGTAACTATATGCGATATCCTAGGATCTTTAGAATATTAAGTCCCAAATTTTAAAATACTAGCATGTTACTGTATAGATACTAAGAATATTTAATTGAAAAGGTCAAAGGTACGACAGTGCGAGTTGTAATAACAACATACTAAAATACATTCTTCTCCGTAGCTGAAGTAAAGCGGGTAGGAGACACCGTGCTAGGCATGGCGACGCAGTGTGTTCAAGCCAAGAACGTGAACAAAACGTCGCCGCAGACGTTAAGCAATTTATGTCTGAAGATCAACGTGAAACTTGGCGGTATTAACTCTATCCTCGTGCCGTCGCTACGTCCTAAGGTATGTTCATTTACGTGTGGCATTCACTGATCGAGAGGACCGCAACATCTTTAATTATTTAGTTATAGCTATAGTTTATTTAACTGCGCCCCGCGGTGTCCCGCATAAGTCTCGGTCCCGTGGGAATATCGGGATAAAAAGTATCATATAATATGTCCTAATCCAGTTCATGGTCTACCCATGTGCCAAATTTCATCCAAATTGGTTCAGCCGTATTGGCGCGAAAGCGAAACATACAAAAAATCAAATATTTTCTCTTTATATTATTAGTTTATACAACACTATCCAAACAATTTTCAAACTGATACTTATATACATACTGTCGTTATTTTTCAATGATGTTAGATTTTTGATAAGTATTCACTTATATGGAATCAATTCGAGCAAATCTGTCGGACAGTACTGTCTAACTTATAAGCGACTTTGCATCTATAAGAAATGACATACTTAAGTACATGATTTTCTTCTGGTAAAATTTGCAACTGTCTAGTCACGAGGTGTGATTATATTTTGAACACCACGCATCATCGTGCCATGTAACCAAGTCACAAAGTTCTATTAGGTTTCGTTGACTATATAGCTATCATTTGCGTCGGTCGAGGGCTCTCGTTTTTTGACGACAGCTGTTGCGTTCCAAAAGTTAAGTTACCACAAAATTCTAATTTTCTATCTTTTCAGCAACTTGCACACAGTCGCGAATAATATTTTGATCAACATAAAAACTGACACTGGCATGCAAATTGCAAAAAACGTAAGAAAATTTCGTGAGCTTCCCTATCATATCCCTCTTAAAGCTTTGTTGAATGCTAGGTGTTCAACGAGCCGGTGATCTTCCTGGGCGTGGACGTGACGCACCCGCCGGCGGGCGACAACAAGAAGCCGTCCATCGCGGCCGTCGTGGGCTCCATGGACGCGCACCCCTCGCGCTACGCCGCCACCGTGCGCGTGCAGCAGCACAGGTACGCGCACATCCACTATCTGTGTACATATGCACCCGGGCGAGCTAGCTAGGCACGTGCCACTGTGACGTCACATCACGCGCACGCGGACAAGTTGGGGAGGGGCCCCATTCCAGCGAGGTGCCTAGTTCATTCGCACGAGATAAACATACTATAACTAATTTGAGTATTACGATGGAAGTTATGAATGCATGCGCCACTGTTTTGCGACCGCGACAAAATATCTCTTTTTACAGTGATGTTCTTTCCGAATGCTCTCCATGAGAGATGTGACCATGGCGCCTGATTTATACTTTAAACAAATAAGAACATACGATATCTCATCGAAAAACTTGCTAACATGATGTGTTAAGACGCAAGCGCACAACTGCACACAGAACAAACTCGTGTGCTCAAAATCCCGCTTATCCATAACAGTGGCGAGTGCACGCGTAAACCGCATCGTCAGTTTCGATTCTTACGCGAATTTACAGTTTTTGCGCTTGTGCACTGCGTCCGATCCGATTCCGAGACAACACGGCCCGAGAATACCGAGTTCGGAGGTTGATTGTGCACTGCCGACCGACGATTATGTACCTGTATTTGACCGAAAATCCTCCCACTGTGTTTGATTGCATGTATTATATAGCGTAGCGTAGCTTTAGTAACAAATTACAACTGCCGCGGTTAGTTTCTGCTGGCCGCTGAAACTCTGATCGGGGGCTGTGCACAAGGGTTCACACTAATAGTACTACGGTTACTTCGGTCCGTGTTATCTCGGATTCGGGTCGGGCACAGTGCGCAAACGCACTTACGCTGTTTTTTTATTTTTCCCTTTCGCTTCGCTCATCACACCTCCACTGCTCTCGTCAATGACAAGCGAGGGCAGGTGTGCGAGTTGCACCGACTCACCGTTAGGGTTTTATAAGTAAGTAGATGGGGCCGTCTTATGGAGTGTGCACACTGCAGATTTTTTATCGGCCGATAGTTTAGTTGGTACTCAGCTGCATCTAGTGACGCAGGAGACTGAACCCAAATCACTTGGGAACAAGCTAGGCTGACAAATAGTTTCCTTAGATCACTAGTGGATATGAGCATATAGTATGGGAGTGCGCACATTATCCAATCTAAAATCGGTCGATAAAATAATCTGAAAGGTGTCCCGATTCCCTTTTGGTTAACCTGTCGCTCTCATTCCAAAACACACAATGCATGGGCGAAGCCGCGTCAAGCGCAAGCGCCATGATTTCAAAATTGAAGACTTCAAACAATTGGCCGACCATCGTAAACAGTGTGTGCACTCGTTTTTTAATTAAATTATATATTTTAAGTCTTTGACTCAGCCCGATAGCGACTAACCTATCGGCCGATAAAGTATGCAATGTGCGCACTCCCTGCGCGTACCTCCATCCAATTTCTCGAAACCATAACTTTGGATTGCGACTATACCCGAAATACACAATAAAATAAGGGAACAGGCAGCCAAAGAAATCTCCCGGATTCAATTAAACCTAATTTGTTTTTATTTTTGTGACTAAAAGCTGTTTTATTGTTTAAGAAAAATGAATCCTTTCCTTTCTATTATTTTAACAGCTTGTTTAATATTTTGGTTTATCAACAAGATACACTGTTCAGTTTAACTTAATGCAATAGTCTATGAAAATACACACCGATATCGTCAAATTATCTACGTATTTATGAAACAAAGAACTCAAAAACCATTTGGTGGTTTCAGATTACTTTTAGTCATTTTTTTAAAATACTTTCATAATCGCTGGCGGGCCACTAGCCTCAAGGCGGAATTAATTGTAGCATCCGAAGCGACGCCCGCTCTCTCGCAATGAATATCACGATACAAGCGCAAGGCGCACTATGGGCATCGCGTCGGGTGATACAAGTGTGTGTACCTAACTGTAATGACGCCACGTTTCAGACAAGAGATAGTACATGAAATGAGCAGCATGGTGCAGGAGTTGTTGATAATGTTCTACAAGAGCACGGGCGGGTTCAAGCCGCACCGCATCATTATGTACCGCGACGGCATATCCGAGGGACAGTTCTTGCACGTGCTGCAGCATGAGCTCACCGCCGTCCGAGAAGCTTGTATCAAGGTAGGCGACTTGTGTTACAGAATGATACTGTGGAGTTTCATAAAATCATAGAATCAGCTGGACTGGTAATAACTAGTTGGAAACGCAAATGAAAGAAAATATTGTGATGCTATCCTATCTATAACTTAACTTCTAATTGAACTTCAAAGATACTAGGTTCTTTATTTTTCTGTGCAATTAGTTCAGGAGAGATCACCACACCCAAATAATAATAATCAAATGTAACTTTGCAAGTAAAGCATTATCTCGGTCTAAAACACCTCGCCATTGTAGGAATTCAATAGCAATACTTTCCACTAATACGAAATGTGGCAGACCACGTAGGAGATGGCGGGACGAGCTGGATAGGTTCCACCACTCCTGGACAAAGGCGCCTTTGTCCAGGAGTAGGACAGCGCAGGCAGATTTAAAAAAAAAAAAAAAAAACGAAACGTGCACGTTTCCAGTTGGAGGCGGAATACAAGCCGGGCATCACGTTCATCGTGGTCCAGAAGCGGCACCACACGCGTCTGTTCTGCGCCGACAAGAAGGAGCAGTCGGGCAAGTCCGGCAACATCCCCGCCGGAACCACCGTCGACCTCGGCATCACGCACCCCACTGAGTTCGACTTCTATCTCTGCAGTCATCAAGGAATACAGGTAAGCTTTTTTTCTTCTTATACCTACTCGTATAACTCTCGCTTTGTCAACCACTTTGTCACATATTTATGTCCGACTACGGCCAAATGCACCATCCCCCGATAAAGTGTATTATTGAGAAGGCGTATGAGTGAGCTGGTGTGTGCAGGGCACGTCGCGGCCGTCGCACTACCACGTGCTGTGGGACGACAACCACTTCGGCTCCGACGAGCTGCAGTGCCTCACGTACCAGCTGTGTCACACGTACGTCCGCTGCACGCGCTCTGTGTCCATCCCGGCGCCCGCGTACTACGCGCACCTGGTCGCGTTCCGCGCGCGCTACCACCTGGTGGAGAAGGAGCACGACTCGGGCGAAGGCAGCCACCAGTCTGCCTGCAGCGAGGACCGCACGCCCATCGCCATGGCACGCGCCATCACCGTGCACGCCGTCACCAAGAAGGTTATGTACTTCGCTTAACCCGCCGCTTGCCGAGCCGCCGAGGCAGCTGCGGGCCGCGTGGCGCGCTGCGGTCAGTAGACGCGTGACTCGTGCGCGGCCGTGCGGTCTCGCGCGTTGCTATGCAGCGCATGCGTGTCCACGGCGGCGGTAACGTTAGTCTTCGAATAAAGAAGCTTTTGACGGTGATGCAGAAAATATTAATCTCGCGTGGCGAAACTGTTGGGGCTTCTATACTTTTAATTATCTCGGCACGGAGATCGCGTCTGTTAACTCGTTCAATAGCTATTCCCTACTCCGGTTTCTGCAACAATTTCCTGGAGCAGGGAATAACACCTTCAGATCTCCTTGTTTCTGAGATAGAACTCCGCCTATTTTCTGGTTGCTTACGTCGATGTTAATGCCAACCATTTTCTACCAGGTTCTGTATAGCCCCACATATGTTTCATATAGTCTAATTTTATAAATGTTGTTATGCTTTTACGAAGATAGCTGTCCCATTAAAAAAGACGTTTCTTTTCTATGAAATTTTGGTTATGGCGAAGCAATTGAATTAAATCGTTGACAATTCTTTGATGATATAAATATAGAGGAAAGCAATAAAAATACCTCATGCATGAATCGTGTAGTGTTTCCTCTTTCGAGACGACTTGTCTTGGATTTTGTCTATCTTCTAAGAAGCATTTGTAGGATTCAACTTTAGCTTTTTAAATAGATAAAGAAGTGCGATTAATTTAATAAGTGGATATTTTATCGTCATTTGAAACTAGAAATGAATTAATAGTGACAGTGACATGCAAAGAAATATATTTTATAAAATATATAAATAGGATCAACAAAGTGCTTATTACTACTAAAAATACTAAGACAGGACGGTTATTGATACAAACAGTGATTTTGACAAACAGTGAGTTTTTAGGGCTTATTTTTCAATCGCCAGATAACTTTTATTCGAGGTATAAAATTGACGTTTGACAGTTTTTGTATGAATTAACTGTCAACATTTCAAAGTTATTCCTCGAATAAAATGATCAGATGATTGAAAAATCAGCCCTAAATCTAGTAAGTTTACTAAACGTAGTTTAACATTGCTAGTGACTCACATTAAACACGGTTTATTGTGCAAAGCGACTCAAACATGAGATATCAAAAACATTTTAGCACATGCGTGAGAATGCTTTACGAATGCAAGTACTAGCGCACGTAAAAGTTCAGAATCTAGTTTCGATACATAATCTTAATTTACATCAAAATAAATTGACCCTCTGTTCAATGGTGCGGCAGCGGAAACCTGACGAGTATTTATATTTTTAATTATGAGATGAATTGAAATGAATAGCCTCACTATATTAGTACCTATTTATTCCCATTAGAATTTGTAACTATCGCTACGTATATTTGTTGCTTTTGCACTAATCAGTGATCATCGCTTAGTAGCGTCCTCATGCAAATAATTCTCATAAGAGGTTTTAATTATGATGATATTTCCTTTTGCCTTATTCGTCGTAACATTTACAACTAAATAACTTGTGAGTCTTCAGCCTTCATACGTTTTATTTTTTTATGTCTATCCACTTTCTACATCTCTCTTTCTCGCATAATTATTGCACCAACCATACACAGCACAGCTACATGCATTATGTATATAAACACATAAACATACAACCAACCTTATTATCAGTGTAAAGAATGTTATTTTTATTTTACATTTTTAAGTTTATTCTAAAAAAGTAAGGAGTTCTTTTATAATGTATTTTTTTAGCTTTAAGTTTAATTTCAACTAAAAGTTGGGAAGAAGCAACGTCCTGACTTTAGGAGTTAGTGAGAAATGTTTTCTTTTTTGTAATTAGTGTGAAAGTTAATAAACAAATTTTTATTATTATTTTTGTTTTGGTGTTTCTATTGGTCGTCTGTGACATGAAATCATACTGAATAAGTTATTTTTTTGTTCAAAGATTACACTCACGAAGTTAGGATCGTACATCATAGCTTGTTCTGCAATAAGGGATACAACACTAGATGTTCATTAGATATAGGCGTACTTACTTGTCCCACACGATATTAGTGATAGTTTTCTGAGCCACAATAGTCTGTGTACTATAAATAAAGTGTAAATATGTATAAAATACCATATTTTCGCAAAATTATTATGTAGAACTTAAACTCAACCCACTCAATTATTTGGGCACTGTATTTTCAAATAATATATTAAAATTCAAGGATTGCAACATTTACTTAACATCGGAATGATTGCATATGACGGTGCTTATGATTACATTTATGAAAAGCTAAAACTTCGATTTATGTTCAATAAGGATATGTTAAACCTCCAATAAAGAGACTATTATAACATCGTTGCGTTAAGGCACAAATTCCGCTTATGCAGGAATTATCCATATATTATAACATATCTACCCCTTAATTCGTAGCTTTAAGAATGCTCTCATTTCATATTTCAGGACCAAAAGACGTTGAAAATAAAGTGACGAACATTCGACAGAGCTACAAAATCAAATCACACAAATAAATAAAGGGGTAGTGAACACCACGAACTGGTTAAAGTTAAGATTCGAACATTGGTCCAGTAAAGTGCCTCATCGTAAACATTTCCAAACGTATATTATGTTAAAGTTCCATATAAGTTAAATTCAACTTATGGCAGTCAAGTCATAAGTCAATATGATGATATAGTAAATATTTCAATAATTGAATTCTAACAAGGGATTCTCTCCAGTTGTCCTTATTTTATATGGTCAGTAATGAGTAATATATTACACACAAATTTTCCCCCTATAACTTTCTTAAAAATTGGAATAATAATTTTGTTAATCGTTGTGCATAAAATTATCTGCTATATTCCGGGAATTTCATGGACACGCCCTCTTGAAATAATGTACCAAAAAATGTAGGGTTCTTTTTAAAGGCAGCCTTTACCGAATTTCAGATCACTAAGTTAACAGACAATAAGTGGATAACTTGGAAGCCAAGTGATCCGACTAACATTTTGGCCCAAATTGTGTTATGTGCATTTTGGCTTTTATGAAACCATTATAAATGCCAAAATGAAGTTGGGCCTTGGCTTTCAAGCTTCCAATTCTTTATCTGGTGGTAATTATTTTCATAAATTGGCGTAGTATTTTTTTATATTGCCCGCGCTCCGATTTTTAATTAAAAATGTATAAGTAAGTAGGTATTTTGTTTTGATCCTTTGCAAGAGCTTCCATTACAAATCATGGTAGTATGTAACTAAGCGCCTTATTTCTGTTTCTGTTAGTATTACTGTTAGGAAAGGTATCAGATGACACGTGCATATCCGCTAGTTTTCGTTGCCAGAGTACTGCAAATTACCCACACAATATTCATTTAATTTATCCCACGTCTGCACGGGCGCTTTTTTAACGCCCTTTGAATGCGCTCTGTTGGTTTCTCGACCCTCGGCTCAACGCCGAAAGTTGACAATCCAGTGTGCGGTATAAAAATGTGACGTTAACAAAGCGATTATAGGCTTATTCAATCATTTTATTATTTAACTCGTGATATGTTAATTGCGCAGGGCTTTTGGCCCTTTGAACTAAACACAATATATGCAGCAAAGCTAATTGTTAAGTTTTCTTGTCGAAGGGTTTTAGTGTATGTGTGTAATGTAAATATGTATTTGTAAATCTTACTTGCTTCTTTTTTCATTCATGCTTTTGCATTTGTTTGGAAAAATATGGTTAGTGGGTTCATAATTAAAAACGTGTCTGTCGACTGTTGAGTCCCTTGCACGTTTTTGTTTAAGATGTCGTAAAGCTGCCTCATTCCGCTTTTTGCTAAGACGCCACATATCAAACAAAACAGCCGTTCGCCCTCTGTAATGTGAATAGCGGCACAGAGGTGACTATGGTAATGAGGTCGCAGCATTTATGCCAGCATCCATCTGATGGTTGGTTCATCTGCTGTCCAACCATTGAGTGCAAATTAGCAGAATGTATGTATCTAATGGAGCCGTCTATTTATAAAGTAATAGTTATATACAAAGATAAAACGCGGTAGAAATAGAGACCATTATATTATACACGTTATTCTTTAAATTGCTATAAGCTTTTCTTTCATGTCTGCAATCAATTCATACTGTAAAATATCAATCATTTCCTTCTTATTCACTTTTCTACTCATTACTTAACTAGTCGGTTTATATTTAAGGGGACATAAAAGTCATGGGAATGCCAAAGGCTTTTTTGAGACTTTCTTGGCAATTTTAATTGATAAGTACCTACTCCAAAGCGAAAATCATTTAAGTATCCAAAGACTGATCCTGGAACTCTATGCATCTAGGATCAGAGCTAAGACAAAAGCAATAGTATTATTTAAGATTTATACTCCGTACGTTTTGAGGGAGTTTAAATCGTAAACTATTCGAAGCAATGTGTTGTATCAGCAGGGGTTTCTTCTACACTTGTGAACAGTCAAGAACTTGGATGTGGTCACTTTAATTGTCGGTGGATTCTGTAAAAATCTCACCGTGAAAACTTAGGTGAAGTGAGTTAGCTTTTGCTAGGAATTGACACTATTAACAGCTCACTCCACGCTCACTTCACCTAAGTTTTCACGGTGAGATTTTTTACAGAATAGCACCGCTGATAACAAATTTGATACTACTAGGGATGCCTAGCAGTGTCATATACATATATGTTATCGGTTTCTTATCTTTTCTGCCGTGATTCCATCGACTAGCTTAAGCAAATGAAAAAGAGCTGGATTGAAAATAAGTGCTTGATGAGCACTTATTTTCAATCCAGCTCTTTCAATTCAGCTGTATCAAAACTTTTCAAAGATACAGGGTTACAGCTTCGGGAACTTAAAATTATGGTATGGTAACGTTTAAGAAATACGCAAATTACATCCAATACTTGTTTTTTGCCTGGTAGTAAATGAAAGCAACATGTATTCTTTATTTTTTATTAGTCCGTGCCAACAAAATAAACGCGAAGCAATATGCAGAGTTACTTATTGACCCTTTTTTGCTATGTGTCTTCGTTTAGTTGCAGGCTCGTATCAAGAAAATCTCACTAACTTAAAAGAACGATATTGCGTATAGTTTTGACGATGATACATTGAGATTTGCCTAAAAACGATGTTGTCATCTGGTCTCGGATTCGGCATCTTGAAAATATCGTTTATTAAAATGATTTTGAGTGCGGTTTTATTGTTAAGGCGCGTATACAAACGTGCTCGATATAGTATTAAATTGACTCGTGGACGAGTTAGCTACTGCCATACAACTTATTCGCCCAACTAGCTGCCAGTTGTGCTATGAATTCTATCGTACTTTGTTATAGATATAAATTATGTGCAATTAAATACACTTTTATTTATATAAATTGAACTCTGTTAATCGGATTGTCGAGTGCTGTTTTATTAAAATCACACTTAACGAAATACGCTTAACCAGTTAAATACATATTCTAATATACTATGACAACTATTTTCTATTATGAATTTACAACGTGCAAAGACAAAGTTCGGTCTTCTACAGCAATATTACATGCCATGCTATATGCATATAAAAGGACGCACTAGTTTAAATTAAATAGGGAAGAAGATTGTTATGCCTATAAAAAAACGGTAGTTTCCATACCAATATGTTTGTATGTGTAAAGATGTTGTTTTTGAATGAAATATAGATCTTGCAATCATCTATTTATCTATGTTTAAATATAAAAATCAGGAAATTGTTCTCCAAAACATGATTTGCCAAGAAATTATGGAGTAGGTACTAGTCTGATTTCATAAATCAGTCTAGTTCTCCATAATTTCTTTCCATTGACATGTTTCTTGTAATCGTAATTAAACTTGAATACAGAATAATAAATCATTATCAAGTTTAGACATTAAGATTTTAATGTAGGTATGTTACGAAATAAATGATAATTATTCTATTCGAGAACCACAAACTGAATGTCGTACGCATTGATTTATAAAAACCCTAGATGCACAGTCTCGAAGAAAAGTAACGCTCGAAACTGTCTGTAGTTCTGTGTGTCTGTGTGTTGTGTTGTTGTGTCTGTGTCTGACTGTCTGTAGTTTTTGCAAATTCAACCTTACGCGAATTAGTTATACTTGTTTTTACAAAGCAATGTGCGAAAAGCAATAAAATTTTACGACTGACGACGTTGGTCAGTAGGACAAAGCATTGAATGTAGACGAATAGGTATTTTTATACTTTTTTTTTTCATAACACATTTTGTTAGTATTTTAAAAGTTTGTTAAATTGTGTTCTAAACACGTAATTATAATCTTATCTGAGCGTAAATATGTTTTTGGGTAAAACATGTGTGTATCAATGAAACAAATATTAACTGTTAAAATCGTTTATTCACAGACGCGACACTTCTGTCACTAGCATGCCGCCGCATGTCGCGAACCCATAAGTTATCCCATAATGAATCGATATACATATAATATTTACGAATATTAAAAAAAATCGTAAAATTGACTACCTCTTCTTCTTTATTATATTATATAACGTACCTATACATATTTGTAAAAAAACTTAACACAAAAAACGTCGAAACTACATAAACTTATTAATAAAAAAAAATAAACACAATAAAAAAAAAATCGACTCCATTGAAAAGAACAGGGTCGTTTTTATTATGCGACTAAAATAAAAACGTGGGTATAATACATTGTTCCGACACAGAAAAACCGGCCATTGAAATTTGCCGTATTATTCTTTGACCGTTGAATGAAGTTTTAAGACAAATTAAATCAAAATCACTTAATTCTTCCTATATTCAGTCATAAAATCAACAAAAACTAATCAATAAACTCTTTTACTTATCAAAAATACGATATCCCATCCTTTTTTAGACTTCTTGCTTGACGTAATATTTTTACAATTTGTCAAAGAACACTTCGGCATTTTTAACGTGCTTACCTAGACTCGAGTGACGCGATACTATTTGAAATGAGCGCACAATTCTAAATTGTGCGCTCATTTTATGCGGACAGTTTTGAAACGTTGAGTGTGCATCTTGGGTTTTTATATATCAATGGTCGTACGTGACAAATTTGAAATTCCCTTGCCACAAAAAAATACTAAGGAGCTTTACAAATAGTGCCACAAAAATCAAGTAACACTACATAATGTTGAAGATTGTAATTGAGTAAGCAATTTAATCTAAGACCCGTATTACAGAACCTCACTCCAGATTCAGTCACATAGCTTAAGTTTCAACCAATCAAATGGCTTTAAAAGTTAGTTTTAATATGGGCCTTAATGATCTAAGATTCTGAATTCAAGTCTTGGTTACACAACTTATAGTGTAGTAGCAGGGGTAGGACATACAAATTAAATGAGTGAGATAGTAATTATAAACAGCTATTATTTTGAAAACAATGGTGTTATTTGGTAACATTTGAATATTCAGCAAGGAGATGGTCAGAAATAAAACTATTATGATGAATTGTATTGAGCTTAATTAATGGTAAACATTTTGTTGGTGGCAGGAATATTTATTCCCTTTGTAATTTAGTGTATGTAACCAAGAGTCGTAATATTGTCCTATGACCTCTAGAAGCCTGTAAGTATTATGAACTTATGTTGCCTTCAAACACCGATTTACATATACTGTACGTGATCAAATGTTATATTTATATTAATAATAGTAAATCGAGAGTTCATACTTTAAAATTGAGACAAAATAGCCTATTTCCTAGAAAGCTTTATTTATAGTTTTACATCATGTCTGTGTTTTATTCTTGTTACTTAATGTGGCTTAAAATGATAAATATGTGTCAAGTAGAGTCTAAAATCCACATTATTAATCAATTGCTTTAATGTAAGACGCCAATAATGGTAAATTTAATATAAGATTTATTTTGTAATAAGCTATATTAATCTTATTATAAATTTAAACAAGGGATGAGCACTGTAATGTGTAAGTAATAAGTAAGAAATCAAACTGAACTTTAAACTGTACGAAATTCGAGCCGTGTTCCAAAAAATCTATTCATTAAAGTAAACAAAGGAACTGATGTGTATACTGTATAATAACCTGTCCCTCCGACATTACGCATAAGTTACATAAAAACAATACAATCAGCATATTTGCGTATTCGGAAGTGCACTTCTGAGGTTTTGAAAACTCATAATCACATGATGGTTTCTTAGAGTTCATCGGTCTTATTACAAAACAAGATTTTTAGACCGGGTTTTAGGTTTTTAGTAGTAGGTAAGAATCTTTATGTGGTCAAAATACGGTTCTCAATATAAAACTGACAACTTAGTCTAATACTTAGTTGTAATTATGGACTTTATCTTAGTCGTAATAAAGTTTGAAATACAAAAACCCTTCTTGAAGTTTTAACCTCTGACTAAGGTACAATAAAGTTTTGTAATAAGGCCGTATGAGTTTGCGACAGCCCAATTCCATAAAAGCCCAACATCATAAACAGTGTAAATTTAATATATTGCATTCGCGCTCAAAGTCAAAAATATTTAATTTAAATAGGCAAAAGGCATTTTTCAAATAATTTAATTTTGTTATTAATTTATTACAAGTCCGTACTTTTCCACTACTCGGCAAGAGGAGGGAGGCATCAGACCATTCCTTTCATAGGAAAATTAATCAGGAGTTATTTTAGCTGTGTTACAGTATTCACCTCATCTAAAAACCGGCACGAATTTAGTACCTACTTGGAGTTAGTTATAACTAAATATATATTTGCCATACGCACCCATTCATAAAGCAATAACACGTATTCAACTGTTATATCTGACGCCGGGTTTTATAATTTCAAGTCACAAATTATGTATTTTACAGCGAGTTTATACCATGCGCTCTTATGTATGATAATGAAGAACGTGTAAAATGTTTGCAATTTCATCACCAAACTGTGTGAAATAACGTGTTGTAAACTCCTGTCTCGTCAATTCATTCTGGCTCGATAGCTATACTCTCCGCTCAATAGTTCGACCCGCGGTGCTCCAGACTACACTTGCAACAGTCAGCTTTTATCTGGATTGGCGCGTTTCCTTAATTTTTATTTTTATGGCTCTATCTAATCCGATTACCTCGCAGGACGGCGGAAAACCGTGCCACCGATTTCGTTACAATCAAGTGGACACCTAGATTGAAATTGATATTAATATAATATCAATACTTGCTTTATGAGTAATTAAAATAACGGTGCCTACACTCATCAGTTTCAGTGTTGTTGCAAATGTAAATACCTATTACCATACCTATTACAGTCTATTTTTCCCTGAGTTCGTTAGTTCTAAGCTTAAAAAGTTAATTATAAAACCTGGCGTCATATTATTTAATCCACCTTACCGCTCAACTGTTGAAAAATCAAACTTTGATTTATAACAATAGAAATTCAATTGTCTTTAGATAATTATTAAAAAAACCTCCTTCTTTTTTGAAGTCGGTAAAAAGTAATAGTATACAAATATTCAGCACAAATGACACCAACTAACTACCCATTAGATCGTAATATTGTTATAAGCATTAGATTTATGCGCGGTCTTGTATGATTGGATCCATCACTGCTATTGGTATGGCACTAAGCTTTTAAGTTCGCTAAAATCGCCGGGAGACTCATAATTATTATGAATAGTTGTATTATTTAGAGTAGATATTATATCGCTGATAACCCTCCTAGCTGTACGTGAAACAGTCATACTGTCCTATAATAATTATTTGATTTAGAAGTAAAACATCTTAAAATTAACTGGCCCCTTTGATTTCACTTCTAAATCATATAATTTACCATACTATTATATTCTTTTAAAATTCACACTTTGTTTTTATTATATAATATTGTAGTTATTTAGTCGAAGTACGAACAAAGCGCTGTTGTATTCAAGAAGTACCTAATTAATCGGACTTTGTTTGTCTTTCTTTATATTAATATTGATTTCACTACAACCTAAGTAAAATTGTATTTGTTTGGAAAACATATCTAGTTGTTAATAGTTATTTTATAAACGGACCACGCTTTGTATTCACATAATGATTTCAATAGCATATTTTAATCCTATGACTTTTCAAGTAGGGTTTCCATTTACATAGATGGATAATTATATAAAATAGATTCAAATTTCTTCGTGCAGGGTATACACGATTTCTCGGTTCGGTAATGGAACGTCGGAATGTATGTTAACATTTGTGAAGTAGCGCTCAATTTGCGTTATATTTAATATAATTGTGTAATTAAATGTTCTCTACCCTAAATTAATGTATTTTATTTACAACTAAGTAATAATCCTACTACTACATACGGGTTATTCCGTTTATCCACCCTAAACGCATGTTCGAGAATCCACCCTAAGCCTATAAACGTTTATACAATTAGGCCTAGTGGATTCTCGGACATGCGTTTCCGTGTATCCACCTAGGGCCCGGCGCCCACTATCGGCATCGGCACGGCTCAGGATTTTTATGCGACGAATAAAAATGTAGATAACTTCATTGTATGACAATAAAAGTTAAATTTATAGTGGGCGCCGGGCCTAAGTGTACAAACACAGTGGGAGCGGCGCGGCCGGCGGAATCCGCAAGCGGGTGTCGTTAACACACAGCTTCTTCTGCTTGTGAACATAGTTACAGCGGCGCGGGAAGAAGCAAACCTCTCGTTATGCGGGCTCCAGACTCCTGTGTGACTCACGGCGTGAATTCACGCTGTAATTTTGCCGCGAAGTCGTCGCGAAAAACGTCCCTCCACATTCGCTATCGTTCAGTTTAATTCGCGCGCTCGTCGAGAATGTACGCCGAATGTAGTGCTATCGCCGTGATGCTATGCGCTTTGGCCCACTATACCTAGTTATGTGTGTATTTATAAGATAAAAAAGAAATTTAAAAAAAATGGAGAAGACGAAGATGGTAAATGACAAAGATACATCGCAACCCCATAAAATGGGTTCGGCATGATAACACTCGATCAACACGAGTTGCTGCTCGTTCGTCCAACTGACGCTCATTTTGACGCACCGTCCTCCGTAAGCAAATAAACACAACCTCACGGTCACGGCACCGAGTCTCGCGCGCTTGCTCGCGCGCTACTGCCCGGTATCTTATAGTTCGCGCTTCGCAAACCCTTTGACGCGGGCGCAAAATACAGCCACTGAACGGGGAACAAGACGTGAAGCCCGTGAACGGGCGCGAAAGCCATCCACATTCGGGGTTTTCACGGGTGTTCACGGCGCGAATGTGGAGCGGGCTTTAGAGAGTAGTATATTCCTTGAAGCAAATCAGTTTTCGTTTCCCGCTCGTGGGGTCCGGTCGTGTCTTTCTCGACAGAAGACAGAATTCAGACATGATATGATAATGAGACGCCTTGCGAAGTACTGTGTTCACGAGTAGGAATATGCGTTTACCACTGTCACTGACTCTGGCAGGGCCACCATCAGGGATTTTAATTTTGATAACAAAAAATTACTCGCTAATTAGGTAGTCGAAATTTGTCGCCAAATATCAGAATTTGTCGGTCACTGGTTCAAAAGATAATAAGGGTTTATAGGTGGCCGATCTGGAGAACCCCAGCAGGGCCACATTTATATTCCAAAAACTAGGGCACCTAGTGAAGATCTGTTTTCTCCCATATTTTGTCGCCAATTAGTCGGAATCAGTCGCCAAAAATATCAGAATTTGTCGTGTCACTGACCCTGGCAGGGCCACCATCACGGATTTTAATTTTGATAACAAAAAATTACTCGCTAATTAGGTAGTCGAAATTTGTCGCCAAATATCAGAATTTGTCGGTCACTGGTTCAAAAGATAATAAGGGTTTATAGGTGGCCGATCTGGAGAACCCCAGCAGGGCCACATTTATATTCCAAAAACTAGGGCACCTAGTGAAGATCTGTTTTCTCCCATATTTTGTCGCCAATTAGTCGGAATCAGTCGCCAAAAATATCAGAATTTGTCGTGTCACTGACCCTGGCAGGGCCACCATCACGGATTTTAATTTTGATAGCACAAAAAAATTGTCGCTAATTAGTCGAAATTTGTCGCCAAATATCAGAATTTGTCGGTCACTGGTTCAAAAGTTATAAGGGTTTATAGGTGGCCGATCTGGAGAGAGTTTCCCCAGCAGGGCCACATTTATATCTCGAAAACTAGGGCACCTAGCGAAGATCTGTTTTCTCCCATATTTAGTCGCCAATTAGTCGGAATCAGTCGCCAAATATCAGAATTTGTCGGTCACTGGTTCAAAAGATATAAACGTTTATAGGTGGCCGATCTGGAGAGACTTTCCCCAGCAGGGCCACATTTATATCTCAAAAACTAGGGCACCTAGCGAAGATCTGTTTTCTCCCATATTTTGTCGTCAATTAGTCGGAATCAGTCACCAAGTCACAGATTTAATCGGGTTTTCGTTTAAGAGATATAATGAGTTCAATTATTAAGGTATAGTCCAAGAGCTAGATCGAAGAGTTTACGAAAAATTGCCAAGAAAAAATATTTCTATTAATATGTGTAATATACTTCTAGTTTTATCGGTCTAAAGTCCTTAGCAATGTCCGAGAGAGATAAATTCTCAATTAAATACATGTTTTTATGTTTTAAATTACTAGGTTAGAGTGGCTTAAACTTCTTTGAAAACATTAAACCTTGCTCTTGGTCTATTTGGTGTCAAGATGTACAGTCGCATGCAACTGTTTTACCAGTTTACAATGATAACCTCTAATTAACGTTAGAATAATAAAAAAAAATATCGTACATTTAGTAATATAAAAAATCCTTTAGAGCAAGTTTGTTTATTTACCTATTTTTTTTAAGTACTTTGTGCGGCGCGAACGCCGACCTTCTATCTTTCTCCCCGTTTTTGTATTTGCGGAATCTAGAGATAACAACACTAGAGTTCGTAAATATTCATAATAAGTTGCATTTTAATTAAACTGGCTGACTTTAACTTACGTGACGGGCAACTTGTTCTAAGTAGCTCGTCTGTACACGCGCATCTATCTCTTTTTTACTTACCGTAAATGAAACGGAGCGCAGCGATCTATCTGCCAGCGACTAAAGTGGTAAGTGCACATTGTGTTAGATAAATAATAACGTAAATTTATTGTAGATTTGTATAAAGGTAGTGAATAATGCTTTCCTTTTGTGGGTTGAAATTATAGAATAAGTTTATTTTTATTTAATTCTAAACAAACATTCCTCCTTATGACGTCATAGATATTGTCTAGAAACTACACAAAGTATTTTGTACGTGCTTGTACCAATGTATGGGGAAATTTAATTCTTTAATATCTTTTTAATTACACACCGACTAAATCTGTAACTTGGCAACAAATTGCGACTAATTAGCGACAAAATATGGGAGAAAACAGATCTTCGCTAGGTGCCCTAGTTTTTGAGATATAAATGTGGCCCTGCTGGGGAAAGTCTCTCCAGATCGGCCACCTATAAACGTTTATATCTTTTGAACCAGTGACCGACAAATTCTGATATTTGGCGACTGATTCCGACTAATTGGCGACTAAATATGGGAGAAAACAGATCTTCGCTAGGTGCCCTAGTTTTCGAGATATAAATGTTGCCCTGCTGGGGAAAGTCTCTCCAGATCGGCCACCTATAAACCCTTATAACTTTTGAACCAGTGACCGACAAATTCTGATATTTGGCGACAAATTTCGACTAATTAGCGACAATTTTTTTGTGCTATCAAAATTAAAATCCGTGATGGTGGCCCTGCCAGGGTCAGTGACACGAATTTGTCGGTCACTGGTTCAAAAGATAATTATAAAGGTTTATAGTAGGCCGATCTGGAGTCTCCCCAGCAGGGCCACATTTATATCTCAAAAACTAGGGCACCTAGCGAAGATCTGTTTACTCCCATATTTTGTCGCCAATTAGTCGGAATCAGTCGCCAAGTCACAGATTTATCGCACTGTGTAAATCAAGCTTATCACCTTACCATTTATGATCTTCATACAAAGGTAACAATGGCGCCCCCCTTTAAAAGTAACCAATCTGAGATATATCGCCGTAGAGCACAAAATTGGTTGCGTAAGGTTTTTGAATAAAAAACAAACATTCAATACATAAATTTTAATTACCGTCTTTAGAGGTGTTGTAAATAGTTGATTTTTTTATAAGTAAGGAAAGCTAAGCATCTTACAAAAATATCATTTTTATAGTAATAATGGACCTAACAGGCGTCGGCAAGTTATTGTGTCTTACAACACTATACACGTAATATGGATTTACAAAATTGTGTTTTAACATTTCTTAACATGAACATATTAAATTGTCCCCTTTACATGTAGAAATACTGAGTTGAAGCATTGAATACACAATTTCAAAATGTCTTTGATACCTTGTATAATAAATTTAATCAATGATCATAGTTTGGAATGCTATTACATAAGACACGAAGAAACGAACAAGAGATACATTATGAAGCATTTAACCAGTAGTCTCGTAAATAAACGAATTTAAAGGACTCTACCACGCCGCAGATTACAACAAAGGTGCACACGATATAACGCACTTGTGATACACAATGCTCAATGCTAACTCATCGTTACAGATTATCGACCATCTTTCGATGTCTAGAAAGTCCAAAAGACACACCCTACATCATTATTGCATGAATTTAGGTTTTGCGTTTTGCGAAATCAAAATTGCAAATTCTTCACATTTCCGACAAGTGTCTTTCCCATACCAATATCTAACTAAAAATATAGTGAATAATAATCCAATAACCTTATTAACAAACATGCAGTATCACCGTTAGACACGTTTATAAACACTTTAATATAAGTACACAATTTTAAAAACTATCTAATAGTACATATAAAATGGTGTTGTATATCAAATAAGGGTGCATTACGACTGTATGCAATATTCCTTGTATGAAAGTTGTTAGTGCCTGTGGAGGCCGATGTTTGGCCGTCCGACAGCTCGTGTACCTACGTGTGGCATGCGTCGCGGCGTGGGTGCGGTGCGTGCAGCTCGACTAGGGCAAGGGCTTGTTCTCGGGGATCGTGGGCGACGTGGCGCCGCTGGCCGAGCGGCTGGCGTCGCGCAGAGCTTCGTCGAAGCTTTGGGTTGAATTCGATCTAGATGACACTTTGCCCTGAAAAGTTACACAGAATTTGGATTCAGTTTTGATTTCAATTTAACAAGAAAGGACGGACGAGCTACATTAAAACAATAATTCAGTATTGATATTGAATCTCTGCTGGTTGGTATTCGTCCATAATAAGTATAGTGGATAAATAAACGGTAATCCCGTTTTTTTTATTTTGTGGATTACTGATATACGAGAAGACTTGAGAAATATTATTATTTAACGTTTCCGAAATTGAGAATTTTTTTCGGCATGTACAGTCAACAGCAAAAGTAGATGATCAAAATCAGAAATTCAATACTAATTAACGGAGTTCGCGTCAGAACTGTGTGGCAGAGCTGTTGCTGTTGTTGAGCTGTGTGCAGAGACTGTGTGGCTGTGTGGCAGAGTTCTGACGCGAACTTCGTTCATTAGTAGGTATTGAATTTCTGATTTTGATCATCTACTTTTGCTGTTGACTGTTCCTAATTAATAGAACCCTAAATAATTTCCTTTTTGGGATTCCTAAAAATTTAAAGGACTCACTAATCTATATAATATACCTACTACTCGGCAAACGTTGTTTTGCCATATAAATTATTTCAATCTGCCCGGCGCTACTTCGTTCGCGTGGTTTCCTACACTACTCCTATAAGTAAAAAAAAAAAGATATAAAATATTGTTGCGCGACACAATTAATGCCTGGTACATGGTGACATTAGTTACCACTAGCGCCATCTAGTATCGAGTAGCAGAACTAGTCGAGTCACGATCGTTCTAGAAAATTCGATACTAGAACTTTGTAGAACTTTCTCGAACTATCGACACCTAGTCGGTCGGGGCCGGTATGTACTCGAACATTCTAGATGTTTCTACAATGGAAGGTTCTAGAACTATCTGCGGCACTATATAAGGCCGGGATGCGCGACGACCGACACAGTTTGGATAAAGCGACAAGAGCGAAAACATCTAAGCGATCTTCAAGTGCGAATTAAGAGTGATCAGTAGTGTGATTGTGTTCTTTTAATTAGTGTTTTGAGTTGTAATTAGTGTTGTAAAATAAATTGTTATTTTTGGTTAATCGGCAGTTTTTATTGTCACGAACCCGAAGCTCGTAACAATATCCTAATTCCGTCTCCTGGTTCTAAGCTACCTCCCCACCAATTTTCAGCCAAATCGGTTCAGCCGTTCTTGAGTTATAAATAGTGTAACTAACTCGACTACTTTCTTTTTATATAGATACTAGCTGACCCGGCAAACGTTGTTTTGCTCCTACACTACTCCTACCCAACTCCTACCCTACTCCTACCCTACTTCTACCCTACTCCTACCCTACTCCTACACTACTCCTACCCTACTCCTACACTACTCCTACCCTACTCCTACACTACTCCTACACTACTCCTACCCTACCTCTACCCTACCCCTACCCTACCCTACTCCTACCCTACTCCTACACTACTCCTACCCTACTCCTACACTACTCCTACACTACTCCTACTCTACTTCTACCCTACTCCTACCCTACTCCTACTATAAAAAAAAAAAAAAAAGTATCCTATGTCCGTCTCCTGGTTCTAAGCTACCTCCCCACCAATTTTCAGCCAAATCGGTTCAGCCGTTCTCGAGTTATAAGTGGTGTAACTAACAGACTTTCTTTTATATATATAGATATACAGGGTTAATGGAAAAACACCAACAACCTCTTAAGAGGTTATTGTACTCATCATTATGAACAACTTTTACTATAGGACCAAACATGAAAAGGCGAAAAAAAAATCACCCTACATTTTGACGTTATACATAAATGTAGGGAACAGCAGCTTTTTTTTTTCGCGATTGTAGGTTTGTTCCCATAGTAAAAGTTGGTCATAATGATGAGTACAATAACCTCTTAAGAGGTTGTTGGTGTTTTTCCAATAACCCTGCATAATGTTACCGGCCAAATCCGATTTTAGGATGAACTATTTTCGCCTAGGCGAAACCAGTTCACCGGCGACGTAGGGTGCAAGAGCGAGCGAAGGGCACCCCGAGGTTAGGTTTGGTGAGGTTATTTTAAACCCTTTACACAAAAATAGGACCCCGCGAAGCGGGGCTCCGTCGACATAGGATGCAAGAGCGAGCGAATGAACTGGTTTGGCCTAAGCGAAACTAGTTCATCCTAAAATAGGGTTAAAAAAAAATATATATATATATATTATACTTTAATCGAGTCTCTTTTACGGAATAAAATAAAAGTAAAAATCTAACTCATCTTTATTTTAATCACTTTGTCAACTGTGTGACATACCTGTGTTTCCAAACAAAAAATCAGACGTCTACAAGCGTCCCAAAGCAAGGTCGAAATAAATATTTTAAAAACATAACCCTCCTCTGGCGCAGTCGGGTAAAAATTGGCTTTAGCGCCCCTATGAAAATTATCTACACTTATGCAAAAACATTGCTCGTAGCCGCCATCTTAGTTTTTATGTAAATGTGGTAAAATAAGACATTGTTGTTACCAAACAGTTTTATGGACGGTACAAACCCCTGGACCCTTTGGCAGTTATTAGCTGATCAATATTAAACAGTTTAAAAGAGACGATGTAGTAATAGGAAATCAGAAAGATCAATTAGATATAGCACCTCGTACTAACAAGATCACATGGGAATTTCTCGCTGACCAATTTTAACGGTAGAGATAGGTACCTAGTTTATAAAAAGATAAAAAAAATAAAAGATAAGATTTTTCCTTCTATTCCTTATAAGAATCAGCAAAATAACTGGTAAAAAATATTAATTTCCTGCCAATCTACGTTTTCGTGCTTTAGCTGCTAAAGGTTTTTGATAAGATCATTTCATTTTGATAAACTCAAGTAAATGTACAAAATTTCGTCACCTTTACATTTTCGTACGCCGTGCCAACACGTTCTTCGATAGAGCGGAACGAATCCGAGTTTCGCATCTGACCAATCTTAGTCGACATTCCTGCAGTGATACCGCCGAGAATCGAAGTTGTCTTCTCCGCAGTCGATTTTATCACAGATTCGGTTTTTTGGTATCTATAAAAACAAGCATTGATGTTACAAAAAGTCTATCATTCAATCGATTCGGCTTTATAATTAGATGAGTTGGTAGCAAAAACTGATCTATTTATGTTTTTGAGGAGAAAAAAGATAGGTAGTCAATTTTAAGCCAAAGACCAAGTTGGCACAAGTTTTGGAAAATTGCCTTGGAAGCCACCGTGCGGAGTTTCCGGGGGCTGAAAATTATGACCTATGATTTAATTTTATTTCATTTCTTTTCAACGTTATACTTTTGAGAAAAGGGTCAATATAGGGGACAACACAAATATAGGTTAGCACGAATTTTATTAATAAATAATACGTATGTACAGTCAACAAAAGAGATAAGTATGCAGGATCGTCGGACATAGTTGAAGTTTAGTAAGAAACCGATGGACGGATGGAAATTTAATTTTATTAATAGAAAACCAACAGCTCATTTATCAAATTAAATTTCAGTCGACAACATCCATCCGACGATCCTGCATAAGTATCTCTTTTGTTGACTGTACATCAGTGGGTGAAGTCGGGCTAACGAAAACAATGAGTACTTTACGACAGTTAAATGTTATCAATAATGAGTGGACGGATGTTAAATAAAGGGAGTATCACAATAAACTTTGCTTGTAATGCAGCGACAGTAAAAATCTGTAAGTAGGTTATAAATTTAATAAAGTTAGCAATTTTCTTTCGGGTTAGAACTGGAAGAACACTGGTACTTGTATGTTAACAAGGGCGGTTTTGCAATCGTCAGATAACTTTTATCTGAAGAATGAATATGGCGTTTCGGCTTTTGTATACAGGGTTATTTGTAAAACACCAGCAACCTCTTAAGAGGTCATTGTACTCATCATTATGAACAACTTTTACTATAGGACCAAACCTGAAATCGCGAAAAAAAAATTAGCTGTTCCCTACATTTATGTTCGTATAACTCGTCAAAATGTAGGGAACAGCTGATTTTTTTTTCGCGATTTCAGGTTTGGTCCCATAGTAAAAGTTGTTCATAATGATGAGTACAATGACCTCTTAAGAGGTTGCTGGTGTTTTACAAATAACCCTGTATAAGATAATATTTTATATCAAACTGTCACATTTACTCCTAAGATGAAAGTTATCTGAGTATTGAAAAATCAACCCTAAAAAGCCTCTACTACAAAACTAACGGGTGAATTTTCTTTTTAAGCCGGTGTGGGTACATAGACAAAACGCTGTAAGAAACCATGGGCTAATTTATTTAAGAAAATTAACCTTTTGACCGCCACAGACGTCTATGGACGTCAAATCAAAAAGTGCTCACGACGCCACGGACGGCATGGCACGTCGAAAATAACCCTTTTTTACAGTTCAAAATAAACATGTGCCGTGACTATTATTTTGTAGGTATGAAAGAAGGAATTTGTCGCTTGGCGTAGAGAACACGGATTTTCGTTATTGACGTGGCGGTCAAAAGGTAGGGACATTTAAAAAAATTTAGTAACTACAAGTTGAGTCCAGCTGTGCTCAGAACATGAAATGGTGACCAATTTTTGTGATCATGGTCAAGGTAAAAGATATAAATATTTTAGATCATTTCTAGCAACTTTAGAACTGATCGTTAAATGATTTAATTTGTAAATATATTTTAATGTCACTTATATCTTCTTTAAAATTTAGTTCATGGTTCCTTTTCGGCGTTTTTCTCTATGACCTGTAATTTAGAACTTACCCAAACTGGCTGGGAAAATTATTTACCCTGTATAAGCTTAAAGCCAGATTAAATTTAACGTATAATAAATAAATAAAACTATATAATAAAATAAATTAAGGTGAAAATGTGAAACTCATGCACTAGGTAGGTACCCTAATTTTCCATCAACAGTTTAGTTACGTTAATTTTATTAGTAAACTCACTTCCACTTCTTACGTGCGGCATAGTGTTATAATGTTCAAATTGTCAACTTTACTTACATTGGTGCTTCAGTCACAGCCTGTGTAAGCGCAGCCACGCGTGTTTCTATAGTTTGATAGCTGTCGTACAACAAATCAAACGTGAAATAAGTAGGTACTACTAAATAAATCGCCACCATTTGCCATCTTAAGCTCAAGCAAAATTAAATTTCAAGCCAAACACCACTACCAAACCAATAATAAGTATGTAGATGTTCTAACCCTCGAGAAAAAACAAATAGGCATCGACATGAATGTACGAAAGTTACACATTCACGCAAATAAACCGATCGTGATACTTACACTTGGCTTTCTTTAACATTTTTTAAACCCTGATTAACATCTTCGGTAATTTCCTTCCACACAGTTATGCCAAGTTTTCGTTTTAATTCGGAGCTTTGGCGGATCTGAAACATAAAAAGATACTAGAATTGTTCCGCAGTTATTATTACAACAGTAGCTATTGTCCGCCACTTCGTTCGCAAACAATTTCGTATACGTAAACTGAGCGGGTCAGAATCAGACAGAAGACGGGGACTGACTGACCAGTGGCGTAATTGCTAAGGTGCAATTGTAAAAAGATATCAGCAAATAAATGATGCGCCTGATTCTGTGCAAATTGATTGATAGAATCGATATTTAAGTAAGCGTGAGTATCTTAGAAAACACGAACTAGAATCTTCATGTGAAATATTGGTAGTCTCAGCCGAACCTAAAGTCGAGTACTTCATAGCTTTTAGTGAAGCAAAGTGCGAACTTTCATAACAATTTTCTTCCCATAGGAATTAATTCTCAAAAATCCTTCGTTAATGCTCACTTTCGTTACGTAAGCAACTGTTGTGCAAAATTTCGTGCTTCTAGAGCCAGGTATAGGCTGAAAGTTGTCTGTCAGTGAATGAATTTAAGATTTTGATTAAGTAGATTATCATACCTTGCTCTGCAATACGGTGCGCAGTGTAGCGATCTCGTCTTCGACGCGCGCAAGCTCCCGGCTCCACTCTGCACGCAGCTGCTCCGCCTGCTCGGGGGTGAGCCCCGCCAGCTCGTCGGGTGTATTCACGTCTCCAGCAGCACCGGCGCCGGCCATCGCTTCTTCAGCTGAAGGTAAAAGTTACACAATTTAGAGACAGTTTCTGGCACTTACTACCACTGTGATCATAGATAATATAGATGATTGGAAGAAGAAGAAGACATGCTGAGTCGACCCCAAATAAATTGGTAGGGCAAGAAGATGACGACTACTACTTATAAGAAAATTGTGAAAAATTGACTTGGATTGAACCCAACTTAGTTAGTTGACACTATTTACGTGAACCCGCTTCCAGGACCCCTAATGATGACTACTGTGACCAAATACTAAAACAACCATTTTTGCACCCCTTTCCGCTGTTTCTACATAACGTGCCTACAACGTGATAGCAAGATCAACAATAATTAGTTAAAAGGATCAATACTCGTACAATTAAGCGGCTTTCGGATCTAGCCCTATATACACCTAATTCAATTTAAAGGTTGACCGAGGATAAACTGCGAAGAATCGGCGAGAAACTCTTGGAAACAGAATGTTTTGAAATATCACGAAATAAACAAAAAAGAAGACTCGTGTATCGTAGACTCGAGAAATAATTATGACCTCTATACGAGCCGCCAACAAGACACACGTTGGTATTTAAAAATAAGTCACGGTTGAGAAACCTTAGTAGACTGTAGTCGTACCCAGTCCAAAACTGTCCCCTTGCGAGGATTCGATAGGTATAGGGATGACAAACTACACTAATCGTGTACGATTTGTTCATATCTGGTAAGAGAAAGAAACGGGTTCAAAATGACAATCACGCATATTCTATAAAAATAAAATAACTTACATCTAGGTTTTCAAAAAAGTGAAATAATCCAAGAGCACAGCAGACAAAATAATTAATTTATCAGCCTACTAAATAATTAATTTATCAGACCGAAATTATCATTCTTGAGAACAATAAATAAAACTCAAACTGCAAAGCAACATTTATGGTGTGGTCCGTACGAGTAAGTTGGTAGGTAATGATCTGTGGCCTGTCGGGGGAAAGCAAAGTTATGTAATACAATAAAAGAATAATATATTGCTTCATTCAGCTCATAGCACATACATTTTAAATTGCACGGTTACCAACATCAAGCCTTAGTGACTGCATTCTAATTTGCGAAACTGTTTAACTATTTCCTAGAATGGTTTTAACTTAACCGCACAGACAGCGTTTCCGTACTTAACCAAATTTTCGATTGTACAAATTAAAAATATTTTGATAACAGTTTTCGACTGTACATACATGTTAGTAGGGTAGGCATTTGGATTATTGAGGTTTGGCATTGGCATATCAGGTCCATCTCGTATTACATCCTGTAATGATATTACATAGCGCGCTTTGTTGATAAAAACTAGTTTTAAAAACATGTCAATGAAAACAAATTGGCATATAGGCATCTTCTAAGCTTATCCTAAATACTTCTAGCATCTTATTCATGCGTGTCAAGGTTCTTCTATCCATATAGAGGGTACCTATCTAACTGTTAACTTAATCTATTATACCGTGCGACTGCGCGAATTGAACATTCCACGTAAGAAATGTGTCGATGTTAACTAGGTCTTCGTCTTCTTAATTCACTAATATTCATGGTGGATACTAGATACTATTAATTATTACGGCGTGTCATAGTTAACACAGCTCATATTTTATTATTAGGTGCCTGATGATTAACCTAAACACTATGTTTAGGCGCAAGTCTAGCAAAAAATTTAAACCATCACATCAATCAAGACACTTCTCTTAAGTGATGAGGCGCGAGGATTAAGTATTTTAAAGTTCAACAAAAATAGACACTATTATTTGAAACTAGCTTTTGCTCGCGGCTTCGCCCGCGTGGATGTCGGAAATTATTCACAGAAAATTCAACCCCCCATTTCACCCTCTTAAATGTAGAATTTTGAAGAACCCTTCCTTAGTGGATGCCTCTAACACTGTATATGGTATTTAAGTGCCAAATTTCAAGTCTCTATGTCCAGCGGTTTGGGCTGTGCGTTGATATATAGTTAAGTCAGTCAGGACTTTGAATTTTATATATACATTAGCAGAGTTATTTTAGAAATGTATTTATTATACTCTTCAAAGATCTTATACTTACAATCATCAACAAATATATTTCGAAAAAGATTATTACAGGATTTTATGTTGGTAAAAAACTCTTAACATCTTACACACGTGATAACTTTTAAACGAAATATCCGATTGAGATGAAACAAAAAGTATTTTACTTGTTCATAAATAGTCTTGATAACATAATGCTTAATTTCGATAAAGATTAATATTACGATACATATTTAACGTAGTTTTTTTTTCTTCAGACGATTTAATAATTATTTTGAACACAAAATCGGTTATTGTGATTAAACCATGATAGCTAGATATATGTTCTCGCAGCCTTTTTTGTAGGTCTTAATGGGCTCTACAAACCCGTAGTACATCATTTTGTTCTATTGTCAATAGTTTTTGCAGCGCACGCAAAAATAGGTTTTCGATTTTACACCTTGTGTTACAAAATAGCAATTTTATTACGGATCCCTAATTTTGAAAAATAAAGAATATAACCTATATCCTCGATAAATGGACTACCCAACACTAAAAGAATCATTCAAATCGGACCAGTAGTTCCAGAGATTAGCGCGTTCAAACAAACAAACAAACAAACTCTGCAGCTTTATAATATTAGTATAGATATTAATTTCACTTCCCCATCGCAACTGTGCGCAATGGACGGTATTGTCGCACTTTGTAGAGTTCAGGCCTTAGAGGTCTACTTAGCTCAATTGCTCATTCAATAAAACCACATAAACACGCAAAAGCCTTATTTTATGAACAATCAATGCGTCAATACAGACAGTACATTAATGAAACGGATATTTTTAATTCAGTATAGTTCCCCGACGTACATCTATGAATAATTTTACGACTAAAAATTCCCGTTACAGTTTTTTAACAGCCGCGTGAATTTTGCTGCTTATGTCTAGAAACGTACTGTAGTAACTATTTAAATGTTGGTAACTTTCAATTGATATAATTTTAGATCTAAAGTATACGATACGATATACCTTTATCTAAACCCAAACAAGTTATTAATGAGTTTCTAATTCTAAACAATAGAAACAATAAATAAGATACTACCTTAATCTACCCTCTTCAACTCGATCGACTGGTCTGGGATCTTGGTCGAAGATCTTGTTAAGCATATTCGGTAACATATCGGGCAATAAATTACATATACTAACAATACAAGTCATATAATACAGCTACTATTAAATATTATTGTTGCTGTTATGACCTACTAGGCAGGTATAGATAGGTACTACAAGCTCGAAAATAAGAAATAGGCATAGCGGTGCCAAACTTCACTTCTTAGAACCCTCGAATATCCATCCAGAATGAACCGTCATCTAGTTTCACTACTCACTTGGACGTCAGTTTTAAGCGAGTAATATTAATACATAATAATTGAAAGCTTTTCTGTGTCCTTTGCCTATTTTCAACTAACCTCCAACTGCGATCCCTAAGAACTTCTTGTAGTTTGTGTGACTGGACATCTTGGCAAGATAAGGCTTTGATAAATCTTGAAAAGTAACTCGTACTTCTCGCATTTTTTTTCTAAATATTCTAAGGCGGCGACGTCGATTGTCCACGTAGAATTCAGTTTCAATGCAGAGAGCGGAATCGGCGAGGTCAGGCAGCATGCGCCAGTCAGCGTCAGGATCGTTTTGTGGCCAGCTCGGCTCCTCTAGTTCATCCAGTTCATCCACAGCTACATCGAAACTCGGTGTAGAGTCATCGTCCGGTGGCAAAAAATAAGGATCCTCCATGTATTCCAAACTCGTCGGCTCCACGCCGATGCTCGACGTTCCATCACTTGCCATTCTATCTGCCTCGTCTTCCGCGGCAATTAAGCATATTTTATATCTATTCGATCATATAATTCAAGCTAATGGTCCTTATGTTACACGCGGTAAAATCATGCGCCTTGGCAGAAAATTGAGATCACTTATTTGTATACGTAACTCTACATTATAAATAAGTAAATAGTTACTGTCACTTTACAAACATTTTGTATTTCGCAATATTCACGATCAACTCGAGAAACATGAATGCGTGCACCGGCGGCGCGCAATGATGTCAGTTTCTTCCGCCACGTCGAGCCCCTCCAAGCGAACCAGCTTGCGTTCGTTTCGCGCCGCTGCCCGATTGCTCGTGTTCGCCACTTTCACCAATAACGCGAGCTCCGATCTCGGCGGTGTATAAATTACAATTTTGACCTCCAAAATATTTGCAAATTTTTTAAAGTAGGTACTAATTTGTTACATATTGGAACACATTGATATATATTATAACGCGGTATCAGTGAATCACACAGGGGCTGTTACTCTGTGACTAAGCAACGAGTTTCAAAGAGCTAACAAAACAACAAAACCATAGATTCAACTCACCTTGTGCCGCTAAAGTTTATTGACAGTGCCGCAGGCGAGCGAGCGGGCGGCGCGGGAGCTGGGCCACGGTAGTATTGCGTCATTTGTAACTTGACGAAATACACAAAAAAAGTATGCAGTTTGCACGACAAATGACTCACAGTCTTAAATAATTGGATAAAGTTTATATCGCGAATAAAGCAGGATTTTTTTTTTACCAACTCTCAACAGTCCTAGGTGACTGGACCATTTGTAGGTATGAGGAAACAGATGAGATTATTTTATAAATCCCTTATTTACTTAGATTACAAAGATGTTTCCTTCAAACTCAAGCAGAACATAATCCAGTATTGGGTCATTGTATAGGTACTCTCTGAGTGGAAAGATCAAGTGAGCTGAAAGAAGGAAAAATTTAACACAAAAACAGACCCCCTCACCCCTCGGGATGGAGAGCTTGGTGAATATTAACGGCGGTTAGGAAGCGCTCCAGAGCAACGGAAAGAATTACCTCTTAAGATTACGCGCCGTATTCAAGAGTACCCCTTTATTTAGGTTATTATTTTCAGGCGTCTGTACCGTTAAACCTTTGTTTCGCACCGATAACTGCCTCGTTTTCTATTCAGATTTTCTTTCAATTACATTTTTTTGCAGTCTTACCAAGGGATATTATGTAACTGGGTAGCGGAGGTCAGATAGGCAGTCGCTCCATGTAAAACACTGGTGTTTAGACTAGAAACCGACCCCAACACAGCTGGGAAGAGATTAATTGAATTTGGCAGTCTTAATCTCTCTCTCTGTAGTAGCCTTATTCCATCTCATTTGAGGTCGGCTCTCCTCGTCACTCTTCGCCAATCTTGAGTTAATAAGTGCATCCCGCCCTTGCCCCTTACTTACTGGTAGCATCACTTCATAGTCGAAACAATCCACGAGTCTACTATTAAAACGCCTTGAAAAATAAAAGAATATTTATTGATTATAAAACGTTTGGACACTAAACAGGCTTTTGATAAGACGGGGTAGTGTGATATCCTTTTAAAAATTAAACAGAGAAGTTTTAAAATGCCGAATTCAAAAGATCCACGTAATCACCTATTGTAGAGCAATTCGAAATAAGCTAATTTGAAATAGACATTTTAGGGCTTAAAAAGCTTGGCGTGCCGCAAGGATCTACTATAGGACCTCTTTTGTATGACCAATATTTGAGATATCCTGATAAGTACTATATAGCTTGACAGTGCTAAGTGCGCTGAAAACAGTGCCATCCATGCTTGTAACAAACACCCAGTTATTATGACAAGTTTGCGAGGCCAGCGCTACCGCTGTCGAAGTGGCAGCATTCTGGTCAAAGCTTATTTATAAACTATTAATAGAATCAACGATACGACGAAGAAGAAGAAGATGGCAAGTTAACAACAGGATTCAAACACGGTTTAACAAGTGGACCCAGGCATAGTACTAAATAAAAGTCAGCATATCAAAAACCCTTTCCTCATAACAAAAGATGAATACCCATATCTCTACATGGCAAAAACAAAATGTTAATCCAATTCCAAACTTCCAAAGACAAACCTAATATTCAGAAACATACATTCTTATACTAGTTACTTTGTCAATAAAGTAGATTATTCACAGAGAACAATACAGATACCAATTTTATTATAAAATCTGCCTTCACAATCAAAATGACACAAATGTGCTGTAGTATGCGCGAGTCAAACCTCTTCATACAATTTCAGCATACATCACTACAGGACATCATGGAGTATTGCACAAATGCACATTGGTTAACAATTTACACAAGTATGTTCAATTAAATAACAAAGACTTTGTTACACAAACCAACACCGTACCTACATAGGTATTATGAATACAGTAAGTGAAAAATCCAATTAGCTGCCTATTTATTACGAAGCGGCTGCCCTGGGACATTGTATAATTTTATTACATTTTATTATGCTCTGTGTAGACAAAATATAATATGACCTATTTAACTATAGCAAGCTAGAATTTTTTATGTTTAAAAAAACTAGCTTTTGCATCTTATCCACTTGATGGCAAATGGAATCAGACCAGTTAAACCACAGTTTCTCAATGTGGGCGATAATGTCCCCTCATGTGCATTTGAGACTTTCAGAATTAGTATATTAGAATATTACATTACATCTATACTAATATTATAAAGCTGCAGAGTTTGTTTGTTTGTTTGAACGCGCTAATCTCTGGAACTACTGGTCCGATTTGAATGATTATTTTAGTGTTGGGTAGTCCATTTATCGAGGAAGGCTATAGGCTATATTTTTTTTCTTCAAAATTAGGGATCCGTAATAAAATTGCTATTTTGTAACAAGGTGTAAAATCGAAAACCTATTTTTGCGTGCGCTGCAAAAACTATTGACAATAGAACAAAATAATGTACTACGGGTTTGTAGAGCCCATTAAGACCTACAAAAAAGTCCGCGAGAACATATATCTAGCTATCATGGTTTAATCACAATAACCGATTTTGTGTTCAAAATAATTATTAAATCGTCTGAAGAAAAAAAAACTACGTTAAATATGTATCGTAATATTAATCTTTATCGAAATTAAGCATTATGTTATCAAGAGTATTTATGAAGAAGTAAAATACTTTTTGTTTCATCTCAATCGGATATTTCGTTTAAAAGTTATCACGTGTGTAAGATGTTAAGAGTTGGTACCTATTAAGGAGTTATGGGCCATAGAGTTTTTTATCTATACATATTATTATTATTAATTAATATATAATAAATTTGTAGAAAAGTGGTGTCTGTACAATGGAAATATATAAAAAAAAGTAGCAGGGGTTGTTATTATATCGATGCCGAACCCGAAATTGTAATTAATTTTTTTTTTGTCTGTTTGTCTGTTTGTTTGTGCACGCTAATATCAGAAACGGCTTATTCGATTTAGATGCGGTTTTCACTAATATATTTTAGTAGGCTTCACTTAACATTTAGTATTTATTTCATGTCAATCGGTTCATAAATAAAAAAGTTATGTCAATTTAAAGAATCACGGCGAACATTTGTTAAGGTATTCTATCAGAGTACGTACACGCCTCGGGCCTGCGCGTCCGATCTTCGGAACTACTGGACGCATTTGAATGTTTTTTTTTTTTTGTTGTATAGTTATTATGGCTGGACAACATTCAGGCTATAATTTTTCTTGGAAACTTGAACACCTGATGCAGAACCGAAACAGACCAGCTTAACTATAAGAGATACAAAAATGGTACCATAGCAAAAATTGTTCCACGTCATGTAGATTTTCTGCTGAGAGAATAAATTTGAAGATCTGGAACACCTGATGGGGAACTCCAAGAGCCCAGCTACACCATAACACATATAGGAATGACGTCTTAGTAAAAGTTATTCGGTCTGATGGGCATTTCCTGTTGACTTATAAAAATCGAAGATCAGAAACATCTGATGTGGAAATCTAAGCTATCACTAATTTCACCTCCACGCGGTGAAGGCGGTAACAGTTTAGGACTGATTTTCGATGACGATGGTATATCATTGAAAATTTGACTCTACTGGCCAAAACTCCCATTTATTTTTTTTTAACGTGAAGAAATGCTCATGCATTCTGCACTACCACGGGGAGATAGTGCAGTTATGTGGGACTCTAACCCACTAAAACTCCACTGTGTCCTCCTCTGCCGCTTACGGCGGGAACATGGGCACGCGTTAGCACTCATCCGTGAACCCGCCGCGGCTGTCCGTCACCGGACCCTCCGCTGGGGAGTACTCCCCATCACCGGCGCACCAGAACACATAGCACGCCGTGACCACCCCAGGGACCAAACCAGCACATGGGCCAGACGATCCCGTGTCTGGGCACCCTTGGTAGGGGAGCAGTCACTTACATTTTAATTGATCAGGTATCTTCATAATAAAACTATAACCATGCCTAGAAAGAGGTAAAATCTTTCCCAATGTTCCAAAGGAGCTAAAAGATTGAGGATCATAAGATCCCAAGAATCTACCGAAGAGCGTCAGGAGAGACTTGATGCTGTTTGAGAACATCAGGCTGCAACTCGCTCCGTGGAAACCTCTTCGGATCGCGAAGCACGCCTGCGTTCTCAGCGTATTTACGCATCTACATCCAGATCTCTAGAGACCAGTGAAGAATATGATGCGCGACTGACCGCTGATACGGTGAGATTATCATACATTGTTCCGAACACGCACACAACAAAATATTCATAATCAGAAAGTGAGAAAGAAAGAATTGCTGGAGTACGGCATGAAGAGACAGATTAAGAAGAGCGCAACGAACGTTTGAATTCTGATCGACTTCGACATTCTCTGAACAGAATGTCGATATCATCTGAAGAATCGGATGTGTCTCAAGATATAGCCGTAGGGCATGGCGACCTTCCTTGGGTTGATAAGGAACGGAGTGCATTTACGTATACTCCTATGATTGACTACGCCACATATTCCGCCATCAGAGGTATGGTTGAAAATTGTACTTTTTGTGAAGCTGTTAAATAGCAAAAAGAAACAACACATACTGCTCAGGTGGGAAAGTACATATTGAAATATTACAAAATCCTCCAGAAATATTAAGATCACTGCTAATCGGTGACCATCACAGTCAAAACATTTCTTGGACAACATACGTTCGTACAATAATGCCTTTCAAATGACATCTTTTGTTGCGAAACAGATTTCAGAAGGCCCATTTATGCCAACATTCAAAGTGCAAGGCCAAGTTTACCACCCTATTGGTTCATTATTGCCTGAAAATGACGTCTCGAATCGTCTCGCGCATCCCGTTGTTATCCAGTCCCCGGGTTCTTAGAATTCGACATCAGACGTTTCAGATCTTCGATTTTGACTACCCCGTTGTCGCTGGCATAACCAACAGGATCCGCGTACGAAGTCGCGGGCAGAAGCTAGTGTTTAAATATAATCGTGGCAATAGCTGTTTCAGATTTGCGACAGGTGGTAGGTAAAAGAAATTAGGGGTTCTAGAAAACAAAATATTCTCAAAGGTGGGCAAAATAAGGTTCAGAACCTATGAGTTAAACAAACTTCCTGTTTCAAACTTCAACTTCAGAGGTACATAGTGTGAATTGTTTGCCAGTCAGTCAATCAGTCACGGAACTGCTCTATTTAATATGATATATAGATAAACAGTTAATAAAAAATAATGATAAAATCAAATAAAGTACCTACTATCAAGATTTAGGTTCTACTATGTAATGGAATTACTCAATATTGAATGACACATAAAGATAGTGAAATCTAGAAATTGTAAAACATTAATATTTTATTTTCATGCTTGAAGCATGGTCCTAAGTATGAGTCATAGAACAATAAGATATATTTTAGTGAATCAGCATCCCTTTGCCTATAATATGAGCAAAGGAACTGAGGAAACAAAATATGTTATACATGTTAGGACACAGAAAGGGCAGTAAATTTAAGTAAGTTGTGCAGGTGCAGGCACCTGTGACACTATTTTTCTATTATAACCAGTGTCACAATAGGATTAAAGTGTCAGGGATGCTTCCAATACTTAACAAATACAATCAATCATTCATATGCAATACACATATTTTAATAAGTACCAATTGTATTAAATAACCAAGGACTAGTCTTGGAAATTGGAATCTAATAATTTCTCCAAAACGTCTGGTACAGATAATGTAGCTTTCTTGGAAGACAATCTTCCAGCCAGAAACAGTGGCTACTTCATTCAATACTCTATCGGATAGGTACAGACATTAAAGATTTTTTGTTGGAATAATACAATAGGATGGACGACTTAAAACAATTACGTATCGCCTTTAATAACAAAAACAATACCTACAGACAAACTCACATACCTGTTTGTACACCACTCATGTTGATTGAAGAAAAAACCGCAAAGCGATCCACAAATTATACGATGTTTCAGTTTATACTTATAAATAGTAAACCTAATTACTTGCAATTAATAGTCGACAGAGAAATTAATTAAATTACTGAACTTTGTAAATAACTTCGCTTTATTCTCAGAGTACCTAGTGAAACACCGAATAAGTACAAACACGTCACGTAGGTTTTTTTATTATTCGATCGACGATTCGGAAGTCCGTCAAGTCAAGTAAAAATAATCGATTAGTTACTCGATTATTTCGTATCGAATAAAAATTATTCTTAAGGCTGAGTCTACTTTAGGGGGCCTGCGCTAGATAGGATAACCCGCGAAGTTTAAACGTTCTTACGTTTTTTGGAATTTGCAAGACAGTGCCAGCAAGTGTCAGGTTGTTTTGACGGGGATAAAAACTGGCATTTGCTCACACTATTCAGCGTCTAAGAATTTGGCAGCTAGCTGTCCTTATCCATACTTTACTTGTAAACAAGTGACTTCTTTTACGCATAGTTAATTAAAATATGCCCCGTTGCGCAGCTGTTAACTGTAAAAATACGGGAACACAGCTTCTGAGATGATCTAAATATCTAGTTTTCGTTTAATTTATGATCGACACTAAAGCAAACATAAACAAAACAACTCTCGTAGACGTTGAACAGTGCTGCCACCTATGACGAGCTTTCAGTTGTTAGATTTTCTTTTCTTTTTTTTTTACTTTTCCCTAGTCGCTGGATAGATGGCGCTGAACTTGGTAAGTTACAGCAAGGAACGGAACGTCAAATCATTTTTTGATTATTTCACTTGGATGTAATTTTGAGATCGTAAAACGAAAGCAAACGAAAGAGTCAGTCAACGAGCGTATGTGACGTGACGCAATGTTTTTTTTTCCAAGCGTTTTGGCTTTGGCACCTAGTAACGTAGACAGTTCAACGCCATCTATATAGTTCTTGGAAACTATGTTTTTTTTTATACTCAAAAAGAAAACCTTTCATGTGTGTTTGGTTCCTCAAATTAATGCTGATATGAAAATGAATAGTAGTAAAAAAAACTGTCTTACGCCTGTAAGAAAGTCATTCATAACTAAAGCATTAATTAAAACTAGTTGTAAGCCATTTGACTATTTGAAACTATGTATTTTTAAATACCTAATATAGCGGTTTTACATAAAAATAAAACCGATATTATGTGCCGAGAGGGAAAACATACAGCATTGTTTATGAAGAAGCAGTGAATACTTGGCCTTATTTGCGCGGTCAATAGTACGGATACTTTAGTTTAACTTAAGAATACCAGGTGGCGTCACTATCGCCGGTGTTGTATTTACTCTGTGCCAGCTAGGACGCGGGAACCGCTGTCACTTTTCGAATTCATAGTCTTCACCAGGAAGAACTTCCTACAATGCTGTATGTTTTCCCTCTCGGCACATAATATCGGTTTTATTTTTATGTAAAACCGCTATATTGATGTGCCTCCGGAAAACATACAGCATTGTTTATGAAGACGTGTTTGTTATCTGCTGGTGAAATATTAATTATAGGTAAAAACACAACGCTATGATGATTAGCAAATGTTTATTCTGAGAATTAAGTAGATACACATGTAATGATTTATTTATATTGTTATATTGTTACAATAATGTTTTTTAATTCTAATAAAACATATCTGATCTTTACAGATAAAAGAAACGATAATTACGTTCAATAAATTAAGATGTTCTACGGATTAATCAAATTCTGTAGGAATGTATTACCGATGATTGATTAAAATGATGATTGCTTACGAAAAATACAAGACATTCTTTGTAATTTAAGTAGAAGTAAATGTATTGAAAAATGAATTACGACTGTCTTTATGGAGTTCTATTTCGCGACAGTAATGATTAAAGAAGGTGTTGGCTGATTTCCAATTACCTCGTGATAAAATATCGTCAATTGGTTGGTTATTTAACCAATTTAAGGAAGCTACTGCTGACCTACAGCTTCCCGGAGATGCATGAATGCCGCTATCTCTGAGAACTGTGCGTACCCAGTTCCCAATTACAGTGCGTGACGCAGCTTTTGTGTTACTAAATACAGTGATAAAAAGATTGTTCAAATTGTTAACTTCAGATCTCTTTGTTACCGTTTTTTCTATTAAAAGTCTAACTAAAGTGACAGGGCATATGTTTTTATCATTATGTTGTAAAAGTTTCCATGCGGACTGTCGATAATAGTGTGTATCGGTTTTAGATCCAAATGCAGGTATTAAATATATATTATCGCCGTCATCAAAGAAGCTGTCATTTGAGATTTTCAGCAAGGTCAGGTCGTGAACCCTACGACCTGATGCCAGCAATAAAACTGTGGCTGTTCTACGTGCTAAATCGAACAATGTGTCTTTTGGTGCATTTGATGACAGCCAATTTAGTACGATACGTGGATCCCACGTGAACGATGGCCGTACTTCTTTTGGTTTGGCTACTCCTATTGCCTTAAGGGTGTGTTTTATAATAAAATTAGAAAAGGATTGCTGTTCCACATGAGGGCCACAAAAAGTTAAGACTGCCGATTTGTGGACAAGGATAGTACTATAGGACAAATTCTCTTTTAGATATAGAAACATTAAAAATTTAGCGACATCAGCAGGATGAGGACATTTTGGGTTTACTTGAGAGTTGGAGCACCATCTCAACCACCGTCTAATTGGTGACAGGTTGACAAAGTTGAGCGCCGCCAGCTTTTCTTTAGTAGTTCTTTTTCCTCTGTGGACCAGTCTTTTATTTGGGCACCCCACCCCCAATTTTCCAAACTTTCAGGGTCAATGTCTGTACCTGTGGAGGCTGTGATGTTGTTACATCTATCATGGTCTCCGACAGGTTCAGAAGTTCGTGTGGATGGTCCAGAGCTCTGGATTTCAGGTCTCGAAGCCAGAAAGCTCGAGGCCACTCTAGAGCCACCACCAAGTAAATACCCGTTGCATTGTTCAGGTGTGCCAGAACTCTGGGCAGCAAGCTGGGAGGAGGAAACACCCACGCTAGCCCATGGTTCCATGGTCTGCTGAAGGCATCTATATAGTTTGCCGATCGATCTCTGCAGTCTAGAGATACGTAGTTTTTTACTACCGCGGTTTCTTGTGTCGCAAACAAGTCTATTTGTGGAAGCCCCCACTTCCGAAAGACTTCCGCTGTTGCTCGAGGTAGAAGATGCCATTCCACGGGTGGTTTTCCTCGTGAAAGCCTGTCCGCTATTATATTGTATCTCCCCGGTAGATAATGGGTTGATAGGGTTATGTTGAACTTGTCCGTCAGGCTTAATAGTTTGAAGGTTAGGGCTAGTAACCCTAACGATCTGGTTCCTCCCTCCTTCCGGATATATGCAAGCAGGGTTCGATTGTCTGATTGGATCAGTACGTGCGACTTTTGCAACGTCTTCGCATTCAATTTGATTGCCGCTATTACTGCATATAGCTCCTTTTTGTTGCAGTGCCATCTTTTTTGGTGCGTTGTCCATGCACCTGACATTAGATTCCCATCTATGTGGGCGCCCCAACCCCAATCCGAAGCATCCGTCGCAAGAAAATGGGTAGCAGGCTTTTTGTGTATAGGCAATGTGTGACTTGTGGCTCCGCGCCACCACATTATCTCTTGGTACACAACTTGAGGCAGCAGCTGTTTTTGACGGGGTCGTGTTTTGTTGAAGTGTCGCAGGAAGATTTGCATCTTTCGACAGTGTAGTCTTCCTCGGGGAACAACAAAGTTGGCGAAGTTTAACTGACCCAGCAGACTTTGCAGTTCCCGGAGGTTGATGTGATTTCTCAACAACGACCTGTCTAGTGTATAGTTTATGCTTTGTCTCCTTTTTAGTGTTTGTAGAGACATTGTATTTACAGCTGTTTGCCAACGTATGCCCAGGTATTCTAAATCTTGAGTTGGTATCAAGACAGATTTTTGGCGGTTGATTTGCCAGCCCAGATGTTCCAAGTGCCTCACGGCTTCCGCAGCCTGAAGACATAACTTGGATTGGTCTTGGTTGACCAGAAGGAAGTCGTCTAGGTAGACTAGCACTCGACATCCCTTCGCACGCAAGGTCTCCGCGACCCAGCATGTTACAGAGGAAAATAGGTGCGGCGCTGAAGCCAGCCCGAACGGTAAACATGTCATCTCGTATAACTGGTCTTTGTAACTGATTCTTAAGAAAGGCTGGTGAGATTTTGCTGCCCGTAGGTGAAAATAAGCCTGGGATATATCTATTTTTATCATCCAGTCTCCAGGTTGAAGAAAATCTGGGACTGAGGTGTGAGAAATCAGACGAAAATGTTTCGTTTTTACGAACTTGTTCAATTCTCGAAGATCGAAAATTGGGCGCATCGATCCGTCGCTTTTCTTCCGCAGAAAAAGCTTGGAGATAAAACTGGGCGTTTTCTTGGAAACTAGCCGTAAAACACCTTGATCCAATAGATCTTTGATTGTCTGAGACATTCCAGGGGATGGCTTGGTTGCATATTGCGTCATGATCCTTCTTGTTGTCATTAACAGAGGGGGTTTTTTGTAAAGGGGTATCCGAAACCCCGAAATTGCTGAAATTATGAATTTGTTTGCACCAAGTGCTTGCCAACGGTTTTTGAATAAAGTTAAACAACCTCCCCTGAAATGTGTTGGATAGTCACTTTTTTCCGTCTTTGTTTCGAAATGAATAATTTTTAGTTTGTTTGTAACCGTCGCTTTTCCCTTTGTACGTTTGTTTCGTTTGTTGTTTTTTGTAGGTATCCCGAAAATTATAATTTTTAGTATTTTGTGTCTGGGGTCTGTATTTGGAGGTAGATGGTGTTGGTTCCTTGTATTTTGTTTTGAGTTGGTCCTTAGTTTTGTGAGCTTGTGGTGGTGATAACCAGAAATGAGGCCCTCCGAGGGACTGGATAAGAGACGTAAGTTTTGTTTTGTCAAATAAAAACTCTTCACTTGGGGGTATATTACTAAGCGCAGCTTGAATACTTTTATCAGGAATTTCCAGAATTATTCTTTTACGTCTAGTCTCAATACATTCGGCCCTTTTACCGCAAATTATTTGTAAGGTTTGTTCAGATAATTTATAAGACGACGACTCATTACCGAATGTTTCAGAAATTTTATTAAAGAGGTTATCGGGTTTTAATTCGGCAGGATTATTGTGAGCCCAATCAATGATGCCCTGTAAACCGGATTGCAATAGTTCCCTTTGATGTAACAAGGCGTTGGTAGCTGCAGCCATGATTTCCTCCGTTGAGGCCAAGAAATCTTTTCCTTTGTTCAGACAACACAGTTCATCGTTAATTTTTAAATTGCAAAAGCCCGGAAACGCGAGCATTTCTAACAATGCCTTCTTATAACGAATATGTTGCCACGTGGGGGTATTAAAATGCTGCAAACTTATTAACTGACGTAAACGTTTTTCATCAGCTGATTTAAGAATTTTTTTCTCATCGAAACTAGTTTTACAGGCGCCCAAATCCAACGACCTAGGCGTTTCTGTTGACGGATTAGTCAAAAAATCATTGTTGATAATATGTTCGGTCACGTCACTTGTGTTTACAGTAGTCTGCGGTACATATTGTTGGTGCATTATAAAGTTTGTAAGAAAACGTTGTATAACGCGTCGATCCGAGGATCGACCGTTAACTGTGAATCCCGCTTTTGTTTCTTGCGTGGAGGTTCCTCTCGTTCGGCTTCGCTGTCCGATGAACTGCTAGCGCACGAAGAGTCCTCCTTTTCTTGTCCTAGATCCCTCTCGGAAGTTGGCGAGTTCGAAACGATCGACTGATTGGCTCCGGCGGTAGCCTCATCGGGTTCGTCACTCAGCGCGGGATTCATAACCAAAAAACCGGTTTTTTAAAGGTTAAGATTGAAAATACATCCAATAATAAATGCACTATCAAATAGTCTAACACTATGATAAATAACTTTTTTAAATGTTAAACGATTAACCAAATATTTTTGGATTTCGACCGCACGCGGCGAAAGTACACAACGCTATGAATTCGAAAAGTGACAGCGGTTCCCGCGTCCTAGCTGGCACAGAGTAAATACAACACCGGCGATAGTGACGCCACCTGGTATTCTTAAGTTAAACTAAAGTATCCGTACTATTGACCGCGCAAATAAGGCTAAGTATACACTGCTTCTTCATAAACAATGCTGTATGTTTTCCGGAGGCACATCAAGATGAAAATAATTCCAGGATCAACGCTTTGGAGGATTTGTGAAAACAAGAGCATTAAAGTAAAAAAAATCTATATAAAAAAATGCAATCTAGCTAATGGATGTAAATGTATATACGTGTAAAAGTGTTTATTGACGTGTAAAAGTGTTTGTACGTACATACAAACCTACTTACAGAAAATAAATCATTTATTTATACTATCAGATGAAATGATTTTATAAATATTTGCAACTGCATAGTTTGTTTGACAAAGACAATTCAAGTAACTTTTTGATTCGCAGTCACATCGAATTCCGATTCATTCAAGGCGAGCTAAAATTATCGTATAAAGTCAAATTATCGAATAAGATATCGACAATGCACAGTAAGGTTTTGTTTTTAAATCTGGCAACGCTGTCCGGCCTACCGCTGTTACCACTTTAAATAAATTTCTACTTTTTAGTAGGTTTTATCATAGAATTCCGTTTTCTTTTTTTTTTTTATAAGCAGAATTCTAAGCACTAACTCGGCTGTCTGATTTTTATCTACCCTTGTCATCTTTTTTGCATCAAATCACAATAATATTATAAAGGCGAAAGTTTGTGTGTGTGTGTGTTTATATGTTTGTTACTTCTTTACGCTCAAACGGCTGGACCAATTATGATAAAATTTTGTATGGAGGTAGCTGACACCCTGTATTAACATCTAGGTTACTTTTATCCCGATATTCCCACGGGATCGACACTTATGCGGGTGAAACCGCGGGGCCCTACTAGTATTATTATAATATTAACTCACCGTATCCAGTGACAACGACCCAGACTTATTTTCTTAACTTTCGTGAGCTCTCTGGTGACCAAATTATTAGAAGAATCTATCTAGCTCATGGGTACCCAACCGGTGGCACCCACCTCCTTTGGGGGACGTAAAGTGATTGACGAGGGGGCGCAGGTTAGGCCAAACAAGTTGTTTCCCTAATGGGTTTATCTAAGAATTCCCCTTCCCCTTGTTTGGCTATCCCTCCGCCTAACACCCTGTATGTTTATTATATTTTATATTCTTGGTATTAGAAAAAGTTAATGGTAGATGCTAAAACATAAACGTTTCAGCTAGTTAATTTCATGAAATCATGACATTTGAATGATTTATATTTCGCGCGCTTCCATAGCGCATTTGCATCCCTTAGGGGCTCCCAACCTTTTACCATACGCTCCTCCCCTTGTTTTCTATAAGCCTAGTTAATTTGTCAACTTATAATAAGTAGAAAAGCTTGAATGTTAGAGCAAGCGAAAGCAGTCTTGAACAACAACTCGCCTCGGATATGTTCGGTTTTCTTTTAAAGAAAAACTGAAAATCATTTTATAGCAACCAAGTATTATGTACTATCGCCAAAACTTAAATAGAATAGAATAGAAATACTGTTAATTATGTACACCAAATAAATTACAGACATACCACCACCACCTCCACCATTTTGAAAACCAAATCCCGTGCACATGATGACCACATTGACCACAGCTGCGTCTTTTGCGTCGATGCGCGTAATTAAACAAAAAAGAATTCTTTTTTGGTCGTGCGCTGCAAGTAGGAATAGTCCATAAGGTGGTCAGATATAGATTTTGGTGATAGTACCTACTCCTAACTACTCCTACTCTGTATAGCTGTGTGTACGCACGACGATATATCAAGCTATCCATTTCCAGTATAAGCTGACTTCTCATTGGTCATTGCACGAAAAGCCTATAATTATGCGAGGTACAAATAATAAAGAAATTATGAAAAAATTTGGATTTCACTATTGAATCGAGGGTAATTTGAACTTAGAGAGCTGTATTAATGATTTGAATGATCATTACTCTGTAAATACGTAATAGACCTATATAAGGTACGGTCACGAATCATATTTTAATCATTATACTTAGTATACAACCTGATACTGACCTGCAAATTGCAAAAAACGTAATATTTTGATTTAGCGCGCCGCCCTGGCGCTTTTCATATAAAATGCAAGCAATTCCATTTCGTGAACTTGAACACGTTATTGATTTTCGTTTCAGAGGGTGTTAGATTATCCAGTAAAATGCAAATTATTTGAAATCCTTGCAGCTTAGGAATTGGGACCAAGATATTATTACTATATAGCAATAGAAGAATGTAATCTTAAACTAGGGACTAGGTTTTGCCCGCGACTTCGTCCGCGTGATATTCGTACTTTCCACTAAAAATTTCGAAATTGTATGTATGATCTAAGATCTTTATCATAATAATTTTTAAGTTTATATAGATCATCGATTGTCCAAAAAAAACTGTATCCCGCTTTCTACTGAGTTTCGAGATAGTGAGACTGCGCGTTAAAATTCTTCCATAAAAACTTTGACACCTCCCAATCCCCTTTCAGGGGGTAGTTTAGAAAAACAAAAAATGCCAAACTTCATAATTTACTTAGATAAGTACCTATTCGAGCCAAGTTTCAAGGTTATTAACTTAAGGAATAACATTTTTCATACAAACAAAATTCCCCCTTTTCATCTCCTTAAAGGTTGAATTTCCAAAAACCCCTTCTTAGTGGGTACCTACTCTTCACAAAGAACACACCCTCCAAAATTCATGTCTCTAGGACTTCGATCAATAATAGTACTAGATGAATTATGAACAAAAATAAGTCGCTAAAGTAGCCACGTTTGCACACACATAAACATTTATATTTCTTACTACGAACTATAGAAAAAAGTTGAATAATATTAACAACTTCAGATTATTATAAACCTTAACATAAAGTTTAATTACATTTGCAAATGATTAATATTTAAGTCCTTCTGTCATCGAAGCAATAAATTTAAAATGTCACTTGAAAATAAAAAGTCATGTTTATTATTGTTGCGCGCCACAATTAATGCCTGGTACAGGTTGACATTAGTTACCACTAGCGCCATCTAGTATCGAGTAGCAGAACTAGTCGAGTCACGATCGTTCTAGAAAATTCGATACTAGAACTTTGTAGAACTTTCTCGAACTATCGACACCTAGTCGGTCGGGGCCGGTATGTACTCGAACATTCTAGATGTTTCTACAATGGAAGGTTCTCGAACTATCTGCGGCACTATACAGGGTGATTGGAAGATGGGTGCAAAGCTTTAAGGCGAAGATAGTACAGACAATTTAGAACCATTTAAGCCATGGTTGTCTTAGACGAAGTCTTACTACTTTTTTTTTACCAATTTATTAAGATTTTTTTCAAAAATTCCTAAAGTTTTAACTAAACTATTTATTTATGGCCAAATTGAATGATAAACGAATTCATTTTTATTGTATGTAATTAAAGTAATGTGTAAGCAATCTAGCAAAATATGTTTTAGGCCTCTGTGTCGTTAGACATTTTTTTTACAGATATTTAAAGTTCATAACAAATTTTAAAATTCATAAATACTTTTTGTAAACCTTATTTTAAAAATAACGGAGCGTGCTTTTTTTGTTCAAACCTTTTTGAAAACATGCTTGATAATCGCTCTTTCTTTTGAGGTAACATTTACGCAGATATCTTACAAATTATTGAAATTAGAACCTAAAAACCAATTTAAGGGAGAAATTTTAAATTTTAGGCAGTCTAAATAAAACAACATTTGAATTAAATTTATTTATGTTTCATGGTCAAAATGTTGTCCGTGATTCCTAATACAAGCACGATTCCGTCTTCTCACTTCTGTTGTTGTTATTTTCAACATCATATCTCCAGCTTCATGGTTTCAAACTCTGAATTCATTCTCTCTGTCAGTTCTTCTCTCGTGTTTATTTCAACATTCGTATACACCAGCTCCTTGGCCCGGCCCCACACGAAAAAGTCCATCAGGGTCAGATCTGGTGAGCGAGCGGGCCAAGGGATGGGTCCATCTCTGCCAATCCAGCTGTCAGGAAAGCAATTATTTAAGTGTTCCCCATGTGTTGTGTGGGTTATGAAAGTTTGTAATGCCCTCCCTAGAAAATTTGCTTTCATCCGTCCACAAGATTGATTTCAAATTCAAATTTTCTAGGGAGGGCATTACAAACTTTCATAACCTTCATGAATGGGCCGCCAAAGACAACAATCCACATTTTAAGAAGCAGGTGTCGTTTCAGAGGAAATTCTCTGTCAATGTTTGGGCTGGAGTAATTTGCAGGACGTTGATTGGGCCCCACTTCTTACCGGAGACTTTCAATGGTGAAAATGATTTGCACTTTCTACAAGTGGATTTACCAGAGCTGATAGAGGAAACCGGTGTCCCGATATTCGCAAGAGACAGTACAGTCATCTTTCAGCAAGACGGCTGTCCAACGCATTGGATGTTAAATGTAACGGAACACTTAAATAATTGTTTTCCTGACAGCTGGATTGGCAGAGATGGACTCATCCCTTGGCCCGCTCGCTCACCAGATCTGACCCTGCTGGACTTTTTCATGTGGGGCCGGGCCAAGGAGCTGGTGTATACGAATGTTGAAATAAACACGAGAGAAGAACTGACAGAGAGAATGAATTCAGAGTTTGAAACAATGAAGCTGGAGATATGATGTTGAAAATAACAACAACAGAAGTGAGAAGACGGAGCCGTGCTTGTATTAGGAATCACGGACAACAATTTGACCATGAAACATAAATAAATTTAATTCAAATGTTGTTTTATTTAGACTGCCTAAAATTTAAAATTTCTCCCTTAAATTGGTTTTTAGGTTCTAATTTCAATAATTTGTAAGATATCTGCGTAAATGTTACCTCAAAAGAAAGAGCGATTATCAAGCATGTTTTCAAAAAGGTTTGAACAAAAAAAGCACGCTCCGTTATTTTTAAAATAAGGTTTACAAAAAGTATTTATGAATTTTAAAATTTGTTATGAACTTTAAATATCTGTAAAAAAAATGTCTAACGACACAGAGGCCTAAAACATGTTTTGCTAGATTGCTTGCACATTACTTTAATTAAATACAATAAAAATGAATTCGTTTATCATTCAATTTGGCCATAATTAAGTAGTTTAGTTAAAACTTTGGGAATTTTCGAAAAAAATCTTAAGAAATTGGTAAAAAAAAAGTGGTAAGACTTCGTCTAAGACAACCATGGCTTAAATGGTTCTGAATTGCCTGTACTATCTTCGCCTTAAAGCTTTGCACCCATCTTCCAATCACCCTGTATAAGGCCGGGATGCGCGACGACCGACACAGGGGATTAGCTCGTGGTCACGCGAGCTCGTCCAGTTTTGTGTGAGAAGCTTGCTCCGCGCGGATCGCAAATTTTAACCGTTCTCTCTGTGTTTGTGACAAGTACCCCTTGTGCAAACACAGAGGGAGCCTCCGTTGCTGCTCGGTGAGTAATCACCGCCGCGGTCGCGGAGACCACGCCCACAACGATGCCGAAACCCGGCATGCGCGGCTCCCTGGGCCGCGATGCCGGGTCCCAGGAACTCCACCCGGCGCTGGACCGGGCGACGTCGCTGCCGAACATCCGCGCGGCGTTGTCCGGTGCACCGCCGGCCGGAAAACAGAAGCCCGGCAAGAAGAAGAAGGAAGAGGGAAGAGAGGGGGGGGGGGGGAAGTCGAGCACCGCTGTGGCTGCCGACCCACCGACGACATCGGCGCCTGCGCGCGCTGCGCCGGCACCGTCGACGAGTCGCCAGCAAGCCGTTCCAGTCCGCCCGACGGCCTTCCGCCCGGTTCCGATCCAGGCCCCGGGGCCCGCCGCGACACAAGGCCGCGCGCCTCAAGCGCGCGCCGCGATGCCGCCCGCGCGCGTGCCTACACCCGCGCGCACCCCCGCGCTCGCGCCCGCCGCGCGCACCGCCGCACCCGCTGCACGCACTGCAGCGCCCGCTGCGCGCGCCGCCGCGCCGCAAGTGAACCCCGCGCCACCCGCGCAACCACCCGCACCATCCGCGCGACCCCGCGCACCGCCCGCTCGCAGCGCCGCGCCGCCGCCGCGGTTCGCGTCGCCGCCGGCGCCTGAAAAGAAGACGCCGCAAGCTGTGCCAGCATCGAGCACCGCCACACCCGGCCCCCGCTTCTCGCTGGCGGGACCGGCAACAGCGGAGCAGGAGCGGCCAGCGAGTGCCGGCCCATACATCCGCCCGGCACACACCACCACTGCAGCCAAGGTACACCCTGACTCACCGGCACCACCTAGGGCCGCGGCGTACGACTCGCCCGCCATGCTTTCGGCATGCTCGTCGAACGCGGGGTCGAGTATGTCGCTCGCATCGGTGGGCTCGACCGCGTCCGGTCGCTCTGACGTGTCGCGAGACACGACGCCGCGATCCGGCATGCGGTCCACCGTGGGAGACGCGTACGCCGCGGCGATGTCGCCGGTTGTGTCACCAACACCGTCGCGGGGGGGGCCCGTGCACGAGCCCAGACCCCAGCGACGAAGGAGGAGCTCTGGCGATACTGCGGTGGGGGAAGAGGCGAAGAGGTACTGCCTAGACCCGCCGCGGCCACAGCGCGATGGCGCGCCGCGGGGTCGGGGCGCGCCTCCGTCGCCCACCTTCGCCGCAGTGGCGCGCCGCACGCCGCCGCGCTCGCCATCACCGTCGCCGCCACCAACACCGTCAACCTCAGGGGTGAGTACCCATTTATCTCCCCCTGCCCCTGCCGCATCAAATGATGCGCCACCCACCTCTGCCGCCGCCCCGGGCGCTGCCTCACAGCAGCAGTCGGGGCAGAAAAAGAAGAAGCTTCGCTACCCTCCGCTGGTAGTTGAGAAGCTGCCAAACTGGGCCACGCACTTCAGGGCCATCAGTACCCAGCTGGGCCGGCCGCCAAACGCTCGTCCATACGGGGGTGGAGTTCGTTTCACCCCAGACAGCGAAGAAGAGTACCGGCTGGTCCAGCGGTACCTGACGGGCCTTGAGAAGGACGCCGGCGTGTCCTGGTTTGCGTACTCGCTGCCAGCGGACAAAAATCTGAAGGTGGCGATCAGAGGACTCCCGGCGGATACAGACCCGAAGGAGATTGAGGAGGAGCTCCGGACGCTGGGATACCAGCCGGAGTACGTCCGCCACATAAAGGGGGCGGCAGGAAGACCCGGCTGCGTATTTCACGCAATTTTGAAAAAGACGCCAGACGTCCGGGCCATATACGACACCACCATATTTATGTATATGCGTGGTGTCAAAATAGAGGCTTGGCGTGGGAAACGCGGGCCCGCACAGTGCCACAGGTGTCAACGCTTCAGACACAGCTCGCACCTGTGCCACCGACCGCTCGCCTGTGTGCGATGCGGGGGCGAGCACGCGGCGCGTGATTGTCCGCGCCCGCGGGAGGAGCCGGCCACATGCGCAAATTGCGGTGGCCCGCACCCCGCGTGCAACATCAAGTGCCCCGTGTTCCAGCGAGAGATCCGGAACAGGCGAGCGGGGACCGCCGCCATTACGGCCACTGTGCGCCAGCCACAAGCGGCTACAGAGAGGCCACAAGAAACGCCGCTTGAGGAGGCCCAAGGCACGACGCTAATGGCGGCGGCCAACGGGCCCACAGATAGAACCCAAGCCACCTCCTCCGGGCGGAGGAAGAAGAGGCGCGGGGGGAAGAGGAAGGGGAAGAAACCCAAACCCCCCCCCTCTGCGACCCAGGACGATATCCCTACGGCCGTCCCTGCCGAAAGCGGGGCGCAGGCTGTGGAAAACATAACCACGGAGGAACCCGCCGCTAGCGCCGGCACTACGCAGCGGGGAAAAAGGGAACCACAAACAATCAAGATAGCTGCGAGTGCCGGCGCTGGAGCCACCAGCGCGACGGCCAAAGGTGGTACTATTAGTACTACCAAAAAAGAATTCACAGCTTGCGCCATTAAACTTTTAATGGACTTGATTAAAGCGATTAGGCAGGGACAAGACGTGGAGACGGTCATCCTTGACGGTCTAGCCACGCTTCTGACCCTTTACCATGGATAGACCGTTGAGGGTGATCCACTGGAATGCCCGCGGCCTACGGGATAAGGTCGCCCCCCTCCGCCACCTCCTTCGGGAACAAAACATCGACGTGGCGCTAATAAGCGAGACGCTCCTGGGACCCGAGGACAAGATCAGGTTCCCGGGGTATCTCGCTTATAGGAAGGATGAACGGTCGGCTCATACGACGTACCGTGGTCTGGCGGTACTTGTGAGGCGAAGGGTCGTCCATCAGGAACTCCCCTTGCCGTCGCTCAGCACGTTTTACGCGCTGGGTGTGCAGCTACACGTTGCCGGCGAGGACATAAACATCTACGCGTGCTACAAGCCGCCCGCGGCCCGCTTGGGTCATTCCGAGCTGCGGGCCCTGCTTGATGGCACCTCACGCGCCACCCTCCTCGCCGGCGACTTCAACTGCAAGCACCCGGCGTGGAATTCGTGCAACACGAATACCGAGGGGAGACGACTCTTCGCGGACGCGGAAGCCTTCGGCTATACGGTGTCCGGCCCAGAGACGCCCACACACTACCCGGACGCCAGGCAGTACATGCCGGACGTGCTGGACATCGTAGTCCACCGAGGGCTACACCGCCAGATCACGCAGCAAGTGATAGACGACGAGCTACAGTCCGACCACCAACCGGTACTCGTCGTCTTATCGGGGATGCCGACCCGATTGAAGCCCATAGCGCCACGTCGACTCACGGACTGGACAAAGTTCGCAGAGGAAGTAGAGACCACTACGCCGACTCGGCCAATCGTCACCTCCGCGGACGTGGACGAGAGAGCGGATGACGTCACTGTTTGCATCCAGAGCGCCTTACAAGCGGCGACGAGCACGCAGCCGCAGGGGAGAGGGCTATTGCCGCCCCTGCCGGCGCGCCTAAATGCGATGATCGCCGAGAAGAGGCGCCTTCGCAAACAGTGGCAACAGCTGAGATGCCCAACGCTGAAGACACAGCTGAACCGTCTCGCGGAGAAGATCAAGGCCGAGCTCCAGGTGCACGCCGCCGAGGGCTGGGAGGAAAGGATCGACTCTGCGACGGATAGTTGGCCGTCGCTACACAGACTTTGCGGCCAACTCACGAGTACCCCAGCCCCGGTGCGCCCTCTGCTAAACAGCGACGGGGCGCTCAAGTACGCAGCGGAGGACCGGGCGGAGGTCTTCGCCGAGCACCTGGAGCGTCAGTTCCGCCCCAACCCGACCAGCGACACCGACCATGTCGCAGCAGTCGAGCAACACCTGGGAGACTACTTCGCTACGCCGATAGCTCCCGATGAAGTCCCAATATTTTTCTCGCCGGGCGCAGTCAGACGCGCCATCCTTAAGACGAAGCCCAGGAAGGCCCCCGGTGCTGACGGTATCACCAACACAGTGCTGCGCCACCTGCCGTACCGTATGGTTGCGGCGCTGGCGCGCCTGTTCACGGCGATACTGCGCACGGGGGCTTTCCCCGCCTCGTGGAAGGAGGGGCGCGTCATCATGCTGCCCAAGGCGGGAAAAAACATATTGAAGCCGGAGAGCTATCGGCCGATCACTCTGCTGCCGACCGTCTCCAAGGTGTTCGAAGCACTCCTGCTGCGACATCTCCAGCCCCACATCGCGCCGCGCCCGGAGCAGTTTGGGTTTCGGGCGGAGCATAGCACGACGCTCCAGCTGTCGAGGGTACTGCACCACCTCGCAGCCGCGCTAAACAAAAAGGAATACTCGGTGGCAGTATTCCTCGACATGGAGAAGGCCTTCGACCGTGTGTGGCACGACGGCCTCGTTTACAAGATGGCCACATCCGACGCGCCCCGTCGCGTTGTTAAAGTGGTCTCTACTTTCCTCTCCAACAGGACTTTCAGGGTGGTGGTCGACGGGGCGCTGTCTAGCGCCCGCCCGGTGCTCGCGGGTGTACCGCAGGGCAACTGCGTCTCGCCGGCGTGTTACTCGCGTTACACCGACGACATTCCCACCACTCCGGACGCTATGCTCGCGCTGTACGCAGATGACGCCGCGTACATTACTACATCGCTTAATGCGAAGTACGCGGCCGTCAAAATGCAGCGCGCGCTCGATAAGCTTCCCGAGTGGCTGTCCAAGTGGCGGCTGTCGGTGAACGTGGGTAAGACGCAGGCGATGGTCACCGGGTCCGCGCCTCTCCCACCACCCTTGAAGCTGCAGGGAGCCGACGTCGCGTGGTCGCCCCGGGTCAAGTACCTAGGGGTCACTATCGACCGTCGGCTCACGATGGGGCCACACGTCCGCTCGGTCGCCGCACGGGGTAGGGTCGCCCGCACCTTGCTCAAGCCAGTGCTCTCGTCCCGCATCCCGGCGCGCGTCAAGTTGGGTGTGTACAAGCTGTACGTACGCCCAATATTGACGTACGCCGCTCCGGCATGGTTCGCCCTCACGAGCGAGCCGAGCCGAAAGCTACTCCGCGCGCAGGAAAGTCTTGCGCTGCGGACCATAGTAGGCGCGCCTCGTTTCGTGAGGAACGATGTCATCCGGAGGGATCTCGGCATTGAGAGCCTGGATGAGTTTGTGCGGCGCCTCGCGACGGGTATGTTCGCGCGTGCCGACGCATCTGCCTGGCCCCATGTCCAGGACATTGCGCCCTGGCACGCGCGCCCCCCTGACGCGAGACCCTTGCCCCGCGACCTGGTAGCGGACGACGACCCCATCGCACCGGACTGGACGCCTCGAGTGAGCCGCACCCAGGTTACACGCGGCCCACTCGACCCAACTTAACTGTACAATCTACATACGCTCGTCGCGTAGCGCGTGCTAAGTTAATATAGGCGCGTTGCGCGGCGAAACTCAGACATCCACCACTACACAGACGCCTATACTCACACGCGTACGCGAACGCGGGACGCGATACGCGTAGACACTGGGCGGTGTTACACAGTACAATACCGCTCACACACACACGACTGCTCCTTAGCCCGGACCGTGGACGGCTCGCTCTGGAAGCGGGGCGGGCGGGGGCAACTCACCCATACTCTGTAGGAGCGTCGAGTCGGCACCTCCGTCGCTGGTCGTCCTCCGCTGGGCCTCCCCCAGGCAACTGGGGGTCTCACCTGGCGGGGACTGACCGCCGGGGTGTCGTGAAGAAAGCGGCGCTGCTTATCAGCGTCGCGGCGCCCTTACAGAGACACAACATGCAATCACTCACATGGGCGCACGTCATCTACGTGCGCCCAATAATCTTCAGGCCTTTGATGCCGCCATTATGAGGGGCCCGTATTTACGGGCCACCGTGTTGCCTTTCGCGGCCGGGGGGCACAGCCCCGGTACCGCTCGCCACGCCCCCTTACGGGGGCGTCGCGATCTCTACGACCGACACAGTTTGGATAAAGCGACAAGAGCGAAAACATCTAAGCGATCTTCAAGTGCGAATTAAGAGTGTTCAGTAGTGTGATTGTGTTCTTTTAATTAGTGTTTTGAGTTGTAATTAGTGTTGTAAAATAAATTGTTATTTTTGGTTATTAAATCGGCAGTTTTTATTGTCACGAACCCGAAGCTCGTAACAATTGGTGTCAGAAGCAAGGATTATGCCGGTTTTACCCAAAGACGACACGGAGGGTATCCGTACCCGGAGTCAACGTCAGCAGGAGACGGACCAGAGGCGATTTGGTGTAACTACGCCGCAGAGATCGGAGGGTCAGCTACCGACCATGCAGGCCGGCCCGTCCGCAGCAGCTCCAGCATCAGCAGCACCAGACTTTGCTGCCCTGATGATGATGCTGCAGGAACAGGCTCGCCGACAGGAGGAACAGGCTCGTCGGTTGGAGGAACAGCTGCAGCGGGACAAGGAGGAACCAGCTCGTCGACAGGAGGAGCAGGCGCAGGCGAAGAGCAGATGCTCCTTATGAAGGACCTTCACGCTACCTTCGGGAAAGACATGAAGGAGATGAAGGATAAGGTTGCTCATCATGACAACCGCCTGTCGGAAGCTGAAACCCGAATCGACCAAGTAAATAATCGGGTTGACAACGTGATGGCTGACGTGAAGCTAACCGTGATGGCTGACGTGAAGAAAACGCTGGATTACCTCAAACTTGGTGATGGAATCGCAACTCCCGTAGCTACAACACCTTCGCTACGTAGATTCAAAGTGCCACCGTTCGACGGAACTTCTTCCTGGTCGGCCTACAAAATCCAGTTTGAGGCTGTCATGAAGGCGAACGGGTGGAATAAAAATCAGGCCATGACTGCCCTCACCCTAGGCCTGCGCGACCAGGCCTTAACTGTTCTGGAAGCTCTCGGTAAGGAAGTGACTTATGAGCAGCTTCTTGAGGCATTGGAGGCTCGGTATGGCGACGCTCACCTGGAACACGTGTTTCGTGCGCAGCTCAAGGATCGCGTGCAACGCAGTAATGAAAACCTGCAGCAGTGGGCCCTTGAAGTGGAGAAGCTGGTTCGTAAAGCGTACCAGTCTGTACCTGCGCTTATTGATGGGAACCTGGTGCAGGCATTCATCGACGGCATACGCGACCTTGAAGTGAGAGCTGCTGTGAGGCTCGGGCACCACGGAACGCTTAAGGACGCATTGGCCCATGCACTGGAGGTGGAAGCTGTGCGGCAGGATCATCGTTCCCATCGCGTCAGGGAGGTTATAGCGGCTACAGTTCGCGATCGTAATAGAAGGTACAGCCCTAGGTGCTACGGCTGTGGGGAAAAGGGCCACCTTCGATCCAGTTGCCCTAAGCGAACTGCAGAAAGGGATGATGTCTGGTCTCCAGAGAGAAGTGCGGCTAACAGCACCGCCCAGCAGCAGCAGGAATACGACTTTGTGGTCAAACATCGCAGCGGGAAATCTCATGGCAACACAGATGCATTTTCAAGAAGACCTTGTCCTGAAGACCGCAAGCATGGTACTAGGCAAGAGGGTAAGGAAGTGGTACCTGTGAGGATGCTCAGGACAGACCTCAGCAACGAGTGGAAGGAAATCCTACAACGTGCACAGCAGGAAGATTCGGATATCAAGCCGATTCTGGAGTGGATGAAGGCCAGAGCTCCTAAGCCCAGGTGGAGCGACGTCTCAGCGATGAGTTCGATCACAAAAAGCTATTGGGCCCAATGGGACAGCTTGGTGATTCAGGATGGAGTCCTGTGCCGTAAATGGGAAAATACTCGGGGAGACAGCTGTCATTTGCAAATGGTAGTCCCTAAAGCTCAAGTACCAGATGTTCTACAGCTGTACCATAATGGTTGTTCAGGAGGTCATCTGGGAGTAAAACGGACTCTACTGAAGATACGAGAACGGTTTTACTGGGTCCACTGTCGGTACGATGTCGAGGACTGGTGTCGCAAATGTACAAGTTGTGCAGCTGTAAAGGGACCTCAGACTCGCAGTAGAGGTGCATTGAAATTGTACAATGTTGGTGCACCATGGGAGAGGATAGCCCTTGACGTTGCGGGGCCGTTTCCGGTAAGTGAAAGTGGCAACAAGTATTTCATGGTTGTGATGGATTACTTCACCAAGTGGCCGGAAGTCTTCGCCATTCCAAATCAAGAAGCTTCGACAGTTGCAGATAAATTAGTTCAGGAAGTCTTCTGTCGTTTTGGAGTACCTTTAGAGATTCACAGTGATCAAGGAAGGAATTTTGAGTCACAAATATTCCAGGAAACTTGTCGAGTTATGGGTACTCATAAAACCAGAACAACTTCTTACCACCCACAGTCGGATGGAATGGTGGAACGATTTAATCAGACATTGGAGAGGTACCTAGACAAAGTTGTGGAAAATCGGCAACGAGATTGGGATAAGCACATACAACCGTTTTTGTTGTCATATCGAAGCGCTGTTCACGAAAGTACATCGGTGACACCAGCTTTCGCTAACTTTGGAAGTAAGGCTTTCATCCCGGGAATCTCGGTCTTGAAAATTTCGAGAGTCTCGACGATTTTTTGGTATTTTCGAGACTCGAGACTTACATTTTCGGTCTCGGGAATAACGAGACTTTTGAGACTTGAGTCACATAATAACAATATTAAATAATCTACTAAACCAACAGTGAGTTCACTGAATCAGAGTATACTAGGCTACATTGGAAGCAATCTGAAATTCACTAGGTATTATGAAAGTGACGATAAAAGCCCTGTGTAGACGAGACGTTACTCTTTTAACAGCGGGTACTGCAATAAATTTCTGCCTAAAGAAATTGGACTTACACACACAAAGTTTTTTGAGCGTAAGTCTCGCCAGTCCACTGCGCATCCTTATGAAGGAAAATAGACTGATTGAGGCAAGTTACAAGTACGAGTATCTTAGTTTAAGTGTTTTTTTTTACATTGTTCTCACATAGAGTAGTACCAAAAATAAATGTACCCAGGATTTTGGTTTCTTGCCCGTTCTTCTCCATAGAGATCTACGTTTTGAAATGGGCAACTAACTTCAACTTTCTGACTAACTGACAGACTATTTAATTTTTACTATTCAAAAGTGCCTGTACATGGTTTAATTTAAATAAATGCTAGAGTTTGAGCTTACAATACTTGCACAGTCCTTCTCAGTTTTTTGAAAAAAAAACTTGATGCAACAGCTTTTCAAACATTAAGCAACGACGAAATTATAGTGTCTTTAAAAAATTCGTGTGTAATTGTTGTGTATAGGTTAAATACATCCACAACTGACAAATCTGACAAATGATGCGACGATTGCGGAGCTCACAAGTTTAACTACAGAAGAATAGCTGGAATCTGAGCTTAACAATTTGTTAAACCCCCAGGAAGACAAAGGGCAGAATATTACTTCCATGTCTATCCATGACTTGCAAACAACCTTGCACGTAGAAAAAGCTCTCTTTGAAAATGAGGGCGACAGAGGGAAATACCTAAATTATTGCTACAATTAATTAATGTCCCCCACTAGCAGAACTTTACTAGGTTACTTTTGTAATAAAATTAGGTACTCTCTGTCTGAAACCACATTAAACGCCTTTTGTTTCTTACGTGCCCACTACAAAAATGAAAAAAAAATCAACAAAAGGTTTTTATTTTTTTATTGGCGTTTGTTTAATAAAGTACTTGATTAAAATATCTTGTTTTGACTGCCTAATTGTATAGCCTATAAGTCAGAAACCTAGTTTTGAAATAGTCTCAAAAGTCTCGTTTTTCCCGGGAATTTCGAGACCACATCGAGTCTCGTTTTTTTTTTCCCGGGACTCGGTAATGCATCGAGACTGAAAGCCTTATTTGGAAGAGAATTACGGCTGCCTGCAGACCTGATCACCGGAATACCACCTGATGCCCCACGCAGTATAACCGATTATGCGAATGACTTGCGGAACAAAATGAATGACATTTATGAGCACGTCAGACAATCGGGCCAGCAAATGTCTGAAAAGATGAAAACCCGTTATGACCGCAAAATGAACAATAAAGGGTTCGACGAAGGTTCACTAGTGTGGTTGCACAATCCAGTCCGCAGCAAAGGGAAATCTCCTAAGCTTCAAGCTAAATGGGACGGACCGTACCGGATTGTGACAAAGATCAATGACGTAACCTACCGGATACAGAAAGGTGCAAGAGGTACTCCTAAGATCGTCCATGTGGACCGACTGGCGCGTTATTATGGGGCTGATAATGCTCGGGACGAGCATGTCTTAGGAGGGGGCAGTGTTGCGCGCCACAATTAATGCCTGGTACAGGTTGACATTAGTTACCACTAGCGCCATCTAGTATCGAGTAGCAGAACTAGTCGAGTCACGATCGTTCTAGAAAATTCGATACTAGAACTTTGTAGAACTTTCTCGAACTATCGACACCTAGTCGGTCGGGGCCGGTATGTACTCGAACATTCTAGATGTTATGTTTCTACAATGGAAGGTTCTCGAACTATCTGCGGCACTATATAAGGCCGGGATGCGCGACGACCGACACAGGAGGATTAGCTAGTGATCGTTCACACGCTGGTCCACTACGCACCCAGTTTGTTGTCTCGCGCGGACCGCACTATTTTAACCGACTCATCTTGTGTTTGTCCGAGTTATCGTTTGACACTCGGGCAAACACAGGGGGAGCCCACACGCTGCCCGGCGGATCCCCGCCGCAGCGGTCGCGAGTGAGTGATCACACCCGTGTACGATGCCGAAGCCCGGCACGCGCGGCTCGTTGGGCCGCGATGCCGGGGCTGAAGAGGAGCCACGTCCGGTGTTGGACCGGGCGACGTCACTGCCGAATATCGGCGATGCGTCGTCCGGTGCGCCGCCGGGCGTGCCCACCCGAGGTCCGGAGAAGGAGGGGACAAGAGGAAGAGGGGAGGGGAAGGCAGCCCCTGTAGCTGCCGGTCCACCGACGTCACTGGCGCCTGCGCGCGCTGCGCCAGCGCCGTCGACGAGCCGCCAGCACGCGGTACCCATCCGCCCAGCCGCGTTCCGCCCGGTGCCCATACAGGCGCCAGGGCCGAGCGCGAACCCAGGCCGCGCGCCGCAAGCGCGCGCCACCATACCACCCGCACGCGTGCCCGCGCCTGCGCGCGCAACCGCGCCCGCTGCACGGGCCGCGGCGCCCGCGCGCTCTGCCGCGCCAACCGCGCGCACCACCGCGCCGCCTGCGCAGCCCGCGCAGCCAGCGAAGCCCGCACCACCGGCGCTCACCACGCCGCCATCCGCGCGCCCACGCGCGCCCCCGGCGCGCTCTGCCGCGCCCCCCAGTTTTGTATCGCCGCCCGCGCCCCTTGGGGCAGCAGCGGCGGCGGCACCTACGCACAAAGCCGTGCCAGCTCCCTGCATCGCCGTACCCGGCCCCCGCCTCTCGCTGGCGGGACCGGCATTGGCTGAGCGGGAGCGGCCGGCGCTGCAGACGTTCCAGGCGCCCGACTCACCGGCGCCTCCGAGGGCCTCCGCCTTCGACTCTCCGGCGATGCTGTCGGCATGCTCCTCACGCGTGGGGTCGAGCATGTCGCTAGTGTCGGTGGACTCGGCCGCGTCCGGTCGCGATAACGTGTCGCGAGACACGTCCCCGCGATCCGGGCGCTGGCCCACCGAGGGCGGAGCAGCCTCCGCGCCCCAGACGCCGATACCGCCGCCGCTCGGGTTCGGCTTCGAGTTTAATCTTGAGGCCAGACCCCAGCGGCGCCCGAGGAGCCCGGACGAGACCGCCGACGAGGAAGAGGCGAAGCGGTACTGTCTCGACCCGCCGCGGCCACAGCGCGAACGCGCGCCGCGGGGTCGGGGCGCACCCGCCTCGCCCACCTTTGCCGACGCGGCGCGGAGCACACCGCTGCCGCCGCCGCAGTCGCCCGGACCTACACCAGCAGGGGTACGTACTTTGAACTTACCCCCTGCCCCCTCTGCTGATACCGTACCCCCTGCTGCCGCCCCCGGCGCCACGGCGCCGACGACGACGTCGCAACAGCCGCCGGGGAACAACAAAAACAAGAAGGAGAAGAAACTAAAATACCCTCCGCTGGTGGTCGAGAAGTTGCCGAACTGGGCCGCGCACTTCCGGGCCATCGCCGCCAAGCTGGGCCGGCCGCCTAATGCTCGGCCTTACGGGTCCGGGGTGAGATTTACCCCCGACTCGGAGGAAGAGTACCGGCTGGTCCAGCGGTACCTAACTGGCCTGGAAAAGGACAGTGGCGTATCCTGGTTCGCCTACTCGCTGCCAGCGGAGCGCAACCTCAAGGTGGCCATCAGGGGGCTACCAGCAGATACGGATCCCCAGGAGATCGAGGAGGAACTCCGGGCGTTGGGGTACCAGCCGGAGTACGTGCGCCATATTAAGGGCGCACAAGGAAGACCCGGCTGCGTGTTCCACGCCATCCTAAAAAAGACGCCCGACGTCCGGGCCATCTTCGACACCACCGTGTTTATGTACATGCGGGGTGTCAAGATAGAGGCTTGGCGGGGCAAACGTGGGCCCGCACAATGTCACCGGTGCCAAAAGTTCCGGCACAGTTCACACCAGTGCCACCGGCCGCTCGCTTGTGTCCGATGCGGCGGGGAGCACGTGGCACGCGACTGCCCGCGCCCGCGGGAGGAGCCGGCCACCTGCGTCAACTGCGGTGGCCCGCACCCCGCGTGCAACAACAAGTGCCCCGTGTTCCAGGCGGAGACCCGGAACAAGCGAGCGGGGACTGCCGCCATTACAACCACCGCGCGCCGGCCCCCAGCGGCCACCGAAAGGCCGCAAATGGTGGAGCCAGAGGCCCAGAGCGCCACGCTAATGGCGGCGGCCAACGGGCCCACGGATAAAGGCCAAGCCCCCTCCTCGACGCGGAGGAAGAAGAGGCGCGGGGGTAAAGGGAAGGGGAAAAAGGAGTCCCAACCCCCCCCTCCGGCGACCCAGGAAGAGACTCCCAAGGCCGACCCTGCCTCAAGTGCACAGGTCGTGAAAACCGACGCTACAACTAGCGCCGGCACAGCGCCGCGGCAAATCGCGGAACCAAAATCCAAACAGTTCGCTCAGAAGGCGAGCCGCGGCGCCTCCGGCGCAAACAAAGAAGAAGCCAAGACCGAGACCCCAAAAGAATTCACGACCTGTGCCATCAAACTTTTGATGGACCTAATAAAGGCCATCAGGCAGGGTCAAGATGTTGAAACGGTCATCCTTGATGGCCTGGCCATGCTGCTTACCCTGTACCATGGCTAGGCCATTGAGGGTGATTCATTGGAATGCCCGCGGCCTTAGAGTAAAGGTCGCCCCCCTCCGCCATCTCCTGAGGGAACAGGACATCGACGTGGCGCTAATAAGTGAGACCCTACTAGGGCCCGAAGATAGGGTCAGGGTCCCAGGGTATCACTTATACAGGAAGGACGAAAGGTCGGCCGACACAAATGTCCGGTACCGTGGTCTGGCGGTACTAGTGAGGCGAAGAGTCGTCCATCAGGAACTCCCCTTGCCGTCGCTCAGGAGCTTCTACGCCCTGGGGGTGCAGCTACATGTAGCCGGCGAGGACATCAACATTTACACCTGCTACAAGCCGCCCGCGGCTCCCTTGGACCTTACCGAGCTGCGGGCCTTGCTTGTAGGCACAACACGCGCCACCATCCTCGCCGGCGACTTTAATTGCAAGCACCCGGCGTGGAACTCCTACACATCGAATACCGAGGGGAGACGGCTCTTCGCGGACTCGGAAGCCCTCGGATATACGGTGTCCGGCCCAGAGACGCCGACGCACTATCCGGACGTCGCGCGTCACATGCCGGACGTGCTGGACATCGTAGTCCACCGGGGGCTAAGCTGCCAGATCACACAACAAGTGATAGACGACGAGTTACAGTCGGACCACCAACCTGTACTCGTCGTCTTATCGGGAATGCCGACCCGACTGAAGCCCATAGCGCCACGTCGATCCACGGACTGGACAAAGTTCGTGGAAAAAGTGGAGACCACCACGCCGACTCGGCCTATCGTTACCTCCGCGGACGTCGACGAGACCGCGGACGATGTCACTGCTTGCATACAGAGCGCCTTAGAAGCGGCGACTAGCACGCAGCCGCAGGGGAGAGGGCTACTGCCGCCCCTGCCGGCGCACATAAGCGCAATGATCGCCGCGAAGAGGCGCATTCGCAAGCAGTGGCAACAATCAAGATGTCCGACACTCAAGAGGGAATTAAACCGTCTCGCGGAGAAGGTTAAGGCCGAATTGCAGGCGCTGACCACCGCGAGCTGGGAGGACAGAATAGACGCCACGGCGGACAGCTGGCCGTCGCTGCATAAGCTCTGCGGCCAGCTAACGAACACCCCAGCTCCGGTGCGCCCGCTGCTCAATAGCGACGGGGCACTTAGGTATGTAGCGGAGGACCGGGCGGAGGTCTTCGCCGAGCACCTGGAGCGTCAGTTTCGCCCGAACCCGACCAGCGACACCGACCATGTCGCAGCAGTCGAGAAACACCTGGGAGACTACTTCGCAACGCCGATAGCTCCCGATGAAGACGCGATCTTTTTCTCGCCGGGCGCAGTCAGACGCGCCATCCTAAGGACGAAGCCGAGGAAGGCCCCCGGTGCTGACGGTATCACCAACACAGTGCTGCGCCACCTGCCGTACCGTATGGTAGCGGCGCTGGCGCGCCTGTTTACGGGGATACTGCGCACGGGGGCCTTTCCCGCCTCGTGGAAGGAGGGGCGCGTCATCATGCTGCCCAAGGCGGGAAAAGACATCCTGAAGCCGGAGAGCTATCGGCCAATTACGCTGTTGCCGACAGTCTCCAAGGTGTTCGAAGCACTCCTGCTGCGACATCTCCAGCCCCACATCGCGCCGCGCCCGGAGCAGTTTGGGTTTCGGGCGGAGCATAGCACGACGCTCCAGCTGTCGAGGGTACTGCATCACCTCGCAGCCGCGCTTAACAAGAAGGAATACTCGGTGGCAGTATTCCTCGACATGGAGAAGGCCTTCGACCGTGTGTGGCACGACGGCCTAATATATAAGCTGGCCACCTCAGGCGCGCCCCGTCGCGTCGTCAAGGTGGTCTCCACTTTTCTCACAAACAGGACCTTCAGGGTGGTGGTCGACGGGGCGCTCTCTAGCGCCCGCCCGGTGCTCGCGGGTGTACCGCAGGGCAGCTGCGTGTCGCCGGCGTGTTACTCACGTTACACCGACGACATCCCCACTACCTCGGACGCCATGCTCGCGCTGTACGCTGACGACGCCGCGTACATCACTACATCGCTTAATGCGAAGTACGCGGCGGTCAAAATGCAGCGCGCGCTCGAGCTGCTTCCCGAATGGCTGTCCAGGTGGCGGCTTTCGGTTAACGTGGGTAAGACGCAGGCGATGGTCACCGGGTCCGCGCCCCTCCCACCACCCTTGAAGCTGCAGGGAGCCGACATCGCGTGGTCGCCCCGGGTCAAGTACCTAGGGGTCACCATCGATCGTCGGCTCACGATGGGGCCACACGTCCGCTCGGTCGCCGCTAAAGGTAGGGTCGCCCGCAACCTCCTTAAACCGGTGCTCTCGTCCCGAATACCGGCGCGCGTCAAGTTGGGCGTGTACAAGCTGTACGTGCGCCCAATCTTGACGTACGCCGCCCCGGCATGGTTCGCCCTCACGTGCGAGTCGAGCCGAAGGCAGCTCCGCGCGCAGCAACACCTTGCGCTGCGGACCATAATGGACGCTCCTCGCTACGTGAGGAACGATGTCCTGGAACGGGACCTCGGGATTGAGAGCCTGGACCAGTTTGTGCGGCGCCTCGCGAAGGGAATGTTCGCGCGTGCCGACGCATCCGCCTGGCCGCATGTTCAGGACATTGCGCCCTGGCACGCGCGCCCCCCCGACGCGAGACCCCTACCCCGCGACCTGGTAGCGGACGATGACCCCATCCACCACCGGATTTGACGCCTCGAGTGAACCGTACCCAGCCGTACCCACTACGTACCCTGGTTACACGCGGCTCACTCGACCCAACAGCACTCCACACACATTACACACACACTCGTCGCGTGGCGTGTGCTAAGTTAATATAGGCACGTTACGCGGCGAACTCAGCCATTCACAACTACACAGGCGCCTAAACTCACACGCGTACGCGCAGCGCGGGCCGCGGTACGCGTAGACACTGGGCGGTGTCACACAATACAATACCGCCCACACATACATGACGCTCCTTAGCCCGGACCGTGGACGGCTAGCTCTGGAAGCGGGGCGGGCGGGAGCAATATCACCCAATTCTGTAGGAGCGTCGAGTCGGCACCTCTGTCGCTGGTCGTCCCCCGCCGGGCCTCCCCCAGGTAACTGGGGGTCTCACCTGGCGGGGACAGACCGCCGAGGTGTCGTGAAGAAAGCGGCGCTGTGAGACAGCGTCGTGGCGCGCCTACAGAAAAACAACATGCAATCACTCACATGGGCGCGCGCAATATACGTGCGCCCAACATTGCCGCAGGCCAATGTAGCCGACCGAGGGAGGGGCCTGTATTAGCAGGCCACCGCATGGCCTCCGCGGCCGGGGGGCGAAGCCCCGGCACCGCTCGCCACGCCCCCTGACGGGGGCGTCGCGATATCCACACGACCGACACAGTTTGGATAAAGCGACAAGAGCGAAAACATCTAAGCGATCTTCAAGTGCGAATTAAGAGTGTTCAGTAGTGTGATTGTGTTCTTTTAATTAGTGTTTTGAGTTGTAATTAGTGTTGTAAAATAAATTGTTATTTTTGGTTATTAAATCGGCAGTTTTTATTGTCACGAACCCGAAGCTCGTAACATTATTATAAACATGACTTTTTATTTTCAAGTGAGATTTTAAATATAAAAATATTTATTCTAAAATGAAACTTAACTTCTAAGCAATAAGGTTAAAAACATTTTGTTGACAATTTCGTACTTACTCGAATTTGGAACTAGACGTAGTTCTTGGAATTACATTTCAATGCTTCAATGTTTGTTAGAATAGTTGGCGTGTTGTCGCAAACATTGGTCAAACAATCATAATATTTGCTAATTGATTTATATTTACTATTTAATTGTGTTACTATTTTATGAAAAACATTTAATGATAAAAACGTACCGAAAAAAAGATTTTCCATCCAAAATCTTGGTGTTACGGTGGTTATTTACACAACTTTTGAACGCGCACTGAGGCATTTTGACGTCATAACATTGGCTATGATTGGACCATACCAGTAGTAATAGTGTTCTGTGGACCATACTAATCAAAGAGTATAATAATAATACGGGAGATACTAATTTGAAATAAGATCACAAAAGTATTCGTGCTCGTATTTTTCGGGCCGTTTTTGAAGCGCTTATCGGGCATCTAGTACTATTATTGATCGAAGCTCTAGGATCAGCGGTTTAGGCTGTGCGTTGATATATCAGTCAGCCAGGACTTTGAATTTTATTTAAATAGATAGGTAGAATCTCGAAAAAAATTGGTCACACCAACCATCAACATCGTCCATTTTCTCATCGACTCGACGTTTCATTTCATTCATGACGTTTGTCATCCGTACTACTACTGAGAAAAGTGAAAAAACCATAGTCATTCATCAAATCCAGACTGTTTGAATATTGTTTTATATTTCAATTACGGAGTAGTAGCAATCAGATATTTCCTACGAAGTACGTATCTATCTCAGGTAAATTGCTTCATTTTATTAAAATTATGATTCGAATTTGCTTCATTTTGTTTTGGAATTACTGGAACCTCTATCATCTCAGAATGGAACCGTTTGATTGATATTATATTAAGTTCGTTAAGTCTTATAAAGTTTCCCCATAAGACGACCCACTGACCGTTTTCTGTATCTATATTTCAGCATCATGTCGGCAACTGCATTATTCGGTAATACTTCTGGCCTAGGCGGTAGTTCTGGAGGCAACAAGCATCTGGTAGAATTTCGTGCCGGAAGAATGACTCTAAAAGGTCGTATGGTACATCCAGATAAGAGGAAGGGTCTTTTGTATGTGTATCAAGGAGAAGACTCATTGATGCATTTTTGTTGGAAAGACCGTACTACTGGCGAGGTAGAGGATGACTTGCTAATATTTCCTGATGACTGTGAATTTGTGCGGGTGAACGAATGCACAACTGGCAGAGTTTATGTCCTAAAGTTCAAGTCTTTTTCTAAGAAGTACTTTTTCTGGATGCAGGTAAGAAATGCAGCTCTAATCAGACTTTTAATTTTATTAGCTACAGTAAAATGACAGCTAATGTGTTACCACTTTTTAACGAAATTTAAATAGTGATGAGACAAAATAATTGATTCATTCAAGTAACATTCAGTTCAAAATCGATCCATCTTAAATTGATTTTTATAAAAGAAGATAATATTTTTAGAGGATGATATTTTTGATGAAATTCAGGATAATTTAAGTTTACAACAAAAACATTGAGCAATGCCTTATTACTGTTTTGTCATCACATCAGTGATCAGATTGGATTTATAAAATGCATTAATTCTAATCACAAACATCTTTTAAATATTCTTATTTATGAGGTTTTTGGAGTTTTGCAAATAATCCTGTATAGTAAATGTTATTCCTAAATAAAACTTTAATTTGTTTAAAAAATTGATTTCATTGTAAAAAGGAGTTTTAGAGTAAAAATTGAAACAAAATTATCTTTAGACTACGTATTTATGATGATTTGAAACTACAACATATATTTTTATCCGATCAATACAAAGTATATTTGATTGTATACAGTTAAATCAAAATTTTTGCCAATTTCGAATATCTGAGTGAAAATAATGTTTGATTGCGTTTTAATCACATCACTAGTAGAGATAGTGTGTCAAAATTTTGGATGATGATGAAATGATGATTGTAAAAATAGTGTTACGGTAATGAAAATCTTCATTTAGTAAGACTCCTTGCATTCATGATTGACGTGTAAAAGTGTTTGTACAAACCTACTTACAAAAAAATAAAATCAAAATCATTTCATTTCATAACACGTATTATTTTGTGTTGGTTCACATGCAAAAAAACTTAAAAAAGTGTTTCAGACCAGTAGACCACATTATGAATGTCATAAAGTAACATGATGGATACTTCAGTCACTACTTTCCATTTATAGAATGATTATTTGCATCATTTCATTGCATCGATATTGAATAAAAAGGTAATTGTTCTGTTTTGAGTCTGGATTTGTGCCTGGTTGATGACAATAGGCTCACCCCCTATTACATGGGGTACAATGTGGGTGTACTTATAGGTGCACCTCTGCCTAACCTTCAGGGATTACACGCGTGATATTATCTTATTTTTTTAGTCTGTACTTTCCCACTGCTGGGCAAGGCTTCCGGGAAGCCTTCTCCCGTGCCTCATCGAACCAGCCCGCGCGGTACCGTAAGAGTCCAGGTCGTCTCGCCATCTCCTTCTGGGCCGGGCTCTGCGACGCCGTCCGTCATCTTATGTGATATGTAATTGTTTTATAGGAACCCAAGACAGATAAAGATGATGATTACTGCCGCCGCATCAATGAGGCTTTGAACAATCCTCCAACATCTGGGGGACGCGGTGGTGGTGGCAGTGGTGGACAGGACGGAGAGCTACAAAATATACTGAACAACATGTCTCAGCAACAGCTCATGCAACTTCTTGGAGGAGTTGGCCAAATTGGAGGACTGTCCTCTCTTCTGGGCACTATGGGGTAGCTATAAATACCAGACATAATTTAACTAAATAGTAATGTGTTTAGCATTTATCATCCTAAATCTCATCATAGATCACTCCCAAGATTATCAGTATCACCCTGCAGTTGATACTTTGTACATACTCACTTTTTCCAAATATTTGCTTCAATACTTCAATATAATCAATATTTTTGAAGAAAAGACAGCTCTTTACTAGTTTATACTTAAAGTTAACCTAAGTTCGTATAATAATATAAACATTAACAAGACAATACAATAGTTTCAGCTGTCTCGCTATTGAGGCATACGAAATACATATAAATAATATCTATCTAATTAGCCTGTATTGTCCCACTGCAGGGAAAATGCCTCGCTATCCCTTTTCCACACAATTCTGTCTTGCGAGTGCTGGCCAGTTCTTACTGTTGGAGACAAGCTTGTCCCGCCGTCTTCGTTTCAGCCTGCCGCGCTGGCGTCTTGCGTTTACCCACCCAATCGGTAGTTCCCTTAGCCCAATTGTCATCTGACATGCAGCGGATATGTCCGGCCCAGTCCCACTTTAAGTTTAGCGGCTTTCTGGGTAATGTTCGTTATCTTGGTTTTGGCGCGCAGTATTGTGTTCCTTATACGGTCAGAAATTCGAGAACCCCCCGGAAACTGCGCTCCATGGCTGGCATGGTCGGTAGGAAATCGTTACGTGTGCTCCGCGGATCGGGGCGGGCGCGCGACTGACTCGAAGCGCGGCGCGGGAGGGACGATTTCCTACCGACCACGGCTCTCGATTTCTCCCGCCTTACCTGTGATACCTAATCTCGTGTAAATTAAACTGTTTTCGTGACTAATCGTCGTTTTTTCATCCGCTGACACCCAAGACCCGCACGCCTTGTTTATAGTGGCGCCCCACGTTGGGCGCCACTATAAACAAGGCGTGCGGTTGGTCTCCGCCTGCATCCTGGCGAACGACTCCATCACGGTGGACAGTAGCCGTTCGGTGTTCCGCGCTGCGGCGGGTGCGCCGGTGTGGGCCCCACTCAACCGACGCGGCCGAGGAGATGCGCGCCCGGTGTGGGCCCCACTCAACCGACGCGGCCGAGGAGATGCGCGCCCAGGCGCCCAGGGGGGCACCGCCCTCGACCACACGCTCAGCGGGGTCCACACCGGCGCACCCGCCGCAGCGCTGAACACCGAACGGCTACTGTCCACCATGATGGAGTTGTTCGCCAGGATGCAGGCGGAGACCAACCGCACGCCTTGTTTATACACATAAAAAAATAATTGTGCATTAACTATGAGATTTTTTTATTTTATTTGGGAATCAAACAGATGCAATAACAAACATATGTATAGTATACAAATAGTTTAAACACAATCCAGAAACAGTTTCCACAGATTATTATACAAGTAAATTATGTGTACCCAAGTGTAACAACAACCAGAAGTTCACACCGTTAACGTTTACAGAATTTACAATTTAATATTATATAACGTTATTATTATTTAAATTTCGATGCCAAAATATTTCTATTTTTTTGGCAGTAACAACAGTGGTAGCAACAGCGGCAACACTAGTACTCGTCCGTCGGCGGGCAGTGGCAATAGCAGCCGCGGTGGAAGTGCACCGCGCACTAGCGAGCCGCGCACCGAGACGCGCGCCAGCGAGCCGCGCACCAGCGAGCCGCGCACCAGCGAGCCGCGCACCAGCGAGCCGCGCACCAGCGAGCCGCGGACCAGCGAGCCCGGCGCCACGCGCACTACAGCGCGCGCGCGCGACGTGCCCGCGCCCACCGCTACTCCGCCCAATACAGCTACCGCTGCGCAGCCACGTGGTACGTCATTATCGAATACCTTTTTTACTTTTCACTATTTCTTAAAATTAGATTGGTTTTCAAAGCCAATTTCAACCCTTTCTAGTCGTATAAATACAGTCTGTTTAGCTTTCAAGACCAATGTGACAGTTTCAACCTCAATAAATTTTCAATTTACTAGGGGGATTGTTGTCAAAAGTGGTTAAGCAATTACGAGGAAGGCTTTTATTTCTTTAAGACCCCAAGGGGAAGAAAAGACAAAACTAAAATGGTCACAGCATAGTAGACAGCCTTTCACCCTCTCACTTTACCAACAGTTGTTTGTAACTGATGGCTTAGTGTTTGAGTTGCGGGCACAGCCACAGCTAGTTAATGCTCCGTTTGAAACAGATGGTGCAGGCGGGCAGATCTACTTGTCAGACTTGCAGCGCTACTTCTCAGGGCTCGGCAACGCGCCGCCGGAGGGCGACGCCGGCGCGGCGGGCGCGGCCGGCGCGGCAGGCGCGCGCGTGAACCTGGCGGCGGCGCTGGCCTCGCCCGACGTGGTGACGACGGCCAGCGCGCCCGGCTCCGCGCCGCGCCTGGCGCCGCACCTGCCGCCCGCGACGGCCGGCGCCGCCCAGGACGATGTAAGGACCACCCTGCTCTCACCGCAGTTCGCTCAGGTGAACCTTCATGTATAGCGTTCCAGTCCTCGGCTGCGGCACGTCGCCACCGGGACTCGTCTCGCGTCTGGCTTCTTATTTTATCGAGCGGTATGCGTTTCGCATATTTTTCTAACGCTTCCTGGTACGTCTGTTTGTGCGAGGTGCATGGGATTCCTGGCTTCGCTATGCCTCATATTTAAAAAAAATGTTACTTTAACTGGGATTGGCTTATTTTCCAATAAGAAATCATTTAGAAATCGAATAGGAAATCCTATTCTTCTTATAGTCATCAGAATTGGTGAGAAAATACCATTTCCTTTATTTCATCTTCAATGACGTCATCAAAGGCATTGCAATGAAGAAGACATTCTGCCTATATTTAAAAGATTTGACAAAAAAATTCTCTTGTCTGTTTAGCATGTCAGTATAGACAAACAGACCAAGCAAACATTTGGAACATTTTGATTACTTACCTAAGATACTAATTGGACTTGAAGAATATACAATTTCCTTTTTTCTAATAGCAAAAATGTTTTGGCAGAAGTCTAAATAAGCTTTTTATCACTTAGAACTTCTGAGAGAAATTGTGTAATGTGAAATCTTCACAGTGTTATAATTAAAGGTAAGTAATAATATTACCAATCAAAATGTGAGGTGAGAATTATAAATTAATGAGTCGGTCAAGGCGACAATATTTTATTGAATTCCCCTCCAATATTGAGTGACTACAGAATTATATTACTTTTACATGCCAATGGCGACGTCATCACTTTCATAATTTAAAAAATCTAGGCAATCTTCAATCCAAATTATTATAGACTTGCCTATTGCTGGCTATTGCATGTTATTACTAAGAAACTTATCATTTTATAATTTATTGTTTTAATTTACTCATTAACAGTGCATTAATGTGTGCCAAGTAAATCCTATGTAAATCTCTATTACTAACAAAAATAATATTACCAGTAATAAAGGACTAGATAAACTAAGAAGTTTCTCTCCATGTCCAGGAAATCCATCAGTGTACTGCGCAGTTTTTGCATCAATCAACTCCAATTTTTATAAGTGTTTTATTGCAACCATCATCAGCGATTGTTTCCCCATGTCATCCCTTCCGTAATAATCTGACTATTCCTTGATATTTCAAAAAATCTGGAGCTGTTGTGGACCAACTGTTCAATGAAGTTATAATATGCAGCCTAATATAATATATCTGTTACATAGTTCTAGTCTTGTGAAAAATTTTGATTATAAACAAAGTACAACATTTGGTCCATAACAAATTTGCTTATTGAAAACACCTATTAACACTTCTATTTATTCCAGGCTGCGAACCAATTCTCATCGGCTTTGACTTCTGGACAAATGGGTCCAGTAATATCGCAATTTGGTTTGCCTTCGGAAGTTACAGCGGCTGCGAACACAGGCGATATGCAAGCTTTCTTTAAAGCGCTTGAAAACTCTTCCAATCCATCCGATAAGCCGAAGGAAGATGACAAGAAGAAAGAAGAGAAACGCAAAGATGACAAAGGCGACAAGAAAGATGACGACGCCGAAATGTCACTCGATTGATTTGGAATTTAATATGTGGTCGCATCTTAGTTGTTTTTAACTGCAACGAAGCTATGTATGCACGTTTTGTTTTATATTCGTTAGCGATTTATTATTCATTGAAAATATAGATTTTCTTTTTAAAGTTTTGTTTTATTATAAATGCATTTATAAGGACCGCCGTTCACCGCAACAAATCATTTTTTTAGCTTAAGCGGCGTGGACTTGAGAAAAGTGGAGTCGAATTCAGGCGCCGCCGGTAAACGCACGCTTTACATTTCACCCACACAACCGGAATTCTCTTGATAATATTATTATAGAAAAGATACTAAAATTCAATAAACGCCATGATAATATGAGCAATTACACACATTGAAAGTATCTAACGATCAAGCACGTTTTAGCGGTTTAATGCAAATGCGGTTCTTGTATTGATATTTTTTGGACTCCCATTGATTCTTTCTTTTATGGTGAGTACACATGTAAAACGTAACATGATAGGTAATACGGGCTGGTGTCACATGATATGAAACATTACAATACGTCCTTATGTGACATTGCATCACATTACTGCGAAGCTCCGCACATCTGGAAGTCTACTCCCGCGCCGTGGCGGCCAATAGCGATGAAACCGCGATTGGCCGCGGAAGCGGTCAGCCGCTGTTCCAACCGCGTCAGGCGACAGGCCGCTCAAATGAACAGCCTAGGCGGCCAACCGCTAGTGCGTAACTAGCCTAAGATTAGTTTGAGACCTAAACTATGGCCGGACTTTTAATTAGGTGCAGTAAAAAAAAATATTAAAATTTAAAAACCCCCGACACAAAATAATAAAAAAATGAAGGTATCCCTACAAAAAGTATGAAATAAAATTGTATTTAAATAGAAATTCATATGGAAGTCGGGGGACCGTTCTGTGGAACACCTTCTATTCTAAGAGGTCCCCCGACTTCCATATGAATTTCTATTTAAATACAATTTTATTTCATGCTTTTTGTAGGGATACCTTCATTTTTTTATTATTTTGTGTCGGGGGTTTTTAAATTTTAAATTTATTTTTTTATTTCATGCTTTTTGTAGGGATTCCTTAATTTTTTTATTTATTATTTTGTGTCGGGGGGGGTTTTTAAATTTTAAATTTTTGTTCTAGAATTTATTTAATTTTCAAGTTTTTAGTTTTCATTTCGTTAGTTAATATTCCTCATTCCCTTTCAATAAAGTGTACATTAATCTACTTGTCAAGCCCTTTTATTTGATACCTATATTGAAGGAGTTGTGAAAAAAAAAGTAATTCACCATGTTGCGGTGGCGGCCATCTTGGATTTGAAATTTATCATAGTGTATAGTAGTCTACTAGTCAAGCCCTTTCATTTGATATCCTTAATGAGGGAGTAGTGAAAATAAAATGTAATTAGCCATTTTGTGGTCGCGGCCATCTTGGATTTGAAATGTATCATAGTGTATAGCATTCTACTAGTCAAGCCCTTTCATTTGATACCCATATTGAGGGTGTTGTGAAAAAATTTGTAATCCGCCATTCTGTGGCGGCGGCCATCTTGGACCGATTTTCATCAAACATAGCTAAGAACACTCCCGACATATACACCTTTCAAACAAAAAAAAGAAAATCAAAATCGGTTCATCCGTTCGGGAGCTATAATGCCACAGACAGACACACACACACAGACACGTCAAACTTATAACACCCCGTCGTTTTTGCGTCGGGGGTTAAAAATGACAGTTTATGTGTTATAGGGGTGGGCGTTGCGACGACGAACCGTTTCCAAAGACCGTTTTGCATTCTGCAACGATGCAGCCGTTTTACGTCCTAGGTTCAAACAGTCTTCTTTGCACAAACCAGTCTTCGAATTACTTGGTGAGATTTTTTCTTTTACGCCTATGAAAATACAGTCGAGAATGCAACTGCAAATTCAACTCCTATCACACTTGTCCTTCGCGTCGTCTCATTACAATAAAAAGTGAACTTTTTGTCAATGAAATACAGTCTTTAATGGTCTGTCTTTACCAGTCTCGACAAAAAACGAAAACCTCGAAAACGCAATTCTATTCCATGTTGGATAAGTTTCGTCCTTTAAGCCGTTGCAGAAAACGGTCGTCGTTTCAACTGGTTTGAAGACTCAAACAGTTGCAACGACGACCGTTTTCTCGAAAACGCAATTCTATTCCATGTTGGATAAGTTTCATCGTTTAAGCGGTTGCAGAAAACGGTCGTTGTTGCAACTGGTTTGAAGACTGTTTTCGTCGTCGGGAGAACGGTTGCGTTTCGCCCGTCAAAAATTCGACAACGACCCACCACTAATGTGTTACCACTTTTTAACGAAATTTAAATAGTGATGTGACAAAAATGTGCGTGTGGATTGAGAGATCTTTTCGATAAACTCTTCCAATCCCAACCAAATTATAAGAGGATTTAGGAAATAATTGTGAAAACTTCATGGTAAGGTATAAAATTTGTAAAACCTAAACAAAGAAAGTTAGAACTCATTAACTGGATCTCTCAATCTGGACAACTGAAGAAAAAGCCATAACGCGTATCCAAGAATATACTGCCTATGTGTTTATAATTTGCATTTTAATTAATTGTGAAGGATTTGTGAAAGCTGCTAAACAAAATTTCAATTCGTTTCAAAGCCACATTTAAGATTTATAACGGTTTATATGGATCACTCAGAGTGGACAATTTTCAATTGAGTGATCTTGTAAAACACGACCTAATACTGAAAAAGTATGAATAATTATCATGTTTATTGCAAATTATGCTTCTGGGAAAATTTGTGAAACAAAAATCGTGATTGAAATCTTACTGGTTCAAGAGAAAATGAAAATTTTGTTTTTTGTCGATCGTCCCAACTGAGAGATCATTATTTTGAACTATATTTAATAAACCAAAACTTATATGTAGAAGGTAGATACATCAGAAATTGTGAAAAATGTTGTACTAAAATTTGACAAATCAGTCGTACCTGTAAGTGTTATAGGTACTTAAAAAGATAAATATTTTTTTACAATCCTTGAGGAAAACGTTGACAATTGAAAATTGTCCACTCTGAGTGATCCATATAAACCGTTATAAATCTTAAACGTGGCTTTGAAACGAATTGAAATTTTGTTTAGCAGCTTTCACAAATCCTTCACAATTAATTAAAATGCAAATTATAAAACACATAGGCAGTATATTCTTGGATACGCGTTATGGCTTTTTCTTCAGTTGTCCAGATTGAGAGATCCAGTTAATGAGTTCCTAACTTTCTTTGTTTAGGTTTCACAAAAATTTTTACCTTACCATGAAGTTTTCACAATTATTTCCTAAATCCTCTTATAATTTGGTTGGGATTGGAAGAGTTTTTCGAAAAGATCTCTCAATCCACACGCACATGTGACAAAAGAATCGATCCATTCAAGTAACAATCAGTTCAATTCAAAATCGATCAATGTTAATTTTATTTTATAAAAGAGGATAACATTTTTATAAGATATTAATTATAATGAAATTATGGACAATATAAGTATACTTACAACCATAAAATTGAGCAATGCCTAATTATTATTTTGTCATCACATCAGTGATTTAGTTTTTCCGTCTGGAATTTCTCAGTAGCAACCCGGAGTCTAGATTTGTGATCAAAGATGGCAATATGCTCGTCCGTTATTACATCATTGGCGAAATGTGGTAGTCCTATAGGTACACGGCTCTGCCTAACCCTTCCGGAACACAGGCGTGATGTTATGTTATGCTGTATGAATGATAAGTAATCAAATAATCATGCGTAGGCTGGCAATGGCTACTTGAAAAAAACCAAAACGAGTACAGACAGACAGTTTTCTTTTATAAGTTACATAAGCCATTTCAGAAGCCAAAAGCTGAACCGTAATCATTTCGAGATAAAAGTAATGATGATTAGGAACATTTACGTCTTATAGGTAGGTGAAGTCCCAATAATAACAGCCGCACAGGTCGATCGATCAAGTTAAGCTACGCTTGCCGCGGTTGTTCTGTGGATGGGTGACCATCTTTACATACCGAGATCTCTCCGGTCCCGGCTGTCATTCGTGGATCTTTGACAGTCGTTACGGGTAGTCAGAAGCCCGAAAGTCTGACAACCAGTCTTACCAAGGGGTATCGTATTACCCAGTAACTGGGTTGTAGAGGTCAGATATAGGCAGTCGCTCCATGTAAAATACTGGTATTCAGCTGTATCCGGTTAGACTGGAAGTCGACCCCAACTATGTTGGGAAATGGCTAGGCAGATGATGAGGTAGGTAAAGTCCCACGTTAGTTCAAGGTTCAAAGGTCCACGGACTTAACTGATATAGCCAGCTGCCATGTGCTTCTCCAAGATAAATAAGTCGTGAAATGTTCACTACTTGGTTGGATACGGTGATGTCATATCTGCCATCTATTGATAGTAAAGAGAACTAAAGTTTTTTTTGTAATTCGCGAGATGGCGTAGTGAGTGAATGGCAAACGATTTCAAGACAGAGACGGCAAGTAAACATAAATAAAACTAAAGAATGTAATAATTGCAATAGTAATTTAGTGATTTAAGGTTAAATGAACATAGACAAACTTTATTTAAAAATAAATACCTAGGTACCTACTGTGTGTTAGACATACATTTTAAAAACCTCGAAACACCGAAGTGACGAGGTCTGCCCTAAACAATTAATTGGAATGTGTTTCCTATAAAGTACTGCACATATTATTATCAGGCTTAATTTTCAACGAATGGTCACTGATTATGCGAGAGTCGTTCTATGCCTTCTATGTTTGGGTAGATACGTGGATAGCGTAGTACAGTTGTACCAATTTTTCTTTGCTGTCAAAATAATGTATTATAACCTTTACCACCGTGTTTTAAGAGTCATTAGTCACACTACGCTGGCATTGTATATCTATACAAACATCTGTCCGGCTAGCTTGATATTTTGTATGTAATACCTACTTTCAATTCGGTAGTAATATTCATTCTCTGTCGGAGTTCAGCGCGGTGCGCGCGTTTTCATGTGCGAAAGCACAGTATATAGGTACAACAAATACGTTTAGATGATTCTCTACTTTTTATGTAATTTGCATTAAATATCACAAGTGCAAATAGTGAGAATAGTGTTGTGCTCATAACTATGTAAACAAGCATTTTAAATTGGTGTAATGGAATGAATACAGGTTTTGCAAGATGTATGAGTAACCAATGACCGCAGGGCATCCCTGCGCGGGTGCGGACAGGGTGGGGGGAAGGGAAGACCAGATTGCCAACTACACTTCGGTGGGTTCTCGGTTCATCTCGGACAGGATCAAAAGAATTTAACTAGTGAGTACCTATAATATTAGAAATATGTACCCACTTACCTTTTACTATTAAATAATATATTTTTTTACATTTACAACATTCATTAATGTAAATAACGAGGTTGACTCACTATACACAAGGTGTTGTTATCATGACATGCTAATAAATAACTTGCTAATACAAAAATGTAAGTGAGCGATTGTTTTAAGGATACTTAGATCTAATATCACATGTTCAATCTAAAACTGGACGTTGGTTATAAAACTTATTTTAGCTAAAATAGCTCTGGGAAAAAGGAAGAAATAGGTTTGAAATAAAGAATGATACTAGGTGCAACAATGTTTAGACTTGACCGCATAGTTTCGCCAGTTTCGCGGCGAGTATAATATTCGCTGTTGGCTCTGATAAAACAACTTTTAAACAGTTGATTTTGTGGATAAGCGGTAGATTAGTTATTTGCGACAGCAAAGCAAAGACACGAGCGCACGGCGACCTCGAGCGATGGCGCGGGGAGTGCGGGGCGCTGGGGAATCCTTCTGGCGCCAGACCGGCATCGGCGTCTACCCGCGCCCCGCTCTCCTCCGCCTGTGCTCACACCCGCGCAGACCAACTCGAAATAGATGCACGGTGATTTACGCCTCGGGCGTATGAGTAAATATGTTGCTTGCCTGCCTGCCTTGGCACGTCCGCCCGCCCCCGCCGCATGCCGATTGCCGATCTCCGTCCCATCTCAAAACTAACGTTCACAAACTCGTCATACTTACTGTCTGTAATCAAAATCAAAGAGCAAATTTTACTATCCTTTTACCTTTAATCCAAACTAAAACCATTTATTTCAATTAAACCTTGGACAGGCACTTTTGAATTGTCAACATTAAATAGTCTGTCAGTTAGAAAGTTGAAGCTAGTTGCCCATTCCAAAACGTAGTCTCTATGGAGAAGAACGGGCAAGAAACTCCATGGACACTTAAATCAAGATATTACAAAATCCTGGGTAATTATTCTTGTTTCTTCATGCTTGTTGATCCATATTCTTTAATACCGGTAATTGTCATAATTTATAAGACCTAGTTCACCTATAGTATAATTATTAATAAATTCTTAGTAGGTACTTAGGTATGACTATAATCACATATAAATATTTATCCATATCTCCTTTCACCAAGTGTGAAATCAGATGTTATACACGTTGCTATTTCGGTTGGTAGTCAACAGAAACCAGTAAGTAGCAGACCTAAGTTGAATTTACAATTCGACACTCGTAAACGAGTACGGAATGCGGACCTTTTACAGACTACACAATGACATAATTAGACGTTCATAATCTACTCTTGCACTTCTAAAAAATAAGTAGGGACCTACATTGTAAAATGACATTCTTTTGTGAAAATAGTAGTAAAATAATGAGGGATTCCATCAGCCGTGCCTACGTTGGGGCTATGCGACGCTAAGCTAAAGTAGCAATTCTGTCCAGAGAAAGCTTTTAGCTCTAGACAAAAGATACGACGACGACGGACGGGAGACGTTCCTTAACAAATAAACTTACGCGTCAGATTTTTTTATCAATCTGAATCACGCTTTAAAACAAAAGATCATCAACAATAGTTTACCTAATTCTCTAAGGAGCTTTTGATCCAGATCGTTTATGTGGACGTGTAGATACCGACAATGGTCGAGCTGGGCCACAGCAAAAAGTGGACATGGTAAGACCGGTCCTGCAGGTTTCCGCCAACCACAGCACTGGCAGACATTCGTTCATGTCCACCGCCATTTTTCATTCATCTTACGCTCATACTTTTTATAATATTATTTATCCATCCTCATTAATTCTTTATCAGTAGATAATATAGAACTATAATATGTAACATAACAACGCGAAAAAGATAATATAATTCTTGATTTTCAGAATCGACTTGGTAGTTGGTACTGAATACCTACTGACGTACTGACTGACTTACTTTAAATCTCTATAAAATGTCTCAAGAAAAATATTATAATACTTAGTTATTTCGAGTTAAACAATAGAAATTAATTAGTTCCTTATTAATTAATAAATAAATAGGAAAGAGCGTAGGGAGGCTTTTGCCCTGCAGCAGTGACAACGATCAGTGTTTACTTCTTGCCGAAAAAAAAAAAACCTTCTACCTATCTTTACTTGTTACCTGCGTTGAAATTACATAATAACGGGACAGCCGCTCATCTTTACATTTGTTTCTCGGTATATCACAGTTCAGACCAGAGCCAGCCACACTACGCCAGTTATTGTTATTGCAATGGTTATCAAGTTATTGACTGTTTGTTATCACAAATTGTTTTATGTTTTATTTAAAAATTCGAAAAATATTGCGTTTAACATAAAATGAGCTATTCACTTATAGATAGGTCCTATACCAACCACACAATTCATGTCAATTCAAATATTAAATACGTATAAGTAATCGTTCTTAAGGATTAAAGATAAAGTTTTAACAAAAATTGGTAGTAAAAGTTAATTTTACCATATTTACTACATTTATTTTTTTACTTTTGTTGCCAGTATTGTCCTACTACAGGACGGGACACTATAGGGAACTTCTCCGAATATCTCGGCAATGTGACACTGTAGGGTATCTACATATTCCTGAACATGTTTTTTTTTTAAGTGTCCTCTAATCTATCCATATATTTCAGATAGAGTTATACCCTTTGTCTACTAGGAGCAGTTTATTTCGCTAACTACTAGCATAATTTATTTTAATGCGAGCGTACGTAGTTACGTACCTATGCGATTTTCATATATATTTCAAGTGTTAAATAAACAATATGTGAAGGCATAACTTGTGTATCAAAGTCGACACTCGCCAGGTGCATTTTATACGTCCACGTTACAGGTTTAGTAACTTTCTGGGCTGCCCTTCACGATACAATTCTGCTTCGTGCATTTCAAATAATTTTAACGAACCTAACTAGGTAAATAACTTTAGTGTTTACCAAGTACGTATTTACATTAGTAAATTAATTATGTAAGTGTCATAGAGGTCATTGGGAACAACGCCGGGTAGTCATTAGTGAATTTTAAGCAGTTACTGTTTTCACGTAGTTAACATGTGATCAATTCGATAATCATATTTTTTTGATACCGTATGCTAACTCAGGTGCAGTCTTTTTGCTCTATTACAGTCCTATTCTATTAAACGTTATGGCGCTAAAAGGATTTAATGATTGTGGTAAAAAATTTAACTAACCCGCGGGGTAATTGCGTAACACTAACACAATGGCTTTGTATTGACAGTTCTACAACATTCATTGCGTTATTTACGTTGTTAAGCAGACACATTTTTTGAACATATGAAGCAATGGATTAGCAATATCTTTCAAAATAGTTCAGATTGTGATCTACGCAATAATTAGGATGCCGGTCGATATTTATTTATTTATTTAACCATTTATGTACACACATATAAACAGACAAGTAAAACAGAACAGAAAAATAGGTACAAAGGTGATGCTTATTTCATAAGAAATCTCTTCCAGCATACCTGCGATAGGACAATTAATAGAGAGATGTAGACAGCGTGTGAAAGATTAAAGGAGACAAAATAATACAAGAAATCTAAAAACAATTCTCTTAATAAAACTAAACAAGTATTATGAGAATATACTTACATACATACAAACAAACATACATATTTCTAAAATAAATATCACTAGAATTTTAATTAATATAACGTAATCAAATAATAAATACAAACACAACTATGATAAGGTGGAAAAATAGTGTTCTTTTACTCTTCTTTTGAAAACTGCAACAGTTTGGCAGTCCCTAATTTCAGGCGGTAGTGAATTCCACAGCCGCACCGCGTGCACTGTGAAGGAGTAGGAGTAGAAGTCGGTGGAGTGGGGAGGGGACTTAAGAAGGTTTTTAAGATGCGACCTGCAAGGCGCATGTGAAGGACGGGCGTAGGAAAAACGCTCCCGCAGATAGGATGGTGTTTTAGGATTGTGAAGGAGATTGAACAATAGGCACAATATCCGAGAGTTCCTGCGAAGTCGAATGGGGAGCCACTTGAGTACCTTGCGAAAGTTGGAGACGTGATCATACTTTTTAAGGTTAAAAACAAAACGAATCGGTGGCATCCAAATAACAGGCATCAGCGTAATCAATAATGAGCTGAATGAGGGTTTGAGCAAGAGAGATTTTGGTGTTCAAGGGCAAGAAGCCCTGCAGACATTTTAACGAATGGAACGTGTAGTGCACTTTGCGACTGACTTGTGCAACATGAGCCGTCCACGACAAGTACGAGTCCATGGTCACTCCCAGGTTTTTAACCGTATGCGCGTATTCAATCTGAACTCCATTCAGACAGAGTGGAGACAGCGACGCAACATCGAGCCTATTCCGCATATACCTGCTGCCGATAATTATGGCCTGGGATTTCCTAGGGTTGATTTGCAGTCCAAATGACCGCGACCACTCACTAATCAAATCCAGGTCACTGTTCATGGCAGACACAGCGGCTTCCGCATCTTCCCTTAAGAAATGATTGTAAAGCTGCAGGTCGTCGGCATAGAGATGGAAGTAGGAAGAGATGACTCGGGTGATAAAGTTAATAAAAATAGAGAAGAGAAGAGGAGAGAGAACGCCACCCTGAGGCACACCTGCGCTAAGAGAGCACCAATCAGAAGATGACTCGTCGAGACAGACCCGCTGCGAGCGGCCTTTAAGATAGGAGTTAAACCAATAGTAGAAGAAGAGAAATTCAAAGATTTAAGGATCCCTAGGAGGATATCGAAATCAACAGAGTTAAAGGCACTGCTAAAGTCGAGAAGTACAAGTAGAGTAAGAGATTTGTGGTCCATTGCCCAGCGAATGTCATCAGTAACCTTCAACAGAGCCGTCACTGTACTGTGACCAGCTCGAAAACCAGACTGAAATGGACTAAGGAGGTCATTCGCAGATAAAAAGACAGAAAGTTGTTGGTGAACAATATGCTCAAGAACTTTAGAGAGAAAAGGGAGGATAGAAATGGGACGAAAATCGGTGGGTGAGACCGGCTTAGGAATTTTGGGTAAGGGGATGATATGAGCTTGTTTCCAGACCTCAGGAACAGTACTAGAAAATAAGGAGAAATTAAAAATGTGGGTCAAACCGGGAAGTAGTGTAGGGAGGATAGGAGAAATCATTCTTGAACAAATATTATCATTACCAACTGCAGTAGAGGAGATAGCACAAAAATATTTTTTGACCTCACTTTCACTCACTGGACTCAATTCAAAAGAACACTGCGGCATTGGTAAACCAGAAAGTTTATTTAACGTTGCTGATCTGACGTGCGGATCAATAGTAACAGGGGGATGTGAGAAATGTTTGTTAAGAGCACACACGTCAATACCATTACTAGAAACGACTGGAGACTTGCCAATGCCTACAGTTTTAAGAAACTTCCAGACTTCAGAAGAGTTACGATTGTCGAGAGAATTATGGAAGTAGCGTCTCTTTGCATCTCTACACATACGCCTGCAGAGATTACGCAGCACCTTATACGCATTCAAGTTGCGCTCGGAAGGACAGCGTTTCAGCCTTCTTTTGGCTCTGTCCCTACTTGCCATCGCATCCTTAATGGTAGGAGTGAGCCAAGGAGCCGGAACATATTTTACTTTGACTCGACGGATAGGGGCATGCCGGTCAAATAAAATAAGTAACTTGCTGTTAAAAATGAGAACCATATCATTGATACACGAGCTCTCCAAGACGTCCGTCCAATCGATGCTACCAGCATCATGCAGCAATGCCTCCAGGCATATGCCTTTGTAGTTCCGAAGGAACATATATTGCGGCTTACGCTTAGGAGGGCGAATCCTGTAGGACATAAAGATGAGGTCGTGGTAAGAAAAACAAGCAGTTAGCTGACCGTGGACAGATACATTATTAGAGTTAGAGACAATCATCAGGTCCAACAGAGAAGGGGTGCAATTAGGAGAATGATGAGTAGCAGAAAGAGGCAGAATACTAAGGTTATAAGAAGATAAGAGAGATTGAAGTTTGTGAGTACGACTGTCGTTTTTAAGAAGGCAAGTATTAAAATCGCCCATCAAGACTACGTGGTCATAAGTGGGACAGAAAACATCTAAAAGCGAATCAAAAGACTCAAAGTAATCAATAGTGAGGTTAGGACTGTAGACGACTCCAAGAAGCATTTTAGCGTGATGCAAGGAAATTTCGAGAAATAGAGAATAGGTCCATGATATGAAAAATCATCTGATTTACTGACTAGCTGTGCCCGCGACTGCGTTCGCGTGCATGTTGGAAAACAAATTGGATTGTTTAATAGGTTTTTAATTTTTTGTGCGCGAAGCCCTAGTTCTTTTTCAAATATAAAAAATCCTAAGTTACTCCGTAGCACATCAGTTATATTTCAGTGCCAGTCCCGTCAAAATCGGTCCCACTTTAATTTTATTTATTTGTATACTTAGATATTTACCTCCCACAACAAATAGATTTCAAATTACCGAAAAATCTAAAAACATCCACCGCTAGAGATCTATATATATATATAAATAAAAAGAAAAGTCCTGACTGACTGATTGACTGACTCATCAACGCCCGGCCCAAACCCTTATAATATATATAATAATAAAATATTTATTGAAATAATAATAAGTTTACAAAAAGTGTACATAAGGTTCATTAGTATTATATTAATCTAGGCCTATAATAGGATTATAAAAATCTGGATAGACTATGGTATGAGAAATGTGAGATTACAGCCAAAAATAAAACTCTGAAGGTAATCTAGTGCGTTGCCTGATCTAGGTTTATTTAAACCTGTGTTTCAGGCCATCTCCCTACGAAAGTATTTTGTTAAATAGGACAGTCAGTGAATTAAGTTAACATAAATTGCCAGCCCTTGGACCTAGAAAGCTAAAATTTTGCACAGAGGTTCCCTATACATATAATGTAGACAAGGAATAAGGAAGGATTTTTCGAAATTCAAACCCTAAGGGGGTAAATGGGGAGAGGGTGAAATTTCACGCGGACGAAGTCGCGGGCAGAAGCTAGTCAAATAATATATTACCTAAGCAGGCTACAGCGTGCAATGTCTACAATGTATGGTCGACCTAGTAATTTTTTTATCACTTTTGACAACCATTCCCAGTACCTAAAATCAAACTTCACTATATTATGGTTAAAAATATCTTACTGTCACATAGACAAATAGACCTTGTCGTTTTATGACGTGCAAATGCAAGCAAGTGACATTCAACCTTAGCATGATAATTATGATAAAGCAATTACGAGGTCGACTATACAGCAACAGATACAAAAAAAAAATACGCGCCTCGGAGTCTCGGACTGCTGGTATATTTTCGCAAAAAAATCGGTCTTGATTCCTGGGGGCCTAAAAAGGCCACTTTGGCAGAATCATAATGGACAGTTAACTGTTACGTTAATTGTATCAAATCCCATTGCTGAAGGATTTTTCAGTTATTTTTTTTTGTCTGTGCTAAAATACCAATCAATCCAATCCAAATCCAATCTCTTTGATTATACCTACGTAGTGCAGCGAATAAAAGAAAAATACGGACTGATATACAGTGTGACTCTTCATAATGTGCACATATCGAAATGAGGGTAACTAAGCTTAATTTTATCGACGGAAAAAAAAAAAAAATTGTAGAATTTTTATTAAAATTCTTATTCGCTGCTGTGACCCCTGTGTAAACAATCGCCCTCAATTGAGAATTATGATTTTTTTCTAACAAAAATCTGATATTTTTCATCAATTTTTACAATAATTGTAAAATTACTCAATAAAAGCCCCGATTACCTACTCTTTTTTATTACTTTAAATTATTCTCCATCGTATCAGATTTCTAAACGTAAAATACCATGTTTATAACTTAATCACAACATTTCCTATCAACTGTTAAAGAAAGGCCTTGCAATCACCATACTTTAGCAGGTAAAGATCCTATTAAATATTTTTTTATTTTTTCAAATATTCTTTCCGTCGATAAAATTAAGCTATGTTTCCCTCATTTCGTTATGTGCACATTATGAAGACTCACACTGTATATGATTGATAACGTTATCCTTTTATGATTCTGCCAAAGTGGCCTTTTTAGGCCCCCTGACCATCCAGGATCTTGAAAAAAAAAATCTGTTGTCTCCAAAATCGAGCCCATGGTTCCTCAGGTCAGGTCATAATATTTCGGAATTTGCCAGCCATCCCTAAAATTCACCCTGTCAGTGCGTTTACGTGTTAACGTAAGTAAATATATAAAGAAGTTACAAACACTTTAAATTAATTAACTGTGACTTAGCCTTAGCAAATAAAAACCTTAGTAAAAAAACCCTTCAGTACTGAATCTTGTTTAATATAGATTTTTAAATAACGAACGAACAGTAAGCAGAAATAACAATTAGCACCATCTAGTCTTTTTTTTCTAGTTTGTACTTTTCAGTTATGCAATTAATACGATATTTTCACTGGAAACTCTAATCAACGGCAATAAGGCGGTGGTAAGGAACTTGTTAGACGCCATTTACTTTCTGAAAAACAATCGTTTGCTTTTTTGATTCAGATACTGAGAAATTAAACAGCAGCAATGCCCCCTATCCATTAAAAATAATTCCTTACTATTAAAGAGGGAATCGAAGAATATTCTAGGAAATATCGGAATCGTAAATGTGAAAAGGTTACGTAGGTAGGTAGTATGAGTGGCGAGCGAGCAGCGCAGCGCGTGCTCGGTCGGGGTATTCTGAGAATTGCATACCGACTGAACAACACTCAACAGTTATAATGAAGGTGCTAACAAAATCAAATATCAGTTAGCAGAAAAACAAAAGAGGGGCTTGTGGCTAAGGCAGCCGCACAAGTCGAAGGTTAAGCTACGCTTGCATAGGTTGGTCAGTGGATGGATGACCATCCAATACATAACGAGACTCCTGCGTGCCTCGGAAAACACGTTAAGCCGTTGGTTCCAGCTTCTATGCGTAGATCTTTGACAGTCAACGAGTAGTCCAAAAGTCTGACAACCAGCCTTACCGAGGAGTGATCGCGTTATCCAGTAACTTGGTTGTGGAGGTCAAATAGGCAGTCGCTCTATGTATACATCGTTCAAGACTTGGTTTGCTCTTTTGGTTCCCAAAACTGCGAATTTATCGGTATTTTATAATAAGGTTCTATAATTATAATTTATGCCATTGCATTAGAGAAAAAAAGCAGTATGGTTGTAAGAATTTTGTTTGATTTCATCACCCTCATGTGGCACAGGGTCTGTGATGGGCTTCTTTTTATATAACTTTGAAGCGCACTGAACCTTTTTGCTAATTGCCATGTCAGTAAGGGGTAGGTAGCTACATAGAAACTATGTAATGTAAATGAACTCATAAAAAGTCGTTCAAATATGTTTGCAATTTAAGTTCGGAAAAGGGATGTAGGATGGAACTACAAAACAACAAGGTAGTTAATTATTATTAGGCATTATTTCTGTATACGAGAATGAAAAACATTGAATTTAAGCTGACGGTAAATAATATTACAGGCTATTCGAACAAGTGAACAACATTGGCTGAATATTATTCGTTAGGTGTTTATCAAATACTATAACTGTATGTTTAACAGCTACAATTAAAATTCTATTGTCATTGATGAACTAATCAATACACAAAATTTTCACAATTGCACAACAGTGGCAACAGATGAATAATCAAATCATAGGCAATTTGTTGAGACTTTAGACATCAAAGTATCTGGATATTTTTGATGTAGTGGCTCATGGCTAAATAATAACAGACGCACTGGTCGTTCGAAGGTTGCGCTAAACTTGCCAAGGTCGGGCTGTGGATGGGTGACCACCCATTTTATGGCAAGACCCTTCTGGCCACGGGAAGCACGTTAAGCCGTTGCCGTCATAGCCGTCCCAGCTGTCATTCTAGATCTTTATCAGCCGTGACGGGTAGTCAGAAGCCCGAAAGTCTGACAACCAGTCTTACAAAGGGGTATCGCGTTACCCAGTAACTGGGTTCAACTGCATCCGGTTAGACGGGAAGCCGACCTCAATAAAATTGGGCTTATTGATTTTTTTATCGTTTATCCAAAGAAGTAATACAAATTGGTAATACACAAATCTATCGCTATGTATTTTTTTTTAATATGTACAGTCACGAGCATATGTATGTATACACTTGACTTTATTCAAAGGCGATTTTCTCCTTTATTTTTGAATGAAATTTTATGTTATTACGAACATAGTATTTCCGACCCTATAGGTTTATGTAAAGTGTCGTATTTCAACTTTGCATTCGTTATTTCGTGAAAAATCGCAATTGAAAGTTGCCAAGTGTTGACATATTAATGCTCGTGACTGTACTAGGTTAACGTAGACGTAAAGAGACTAGTAGTGTAGTTGTAAGCGGCTTCGAAATATTCTTAAAACCAAGTGAAAATGCATTTATATTATTACTGTACACTTCGTGGGTATGCCTCATGTGACTGTGCCACGGTTTTAAATTATCGAAGAAATCGATTTATAGTTCTCAGATTCGACATTGACTGAATATACTTCTTTAATCATATAATACTACAAGCGTGGCACTGTCTTATGTTGTTATCACCATCTTATACCTACTATTTATCAGTGAGATTTGAATTTAAAGTTGAATATGAATACTTTTAGCAAGTTTATCGAAAATATTTGCGTCAGCGAAATAAGATTACGATTGGTATACCTACTTACAATTGTGTTTATCGCTGCTGAGTACGAGAACCGTAAAAATGATTGATTATGGTGTGCACTAAATAAACTAAGTAGGTAGGTACCTAAATATAATATGGTGTAAATTATACCAATCAATTTAACATATAATTAGGTCTTGTTTCACAGAATCCGGCATTATCTTGATGACAAATGAAATAAATCAATCATCAAAATATTCAATCAATGAAATACTCAGTCAGAAAAGTTCCCAAAACGTATGCGTTAAGTAAGTTGATCGAAAGAGTTGCATTTCGCGCCTTAATTCGGTTAGTTAGCTATTGGAACCTAGTGCTGGCAACAGTGCTTTTCTGTAATATCAACCTGTGAAAACTGAGGTGGTGATCGCGTGATCGACGGGACGGGAGTGTGGATCTATTTTGTAAACCCAGAATAACCAACCTGTAGTGAAGAGAATTAGATTATTACCTATTGTATAATCCTAATCTCATCTCTGTCAATCCGTTCGTTTTTACGTGTAATATAAAGTTAAGGTAGTACCATTTTGCTACGATAGGTGAGTATCGACTATCGACTGAGTAGGTAAAAGTTAACCAAGGGAGAAAAATTACGCCTCGCACAAATACGTTCAGCTCACAGACTCAACGATGCCGATGTCTCAATTGTTAATATTTTGGTCAATCCTGATTTGTATATGGATTAAATGACTCGTTATGGTTATAGCACCTTATAAGTAAATAGGTACTGTGAAGGGCTAATGAGCCCTTCAAAAGAATCAAACAACGATATGATTTATTTACGTTTATATTGACTGAACGTCTTTACTTAGTGCAGACTAAACTAGCACTTGCTAGCACTGTCTGTGTCTTGTCCTAAACAAAAAAACCTAATAAAATATTTGACCCCGTTCTAAACTTGCTTGAATGTTCGAATGGAACCCGTGCTAAATTATAGCCAGCCAGCACTTCATAAAGTTGACTTTTAGTGGACAACCTTTACAGTACCTATGAACTAAACAAGTCCGAGATCGTTATAAAACGTTCTCGTTCTCGACCATACCGCCACCGTCCGTAGGCTTATTCTCAAGGTGTTCGGAGATCGTTTAGCACTCTTCAGCAGTCAGCTGCCCTTAGCGGCTCGTTTTTATTTTTTTACAATAATGCCCATGCCATATTCTGAAAAGTACAGTAAGTGTGCTAAATTATAGCCAGCCAGCACTTCATAAAGTTGACTTTTAGTGGACAACCTTTACAGTACCTATGAACTAAACAAGTCCGAGATCGTTATAAAACGTTCTCGTTCTCGACCATACCGCCACCGTCCGTAGGCTTATTCTCAAGGTGTTCGGAGATCGTTTAGCACTCTTCAGCAGTCAGCTGCCCTTACCGGCTCGTTTTTATTTTTTTACAATAATGCCCATGCCATATTCTGAAAAGTACAGTAAGTATAGTAGAATGTGTGTTAAATATTAGAGTCGCTGTTACTCAAAATAATGTCGGAGATGTATCATTTAGTTTTTTTCCGATCAGTACGAAACATAAAATGAGTGTAGGCGTTGAGAATGCACCTCGGAAGCGGGAATACCTCTCTGGCGAATATCCAAAAGACGATCCCGAGTTTCCGACCGACGCACTCCTATCCCCAACACAACACTTGGCCGAGAAAGCTTCTATTCTTTTATTTATAAACAATGCCAATGTTTAATTCTTATCTTATAGTAGGTACTTATATGCTAACATGCCATTTTACTTCTATTTACCTATTTTTTAATTTAGTTTTTACGTTCTACCGATTGTTAATTTATTACATTAAGTACTTATATGCACTTTCTAGCCTGAAGCACAGGTTCAACCTAGTTCAGGCAATTTAGCAACTGTGTGCTATTTTATTGTAATTGTTAAGCTATTCATTGTAAATGTACCTATCCCCTTTTTATAAATAAACGATATTATTATTATTACCTACTTAATTATTTAATTCTTGTCAGAGCTTATTGTAGGTAAATAAGAAATTCACTTTTTTAAAATATATTGGGTACATATTTACTAAAACTACTTATGACAACATCGCAATGATGAACGTCATTGAAGAAAGACTTGTGAATAACGAATAGTTATTTATTTGGTCAAGTGCTACCCGTCTCGGTGTGACTCATGAATATTATTGTCACATTCATACATATGGCGTATTTTGGTCGTTGATACGTGAACGCCGGAATTCACGAAGAATGACGCCATTCTCTTAATGCCAGTTTAATAAATATGTAGGTACAAATGTGAATGTATATAAGTAATTTTGCGTTACAGTAGAATAGCGTTAGTGTCACAGATTGTGGCTCCTAAATACCGGACTCACTTTTAGACCTGTTTTGCATTCCGATTATCCGAACCTAAATTCTGTATCTTGGGAAAACCTCAATTGCAATTGACTTTGACTTTGAATAAATGAATTGCACCCATCCCAGCGTGGTTAAACCAGACTCGATTAATCGAATGAACCCCAAGATTCGCACTAGCTCATGTTCATGGTGCTACAGCGACCATTGCATATCAAGGAGTAGACCAGAGGGCGCAGTAATGGTAGGGAAGACGTGCCCGTAGGATAGGGAAGGATTTAAGAGCCTACTGATTGTGTATCCTCGAGTAAGCATTGGACTATTGAAGAGATGGGTATGGATGGGCATCTTTTAACGACCTTGCCGCCAGGTTAGTTCAGGTCGAGCTTCATCGGTGAGTCTTTTGGCGGGATTCTACTGCTTCCTCGGTTTTTTTTTTGGATGTCATTGCTCTGCTGTGTTAGATGTTGCTGTTTTCAATGTCATCGTCGGAAGTTACGCTACTATCCGTTTCCGGTTTTTTGTAAATCTCACTAGCAGCGATCTTGATCTTACTTCTGTCTTCCGCTGTATCCATCCAAAAATTGATTCCCTTGTCGACGGACTTCATGTCCCGTTTTAAATTGTCGTTCCATGTGTAAATAGGTCGACCGACCTTCTTGGATTTGGCCTTGTTTTGGCCTTGGTTTGGCCATTGCTGCATGCAGCAGGTTCGCGGCGCCTGTAGACATGTGCGAGGTAACACATCCTGTGGTTCTTGATGCGTTTGGTTAGGTACTGTTTTTCCGTCTAAGATTTCATGCATTTTCTTTTGTCTTGGTTAATTCCTAGAGTGGTTAATCAAGTCGCTCATATCTTCTGAGTCTTGACCTGTTAGCTTTAGTAAGTGCCGATACTTTTAAACCATGTATCATGCACGCTACGATCACCATTCGATACATGAGTCTGGCTAATTTCCAGTCCATTTTTGAGTTATTTATGAATTTTAGTAACGATTTGGTGTTTCTCATGGCCTGTTCGCAACGTTTTTTTATACTTATTTAATTTCATCACAAGACATGTTGGTAGGTATGCTTATTCCATTAGGGTTCCTGTCAACTAATTCAATTTGGACATCCTTTCTGATTAAAATTGCAAGTCCCCGGTATGTTTTACTTGCGGTTCCAGAGAGCTCCTGAATGAGTTCATCCCAGTTTCTTGTATGCAGGCTACATGAATGGGGCCCTATGTGAAAGTTCAGTTGTATTTTGAGGTTTGTTGTTTCTTGCGTTAGATCTAACGGGTTGCTGTTGTGTATTGTTTGTCGTCGGTCCTGAAATTGCTATCATAGTGCTTCTCCTTGTAGAGGATGCGTATGTTACCGGGTTCGCCGTTAGGTGAATACAGCATTATGATTCTGGTATCTGTGTGCACATACGAGGTAGAACTTGGACGCGGCGATTAGGATCATATCCACACCTCCCCAGAACATCTCGTTAAACTGCGCGGTTATGTATTTTGTTATCCTTTGTTCCTTAGAGAGATTGCTGACAGGAAGAATTTCTTGAATATTATTAAGAATGCTTTTGTTTTTAGGCTGTTACAAGTGGTGAGCTTTCTCGACATGTGCAACTTGAGTTTGGGAACCAAATGAGCTTTGCAAACAATTTTTTTTTGCTACAGATAAACAAAGAGTTTATCTGTAGCAAAAAAAAATTGTTATGCAAACTTGAGAGTTCGGGTAGTCAGAAGCCCGAAAGTCTGACAACCAGTCTTACCAAGGGGTATCGTATTACCCAGTAACTAGGTTGTGGAGGTCAGACAGGCAGTCGTTCCATGTAAAATACTGGTATTCAGCTGCATCCGTTTAGACTGGAAGCCGACCCCAACATAGTTCAACATAGTTGGGAAAAGGCTTTATAAGCAGATGATGAAACTTGAGAGTTCGGGGAAGTTTTTTTTTTGCGCTGTTGGTGCAATTTAGTGCATTTTTTTTTGTGCTGTTAGTGCAATTTACTGGGTATGCAGATTTGACTTAAAAGCATCGAAATAGATACCTTGTTCAAGGCAGTTTTAGGAATTCAGTACAATGTAACAATAATAGAAAGTATGAAGTACGAAATCGAGAGCGATAAGGAATATTATCTCAAAGGATTAGGTACTTAATTCCTTTTAAAGAAATTAAATTGTCTGTAAGTAAAATCACCTAGGTAAATTAAATTCTTGTGTTGTGCAATTTCATTTTAAAGAAAAATCATCATCTGCTTTAGTCTTTTCCCAACTATTTTGAGAGTTGTGGTCGGCTTCCAGTCTAACCGAATGCAGCTGAAAACCATTATTTTCAACGGACTGACTGCCATCTGACCCCACAACCCAGTTACTGTGTAACACGATAAACTTTTGGGCTTCTGACTACTCGTAAAGACTGAATAATAGCTGGGACCAAAAGGCTTACCGTGGTTTTCGAGGCATGGACTGGTCTCGATATGTATAGGTATGAATGGTTACCCATACACGGACCGACCTCAGCAACTTTCGATCTACTCGTGCGGCTGTTATTTTTTACCACGAGCACCTTAATTAAAAAAAAAAACAAAAATACTGATTAGTAGTTTATTTATAATGTATGGGTACCTACCATACGTAATAATGTGTATCTTTTAGCTATAAGTATCTACTTGATGACGCCACGATCATCCACAACTACAAAAATCTAAATCCAATGCTGTTGTTATTGCCAATGTCAATTTAAAATTATTAATGCTTATACCTACTCTAAATGTACCTAACATAATAATTGCCAATTGGCAAGGAAGTTATCAAGAATTGCTATGCTATATCTTGAAGTATTTGCATTTCTAATTCTGAATCATGTGGCTTCGATCCTTAATGGTAGGTACCTATTTCGTAAGAAAGTTTACAAGAGAACTTCAAAAACATCAGAGATTGGATAGGGTGTGGCGGCCACGAGTCGGCCGGTGGCGTAGCGGTCGAGCAAGTTAACGATGACCTGGTTCCGAGGGAAGCCCGAGCAAGGTGGGGAGACGACACGGTCGGTTCTGCATTCGGACTAGTCGCAAACTTGTTTAATACAATGAAGCAGTCCACGTTCAAAACTAAACATACCTAGTTTATGCAGACATGTCAAGACTTTCAACGTAAAAAGTAACAGGTAGGTCTAGGTAGTCTGACAGCATATTGTAGGCACATACATGTAGATTGTAGCTACAATGTTTTCAGCATACTAGATAAACTTAGCTGCATCGTCTACAATGAAAAAAAAAACTTACATTGACGTCAGTTATTATACTATATTGTAATACTTGTATGGAACAAAACAAGGTAAGTAAATAGATTTAATACATCATACATAACACTTATTTTCCAATTAAATTCTAGGCAGAGATGGAATGTTATTCACACTTGCACTACCTAATTCTGTTCATTATTTCTTAGTAAATTCCAGCAAGCTCTGCCTGTTACAGTTGCCACTAAGACTGGTTTCATGGTTTCCCGCCCACGCGACTTCATGGCGCCCGGGTGGAATCACAAATTTATTCAACAGCTGCGTTGCCAAATGGCTGTTTGTTATAGGCTAAGATTAAAGTTTTACCTGCCATGTACAGACTGACTTTGGATGTATAATAGAAGCGACTGACTAATTATATAGGTACCTACTTATGTATATTATGTGTAGGTATACTTACTTCATTTTAAGCCATAATTCAATATTGTTGATGACGTACAAAGTTACGTGTGTTGTTTTGTTTGTAAAATGGTTCATGGAAGAGTTGCTGGAAAAAGTTATCCAATATTGCTATTTGCAGAAGCTGGCACTTACACCTATTTCGTTAATCGTAAGCGTTGTCAGGTGCAGGAGACACAGAAAAAGACACTCCCCGTGGCGTATAGCTCAAGGTCGTGACGTGACGTCGGCAGTCGGCAACAGGCGGTACCTACGCCAACTAAACAACGCAACAAGTGCCCCGCGCCCCCGCATTTCACATACCATTCGCGAAACAGCAGCCGTCATATAATAACGCCAACCAATTTTTGTGGTTCTGTACCGAAGAAACGCTTTGAACTTTGAATCGAGATGTTTTGGCCAAACCTGATTTTGTGGCTAGCTACATATTTATTTAGTTTAGTGAATTAATTTAAAACAATATATAAATCATTTGGGGATTCATTGTGAAGGACAACGTTGCCGTTGCAAAATTTTAAGCTGAATTTGAAAAACACACTTGCAGGTGGGTATGTTACCTACACTGACATGCCAATTGAAGAATTGATGATGACTTCAGAAGAGATCAAATATAAGTAGAGACCTGCATAAGTAGTGTATACAATTGGAACAGCTTAACGCGTGAAGAAACAAGTTTTTTTTTCTGTAGTGGTCGTCGTCGGAGTAGCGCTCGCTTCCTGACCTGACCAACTTGTGTTCACAATCGAATCGAACGACTGCGTGCTATCCTCGAAACGCGTGCGTCATCGCCTCCGCAATACTGATAAGCGCCTACCAATTATCATTGCAAATAATGTGTTTATATTATACATTCGAATCTAGCCCGAGTGCCATGAAGTTTCTTCACTGAAAATTAATTATTATCACTACGTAACTGCGCGACCATATTATAGATTAATGCTCGTATTATGCCAGGCTTATTTGTGTAGGTAAACTATGAATATATAGAATTTTGATAAAGAGGTCTTGCCGATAATAAGTTCACGAGATAAATTAAATATAGGAAAATGCCAACAGTAAATTATTAATAATTGTAAGTACTTATTATAAACTAGGTAAGTCAGTACTTACCTAGTTTATAATATATATGATATATAATCAGTTTCTACATCTCTATGCTTTTACCAACTGAGATACTAAAGACTTTGTTAATAATAATAACTAATATGGTAAGTAGCTACCTATCGATGGCGCTAAATAGTTTCCTGCAATAGAGAATGTAGTTGACGGTGGCAAATAAAACCGATACCCGTTCTAGCCGAGCGCAGCCGTTACGAAATCAGCGCTGCATGAAAATTACTTAAATTACATTGCTTGCCATGCCGATACAATACAAGTGATAGGTAACAAAAATTTGATGGTATTCTCGCATTTATTTAATGCTTTACAAGCGCTTTCTTGATTAGTACCTATCATTACCACATCACCGTCTGTAAGTCACAAAATTTAACTCGTGTTAATAATTCACTTTAAATTCTTTGTTTTAAAATTTTCCCTAAGGTTTGCGCTAGTTAATTCAAAAATCAAATATTCGGGTAGGTAAGTAACTAGGAACCAATTGTTTACGGAAGATATAATTATAGCTAATACAGATGCCACAACATAGATAGATTAAGTGGAGACAAACAAGTGAAAATGTCAGGTGATATCATCAGAATTTGATGCATTGCTAATTTGATGTTGAATGGACACTTAATAATGAAATGAGAGACCCTTTTGCCTTTCTTAGATCATTACAAATACAGTAGGCAAGTACTAACTTTCCTAACTAAGATTTGAATTGTAGTTAAAGCCCAGGTTAAAGTCCGTGCATATTATGTAGATACATATAAATAGATTACGAAGAACAACCGATCCGGTTGCGGTGAAGGAGGGAGATAGATAAAACGCGACATGAATCACTACTTACAGCGGGCGCAGAGTGCGGCGCGCGGGTAGGGTCGCGGGTGGTGCGGGGAGCCGAACGGAACGAAACGAACAAACCAACGACATTACAAACAGTTGAGCACTCATCCGCGGTGCGGGAACGTACGCTGTTCCTTCTTCGAGTGTACGATAAACGAGACATATTTTCTAGCATACAGACAAAACAAATAAATACTCGTATGGTAATAATTGTTATCGTTTGCTAAAAAGAAAGTGGCGTCGCAATAACTGAGTGCTAGTGAGACTTGTGTGACGTTAACACAGGTGTTGTATCTGTGTGTGTGTGTGTGTGCCGTGTGGCGTGGATCGTCGCGCAATTATTAACGATGATTCACTTGTGCGCGGGTGAAATGCAGCCTATCGGACTTGTTGACATTTGTTCTGGAGGCGTCAACAAATGATATCAAGACAGCAATGATATAATGGTGGACTGATCAATTTTACCGCGGTAAGAGTTGTTGATATGCAATAGGATGTCCATTCTTACATTTTATGCTCATTCAAAGTCGAATAATATCCATGTTTATACTATCACATTAAAAAAAAAAACTTGAAATACCTACTTAAATTTTACTATCGAAGCTTACGTGCTCACCCAATCGCTCATCAGGTCAAGGATTCTTATCAAGATTTCTTTAAAATAAGTAAAATATATTGCAATGTTTTACTTACCATTATTACATAAGTACTTATTTTAAATCCCGCAACCCCTCTAGGTTATATGTTGACATATTTGAAGTAGTTTTAAGAAGTTGAAGACCTTTGATACGAATTAGCCTAAAAACCGCGAAGTAAACAAAGAAGAAAAAAATGACCCCTACAACCAAAGAGCACCTATCTCACATCTACTTCTAACAAACTAGGAAGCTCAATCATCTTGAGTTATTCATTGATTGTTTTGAAGTTGTAGGTACCTAGACAGTTATTAGTAAGTAATAACAAAATACTATGTACTTAGGCCGAACTATATGGAGGTACCTAATGCGTTAATAATCAATTTATAAGTAGCACACATATAGCACTAAAATTTTAAGATTAGTCCAATATGCATATAGCCACCTAATCTTTAGTTTTTTATACACAGAGTAGGTTTTATATTTGGTCCTTACCAATATTCTTACGAAAATAAAGTATATTTTGACTAAAATTAGCATTATACATAGATGACTTCATCATACATGATGATAAACGTTAGCCAATATTATACCTAATAGTTGTGTTAAGTGAAGTGATAGGTCTCTACGATCTGCGATGGAAGCTGGCGGCGTGCAGGCGGCCGACGGCGACGGCGGCGTCGCCAGGGCCGCCTGGCGCGGCGCCAGGCGGCCGGCCGCCGGGATTCCTTTGTCTCATTACAACACTAGCAGTTAGTCCCACTTGCCTTCGGGATCACTTTCCTGATTTTATATTTACATGTTGAAAAGACCCATCTGAATAGGTATCTTAGTCGTATCTTAAGTTTTAAGAGCGCCATTGGAATGCTATGGAATTATAATATAAATAATAAACCCTTAACTGACAAACAAATCTAGCTTTCTCTATAAGGTCTCTTCGTTTCTGACCTCGTAAGTTTTATATCTGATCTATAGGTATCCCTACCTATATCAATCACACGTTTGCCAGTCGTTATTTAAATAGGTAGCGCGCGCACACAGAGCTATCTGAACGCCGATACATAAAGACGAGGCTTGTGCTGTGTGCGTGAGCGGCAAGTGCGTACTGTACTGAGCTTATTTGCTTGCCTGTTCTTAAACGAACGGAGCGGCTTGGTTGTCTCCAGTTCTCAGAAATTGTAACGCCTTCTCGGAACGTACCAACGACGCAGCCGTCCACAAACGACTCAACTCAACTGAGCGCAAGCGAGGTCGTCCACCATCGTACTACTACACGTATTCGGATTGTGTAGATAACACTCACACTTACAAAACTGTATTTCTCACATCTTGTTTTGTGATACGACTAAGCCTTCAGTTATTTCTTATTGCTTAATGTTATGTATGAACCTACTGAAATTAATAGTTCTTAATTACCAAAAATATTTATACAACTAACCAAGTAGGTACATATTATATGTAAATAACACTAAGAGAAATGAGTTTCTTAAACATGTATTTTATAAAGAATATCGTTGTTAACCTAAAACTAAGTAGGTATCCGATCTTCACTGTAGACAAACAATTAATTTTAACAACGGCAACGGACATGGTTATCCAAACCACCACCCAACCCCAACATAGTTGTGAAAAGGCTAGGCAGATGATGATGATGATGATGGAAATTCAAACATGCACTAAAATAAGTACCTCTATAATGAAAGCTATTTCGTCAGTTGTAAAAAAAATACGACAGAAAGCAACGCCGACTGGGGATATCCTCGTCTATTAGCGTGACGTCACGGTGATGTCACACTCACACTACACACCAATAGAAATAGCGCGGCACATGCGCGTTGAGTTGCGTCAACACGTTCACCGCATCGCTGTTCGCTGTTTTGTGTCGAGTGCTTTTCAATGATTTGACATAGGAAAAATGATCTTGAATGGATTACATAAACAACAATTACGTATAAATCTCCCACTGTTCTTGTACATTGCCAGTGTTCGACTTTTTTCCACAAATAAGTACAAAAGTAAGTACCTACATAAACCTAAATCAAAAATTGTATCTCGTAAGATATTGACTTTTAATAAGTACCTAGTGACAATTACGGCAGTATTAACAAAAAACAAGTGCATAAATTGTCCTTCTGGTTTTTTGAGCGTTAGCGATGTTTATCATAGTAAGTCTTTGGTGTTTCTGAATTGAATTTTCATTTCGATAGTTTACTGCCAGGCAGGACCCATATAAATAAAATATACAATATTTGATGAATAATTAGGTACAAAAAACAAGTAGGTAAGTACAACAATTTTGAATGAAATGAGAATTGCATTTACTTAATAGTAAAGGAAAAGATCAACTTCATAAACCGTTTCACACAATGCTGAAATAAACCTACTGTTAATGTTTGTTTCCTTCTAATTATTATAACGAATTTTACATAACAGTGAATCAGGGGTGAATATCATCCTTACATCGACCTAAGTAGGTATTCGTTGAAAAAAGAAAACGATTAATAGTAATCGAAGATTCGAAGTATTTAACCTAGTAACTTAAAATCAAGTAAAAGACCCTCACATTGTTTGCTGAAATTGGCTCTAGGTCTTGCAAAACCTTTATTCATCATCATTAATCAAACTGACACTAAATTTCTCATTGCGCAATTAATGTTAGATACTTTCTTCCTGGCTAAAATTTTAGACGGAAGGAGGTCTCAAATATTCAGACACTTCGAAAGAGAAGTCAGCTTATTTAATAGATAGTCATGAAACAACTTTTACTAACAGATTAACTCAGAAAAATCGAAGAATATTTTACTGTTTCATACAACAATACCTACAAAGTAAAAAGTAGGCAGCAGCTGCTGTTTTTCCTAATTTTAGGGCTGGGCTCATAGTAAAAGCTGTTCATATTCATGAGAACTTTCATTCGCTTCGAAGGATGCCGATGGAATTAGTCAGCCGTTGCAATAACTTTCGAGAAAGATATGAAATTAATATATTATGTTCAGCTTAGTCACGTGTATTTTATCGTATTTGCTTTACAAGTTTCGTACGCAATTGGAGACCATAATCAGGAACTGATCACGCGGCGAGGTCGCGAACCGAACTCTAGGTTCGGGCAATCCCGATAAAATTCACGTGAGTGAAGCCATCCTGTAAATACAATTTTTATGTTTCAGACTCAGGCCTAAAATTACTTGCACTAAAATCCCTAATTAATTATGTATATAGCGCTAAACGAATTTAAAACATCGTTTCTTTTCTGTTAATCGTTTGAATATGACAGACAATGATGTTATAGCGCTAAACGCATTTAGTGATTTGTGGTGCAAGCAGGTCTTAATATCGTAAATCCAAAAGTACCCACAAATTCTTAAATATATATACTTGATAACGAATAACATAATGTGACATGTAATGGCTTAAATCAATAGAAATAAAACATGTTAATTCTTTGATGAAAATCAAAAACTTATACCTACTTTGAATTCTGAACTAAATTGTAAGTAAGGTTGTGAACAAAAATATTTAAGATACTATAGAGAGGCTATTAGAAGAAATGTCACAAAAAAAACTGTGCCATCAAGCGTAACATAGCAAAATTACAAAATTCCCAAGTTTAAAACGTTACACCATCTGACGGTTGGTAGTAACCGTTAGACAGTTTAACACATAAATACTGGATAAATTATAAAATACCTACTACTGAAATAACCTAACATGAATAATAGCCCAGTCGTTATATCACTACGTGATTGACAACACTGATATATTTTTTCTTTTTCAGGTACAAGCGTCGCGGGTACGATGCCGCTTACACAAGAAAAACGTTTAGATAGTAATTTCTCCAATAACAATGATCACAGCTATCTTCATAAGAAATTCAAAAAAATGGCATCTACGATGTCTGTGTTTCCCGGAAATCTACCAAAAACGGGAGAAACCAGACATAAAGAAACGATTGTATCGTCGACTGCTTGCAGTCTTTCAATATCGAATGGTAGTATCGCCGCAGCCCATCCAGAAATAGAGAAAATAAAAACAAAAGCAGATAAACAGCATTTAGAAGTTCAGGATGTGGAGAAAAATGTACAAATTAATTATAACGATGAAAATAGTAGATTAAGTAATGTAAATAATTTTGTTCAAGTAGCTGGTCAGACCAGTGTTACTGATGAATTTTCTAATAAGACTGAGAATCTTGAAAATGATTTAATCAAAGAAGCCTATAATGGTGGAGTGGGTGGACGTTATATATGTCCCTACTGTAAATTATCTTGTGCCAAGCCTTCAGTTCTTCAAAAACATATCAGAGCTCATACGAATGAGAGACCATACCCTTGTGTACCTTGTGGATTTGCTTTTAAAACGAAATCCAATTTATACAAACATCAACGATCAAGAACACATGCCTTAAGAATGCAAGGAGCTGACGTATCAGTAACTTTAAACGATGACGATTTATCAGGAGGTTCAGAAAGTGATACGTCTATTCCGCCCACATCTGTGTCAGAAACTGGTTCTGATGCTTCTATAATACGTGCCGAGAATGTGGAGTCAAACGATTCTTCAGAATTAATTATCGATACAAGCATGCCCTCAACAAGCACGAGTTTTTCGTTAATTGATAACAGAACAAAAGCGATATATAAACCAAAATTTAGAGCAGCATTATATAAAGAAAACGACGAAAAAGATAAAGTTAAAAAATCTATTTCACCGAATGCTGATTTCCTTACGGAACATATCTCGAAGATTATATCAGATAATGAAGCTATTGTTGACGTTATAGAAACACCATTACAAAAGAAATATGGAAAAATTAAACAAATAGCGGAAAGCAAACAATTTATGACTGAATTAGCTGAAATTAAATCAGAACCATCACCACTAAACTTGACAAAATCCAATCATGAAACCGAAAACTCATATAGAAAAAGATCTCATTCTGAAAGTTTCTCACAGAGTGATCATCAAAAACATCCTTTGAATCCAGAAGGTTCCATCATAAAAGATCTCCTTCTTAAAACTAAAATGAACGGGTTAACGTCGGTGACGGGTGAATTAATCGATGGGCCCTTATTTATTTGTCCTTTATGTCAGATAATATATCGAAGTGCTGATAATTTAGAAACACACAGAGTGTATTATTGCAAAGGAAGTGTTAACACTAATACTATCTCCCAGAAAGATATGAAATCTATAAGGCCTGAAAATCTATTTGTTAGAAGCAATTCAATAAACGTTAGATTACCAGAATCACCATCAAATTATTCACGATCTACGAATTCGTCGAAGTCATCACCGTCAAGAATTAAACCTGATAATCTTATTATCTTAAAACCAGAATCCAATGATGTGGTGGCTCCCTTACCATCACCAGGACCATTACTTGGAAATACAAGACTTGTAGATACTAGAATACCATCAGATTATGCGAGAAAAAACGAAAGTCTTAAAGTGAAGCCACTACCGAGCCCAAAAAGAAGAATTGACAGCCGATCTGACACTTATAGTCCAAGGTTAATAGAAAATATTTCACCGAGATCAAATGATCTGTATCCACAACCCAAGATAAGGTGTATCGATGCCAACTCTACAAGTTTACGAACAATGGATGAAATGTCACAAAATATGAGACATAATTCAACCTCTCTTCAAATGTTTGGAGGTGAAGTAAAAATTTTAGATCACTCTGGTAGTACAACAACGCTTCGAATTGAGCCCAGCAAAAATCAGCTCTCGCCCATATTAATACAACAAAACCTTTCGCCATCAAAACTTGGTAATGATGTGGAAGCCAGCAGTGTTGTGGTGAGGTCCGGGTTGCATTCCGGTGGAACGATAATGCACAATCCTCCAACACCTAAAGAAGCCATAAGCACTCCACAACCACAGACACCCAGAATTTCAATATCAACCGCGCCTTCGATACCGAGTTCCAATTTGCCAAACATACATGATATTACACACTTTCAATTTCCACCTCTAAGTGCTATTACAGCGTTTAATCCATTAACTTTGCCTCCACTCAGTCCTTCATCTCCAAATGGTGCAACGACAATTTTTCATGGTGGTAAATTAATACCTCATGTGCCGGGTATACCTGGACCAAACACACCTGGAGTATTCGTTGGAAATCAGAATTCTCACTCAAAGAATGTAATAAACAGTGACTCTAACAAAACTTCTGTGCAATGCACTCGAGAGGACTATCATGGAAATTCCATAGTATCTTCAAAAGGAACGATAATAAAATACGACACACAGAACTTACGAAACAGTAAAAGTCCAAATTCAAGACCATCCAAACTAGAGGCCGAAGAACAAACTCAAGATCACTATCATATTGATATGCAACATTACATGTCAACCATTCCTATAATAAAAATAAAGAATGTAGATGATTCAAGTTTGATTTCTAAATCGTTTTCATCGAATTTAGTCAAATCTATTCTCAGACAAGACGGAGCCGTCAAGAGGAATTCCGATGGTCTTCCCAGAACGCCAATTTTGAAAGAAAATATTAATTTTCCATCACACAAACAAAAGAATAGAGATAAATTTAGTAGCAATCATTTGTTCAAGAACATTGAAACTAAATCAGAAAAAGAGTTGCGCAATTTTAATTTTGAAAATCTAATAACCAAAGCTGAAATTTACAACAATCAAATTCCAAGTTCATCGGAGGTTCAAAAGAATACTAACGCTCAAGAAACGCCAGTAGTTTCAGTTTACAATGAAAGGTCTGAAACTGCTTACTTTCAGAAGAATATCATAACGAAACCTTCTGCAGAAGAAAGAAAACCAAAGTTTTTGCGGCCATCTACTTTACCTTTAAAACCTGGCACATTCACGCCTAAAAGACATCACGGGATTACGCCAAATGCGAATACAATGCCTCTTGTATCCCCAGAGACCCCTCGTCCTGCTAAAGCCTATGGCCAACTCTACTTAAACGGAAATGCCTATACATATCTAGGATTAAAATGTTCGACAAAAGTTTTCTACTGCACGATCAATCGGCCTCAACCAACATATGTTCCAAATCAGCATTTTCTATCAATGTACAGTAACTGGCAGGTAATTGTTACCGTTTTTTTTTAATGATTATCTATTTGGCGTTTTAGGAGCACTTACGATGTTGGTGATTGTATTGTAAATACATGAACGTTTACAGTTATTATCCGAGCTGACGCCAGACCCGCTGGGATTGTCAACATCGTCTGCTATGTCTCTTTATGACTCACGTCATCGACCGCAAGCGGTAGCTGTCGCTGTGATTAAACAGGATCTTGTACTGACTCATTCATCGCAATGGAAGAGAATTGTAAAAGATAGCAAACAGGTATGTTTATGTATTTTTTTTTATCTTAAAGTTATCGATGGAAGTACTGAGTTCCATTACTCTAAATCAATATTAAATAATGAAGTACCTACCTTTAATATAAGTCATATTATTTGGGTTTCCAGGCAATTCATTTGGTAGATATGAAGAAAACAGACGAAAACAAATTTTCCGTTTGTGATAATTTGACAACCCCTAAAAAAGAGGTGACTGGTGGGTTCGAAAGTAATGAGGAGTATACGTACGTTCGCGGCCGTGGAAGAGGACGTTATGTTTGCTCAGAATGTGGAATTCGTTGCAAGAAGCCTTCGATGCTAAAGAAGCATATCCGCACACACACCGACGTACGTCCTTATACATGCGTGCATTGCGCTTTTAGGTAAATAATTGGTATTAATTAAATACGTAGGTATAACAGCCTTATTGTTATTGTCTTAATTGATTCGAAATTATGAATTGTTCATCATATCATAGTAGGTAGTATTTCTTAATGGTTTACATAATACTTTATTGTGTTTCAGTTTTAAGACCAAGGGCAACTTGACTAAGCATATGAAAAGTAAAGCACACTATAAGAAGTGCTGCGAGTTAGGAATAAATCCAAATGAAGACAACGATGCTGAGGGCGGAGAGAATGCGCAATGCTCAGGTGAAACTGACGATGACACAGAATCGGACGGTGATGAAGGAAACGAAGGCGAAACAGAATCAAGCGGTAAGAATAATCTAATCACAGCAAATCGTGACTTTCAATTTTGTGCTTTTCATTGTATAATTTATATTAAAAAATACTTCCACTATTGATACACCTCTGCCTATCTCTCCGGGGATTACAGACGTGGTGTTGTTGAAAAAAACCATATAATTATTAAGAAAGTAAGGTATGCTAAAAAAGCTCCACCCGCTGCGAGGTGGCAAGGCAATACCAAAGCTAACTCTTAACATGTGCTTACGTACTGTACTGATGCTAAAGCACTGAAATTTAATATTTTAACTTGCTTATGACCTTTCAGATACAGAAGCTTACAAATCTAGGTTACCGGAACATGAAGCCGCGCACTGTTTATTGTCACTAGGAGGATCTAGACCGACAACTTCTGCCACTCCTGGTTTAATAACTAGCGCGAGACCTTCAACGTATCCGTATACACCAACGGGGTTGGAAAATGCTAGTACAGAAAGTAATCCAGAAAGGCCAAGTACCGCACAAAGTTCTCCAAACGACTCGAGACCGAGTACTGATAATGAACCAATGGATCTCAGCAAAACTGATATGAAAACAACGCAACATAACATTCCCGAAATACAAACCGCCAGAGAATCTAGTGTTTTAGCATCCTTAGCTTCAAATACTGCTAAACTGCCTAATCACCAGACTCAGTGGACAAATGGAGAGCCAATGCTGCATACATATTTGACCGAAAGAGCGTTACAAGATTCCAAGATTAAGCAAAGTCAACTAACTAGCAGTTTAAGTAAAGTAAGGAAAGTTGATGTTGAAAAGTCAACATTCACCGATAGTTACTGCTCCATGGACAGCAACAATAAAATTGTAACGTCCATTAAAAGTTCGTTTATGACGACAGTGTCTTCTGCTCGAGTTATTTACAGCGAAGCCAAAATGTCAGATAGTGAAAGTGATAATGTGTTAAAATCTCCAGCTGTATTAAGAGATGAGGTCTCAGTAATTAGAGAATCACCAGTTTCAACTTGTTCAGTCACTGAGACTAAAGGAAGTCACATACAAGCTCAAAGCAATGCAGAAAATGCAAAACATGTAGTCTCTGAATATTTGAAACATGCAAGAATAAATCATATTCAAACACACGAAGACAGTGTACAAAATCAAAATGATGATTCTAACGACGATAATATTCTGGTTATACGTGAAGATAACACAAAATCAGATGAGCAATTTTCAGAATCGGAGTCAGCGAAACTACCCTCGTTGGAACATGAACCTGTCGCGAGAAAAGTCGTAATAGGTGTAGGAGGCGTAGCTTTTAAAGTTACAAAAGGAAAGGATTTTGAAAATAGTTCTTATTCACCAGGCAGGTTAATGGAAGATGGTCGCAGGGTGTGTGATTTTTGTAACAAGACATTCACAAAACCTTCACAGTTGAGGTTGCATCTGAATATACATTACATGGAAAGGCCTTTTAGATGCAGCGTGTGTGCCGTAAGTTTCAGAACAAGAGGACATCTTCAAAAACATGAACGCTCTGGTTCACATCATAACAAAGTGTCCATGACCTCAACATTTGGGGCTGCTACGTCTTTTAACCCTAGACCATTTCGGTGTTCTGATTGTAACATAGCGTTCAGAATACATGGACACCTAGCCAAACATCTAAGAAGTAAAATGCATGTCATGCGGCTTGAATGTTTATTTAAATTGCCTTTTGGAACATTTACGGAAATAGAACGGGCGGGTGTAAGTTTAACAGACATTGATACGACAGATTGTGCAAGTTCTCTTGCCAGTTTACAATCGCTTGCAAGAAAGCTCCATGAGAAAGATCCAACAAAGCTCGAGTATCGAGAACCTAATGGTGCGACACTAACAGGTCCAACCGCTGGTCGGGACTCATCCGATGACGAAGATTCCGCTGCTTGCGAAAACATGAGTGAAAGTGAAAAAGATATTGAAGGAAAGACAATTGAAAGTAATGAAGGTCAAGATAAAAACATGAGAGTTAATTATAGTGCCACAGATATTTAGTGCCAAAATTATTTTAAGTAGGATATTTTAATGTGCAATTTTGTTTTGTTATTAATTTAAGGTATAACTATTCATACTGGGGTTTGACTCAGACACGTGTGAAAACAAAATGATGCGCTTTAATTATATTATTATACATTGCTGTATATTATTTTGATGTAACTGTCTATCTTGTAAATATCTCAAATTTAAATAATTTTTATTGTTGTTAAATTTGCTTCCATATTAGGGCTTACATACATATTGTATTTGTTATTATAAGTAACTCTAAAATAGGATTAGTAAAAAAATGTTAATTGTAATTCAGAAGAAAATTAGAAGTTGAATGCAAAACTTCCCATTTTAACGTATCCAAAACATTCTTACATAAATATTTTGGTGGTCCATATTTTAGGTAAAGTACGTTTCAATATCAATGACACATATTGAAAATTCTTAAATGTAGCAACTTTTATCTTGATAAGTACCATTATTACTTTTGTATGTATTTTTTATAAAATATATACTTATGATGTATTTACACTGTGTAATATCTACTTCCAAATCTTTTATCTAAAAATAATTGGCATATCAAATTCCATAAACTAAATTTAGATATACAAAAATCGTAAAAGTCTTCCATATCAAAAATAGTACTTGTTCTACACATTTGGCTTTAGTACATTCATTTAGAATGGAACTACTCCAATCAACAGACATACTTCCAGACAAAATTCCCCAGTAAATAAATTGTTTTATACTATATTTTTATTTCGTTAACTATAAAACTGTCAACGGTAAACTGTCCTTAGATCCAACAAATATAGGTAGCTTAACACACACATCGTGAAAACATATACATACCAAGTGTTACCAGTTTGGTTTAATCCCTGAAGCAGTCTTGTCTATCATAAGAGGTCCCTTAATTTAAAAAGTTTTTCTAAACCTCCAACCGATTACTTGTAAGAGGCCACGATGTTTAACAGTTATTTAGGGTATAAATATGGCTCGTCACGTTTTTTTATATACATAGAATTTAAGGTTATAAAAGATTTATAGAACTGTTATTTATGTAGTAAGACCGGTGTTTAAAAACATTTGTATTTGTCTTTACTTTTACTATAGATCTTTTTACAATAGTCACTTAATCATATATTTAAATAGTTGATAATGCAGCATGCAAAAACAAAAGAAAATGCGAATATTATGAACATTTTGGCTTTATGTTCGCATGGATGAACTGAGGCATGCTAGGCATATCAAAGTTAACGAAAATAAAGAAGAATGTCACGGCTATACATAATTTGGAATGAAGCGGAAATTTGAACAGAAATGAGTTGTTTATGTAAATAATAAGTATTTCTTATCCATATAGATAACCATATCATGAACCCTATTAAATAGAAAAAAATATTACAACTTTTTACTGTATAAATTTTAATGTACCTAATAGTCCAATATAAATGGCCTATTTTTAAGTATAACGATGAACTACATAAGTTTCTTCTTTCCAATTTAAAACGTAAGGGCCATTTTAGAATTTGTAATTTTCCCAGTAAGTGTTGCCAGCTTGGCACAATGCTACCGTAACTCACAAAGCTATGATTATTTTTAGACAGTATGCGTTTTGTTGTACATAATTATGTATGAATATGACTGATATCTATTTAAGGTACGATACTATTATTGTCTGGTATGCATTATAAATCGATGTTAAGTACAAAAAGTAAAAAAATCGTTGTGTATGATGAAATTGAAAATTAATTTATAAAATACAATCCACAATGGAGAATTTACGTATTCGTAGGTACCGAGTGAGTTCGCTGGCATTGTGCCATAATATACTCTAATATAGCTATTTAACATTATTGGAATGGTATGTTTGGAGGAAATGGTGTACTCGTGATTATGGTAGAAATATAAATATAATTTTTTTGATGTATATTATATCGAAAGGGGATTAATTTTACTAAATTGTTGCAAGAAATTTGTAATAAAGGAGTTACATAATTATAATACATTGAGTTATTTAATTTGCAAATTTTATTACTGCGGTGCTATTCTGTAAAAATCTCACTGTGAAAACTTAGGTGAAGTGAGCAAGTGAGCGTGGAGTGAGCTGTCAATAGTGTCAATTCCTAGGAAAAACAAACTCACTTCACCTAAGTTTTCACAGTGAGATTTTTACAGAATCGATCGGCTGATCCCATTCCATACAGCTTATTATAATTGTACAAAGTGAACAACTCGTGAGTCGTGACTCTATGTATGTACAGAGCATACATATATTACTATGGACTTGTGACTAAGTATTATCAGCCGCACGGGTCGATTGATCAGGTTAAGCTACGCTTGCCGCGGTCGGTCCATTGATGGGTGATCATCTTTACATACCAAAATTCTCCGTTCCTCGGAAATCATGTTAAGTCGGTGGTCCCCGCTGTCATACGTGGATCTTTGACAGTTATACATGACTGTAAATATATGTAATCATTTGTGGAAGGCATATACCTACAAGTCGCAGCATAAATATTTGTCATCGAAGGAACACCCAAAACTATTTGACGAGGAGCGATGCCAAAATATAGGACGCTGCATCGGCTGCAAAAATATGTGTCAACGGACATGTCTTGTGTCATAAATATCTTGCTTGCTAAATTAAATTCAGGAGAATGTGATACTTCGCTGTGATCTAAAGTATCTGACATCACTTTGGCAGCACGATTTTTGATTTTGATATCGCACACGGATAGATAATGACCTGGGTTTGGATAAGATCCTTTTTGTCCCGCAGGATAGTTGCGTAAAACACTATCAGTAACATAGGCTTTCATTTTGACAGTTCAACAACATTCACTGCGTTGTTTACGTTGTTGTACAGACAAATTTTTCGAACAAATGAAGCTATGGATTAGCAATATGCTTCAAAATGATTCAGATTGAGATTGATAGTGTGCAGGGTGAGTACGTTCCTGTAGGATATTTGCCAACCTCCACGCGGGCAAAGCCGCGGGCTAAAGCAAGTATCAAGTTATTAGATGCACCCGATTTTATAATAGAGATCCCTATCCACAAAGTGCTTTACCAGCCGAGCTCTAAGGCTGATATCACATGGCATGCGACCGGCGCGCGCGTTGCTCGAGTGTCGCACGCTCGAGCAACGCGCGCGCCCGGCGCACGCCCAATGTGCTATCAGCCTAAACCTTACGGATTAGAGTTTGGCTTAAATATTGCGGCTGTTGCAGCCGCTCGCGCCACCGCTGGAGTGCGTGTCACCTTCCCTGCCACATTAGACTTACAACAGCAATTCCTGGCACGCTATTGCCACTTTGGCGGTTTGCCATGGTGTCCAACGTCGAAAACGGTGGCAGGAGAGCTGCCGCCTCGCTCATGCTGTTGATTTTAGTCTTGCAGCATCGGACACCTCCACCTGACAGTCTATTTGATCAAACAGGCGGTTCGTAAAAGATCATCGATCGCACGATACCTGCGTAGAGGCGGGGAACTTCTTATCGAGGTTCACCGAGATTGGGCAACAGTCTGTGGAAAGCACCCACTGCCTTCCCGACGCGGGAAACCAGGCGCCTGAACTGCTCTTCTAAGCCCCAATTACCGTCCAGGGCTAGGCCTAGATACCTTATATATCGACTTCTTGCCCATTCTTCTCCATACGAAAACTACCTTTTGGAATGGGCGACTAGAATCATTTCTATTTTGTTTTTTTTTTGACGTTCAAACGTGCCTTTAATGTGCCTATTTGAAATAAATGAGTTGACTTCGACCCACCTGGACTTGCACATTTCCTACTCGTCTAACGCTGACGACTCTCTGCTCCTCGGCAGTTTGTGAAACCAAAGCGCCTTAGTTTTATGAGACGCTATTTCTAAACCCACCCCGTGGATCGACGCCACCATTTTTATGGTCTCTTCCAAGGTGTCCCCACCGGCCAACACCAGGTTGTCAGGTACCTCCCATACGAGGGCTACACTGAAAGTTTTTAGAACTGGCCACTTGTAAATTATATAATAAAAAAATAAGTTCAAAATTTGAAGATGGAACTCTGCCAATATTATTGTGTATGTATTTTATTCACTGACCTCTATCATACAAGTACGCTGGACTGCATACTATATCGATGACAGAATGAAGACATTTGATTTTCGCCATTTTGGTGCTGATAGCAACGTGAAGGGACCGTGGAACTTGGAACTAATATTAGAGATGGGATATATCCTTCGATAGACTATTATGAATACTTTTATGAACTTTATCGATCGTTATAACCACTGAGAGTAATTTATATTACTTATGAGAAAAATATCGAATCACTCGAATTTTTATGCTTCATTTTTAAGTAATAGAATAATTGCTCTGCAAAGGTAAACTGAAAATTAATTAGGGTGCGGTCAGATCGTAAGCTATAAACTAGTGGATAGTGTACTAGTAAAGTTATAGCGCATGACGGTCAGCAGGCGTAGCATGAACACATCTATCTCTACGAAGAGTTGCTTTCTATACAAAGTGACATTTCTTTTCTTCGTTTTTGACATACCGCCTAGAAATCCTTCTACAATCTGTCATTTTGTCTTTCGTTTTTAACGATCTTTGTCTAGGTCCTTTTTTATGTAGGTAGACTATTTCAGAAGAAAGTTTTCTTACCAAACTGTCAAAATCACACTGACAACTGACAGTTGTCTAAGGTAGTGAAGAGATTTTGTAATCGTTAAAGACAGTAGAAAACTTTCTACTCGACGGCCACAAAGTATATACGGTTACCTACAAAATCCCGCTGTCACAGATCCACGAATCACAACCGGGGCCAATGGCTTAACGTGCGTGCGAGGCACGGAGGGGTCTCGGTATGTAAAGGTCACCCATCCATGGACCAACCGCGGCAAGCGTAGCTTAACCTCGATCAACCTGTGCGGTTGTTATTATTTAGCCACGGACCCCTCCTTATAATGTGACTTATTATCAGTAAAAATTAAGAATTTAAAAAAAAATCCTATAACAAAACAAATTTCACAGACAAAACATTCTGTGTCGAATTATGTAAGAGTGAATTTCGTAAAAAGTTCAGTTGACTCTTTCTACTTTGCTGCCGTCGTCGTACTGTCTACACGGAACGTCATCTTTGTCTACTCTTCCGTCGACAAACCGGTGCTCATGCTAAGCGTGCAGATCAGTGAGCTTTAAATATGAGGATAGGCTTAAAACTTAGGCTAAAAACTACTATAGTTGAGCTAATATCTCCTGGCTCAACTTCACTAGTTTTACGAGCTTGAGCTAGGGTCACATTAGTTCGCAATGTGAACTAAAAACTATTGAGCTATTATTATGTTGTTATTTCGCTCTAACCTAGTAAATCAAATTGCAGTTGTATTCTTCGTGATAGTCACTTTTGGTGTTAAATTTGGAAGAATTGAACCATGTAAACAAAAAAGCAACAAACAGCGTTCATACAAATTCAATCAAATTCACTCAAATTGAATGCCAAAAGTGAAGTGCGGTTCGCTGGGCAACGATGCAGCCGACGAGCTTGCCAGGAGAGGGTCGAGCATGGCACCAGTGGGACCTGAGCCCATCGCGCCAATCCCCTTCGGGTTATTACGCACTCTGGTAAGGAAAAGCACCAGAGACCAGCACGACAAACTTTGGACGGATCAAGGCGAATGCAGGCAGGCTAGGGAAGCACTTCCCACATTGGATGCCCGCCTCATGAAACAGGTTCTCAGTCTAACTAAGCAAAAGCTGCGTATAGTTACTGCAGCTTTAACTGGCTACGGGTCATAGGAGTAACAGACAGTCCGCTGTGCAGGGCCTGCATGGAGGATGACGAGACAGCGGCACATGTGCTTCTAAACTGCCCGGTGGTCGACACGTACGTGGCAAAGTATTTCGGTAACCCAGGTACCCTACGTGAGACGGTCAGTAACATCAAGGCGTTACTGGCCTTCCTTGAGGAGCTGGGGTGGATCGAATAATCGATTTTCCCACCCGTACCTACGCAAAATACGCGCATTGACGTGGAGTTGCGGAAACCAGCCCGTATTACCTATTACCTACATTACGTATTGGTCCTATAAATTTCAAATGCGAAATTAGTACTTAGTACTTACCTACAATGTTTTGTACAGTGGTCTTGGGAACATAGGAAACGAAACAATTTTATCAATTACAGCTCTTTATTTTATGTCGTATTTTATAACAATAGTGCTTATATAATTATGGTGAATCAATTCTTCATTCTTCATCAACGAGCATCAAAGACGACCACTGAAAATGGTAGGTAGTTAAGGATAATAATGAACTACTGTCATGTCTGGACGGTGATACCAATTCATGGATTCTACCCCTATCTTGAATTTCATAGTGCTTATAGGTTTTACTCGCTGCTATGTCGCGGTAGGAGATTTGGTAAATTACACTGATATCAATGTTAGATAAACTTGCTTGACCAATTTATCGGAATTTTTAGCATATTATTTATAATTCACAATAATTGCATGCAAAAGATAAGGTATTTACAAGCAGGGTGTTTGGTAGCAGTTGGATGGAATGGCAGCCAAGGATTGAGTTAAAAGACTACTATGTAGCCATGCTGTTCAAAGAAACAAATATTCTGAAAAAAAAATCTGTTGAGTTCTGGATAAGCTTAAGGTGAAAGCGCCAGGGTAGCCCGCGAAATTCATTTTTTTTTAGGTTTTTTGCAATTTGCTGGTCAGTATTAGTTGTACGATGATTAAAATATGATTCGCGGCCGTAACAAATATGTATTTACAGAATTATAATCATTAAAGTCATCAACACAACTCTCTAAGACCATGTAATCCCCAAGAATGACTATTTCATGAAATCTTGACATTTGGGGATTACATGGTCTTAGAGAGTTGTATTGATGACTTTAATGATTATAATTCTGTAAATACATATTTGTTACGACCGCGAATCATATTTTAATCAACGTACAACTTAATACTGACCAGCAAATTGCAAAAAACGTAAGAAAATTTGAACTTCGTGGGCCACCTTAGAGCTTCCCCCTTAAATAATAATGCCCGTTTTCACTTAGGTACACTAAATAATATTCTTGGTTTATTTTGATTTCCATTTGGAAAATTGAAAGTACCTACTTGCGTGATCGTTACGTAGTTGTATACTCGTATCACTACAAATTCGGGGAATATTTGCTTCTAAGTGCTTCTTGCCTTGTTTAGAAGCCAAATTTTTGACTATAAACTGTGTCACTGTTGTACCTACGACTGAATCCTATGACACACAATTTTACTAAGTATTTCGTTTTTGTAAACATAATAATAATTATGTTGCACCTACCTTAAGCAACTGCCTAAATGCTGTCAAATGTATTTGAATTAACTATGTTCAAGAGTTTCTCAGTTAAGTTCTGACTTAGCTGACTGTAATTCAGACAGGCATGAGCTTACCGAAACTGTTAGAAAGATGATCAATACCTACTCAATTTGTTTAAGTGTTAAATTTTATCGCACATGGAAATTAAGATTATTAAAAATAATAAAACGGTTATGACTTGCAATCTTTCTAGCAGGTTTGGAACATTGAAGATCAGAAGTTGCAAGCAGTATAGCATGAATAGTATAAAAAAGGTACTTACCAAATAACAGATGAAGAACAAAAAATAACAATCACTATGAAATGCATTCGATAGTTAGATGCATATAATGAAGCAGCAAACTGAACACACACCAAGCTAAGCATACAAAATTTTAAATAAGATTTTTTAGAATCAAACATTTTTATAGTTGTCGCAAATCACAAACAATTGTCACTTTTAAGAATATTGGCTTAAGTTTTAAATTATAAGCGCATGAGATGCAACAAAAAATATGTTAACTGAAACCATAAGGACTAAAATGTAAATGATTAAGGAAGAAGTTTAAAACTGACCCATTCATGCACTAAAAGTAAGAATGTAAAAAAAAAAAATTTTTTAAAAGGATACATCTTTTTGTTCTTTTCTTGTACATTATCCTGTAACCACATTCTCTGCATCTTATGGGGTCTCTTGGTTTGATTTCATTCTCGCGATGACATTCTGAAAACCAAAATTGATTATTATTGTGGTGTATAAATATTATATAAATCTTTATAAATGGGAAGTATATTGACTCAGATTCAGATTCAGATTTATTTATTTGCCAACAATTTAGGTACAGGTATAAGATGGTACTCTTCGGATGAAAATTGTATATATCTCTGAATTCAATTATGTCACAGGAGAATGTTATCACAGCAGTAAAAAAATGTTTTATCAATGAAGTGTAGTACCTAGTTGTTTTTTTATTGTTGAATTGATTATTCTTTAAAAATGACATAATTAAATGATACCTATTTTGAAACTAGACAATAGACATAAGTAATAATATTATTTTCTAAACAAGTTGTTTTGTTTTTTTTCAACTGCTCATAGTAATGTTAATAAATGTTTAGTTACATTAAAAAATGTAACCAATATTCAAAGATACAATTCAATATTTTGTGTGTGTGAAATTTCTGGTGGCCCTGATCCACCCCATCGCAGCGCATTACCTGCCCGTGCTATACTTTGTTTTCCGTAGAGTTATTTCTGACTTTTTTCTTTTCGCTGGGCTCCCAAGGGTCCTTGCTAAATACTAGAGAATTAGGCTAACAAACGCAAAAATAATTTTTCAAATCCGACTGGTGGTTCCAGAGATTAGTGCATTCAAACAAACAAACACTTCAGCTTTATTATTAGTATAGATAGATAACCATAGAATCAAAAACATTCGCCACTAAGAGCAACCATTAGCTCTACTAGCAGAACTTTTTGAAACTGGGTTTTTGTTGTTACTATCCACGAGAAAATGTATGTGATGCTAAGCATTTCTGTGTTCATTTCATAATCCGATTTTGCAAAATTTTAGAGATACGTACACTTTTCGTAAGAAGCGAATGATGGGAAAATTAATGTTTGAAAATCTATGCAACTAAACCTACATGCCAGGAATAACTGTAAAAGGAACCAAATACATTTAAAGTCAAAAACAGTGGTCAGTCAGAATCAAAGCAAGCTAAGAAATTGCGTTACCTCCACAGACGTAGATCATAGGGACTTTAGTCACCGATGATTCTTTATTGCTGGTATCAGCCATCGTATTTTTGAAATCTCATCCAATAAAACGATGTCAATATGAGTTGTCTTTTGTGGTATACGGAGATAGATAACCAAAAAACTGAAACAATTAAGTGTGTGAACAACAACGCTAAAATAATTATAATAGCAACGTTTCAGTTTCACTTCACCACATTTTGCTGATTTTGCAAACAAAACTTCATCAAAATGTCAAAATGTCAATGTCAATGTCAAATGATGGCGCCCATCCTCAGCCATTGTTGGTGAAGAAAATTCCTAATGATGATTTTGGAATATTCTCTATCTTTTTTTATTTACTTAAATCTGAATACTGCAGCAATCTTGTGAATATTTTATTAAAGCGGATATACTACATACTACTTGCATTGCAGAGCCTGGAACTAGCAACTAGAATTGCTGTGGACCTGAAATTTGGAAATCCCCTGGGAGTCACCGGCGCGCGGCGGCGACTAAAGTTGCTGCGTGTAAGGGCTCATGCACTACGCGGGTAACCGCAATGCGGCTAGACATCCGGCTGACCGCAGGATGCGGTTGCGAATGCGGTCAACCGGTTTGCGGGTATCTGAATTCGCAACCGCAACTTACGGTTGAAGAACCGTTGCGATTTGCGGTCATATCGATCCATTTCAAAGATGGACGATGGCCATTTGGTGTTCCAAATTGCTGGCCGACTCTGGATTTCGATGATACATTTTTCTGTGTCGAATTCTATTTTTAAACATACCATGTGCACACAATTTCACTCAATGGCGGGCAGTCACAAACTCACAGAGCGGCTCCTGCGAATCCTGTCAGCTGGACTTTACCGGAACTGGTGGACGCTGGTGATAGCCGAATTCTTGGCCGAGTCCATTTAGATTGCTATCGACACGAAGAAGAATAAATGTTACATATATTTTTTTTTCTTGCGGTCAGCCGTGTAGCTGACGGCATTGCGGGTAACCGCATAATGCGTATAGCCCTTAGGCGGTTTCTCGGTGTGGTGAGGTCCATAGATTATACAGTCTCAGAGTAATCTATAGACTCATGGTATCCGTGTCACCGAAAGGGACAAAAATATCTTCATCATACTATCATTTTTACAGCTTATTACACTGCACCTTACCATTTTCACAGTTGGTTTAATCGCGGTGTAGTTTTTGTTATTTCATTCATAAACGTCAAACTTCTTGTGCACAATTTTTGTGTGTGTGCACAATTGATGTGCTTAGCCGACACGCAGTAAGGGACAGAAATATTCTTACTCTGTCTCTTTTCTTTGCTAGTGACGTTAATATATATTTTCTCTTTTTCATCAGATATGCAGCAGTCTATAGTTATGTCCGTAAGGATTGAGGAGCCACATCAGATTATTTAAATCTGATCTCACCATTATTTAGCAGCAATGTAGCTTATTTTGCAGCACGAATTCTAGATTTAGCAGCAAAATATATCACTAGTTATTTTAATGCAAAAGTGGCTCCTCAATCTAAATATTTGAATTGAGGAGCCACCTGGAACTCGATAAGTAATAGATGAATATTTATGAAAATTTTGCATCATTTAGCAGCAATTTTGCATATTACCGTCTAAAAGTTTAGGATCTGTAGCGCTAAAATAAAAGAAAATACAATACTTTTAATATGGCTCCTCAATCTAAACTCAAGAGGTGAATTTCTATTGGATGTGAGCGATCAATTAATATATTCGACATATTGATCACTTAGCAGGTGTTGTGTTTGTTTTTGCAGTATAGGAGTAAAATAGTAAAACAGAGTAAATTTTGTATATGAACGCATTTTCTTTGGCTCCTCAATCCTGACGTTCTAATTATATATGTTTGACTGTAGCCACCTGAGATCTCAACGGAATCTAAAGTCAAAGATACTAACATTTAGCAGAAATGTCTGCTAAATATATCTGCACAGTTCAGCAATGTATATGTTTTGGATTCTGAAAAAACAATACTTAACTATTTTCTTGTAAATTCAGTGTGTAGGGTGACCACATTTTGGGGGTAGGTACCTACAATAGTTATTTGTGCAACAAGAGAGCAAAGTCGTTTTTTGCTGCGAGTTCAAGATTGAATCACGAGCGTAGCGAGTGATTCTAAAGTTGAATCTTGAGTGTGGTGAGGGATTCAAAGGCACGAGATGCAAAAAACTTTGCTCTCGTAACACTTATAGTTTACTCTGTCTACGTATCTATGTATTGTAGGGTTTTAAAGATTTTAATAATACGTTTTTACGTTTGAGAAATGGCAACACTGTCCAACCGTCAATTTGGTATGGTAGGGTAGGAAGTTTTAGTATATAAATATGGGGACTTGGCCGGGAGGGCTCTCTTTTGGTGTGAAGTAATGGTGGTGACTGTATCTGTGAATAAGTGAAGAGAAAAATAAAGTATCAGTATCTACATTTAGTGAGTTTTATTACACTTCAGAAGCGGGATAAGAAAGGTAAAGTAATTTAAATTTATTTACGCTAAAATTAACATGTAGTAGCCTTGAGCTCGCTGTCCTATTTGGTCGGGGTACTCCCCGATAATAAGACAATGAAAACTGGGTTTCTAACATGTTCTATAGCCTTGTGGTGTGATTTTATTTGGTCAGGGTACCCCTTGATAATACGATTACAAAATAAGGTTATGACTATTGTGAATCTTTTTCCGTTTTGTTACCACTTGGTCAGGGTACTCCTTGATAGTGGTAGCATGTATTTAAGCCAACTTTGTGTCGTGGTTTTATTCGATCGGGGCACTCCCCGATAATACAGCCGCGAGACAAGGTTGTGATTTATTTTGAATCTTTTAAAAATAGGTTAGAATTACAAACATTACAGAGGGCATAATTTGCTAATATTTGGTCAGGGTACTCCCTGATAATGTTGGTTAATAGCTCAAAAGTCTAGTTGTGTGTTAATGCTTGATCAGGGCACTCCCTGATGGTGTTGATAGGCAGCTGGGTGTTTTTTTTACAACATATTACTGTAGTATTCTTGTCTACGTTATGCAATTTGTTTTATCGAACATTTATGTCCGTAAATGTGATCAATTCCAGTTTCACAATGGAAAAAGATAACGGCTACGCCCGGTCGTTGGATGCTTCTCCTCGTGGTCGCAAAGAGAGTCGACGGCGCCTGCTCACTCCAATAAGGTGCTCGTCGCATCATCGACGTGATATTTCCGGTGCACGCTGCGGTGGCACCCGAAGTCGCAGCAAGTCACGAAGGCAAAGCTTTCGTGAGAAAGAGCTTGAGGTTGAGCAAGAACGAGAGCGACTACGTATACTCGAACAGGAACTACGCCGGGAACGTGAGAAGATAACAGAAGCGCATGGGAATCGATCTGCTAGAAGTTACATGAGGAGTACGAGCCCTCATCACTCCAAGATCCGGCAGCACAGCTGCAGCCCGAGCCGGTCACGTCAACGTGAGCACCAAGCTACACGAGCCAAGCGGAGACGAGGTTCACGAGAGCAGAGCAACGATTGTCTACGTGGCAACGACGGCGCATCGCAAAATAAAAGGTCACGTACCCCTTCTTTTACTGTTAAAGATGTTATGGACTTGGTGCATTCTATTAAACATGGTATTACATCTCAGCCGTCTACAAGTGCATCAATTTCTAAGAATATTGATCATAAAAACATTCTCCCTAATTTTGACCCTTCAGCGAAAAACCAGCGTATTGACATTTGGCTACGTAAAGTAAATGAATGCGCTACCGTATACGGCTGGGATGATAAAACAACGATACATTTTGCAATGCAAAAACTACAGGGTTTGGCCAAAGTTTGGTATGAGGGTCTGAACACAATTTTGCATACTTGGAAAGAATGGCAAGGGAAATTAATGAGTGCTTTCCCTTGCGAGCAAAACTATGGCCAAATCTTGGAAGATATGCTTAAGAGAAGAAGCAAGTTTGGCGAACCAATTGAAGTATATTATTATGAAAAACTTGCGTTGTTAACTCAGTGTGACATTACGGGTAAACGCGCAGTAGATTGTATTATCCACGGTATCTCTGATAGGACTATGAAATCAAGTGCATTGGCTCTTTGTTGTTCTCAGCCGGATCAGCTTCTCCAATTCCTAATGAGCAACAAAGAAAGCCAAGCTTCAGATCGTAATTTTGGTAAAAATAACTCTAACCAATCCAATTCTAAAACAAATCAAAATAAATCTAGTCAGTCTCAGGGTCCTTTGTTCTGCTTTAATTGTAAGGAGCGAGGTCACCCTTACTTACGTTGTCCGAAGCCACTAATCAAATGCAATAAATGCCATAAAATCGGTCACAAAATCGAAAATTGCTCGCAAGATCCTAAATCCGACAATATAGAAGGTAAACCTGGAGCACCATATAAAACAATGTGTATTTCAAGCTCCAGTCCCAACTCAAAATTCATAAAGCTGGTCACAGTGAATAGTAGAACTGTAGATGCCTTTATTGATTTCGGTAGTGAAGTGACATTGGTTAAGGAGTCAATAATTTCGAGCCTAAATCTGGTGCATGATCAGATTCCGTCGGTCATGAAAGGATTCGGGAATGAGGTGGTTCGATCGTTAGGTAATATATTGCTAGATATAGTGGTAGATGGAGTTGATGCGAGGGTAGCTTGCAGAGTTGTCAAAGATAATCTGTTAGATAAACCTATATTAATAGGACAGTCATACACGGAGCAACCACATATTCTTGTGTTCAAAAATTCCCAGACTTTGCAATTTCGTAAGTTGCACACTGAAATCCCATTGGTTTATCCCGATGCTAATAACATTAAATCTGTCGAAGTTAGAATTGCTGCTGATGTCGAGATTCATGGACCCGCATCCATAAAGGCTCACGTAGGTTCCGAATTTAGTGGCTGTTTAATGCTGAGCAACAATATCGTGGGTGGTCCAAATCAGGAGGTTGTTGCTTATGGTGGTGTTTACCAAGTCCAGCGCGGGAATTTAGACATTGTTATTTATCCATTTTCTATCCCCTGTAGATTGCGAAAGGAATTTGTTGCTAGTAGAGGAGAAAAAGTAGATTTTGTCCAGAGGATAATAATACAGTCCCCAGGAATTGCAGAGGCTGCAGGTGTTCAAGAGAGTAGTTGTGAACAAGACATTCAGGAGAAAGACGTTCGCATAGGTGATTCTGTATCAAAGGACGATAGACAAAAGCTTATGTCCATACTTAAACAATATAAACATTGTTTCGCCTCAAATTTGAAAAATTTGGGTTGTACAGATGTTACGCAGATGACAATTGAATTGAATAGTCAACGTCCTATTGTCTATCGCCCTTACAGATTGTCACATCATGAACGTGAAAAAGTGCAGTCTATGTTAAGTGAAATGTTGGATGCAGGGATCGTTAGAGAATCGGTATCGGAGTATGCAAGTCCTATTATATTAGTTCGCAAGAAAGATGGTAGTTTTAGAATGTGTATTGATTATAGAATGTTGAACTCTGTAACAGTAAAGGAAAGATACCCGATGCCGATTATAGACGATGAGATAGCTAGGTTGTCTGGGCAAGCATGCTTCATAACGCTTGATTTGGCATCTGGGTATTATCAGGTGCCAATCTCGGAACCATGCAAACATCTAACCGCGTTTGTCACTCCAGATGGATTGTACGAATTTAACCGTATGCCATTTGGTTTGGCAAACGCACCCGCAATTTTTCAGAGAATGATTAATAAGGTTTTAGGGTCAGCTCGATTCACCCATGCTACAGCGTACATGGATGACGTGCTTGTTTTTGGTAAAAATGCAGCTGAATGTCTTTATAGGCTCGAACAAATTTTGAAGCTGTTGGAAGATGCAAATCTTACATTAAATTTGTCGAAATGTAATTTTTTGCACGATAATATTGATTATCTTGGGTACGAGATTAGCTCATCAGGAATTCGGCCAGGTGAAAAGAAAATTCAGTCAGTTATGAATTTTCCACGGCCAGTTAACATTCACGGTGTTAGGCAATTCCTTGGGCTTGCTAGTTATTTTCGAAAATTTATTAAAAACTTTGCTCAATTAGCGTCGCCAATTATGCAATTATTATAAAAGGACTCTACATGGATGTGGGGCCAAGAACAAGAAAATGCATTCCAGGTGCTTAAATCACAATTAATAGACAGACCAGTTTTAGCCATTTATGATCGTGACGCGGAGACGGAAATGCATACCGACGCCAGCAAGGATGGCGTTGGAGGCATACTCTTGCAACGATGTAAGGATAGTGGTTTTCTTCGGCCAATTGCTTATTGTAGTAGGCGAACGTCGCCGGAGGAAAAATATTATCACTCCTACGAATTAGAAACGCTGGCTGTTATTCGTTCATTAGAGAAATTTCGGGTCTATTTATTAGGAAAGGAATTCAAAATAGTCACTGATTGTAGTGCTCTTCGTTCCACTTTCATGAAACGCGATCTTATACCTAGGATAGCGCGCTGGTGGCTTTTGCTGCAAGAATTTAATTGTTCAATTGAATATCGACCAGGCACTAAAATGTCCCACGTAGACGCGTTATCTCGCAATCCCATTTCGAATGATTCTATGTCCGATTCTACTAGTCTGTGTGATCAAGTTATGGTTATTAGTAGCGAAGACTGGCTACATACCCTTCAGCTGGGGGACTCTGAATTGGATCGTATTAAAAAGGTTTTAGAAAAGGATTTAGATCCCAAGAATCTCCAATATATCAAAGACAATTATGTCATTCGAGATAATAAGTTATATAGGTATGTGAACGGCGACAAAGATAATGTTCGCTGGGCAGTCCCAAAGGGGGCGAGGTGGCAAATATGCAGGATGAATCACGACGATATTGGTCATCTAGGATTAGAAAAAACTTTGGATAGGATTAAAAATAATTATTGGTTTCCAAAAATGTCACGGTTTATTAAAAAGTATGTGTCCGCCTGTATCGATTGTGCTTACGCTAAGAAGCCCACGAGTAAAAACGAGGGCTTATTACATCCAATCGAAAAAGTAGAGTCACCGTTTCACACCCTGCATGTCGACCACCTGGGCCCCTTTGTCAGATCCAAACGAGGATACTCTTACCTTCTAGTAGTGGTAGACTCATTTACTAAGTTTGTGTTTATAAAGCCAGTTCGAAACACGAACACACAAAATGTGATTCGTGCCCTGGATGACATATTCTATACATTTAGAATGCCTGACCGTTTGATCAGTGATCGTGGCAGTTGCTTTACTTCTAACTTATTTAAAAGATACTGTTATGATAAAGGTATAAAACACATCTTGAATGCTGTCGCGAGTCCCAAATCAAACGGCCAGGTAGAGCGATATAACCGGACAATCCTAAATTCATTGAAAGCGCTAAACCTGAGACATGATGAGAAGGATTGGGATCACCAGTTAGGGAAAATACAATGGGGGTTGAATAATACTGTCCAAAAGACAACCGCTAGGAAACCATCTGAAGTCATGTTCGGTACATTCATGAACAGTGAAATCAATCCTAATTTAAATGAGATAGCAGATGTGACTAGGGAAAATATAGATGTGACCACTATCCGAAGTCAAGTTAAAGAAAGAATAGACACTGAACAAGCTAAGCAGAAGCTACGTTATGATCAGAACAGACGCCCTGCTAAGGTATACAATAAGGGCGATTTAGTCAAAATTACAAAAGTTACTTTTAATAATGATGGGAAGAGTAAGAAACTTCTCCCATCTTATATAGGACCATACCGGGTCACAGAAGTTTTAGGCCAAGATAGATATAAGATAGCGGCTATTCCCGGTTTCAGTAATAATACAAATAAACGCCCTACCACTGTAGCAGCTGATCGAATGCTGCCGTGGGTACACGTAGCTGCGTTACAACTAAATAAATCGGATTCTAGCGAATCTAGTGATGAGAGCGAACATAGTGATGCATAGTAATCACTAATGTAGGATTCTACAGGACAATTATTACAGAATGTTTAATATTATTGTTTCAGACCGAACGTGAGAATTGATTGGTTCACGTCATCGGTTATTAGACGAGACCTGACGTGAGAATTGATTGGTTCACGTCATCAGTTGGAGACCGAGCGTGAGAAATGATTGGTTCACGTCATCGGTTATTAGAGGCAAGAATTGATTGGTTTGCCTAGGTTTTTGGTGTCTCTGATCAGGTGTGAGAATTGATTGGTTCACAACCTGATAGAGTACGCAAGTTCAGTAGCGAGAATTGATTGGTTCGCACAAGCAAGCATAAGCATAAATTTTAAAGTTCTGTATGATTGATAAATAGTTCCTAATTTGAGATTAAAACTAGTCCTCTATATCTAAGTATTGTTGGCGAGAATTGATTGGTTCGCCATAATTTTTGAAAAATTGTTATTTTTGTAGAAAGGGATATAGTATAATTTATAACTTGTATTCAGCTATGGTAGTACTATGGAATTCATAATTAGTTGAATCAAATAATAATTGTGGTTTAATGATAATTACTGTTGTAACAAAATTAAAACCTAGGTACTTAGTTATTAAGTTTTAATGATTATTTTGTTTTTTTTGTTTGTTGTGAATTTGTAATTATTAAGTGTTATAAGGATGTAGCCTAATTGCTAAAGAAAAAAAAACATTTCTTTTTTACTGCTGTAAATGTTTAGAACAAACAATTTTAATTTCAAAATCACTTGGATGTTTATTTTTTATTTTTTTCTTTCATTCTTTTGTTATTAAGAGTCCTCTCAGCCAAGAGTGTAGGGTATTTTAGTTACCACCTGGGGCGTGTATGAGGGCATACACGTCGTCAGGACGGTCGAGTGTAGGGTTTTAAAGATTTTAATAATACGTTTTTACGTTTGAGAAATGGCAACACTGTCCAACCGTCAATTTGGTATGGTAGGGTAGGAAGTTTTAGTATATAAATATGGGGACTTGGCCGGGAGGGCTCTCTTTTGGTGTGAAGTAATGGTGGTGACTGTATCTGTGAATAAGTGAAGAGAAAAATAAAGTATCAGTATCTACATTTAGTGAGTTTTATTACAGTATCAAACCGTAGACTAGACACTTAGGCTAAGCGCGCACTACGAATTTTAATCGTTGCGATAAATAATCGTCATTCAATAGACAATACTATATTAGTATTGTCTATTGAATGACGATTATACTAGAGTAACTAAATCGCAACGATTAAAATCGTAGTGCGAGAGCCTTAGTGCCTTTTTACACGTCCCGGCAACCGGGTAGCCGGTGCCGGCTATCCGGTAACATTGCCAGGCAAACTACGCCGGTACGTGTGAAAGCTAACGTACACATGGCTATACACTTTGCCGCCGGGTACCCGGCACCGGTTACCCGGTTGCCGGAACGTGTGAAAAGCGCCTTAGAGTCAACGAGTCACAGACTACTTAGAGATACCAACGAGTCAACCACAGAACACTATTACTCCTAGCGGAAGAGTCAACTGTTAAACCATGATGCCGCATTTACACAATCGCGCGAACCGCGAGGCGAACCACGAGCCGAATCACGAACCCGCATGTGTAAACAGTGGGCTCGCTATTCGCCTCGTGCCTCGCCTCGCGATTCGCGTGCTCGCGTTGTGAAAATACTTCACCCCGCGAATGTGTGAACAGTAGTCTGTTCGCGAAGGCCCATGGTTCGTCGAGCCACGACCACGAGGCGAATAGCGAGCACGATTGTGTAAATGCGGTATAAAAGAGTAATAGTGTTCTGTGAACCATACCTACCATAGTCATAGCATAGACTACTATTAAATACTAGAGAGTCATAGTCAAACAAGTCTAGCGATGGGCGATTCCGAGATGTTTTAACAATCGAAAGAATCGGAGTCGTTAAAATAAACCATCGAGTCAACCATCGACTCGCCGTTCTACAAAACAATCGAGATGTTTTTCGATTGTCTCGAGTCAATGGAATCGACCGCTGGTTTTCGACTGTTCGAATCAGTCATCACATCACTCTCACTCACCGAGTCGAGACTCGAGTCTCGCTCGGTCACCGATGACTCGATGACTCGAATCGAGCGAGTCGCGCGTAATTTGTGAATGTTTACCTTTACAGTACTTACGAGTCGACGACGATTACTTTGCACTGTTTTATTTTGAACTAGTTTTTAAATTCATTAAAATGCCACGAAGTTTTATAAGATCAATAGTGTGGGAGTGGACCTAAATAAGTAATATGTCTGTTTGTTATTAACAAAGACTAGAATTAAAAATAATTACATAAGAGAGATTAAGACTTTTTCTGAAACGATTTTGTGATTGTTATTTGATTAAGATTGTTGATTATCCCGTGACCGACTGATTTTAGTAAATAGGTACCTAGTTAACTAATACGATTAAAAAATTACGCTACAATGCTACTTAAACATCTATTTAATTAATATAAAAACATTTTATAAGAACCCTCGATATGTTTTATTTATTTTCACGATTCCTTCTATTTTTTTTATTCGTAAGTAAGTTAACTACTTACTTACATTTTATTCCCGTCGCGGTATTGATTATTTTAGTTTGCTCTTGTTGAAATTATTAGTTTGGATTCGCAATCATAACGCAAGTCAAGAACTCGCGGAACTAAACCATCGATGAATAACTCTCGAATGAACGCGCCATGCGCCAGTCGACTCGCAATAGTCGCAATACAGCCCATGCGCCAGTCGACTCGCAATAGTCGCAATACAGCTTAAACAGACCGAGTCGGACTCGAGTCTAAGTCGAAATAATCGAGAACAATCGAGATGTTCGAACAATCGAATAAAACCTCTCGCCATCGCGCATCACTACAAACAACCACAAGTGTCAAGTATGTTATTTTTTTGGTTTGTTTACGATTTTTAATGTAAAACATTCAGTGATACATGTCCAGCTCCTGAGAAGTATATTCCTTGATGTCCAGTATCTGATGGTTTATCATAGTACTTACGTCATCAAAATTGTTGTGTGTCGTGCACAAAATCCATTGAAGTTCAAGATTTCTGTCTTAGAGTATTTTATAAACAAAACATTAAAAATCAGCTATTTACCTTTTGATTAAGGTGAATGATTGGTCAGTGGGTCGTCTTAGGGTCTTACCATACCTACTTTACGCACGCCAAGAGTGACTAATTTTGTCTGTTTAAAACAGGCAAAATGAATTTCTTGGATAACTTTGACCCGGAAACATCAGCTCGGGAAAGGCGAAAGCTTAATCGCAAAAGCTATTTTATGAAGTAAGTATTTCACAGTACATCCTTAGAATTAGCCATTCATTATTTTGGATTTTAGTTAAATAACGGATTTATTACCTACCCTTTTCAGCCGCAAAACCAAAAATATATACAATGAACGTGGCCAAATAGCAGCAACTGGCAAGGATTTGTGTGATTGCTTAGATGAAACCTGCCCAGGATGTCATTTTGCATGCACTAAGTGTAATTCTGGCAAGTGTGGACATGAATGCAGGTAAAAATATTTACACCTTGTTTCTTAACTTGTTCTATCTTATTTAATTATTATTAATATTATTACATATGTGCACATTTTTTATTATACCCTACCCTAACCTTACCCTTGTGGGTGTACTACAGGTAAGGTACACCCGTGCCCAACCCTTCGGGTAAACAAGGTGTGATGTTTTGTTTATGTTATTAACCCTCGAAAAAGAATTATATTAATTAAAAATGGCAATAAAGATAATCATAAATGTCCCAAAGACGGACATCATGTATATTAGTAGTATCATGTAGGTAAGTAGTATTATTTTTATTGTTTTGTTTATAAAAAAATCTAATATTATTAACCATGTTTTTTACATGCACTAATTATATAATTTTTGTATTATGTCTCAAACAGTGAAAAACAAAGTTACTTCTGCTGTTCTAACTGAAAACATCCCATAACTAACAAAATATTGCTCTAACAATTACGTTTTTTGTTTCAGAGTGAACAGAAAATGGATGTATGATAAAATTGAAATTGAAGGGAATGATTTTGTTATAAAAAACGAGTACAAGAATAAATGAAATCTAATTACTGTAGTTACATCTACATAGGCTAAAATTTTCAAAGTTTGTGTTTCACTGAAAGCAAATAATCTGTGTTAGGTATCTATCTGTATGTTAGAAATTACTAAACAAAGGAACAGTCAAGAATAAATATATTACTATGGACAGCTCACCAATAATATCTGATTCATCATATTATATGCTTGTCACCAAAATCACATAACTATAGTTTAAATCTAATGTTCAGTACATTAGATTTAAACTATAGCTGTAAACAATATACTAGCAGGCTGCTTTGTTAGATACTTCGATCAATAATAGTACTAGATGAATGATTAGGAACAAAAATAAGTCGCTAAAGTGGCCACGTTTGCACACAGATAAACATTTATATTTCTTACTACGAACTATAGAAAAAAGTTTAATAATATTAACAACTTCAGATTATTATAAACCTTAACACTCTAACATAAAGTTTAATTACGATTGCAAATGATTAATATTTAAGTCCTTCTATCATCGAAGTAATACATTTAAAATGTCACTTGAAAATAAAGTCATTTTTATAATAAGTACAAAAATATTTATTCTAAAATGAAACTTAACGTCTAAGCAATAAGGTTAAAAACATTTTGTTGACAATTTCGTACTTACTCGAATTTGGAACTAGACGTAGTTCTCGGAATTACACTTCAATGCTTCAATGTTTGTTAGAGTACCACCAAACGGGGTGAATAGGAATGCAGGGGTGAATTGGGACAAAACTTTAAAATGGATTTTAGCGTTGAAATAATACAGTTTGTTCCCGAAAAGGACATTTAATCATTAATTGTAATTCAATAAACACATTAGACTCTTTTTTGGCAACAAACTATATTATTTCAATGTTAAAATCGCTTTTAAAGTTTCGTCCCGATTCACCCCTGCATCCCTATTCACCCCATTTGACGGTAGTTGGCGCGTTGTCGCAAACATTGGCCAAACAATCATAATATTTTTGCTAATTGATTTATATTTACTATTTAATTGTGTTACTATTTTATGAAAAACATTTAATGATAAAAACTTACCGAAAAAAAGATATTCCTTCCAAAATCTTTATTACACAACTTTTGAACGCGCACTGAGGCATTTTGACGTCATAACATTGGCTATGATTGGACCATACTAATTTGAAATAAGAGCACAAAAGTATTCGTGCTTGTATTTTTCGGGCCGTTTTTGAAGCGCATATCGGGCATCTAGTACTATTATTGATCGAAGGTTAGATATATTGTTGACACCATTGACATATATATTACTCGCTAGTAATATATATGTCAATGGTGTCAACAATATACTTACTACACTATACTATACTTACTATACTATTAGTCAGGAAAAAAATTTTTTTTTTCCTGACTAAAAGTAAACAAAAAGCTAACGAAGAAATTAGAGTCTGATTATCTGTGATACAAAATACCAGTTTAAATGTTTAATTTTAACAAGTTTATTGATATAGAAATCAAAATAAAAAAATATTTCAATGCACTTAGTCTTTTTTTTAAAGATTATTATTATTTATTTATTTAATACTTCAAGCACATAAATGTACAGAGGCGGACTAAAAGAAAAAAAAAAAAAAAAAGAAGAAAAGAAAAAAAAAACAAGAAAAAAAGAAAGAAAAAAAAAAGAAAAGATAAAAAGATTAGAGGCAGGTTTACGATAAGTTGTCTCATCCTTTTATTCTCTACGATGGAGAAAGCAATGTACAGCGAAACTGAAGTGGGGGCAATGACTTCCCAGTCGCCGCCGGTGGCGACTGGGAATTATTATTCCCATTTACCTCCGGTGGCAATCCCCGCGGGGGCGACTGGGAACATACGAAAAAAACCTTTTAGTGTAGAGCTCATAAACTTATAATTTTAAGGCGCCGACTCAAAATTAGTTACATTAATTTTCTGTTTTCGCTTTTTCGTCGGTTTTATTTTTTGTTAAAAAGTTTTCTAAATAAGGACTTCAAGTCTACTTCTTTATTCTGTTACACTTTATTCTTTCTGTTGTTGTTCTGTTATTCTGTGCACTACATTTAATGTATGCCAAGTTTCAACAGAATCGTTTCATAGGTCAACATTCAGTTGGTTAAAAACCCCTATTTTTCTACTCATAGGAGTGTTAATTTTTTATCAATTTTTAATGGGACCAACTTATACAATAAAAAAGAACCAAGCTACTCTGTAAAAAGTTTACCAACTTAAAAAAAAAACTGGGCAAGAGCGAGTCGGACTCGCGCACCGAGGGTCCCGTACAATCATGTTTTAAAATTTTCATCGGCGAGGCCTATATTCGTTAGCGAATTTTAACACTGTGCACTGCGACGTAGAATATTGCAGTCTTAGGTCAGCGCCATCTATTGACTGATAGTGGAACTAGTGTAACTTTTGTTGATGATTTCTGAAAAAGTGTGCTATTTAGAGACATCGTTTTATTTTTCCTGTAATCTTTACAAAAACTTCTATCACATAGAATTATTTCAGATTGTTTTCTTTGCAAACTTCGGAGATAAGGGGGGGGGAAACGGTTTTTTTTACATTTTTCATCAAAAGTCGAAAACTATGCGGCCTAAAAGAAAAAATGTTTGATAATGTACAAACTGCGCTCTTTCATATGATACCCCACATGCCCTAGTAGCCCCACTTCAAATTTTTCAGACCCTCTTTCAGTCCCTGTTGCAAAAAATATACATATATTTTTATTTCTTTCTTATTTGCAAAATAGTTGCGTAAACGTCATCTAAAACTATTCCAAATTCCAAGTTGATAGCATTCTGCCGGGTCAGCGGGATTGTCCGAAAGGGTTACCGCTGGCCCGGAACATAAAGGGCTAAGGAAGGAACACGGGTGGGTTTTAGTCAGTAAGAGTCTGACACTCCCTTCCGCTCCATCCAGAGCGGGAGGGGTCGATGATTTCCCATCCACAAAAAAAAAAAAGTTGATAGCATTAGTAGTTCTTGAGATATCCAGCTGTGACAGACAGACAGAGTCTCACCATAAGGGTTAGTTTTACCATTTTGGTACGGAACCCTAAAAAGGTGGAGGTTCTCAATTTAATTCTACTTTGCTTGCATTGCAGAATGAATTTGTTCTTGAATAAATACCTAATTTACTTACAGTCATCATAGCGTCGTTGATAGTCCAATACCGCGTAACTAAAATTTTTTCAAACCGCGTATGTACAAAAAAAAGCAAAAATGAGATTTCGCGGCTGTAGGTAGGTAACTTGATTGTGATTGGCCTCAACCCGTATTTACGTCATTTTTTTTTTTTTTGCTTTTTTTTTGTACATACGCGGTATTGAATAATGTTAGTTACGCGGTATTGGACTATCAACGACGATAGGACTCTCCTATTTATTGCACGCCATTCAACTCTATTTTCGCCAACTCTCATCCAGCTGCTACCAGCCATCCTGCGCAGATCGTCGCTCCACCTAGCCTGAGGGCGTCCTACCTTACGTTTACCGATTTGCGGTCTCCACTCAAGAACACGTCTACTCCGACGGTCATCGGTCCTACGCGTAATAAGCAAGCTGAAGTGGCAATGGGCCGGCCAGGCCCATCGCTACTTCAGCTTGCTTATTCTGTGAGCTATGTTGACAACTTTGGTTTTCTGCCGGATCACCTCGTTGCGGATTTGATCCCTCAGAGAGACTCGCAAGTATATCCCGTTCCATAGTCCAAGTTTCGGCTCCGCAAGTCATAACTGTCAGGACGCACTGATTGAAGACCTTAGTGTAGGATCTGTGGAATACGCGACGAGAAGATTCGACGAAGCTTCCCAACCGCTGCCCAGCCCAACTGAATTCTTCTGTTAGCCTCCCTGTAAGTGTCCTTACCAAACTGCAGAGTTTGCCCAAGGTAAACGTATTCTTGATCAACCTTGAGAGCACCGCTAATAACAGCAATTGTTCCGGGGTAACGTGTTCGTTGAACATAACCTGGGTTTTGCCCAAGTTCATCCGGAGACCAATGCGTACAGAAGAATCCACTAGAATAGAATAGAAATACTCTTTATTATGTACACCAAATAAATTACAGACATAAAAATAGAAACTGTACATAGGGTGACACAATGGGCGGTCTTATCGCTAAAAGCGATCTTTTAAAGACAACCTTTGGATGGATTAAAAAGGGGAAGGACAGACAAATACTGTAGGTAGTCTGTGGTGTACCTATTACATAATACAGTAAAACATACATAACGTATATTATAGTAATCTAAATAAATATATACATATAATAATAAACATGAAACAGGAGCAAAGAAATTATGATGATGACGTTTAAGGAGTATGACGATGTCATCTGCAAATCTCAAGTGTCAGATGTACTCGTGGTTGATGTTATTGCCGCGTCCTTCCCAGATCAGCGTCTTAAACACATCCTCCAATGCGTTAGAGAACAATTTCGGGGAAATTACGTCCCCTTGTCTCATCCCTCGACGCAGGGGGATATGTTCAGTTCGCTGGTCCTGAGTTTGGACGGACTTGTCGCGTTTTCTTAAAGACATCTCAGCACTTGGATTTATCGCCAGTCGACTTGGCATCGCTGCAGAGACTCCAAAACAAGTCTTGATAGAGTAAAAGCTTTCTCATAGTCCACAAAGGCAAGACATAGGGGCTGATTATACTCTTAGGACTTCTGTATAATTTGTCACACAGTGTGGATGTGGTCTATGGTGCTAAATCCTCCATGAAACTGGCCTGCTCCGGTGGCTGAAACTCGTCCAGTCGTCGCGCTAGACGATTCGTGACGACTCTTGAAAACAACATAGATACGTTGATACGTCGTACGTTGATGGTGGCTCTGCCAGAGTCAGTGACACGTGGTAAGGAGCGAAATGGGTCTGTAGTTCTGGGGTCTTAATTATCATCCTTCAAGAAAAGTACGACCACGCTCCTTCGCCACGTTTCTGGAGTTCTCCCAAAGATTCAAAGTTAAAGAGCTCCCAAAGCTCAGCACAGGACTTCCTCCCGCTTTCAGAAGCTCGGTCGTAATCCCGTCCTAACCAGGGCCATTTTATGCTGTTTAAAAGCCGTCTCGATTTCGGTTTTTTTTTACTTCTGGCAGGTCTTCAGTGAAGTGGCGGGTAAGGTTGGCTCTGGAATCCTCAGTTTCGGGATCAGGCCGAGAAATTGGCCATAGAAGTTTTCGACTTCCGAAAGGATCCCCGGCATCGAAACGACGATATTCCCACTAGATTTGGTCCACTTCGTCAGTTGGCTTTTTTCTCAATCGCTTTCTCTTTAAAGCATATATTGGAGCGTCGGAGGTTGCGTCGTACCAATGCTCTAATCTTTTCGTTGAATGCCCGTTGTTTGGTTGTTCTGACGAAGTGACAGGTGGGTTTTCACGTCGTTCAGTCATAAGCTCCAGTCTCTTCCGAAAGTTTAGACTTCTTGCCCGTACGCCGCATTTTGCAAAATCGCGTACCTTCCTCCCTGCGAATATCCACCATTTGATCGACGTCTTAGTCAACGTCTTTTGTGGTTTCCAGGTCAGCGAATCGGTTCTCCAGGTCTGACTGGAACGCTTCAGATCCTAGCATAGTTTGGAACATATTTGGACGGAGCCTAGACTTCATCAAACGACTTCGCTTGAGCTTATAGTTGATATTCAGAGAGCCTCGAACAAGTCCGTGATCACTGCCGGTATTAAACCTGTTGATCACCGAGACATCCCTGAATATATGCTTTATGCACTTGCCCCCCTATGATTTATGCTGCCAAACCCGTAGGATCCTCCAATTCTGTACTCCCACTGTAGCGTTAAAATTTCCCATGAGAACGTTGTAGTGGGCCTTAGTGGTGAAATGTACGTATTGTGTATTTGTGAACGCACTTTAGCGCTTGGTCACACTGGGGCGCGGGCGCGGCGAACTCAAACATAATGAACTTCCTTAGCGCGCGTCCACACTGGGGCGTGGGCGCGGGTGCGGGAACGCATAGTTACTTTACTCTTTGGGGAACGCGCGCGGGCTACCTATGTCCGCACTGGAGCGCGGCAGAGCGCGGCTGCGTTCTGCGTGTTGTCGTGTCCAGTGCAGTCTGACCAAATTAAATTTTACCAAAAAACCGAAGCTCCTCAAAAAATACTGAATATCTTATCTTAATGAAATATTATAGACTAAATCCGGGTAATGCTGCACTTTACGGCCAAGCCACATATTTTGACTAAGGTGTAGAGTTTGTGAAGTTTTTGGTGGGATTTCACATCTTTTTGAAAGTTGCATAAGAAATAAAAAAAAAAAATTGTGGGGTTCTTTACTAAAAATCCTGAAATAAGTAGGTATGTTATTATTTATAACAAGGAGTCCCTATATCAATTTTCAGAACTAGCATCAAAATTTGCGGAAGTCTCGTACAAACTTCCATCCCCTAGTTTAAGGGGTTGGAGGGCAGAAGTAAGTTTTAGAATTTTTTTGTTGTTTGTGTACATATTACTAGCTTACATACCAAATTTCAGCTTTCTAGGACTTCAGGAAGAACCTTAAGAATATGATGATCATCAGTGAGTCAGTGACGAAATCGGGGTATTATAGATATCAATAAACTCTAAAGTGTAAGGTTTAATAAGTCAACCACTGACATCATATCCCGAAAATTTTGTTTATCTGGTATAATCCAAACCCAAGTTATGAAGGTTCAAAAATACGACGAAGTGATTCGAGAAAAGGTAGGTAGTGCCCTTGCGCTTCGCTTGGCTCGTCTTGGCGGGGGCACGGGAGTGCCCCCAGGTCTTTTTCGTGCATAATTCAATAATAGTAGGTATTGCGCAACTGTGAAAATTGTAAGGTGCAGTGTAATAAGCTGTGTAAAAATGATAGTATGATGAAGATTGCCGGAATTTTTTATCCCTTTCGGTGACACGGATACCATGAGTCTAGATTACTAGATTACTCTTGTCGCGCCGTACCCGTACCCCGTACCTGGGGTTTATTCTGAGAAGAATCTTCATTATATTGGGAGGTCTGCTTCGCATTAATAGATTTATAGTTCTTACTAGCTCGCATCACGAAACAGCTCGCCATCTGTAGTTAAAATAAAATAGATTCCCACCATTCTATACATTGTGATATAAATACTTATAACGTTTCTGGTGTCTTAAGAACGACTATATTAATTGTTAGGGAGCCTCCTCTAACGGACTGAATGGCCTTACGCCCAGCCCTTAGGTATTAAAGAACTGTTAGTTAAATTGCATCCAAGTGTGCTATGTGTTATGGAGCCTCATTCTAACGGACTGATCATGGCCTTCGCGGGGCCCCTATTTCTGTGTAAAGGGTTTAAAGTAACCTAACACAACCGAACCTCGGGGTGCCCTTGGCTCGCTCTTGCATCCTATGTCGTGTGTGTCGTGTGTGTGTGTGTGTCTTGTATCCTATGTGTGTGTGTTGTGTGTGTAATATAATTAATTCAACGATATAGCCACAACATAACAAGTAAAAGAAGAAAACATACATTTTTGCAAAAATAAAAGTAGATATTTCTAAATTATATTAAACGTTACTTATAGATTTTGAATATTATAGCAACTGAATATCATATTATGTGAATATTATTTCAAATGTGCATTATATAAACTGTTCATTATACCATATGAAATTAGATAAAATGTTCATTATACCATATGAAATTAGGTAAAAAGAAGTTATATCAATAATTCATTATGACCGTTGACCGTTATATTAAATAAAAATTATATTAAACGAAATTAGGTCTTATGATTGTTAGAACTTTTGTTTCTATATCAAACGTGACACACCCATCCAAATGTGCTATGTGTTATGGAGCCTCATTCTAACGGACTGATCATGGCCTTACGCCCAGCCCTGGTAATAATGTTAGGGAGCCTCCTCTAACGGACTGATCATGGCCTCGCGCCCAGCCCAGGATATTAAAGTAATGTTATAGTTAGGGAGCCATCACGTCGAGATTCTCCTCTAACGGACTGAGCCTTACGCCCAGCCCAGGATATTAATGTAACGTTACACAGTATCAAAGGACTTCTCCTATATTAATTGGTGTTAGGGAAACTTCGTATTCAAGCACCGAAGGTTTCCTCTAACGGACTGATCATGGCCTTACGCCCAGCCCAAGCAAGCTCATTCAGTACCAAAGGACTTCTCTTGTTCCGGTACTGAACTTCCAAGCACATCAGAAACCTTTAGGATATTAGAAAATTAGAATCTAGGCATTTAGGTGGGGAACCTCTACACTAATGTCTTAGTGCTACAACTTAGCTTATATTTCTCCCAGATGAGCCGCCACTAACTGGACGCCTCCATCAGGACACTAATCACTTTACTTTGCTCTTGATACTAATTGAATGTAAAACATGTTACAATTTGGTGTGTTCAAATGTGGCGGCAAAATCCATAGATTACTGACGCCATAACCATAAATTAAATACTCTATAGTATCTATAGTGAACTCTCTGTGAGTTCGGTCGGTATTGCCAGCATCTCATGCTGTCATGTATCACTGGCCTGTTACACGTTTCGCCCTTACAATATTAATTTGACTCTGTTACCTTTTACTTCGCGATCTACACGTCGCGACAACTCTGTCTAACTCATGTTCGAAGTTACTTCTATATATTACGTCCATGTGTTCGAAGTCATATCATAGACTCGGATCTCCGCTAGGAGTGTGTTCTGTGACTCGGATACACACGTGGATACATGTTTTGTGATTGTAATCGGTTTTTCAATGAGAACTGGTGATTATCGGTTTTAACAAAAACCGGGTTTTTTAGGTTGTTATGAAACCGGTTCACACCACTAGGCCTTACGTCGTTGCTGTTCACACTGTTCACAGAGTACTTTTTTTTTGATAGACTGTTGCCCACTGCATTAAACAGTGTGAGTCTTCATAATGTGCACATATCGAAATGAGGGAAACAATTTTATCGACGGAAAAAATATTAAAAGGTTATTTGGATGCCACCGAGGAGCTTTTGAATAAACTTGAGCGTTTGCAAAATATCTGTATTCGTTTTGTTTTTAACCTTAAAAAGTATGATCACGTCTCCAACTTTCGCAAGGTACTCAAGTGGCTCCCCATTCGACTTCGCAGGAACTCTCGGATATTGTGCCTATTATTCAATCTCCTTCACAATCCTAAAACACCATCCTATCTGCGGGAGCGTTTTTCCTACGCCCGTCCTTCAGATGCGCCTTGCAGGCAGTGTTGCCAGATGACCGTCTCGCGTTCTCCCCAAACCCAGGGACGGTTACCGTTACCAAAAAAATACCGGTAAAATTACCAAAACATTTCGTTCTGTTACGTTAAATATTTAACGTTAAATATAACGTTATAACACAGGATTTACCGGTATTAAAATAGCGTTACCAATAACGTTATTTTGCTAAAATTTACCTACGTCTGGTGCGACGCGACGTTGCCAAACCGAAACACGCGCTGTGCGTTCGCCGGGGCTTCTAAGCGGAGCGGCAACAAAAATATGAATACAAGACGGCTCGCGCTCGCACGTTTCATTTTATAATCATACTAGCTGACCCGGCGAACTTCGTACCGCCCCGCCAGCCGCTCGCGCTTTTTAAATCTCTGATATCTTCTAAGATATTCATTTTAATGATATGCTGTAAAAGGCAATTTTGATCTACACGAAATTCACAACGTACCTAATGTATTTAATTGGATAAGGAATAATACTGTATTGTTTAAAATAACTTTTTATAAACATGATTATAATCCTTAAGTATCCAAATAAATACGTTATTCATTACGTATTTCATTTTGAACAAAATTGCCCTTGACATCATTAATTGATTTCAATGAATATCTCAGGAGATAGTTTTAAAATAATAAAGCTGAAGAGTTTATTTGTTTGAAAGCTCTAATCTCTGGAAGTAGCGCTCGGATTTATAAAAATGATTTTGCATTTGATAGCCCAATTTTTGAGGAAGGCTATAGGCTATTAAACATTACGCTAGAACCCTTAGGAGTTGAGCAAAAAGAAAAAAAGTCAGAAGTTTTCGCTTTAGCGAAAACGAAGTAATAGCGCAGGCGGGCGATGCGATGCGACGGGGTGGGTCGGGGGAACAAAAAGTTTTGAGCGGACGAAATCGCGAGCGGAAGCTAGTGATAACAATAATGGGTTTCATACTACCTTCGTAAACTACCTGTCATAAACTGCCTAGCCTTTTCCCAACTATGTTGGGGTCGGCTTCCAAACTAACCGAATGCAGCCGCTCCATGTAAAATACTGGTATGCAGCTACATACCAGTATTTTACATGGAGCGACTGCTTATCTGACCCCCACAACCCAGTTACTGGGTAATACGATACTCCTTGGTAAGACTGGTTGTCAGAATTTCGGGCTTCTGACTACCCGTAACGACTGTCAAAGATCCACAAATGACAGCTGGCTTAACGTGCTTTCCGAGGCACGGAGGGGTCACGGTATGTAATGATGGTCACCCATCCACAGCCCAACCACGGCAAGCGTAGCTTAACCTGATCGATCGACCTGTGCGGTTGTTATTATTTAGCCACTGACCCCCCTGTCTACCTACCTATTATATTAAAGTACCTTCTTCATATTATTTCCTTTATTTCACTAAATACATATTATATTTTTAAATGTTAGAATATAAAAACATTTAAAAATATTAAAGCCCACCGGTATCGGGAACAGGGTCCAAGCTACCGGCGGTCAGGGCTCTAGAGAGAGGAACCTCCTAACAATGCGAGCCGTGTCCAGAAGTACTACTTTCTGAATCAAACCCTTGATCCAGCTGCCCACCGACAGTTTCCTCAGGTGTTAGTCGAGGCACTTGGCTATGAACCCTTTGGCTGTCACGACTATCGGCACAATGATTGCTGAGTCAACATCCCACATGTCGACAACCTCGCGAGCCAAGTCAAGATACTTGATTTGTTTTTCTTTCTCGGCTTTCACGAGGTTCTCATCATGCGGGACGATTATGTCAATAATCATTGCGCGCCGCTCTGATTGATCCCCCACCACTATATAAGGCTTATTGGCAACAATATTCCTGTCAGTGATGATGGATCGATCCCAGTACAATATGATATTTCCATTTTCGAGAACTGGGTTGGGCACATACCTGTAGTACGGCACCTCCGATTCCACAAGGCTGTATTTCAGAGCAAGCTGCTGATGGATTATCCTGGCTACAAAGTTGTTCCTATGCAAGTACTCCCCGTTAGCTAGACGAGAACATCCGGAGATAATATGCCTGATTGATTCCCCCGGCCGGTGGTATGCCCAAAAGATGTCAACGTGCCATCTTTCATAATAAATCTCAGGTAATTGTTCGCCATCATAACTTCGTCCATAATTAATTAGACAAAACCTTCGTTTTCTCCAAAGAGGTTACCGAAACGCAGCCAGGCGACGGACGCTAGTAGGTCTACATCGGGTCTATGTAGGGCCCGGAAAAAGCGTCCGTGAAGCATCTTCCTCTGCCATACCTCCATGCGATCATTAGTGTCAAGCACTACTGGCTTGCGCCAGTTCTCTTTACCTAAGGAGAGCGGGGTGAGGCCCTTGTCCACCGCGACTACATCTCGAACCATCTCCACGTCGGTTTCTAGGAAATATTCCCTGAAACTGCGTATCTGGCGGTTGTGGAGGGTCTTAGCGTTTAAAAAGCCTCGACCTCCACACTTTCGCGGGATATACGCCTCATTCATTACCGATGACCGTGGGTGATGCATTCGATTTGCAGGCAGCAATGTACGGACCCTCCTATCCAGGACGTCGAGTTCGGTCTGAGTCCATTTGAGTTTGTCGAAAGAGTACATCAAAACCGGCATGACCCAACCGTTGAAGGCGCGCTTCTTGTTACGATCCTGAGTGTATCGCTCTACTCGCCGTTTGTACCGACGAATACGGTTCGCCCATGCATACACTTTCTGCTACAGGAAGTCGATGCGCTTTATTATGACATAAAAAATATAGTCTTGAAGACTGATATCAGTACGTTCATGGTTTTCGAGGGTGCTGAAGCCGATAGTCAGGTCAAAATGAAAATCCAAGATGGCAGCTGCAAAAATTATAATATTTGTCGTCATGAGTGTCGTTTTCATGATTTTTGAGGGTGCTGAAGCCAATAGTGAGGTCAAGACAAAAATTCAAGACGAAGGCAATAATGTACTTCAAAATTTCGTGATTTTAAAATTTTCGCAACCGCCAACTTGGATTTCCATTTTGAATTTCGTTCCTGACGGGGGTCCCCCGAGCCCACGTTTTTTTTTTCAAATCCCAAGTTTTGGTTTGTAACTTGTATGGATAGATCTTAAAAAATGCAACCAAAACGTACTTATATTTCGAACAAGATAGGATGCTTTGACAGGTTTTGTGAATACCCGAAGTTGTAATAAATGTCTTTCCTATCTTCCAAACTTTCACACTATTTTTCTATAGAAAGATAGGAATGATTAAATTTAAGAAAACCGGCCAAGTGAAGTGAGTGTCAGCTAGACCAGGCACAATTAAAGTTTCTATAGTTGGGACTTGGGAGTTTGGGACGAATTTATCCCAAACAACATTTTATGTTCTTAATTGCAAAGTAGACGCTACAGAACACTAAGTTGAAAAGCGTGTCCTACACGCATTCGAATTTTTTTTTTACCTTATTTTTATGTATTTACCTACATATTTGTGTCTGTCAAGATCATATTGTATACAGAGCCGTGCGGTTGACTGTTCATGTACCTATTTATGTGACTTATATGTTTACTGGCCGATGTTTTAGTCAGAAATTTTAAATATTATATATGTACTTGTAGCGGTATCTACAACGCCACATGAGAACAACGCGTCATACTGACGTCACGCAAATCCTGCATCGCGCAAGCAGAGTTTACCGCGCAATTAGCATAGATACAACGGCCCGACATGAATCATCGGGCAGTTGCCCGCCAGACACAACACCCGTCTGGTCGGAGGATCCTCCCTTTTCTATGGAGGTTGAGTGAACTTTACACCCTGTTCCTCATACCTCTATATACTTACACATTATACGGTTCTCGTAATCTCTCTTTTTTAGGGTCCCGTACCTCAAAAAGTAAAACCGAACCCTTATAAGATCATTTCGTTGTCCGTCTGTCTGCCCGGTAGTCAAGATCCTTTTTCTGAGGAATGCGTAGAGTTATCAAGTTGAAATTAAAATCAATTATTCAAGGCTGCAATCTCTTGAAGCAGTGAGAAAATCAAACTTCTAAGTCAACACAATCAAAAGATACGGCCATTTATGTTCCAAAATCAAAACCTATAGTAGGGTACTTCCCCTTGACGTAGGATCATGAAATTTGGCAAGAAGCAATGTCATATAGCACTAGTAAAGGAAAATATACCGTAAATTCGTACATTACAAATAAAAAAATAATAAAACTATATCTACAAATTTATACGGAGCCCTCGGTGTGCGAGTTCGAATCGCACTTGACCGGTTTTTTTAAGTATATGTCGCAGGATGCAGCACAGAAACAATATATATTGTATACACGCTGAAGCTAGTCGTACTTAAAACCAAACAAAATATGCTAGTCTCCCCACCGTCATTGATAGAAAGAGATAGACGTATATTTATACGTCTATCTCTTTCTATCCCTCCTCGCCTATCTCTTTCTTTTCTTTCTATTTATTAGTACCGGTAAAAATTACAATTGTTATACCGGTAATTTTACCGGTATAATAATTGTATTTTTTACCGGTACTAATACCATTAGATAACGTTAACTGACTGACGGGTATCGTTATAAATATCGTTACTTTTTTAACGTTATCATAACGGTAATTAGTAACGTTACCAAAAAAGTAAAAAAAAAAAAAAAAAAAATTATCAATTGTTTATTCATGATATTTTTTTTTAATTAAAATTATTTTTCTTTCCTTAGGATTATTGAAAGGTACAATTGTATACTATTTCAGCAATAGTTTCCATTACTGAATCAGCCTCTTCACCCGCGTCGTTTGCAGTTCCGTATATATTTTTTCTGAATTAAATCTGTTTAGCATCTTTGAACTATGTTTAAAATGAACAAATCCTTCTAGCAATGTATATCTTATTCTCAAAATTGATTCGGCAGTGTGAATGGCCAATCTGTTTCGAAGTTTGTCTTTAATAATAGCTACTTAAGAGAAGGCTCTTTCCACAAATGCGATAGATAAAGGCAACGAGAAAAATTCCTAATGCCAATTTGCTAACATGTCCGTAGATTCTATAACCGACTGCATTTTTTTGTGTGCTTTCACAGATTAGTTAGTGGTTTGATCGCGTTGATTCGATTGATACATTCTGATAATATATTTTTTAATCATCACTGCTAGCCGCGGCTTTGCCCAGACTAGTTATGGTAATAAAAATCCTCCAAATCCCCCCACACCTAGTTTTTCTCCCCCCAAAAATCCCCCCATAAATATTGTCCCCCAATTGTCCCCCCATAACTATAAAAAACCCCCAAATTTGGGGGGATTCCCCCAATCTGGCATCACTGCTTGCAGGTCGCATCTTAAAAACCTTCTTAAGTCCCCTCCCCACTCCACCGACTTCTACTCCTACTCCTTCACAGTGCACGCGGTGCGGCTGTGGAATTCACTACCGCCTGAAATTAGGGACTGCCAAACTGTTGCAGTTTTCAAAAGAAGAGTAAAAGAACACTATCTTTCCACCTTATCATAGTTGTGTTTGTATTTATTATTTGATTACGTTATATTTATTAAAATTCTAGTGATATTTATTTTAGAAATATGTACTTATGTTTGTTTGTATGTATGTAAGTATATTCTCATAATACTTGTTTAGTTTTATTAAGAGAATTGTTTTTAGATTTCTTGTATTATTTTGTCTCCTTTAATCTTTCACACGCTGTCTACATCTCTCTATTAATTGTCCTATCGCAGGTATGCTGGAAGAGATTTCTTATGAAATAAGCATCACCTTTGTACCTATTTTTCTGTTCTGTTTTACTTGTCTGTTTATATGTGTGTACATAAATGGTTAAATAAATTAAATAAAATAAATAAAAAAAAATCTACTCAAAAAAAAAAATTTTTTTTGCATTTTTTAAATTCTTTTTCGCTGCTGTGACCCAAAAAACAACCACCCCTCAATTGAGAATTATGGTTTTTTTTTAACAAATATTTGATTTTTTTCATCAATTTTTACAATAATTGTAAAATTACTCGATAAAAGTCCCGATTACCTACCCCTTTTGATTACTTTAAATTATTCTCCATCGTATCAGATTTCTAAACGTAAAAATACCATGTTTATAACTCAATCACAACATTTCCTATCAACTTGCAATCACCATACTTTAGCAGGTAAAGATCCTTTTAAATATTTTTTTATTTTTTCAAATATTTTTTCCGTCGATAAAATTAAGCTATGTTTCCCCTCATTTCGTTATGTGCACATTACGTAGACAGAGTAATCTATAGACTCATGGTATCCGTGTCACCGAAAGGGACAAAAAATTCCGGCAATCTTCATCATACTATCATTTTTACAGCTTATTACACTACACCTTACCATTTTCATAGTTGCGCAAATGTACTATTATTGAATTATGCACGAAAAAGATCTTAGTTTCCGGTGTAGTTTTTATTATTTCATTCATAAACGTCAAACTTGTTGTGCACATTGATGTGCTTAGCCGACACGCAGTAAGGGACAGAAATATTCTTACTCTGTCTCTTTTCTTTGCTAGTGACGTTAATATATTTCTCTTTTTTTTGTGCGAATGAAAAAGAAGATATGCAGCAGTCTATAGTTTACTCTGTCTACGGCACATTATGAAGACTCTCACTGTGGGCGCTTTCCGAATTAGCTATAATCGCTCACAGCGCTCACATCATCTCACATCCGTTCCGATTTAGATATCGTCGTTGATAGTCCAATTCCGCGTAACTAACATTGTTAAATACCGCGTATGTACACTTCTGCTAATTTTACAGGACGGTAAAAAAACTGATTTTCTAAAAGACTAATAGGCCGAATTTTGAACGAACTTGAATATAGGACCGTTTCGTTCTCCTTAATCCAATATACTATTTTTAAAGTGAATATTCCTAATAGTTTACTTACAAAATCACTTACGCTGTTTAGTTTCGAACGATTCTGGTTCATAGACAGTACTTACGCGAAATTGTAAATGAAATAAAATAATGCCAAAACCTCAATCAATCGTGTATTTAATAATATTAAGTGTTTAAATGACTTTTAGTCATTAATAATGGGTATGAAGGTATGAAAGAATACAAGATGTCTCGTTTTGTCCATGTTCATTTTAAGACCACTCTTTCGGAGGCTCTACTGAGGTCATCGAGCAGGTCTTCCATAGTCTCAGCCATGACTACGATATCGTCGGCAAACCGAAGGTGAGTTATGTACTCGCCATTGATGTTAATGCCAGACGTTCTCAGTGCAGCGGTGAACAGTTTCGGAGAGGTACTCGTAACGTCTCCCTGTCTCACACCTCGTTGCAGAAGTATAGGTTTCGAGGTCTGACCCTGGAGAAGGACTGACATGACTGCAATCTCTTCAACGAAAACGAAACGAAAACTACTATGTCTAACCAAACCACTGTTTGGTTAGACATAGTAGTTTTCGTACAGACACTTCAGCACCTTGATGTACCGATAGTCGATCTGGCATCGTTGAAGAGATTGCAGTACAGCCCATGTCTCGATCGAATCAAAGGCTTTCTCGTAGTCCACAAACGCTAAGCAGAGAGGCAGGTTATACTCTTCGGTCTTCTGTTTAACCTGTTGCAGCGTATGTATGTGGTCTACGGTGCTAAAGCCTTTACGGAATCCGGCTTGTTCGGGAGGCTGGAAGTCGTCTAACCTGCGCGCAAGACGGTTTGTGATGACTCTCGAAAACAGCTTGTAGACATGGCTCAGAAGTGAGATGGGCCTATAATTCTTAAGGCCATTGTCGCCCTTCTTAAAGAAAAGTATCACCGCTCTTCTGTTTTATGTCTGTGATGTTTTACCCTCGAGTATGACGGAACCAAACAGCTTCTGAAGGGCCTTAGGAACGGGTTTTCCGCTGGCCTTCAGGAGCTCGGCCGTAATTCCGTCATCACCCGGTGCCTTGTTGTTTTTGTGTTGCTTCAGAGCCATCCTAATCTCGTACAGGCTGACGTCCGGGATGTCTTCGGTATAGTGTCAGGTCAATCTAGCTCTTGGGTCGTTTGCCAGATTCGTAACGGGGTTACTTGTTGATGTTTATAACTGTCCATAGAACCTCTCGATCTCTCTCAACAGCTCAGGTTTGGCGGATACGATCCTGCCATCATCGGTCTTCAGTTTCGTAAGCTGGATCTGCCCAATAGACAGATCTCTAGCAACGACCTTTGACCCTTTATTTCCCTCTATCGCGTCCTTAATACGGTCTGCATTAAAGTGGCGAAGATCGCTTTTCAAGGACTTAGAAATCCGTCTATTGAGCTGCCGGTAATTGAGCGCATCATCTGAAGACTGCAGGATCATCTCGCGCCTCTCCTTCATGAGCCATAAAGTAGGATCAGAGAGCTTCATTTTTGAATTCGTAAGACGGATCTTGAAGATCTTAGAACCGACCGTATGGACAGTTTCCACGAACCCATCGTTATAATCGTCCACGGAGCTCCCTAGGCATTCGAAACGATTCTGAAGTTCGAGCTGAAAGCTCACGGGGTTTTGGACCTGGATCGGTGCTGGGTAGAGCGTAGACTTCATCAGTCATCTTTGCTCAGCTTGATATTTAAGTTCAATGTGCCTCTTACCATGCGGTGAACACTTCCGGTTTTTACCGCATTGATCACAGAGACATCATTGAATACTTGCTTCTTCGTCGACATAATGAAGTCAATCTCATTTTTAGTTGCACCAGTTTCGAGATTGTGGTAATCGTTTCCTACATCCCAATTTTATCTATATAAAGTATAAAATACGTGTGACATACCTACTTACTTTAAAAATAATCCAGTAATTACTTTAAAAAAACAATTTTTACCCGGAGCGTCACTTAAGACACTGCACAAACAAATAGAAATTGGCGGAGATATGCGGTTTTTGTGTCGTAACTTGTTCGTCGAAAGATCCGCGGTATTGTTTTTTGACGTGACAACGTCTTAAATTAGGTTGCGGCTGGGAGTCACTTATGAAAAAGTGTAACGCTCGGTAACGTTACGTTCTTATTTTAAATTAGGTTGCGGCTGGGAGTCACTTATGAAAAAGTGTAACGCTCGGTAACGTTACGTTCTTATTTTCATTTAATTCCTTGTTCCTATTGTGCAATTTAATTATATTCATATCAATAAATATTCTACCGAGAAAAAGACGTTGTCACGTAAAATCTTCGCCCGTAAAACCGACTTTACAGGCAACCATTTTTTTTTTGAAATACTCGTCTTCCTTTTGGACGATTCAAAAAATTGTCATACGGGTCGACGCCAATCACAATCAGTTACCTACAGCCGCGAAATCTCATTTTTGATTTTTTTGTAGATTCGCGGTTTTGAATAATGTTAGTTACGCGGTATTGGACTATCAACGACGATATCACGATTATGACAGCTGAGAGCTGTCAACAATTCGGAACGCCCGTGAGCGCGCTCACAGTGCTTACTCAATGTAAAAACGATATTATTACAGTATTTCTTTGTATAAACACCACATTTCTCTTCTTTGGTTAGGTGGCGACTATCAGCCAGAAGCACAATTTCGAAAATGCCACGTTAGTTTAATTTTATGATAAGATGCAAATCAAAATAAAACACACACTGGCACATCCTCACACACACACTGTCATTTTTGACAGCGCTCACGGTGATATTATTCTAGGGCATGCATGGTCGGCGTTATCGCAAGATGGCGCATGTCATGACGTCATCTATGACGATTCACGTAACGTCGTTATCGCGCTCACGCTAATTCGGTAGGTACGGGTTTAAGCACGCTCACATCGATTATTTCCCATCTCGGAACGCAGGGTGTATTGTAATCTGTGCTGTTGCCGTTTCAACCGTTTGTTACTGGCTAAAAAGTCTCAGCAACCAAACCATTAAAAAAAAAACCAAAAAAAAAAAACCGTTTGTTATTGTGGATTGTGATAGAATAGTGCTTGGTTACTAAAATTGTATTAATTATTATTGTGATGTTCCTCATGTTCCTGACTTCCTATTGTATATTCAACTTCCGCAAATTAATGGGACCAGGGACTGTGATACGGTCTGTTTAATGAAAAATTTGGATTATACGAACATTTTAATAAACTTATAGAAAAATGGTAAAGAATGATGGTTGCAAATATGATGTTTATTTTATACATGTTACCTGGTACAATACTTGCAAATATTTTGCCAATTAATCAAATTCTCATAATTTCTTTAGGAAGGGGCTTACAGAGACAAGTACTCGTTTATTGGAGAATGGTATGATAATCAAGCCAGCCTTATTCGCCGGTATAATTTGTTTTATTATCCTACTGATAAGACACTTGAGATGTTCGATTTAAGAACTCGGAAAACTTTTGTGAGGAGGGTCAAAATAGATGGCATTACTTTAGAAAGTTTTTATATTGGGTGCACCCTTTACATTTTGGGCCGCCTTATAAAAATTGTGGATTTTGCCTGTGAAGACACAAGAAAGAAATTGCACAAAGATATGCAGATGTAAGTAAATTATGTGTGTCTATTCAGAATACTTTTGGGAACCCCTGAATTGAATTAGCTGCTCTACAATGAACCAATTTGGCCCTCAAGTTACATTTTTAGTATTTGTTGGTTCCTATTATGGCTTTACAGTAATTAGAAGCTTATTGTGTTTTGTATTTTTTCAGAACATTTGCTTTAATCAAACCAATGCCTACTAAGACTGCTGGGAAAATCCTGACCCACTTGCAGGATCATGGACTCCGTCTTTGTAGGATGAAGAAAGCATGTCTCGCAGCTCATGACATTGATAATATATATCGGTCACGAGCAGCAGACCCTACTTATCCGTAAGTTTACAATGAACAGTAATTTATAGTAACATACATAATTATAATTAAGATATCTGATGTTGATGGTGTTGTTGGAGTAAAATTGGCTCAGTCTAGTTAGTAGTAGTAGTTCTTTTTTTGTCCGAAAGAGGTTCATTCCGAAATGTTCTCATTTAAATTTCGTAAAGATCTGATGATGAGTTTTGGAGACAGGCAACGGAACTCTTCAGTAAATCCCAGCAAATCAACTGTGGTTGCTGTTATCGCATACATATGCATTGTTTACTCTATCTCACAACACAATATCACGCCTGTGGCGTCTAAAGGGTTACGCAGATGTGTTCAGTATACCACGGTACACCCACATTTCTGTCAAAGTTGTTATATTATGAATTGATTTAATTAAAAGACTTCAAAAAAAGGAGATTCCCAAAAAAAAAAAAATTTTAATGTATGTTCTGGCATAACTCCGTCATATTATAATGGATTTGCAAAATTATTTCATTTTTTAATGGATAAGGTATGCATCAGGGGTGGTCCCACATAAATTTTATGAACTTTGCTTGGGAAGTTTTTGAGTTAGCTTCAATAAGTAATAGGAATTTTTTCCACTTAGTATTGATGATGTTTTAATAGCTTCCTGTCACTGATATTTACATAGCAAGTAGTGTTAGGTATATGAATTTGTGTGGGATAGGTACAACAAAAAAGTAAAAAATAAAAACTTTTTTACAAAAAATTAAAATAAACCGCCTCTAAAAAAAAACACTACAAAGTGAAAAATAACTTTATTTTCGAAGTCGGTGTCAAGAACGAAAATGCGGGAACCAACGACACCGACTTCCGAATTTAATGTTATTTTTTACTTTGTAGTGTTTTTTTCTGGAAGTCCGTGGTTTTTGAAGTGAAAACTTCTTTAGGCGCATTAAGCATTTTTTGAGTGGAAAAAAACCATTAAACTCGCGACACTTACCGTAACCGACACCTCTGTTTTAAGGTTTGGCCATTATAAAGACATCAACACGTGGTACATTTTCTTTGGGGTGAATGACCTTCAAACATATATATAAAATTACTATGCTTTTTCAAGTTTTCACTTCTGTCGGCACTCCTGCCCGGCTATTCTGTGAAAATTTAGGTGAAGTGAGCGTAAAGTGATCTGACATTCCACCTGATGCTAGGGATTGACATTCTTGACAGGTCACTTCACCTAAGTTGTCACGGTGAGATTTATACAGAATACCTCGACTGGAGTGCCACTGTTTTTTTTTGTAAAAAAGTTTTTTTCCCAAATAAAATCCTTAAAATTCCTTCACTGGTTTTTTTATGCTAACAGGAATTTATATTATGCATAAGTGATAATTTATTGAGTGAATTCCAGATTTTTACTAGACCACCTTACTAATCAACTGGTCTATGGAATGGAGCTTGTTGGGAAAGACGCTGTTTCTGTGTGCTTAGAAACTTTTGGCGACCCAGATCCGCACAAAGCTGCACCAGGAACTATAAGAGCGTTATATGGAATAGATCCTGTGAGGAACTGTGGGGATGCTTCAGCAACTTCAGAGGATGCAGTGTTTGTAAGTAATCAATTTAATTATGGCACTATATAACTACATAATATAGCATAATTCCTATAATGCGCCTGTAATAAATAGCTTACAGTGCAGTGAGCACCAATGCATTGGTGGCCCAGTGGTAACGGCCACGACTTACGAGTTGTAGGTCGTAGGTTCGAACCCAGACAAGCGCATTTCGTTGTGTAAATTTCATCACCACTGCTCTCAAAATCGTGAATGAAAACGTGAGGAAACCGGCATGACCTATAACGAAAAAAATCGAAGACATGCGACATCTACCAGCCCGCACATCACATGGCCCGCGTAGATTACGGCCCACTCCCTCTCATCGAGAGGAGGCCTGTTTCCCAGCAGTGATAACATTGTAGGTTGATTATGCTAATGTGCTGGGACACAGGTCTCTTCTCTGTGTGCGAGAAGTTTAAGAGATCATCTCAACTCAACGGATCTTCCTGCATTATCTAGGACACTAATGATAATACTATGCTAGTAACTGATTATTGACTGAAGTTAGTAATTTCTGTTATCAACAGGATATAGATTACTTCTTTCCTCCACCACCGATGCGATCAACGCGTCTCAGGTTGACAGCGACCCTGTCTAACTGCACCCTCTGCATAATTAAACCACATGCCATCCGGGAGGGTAAACTTGGAGCAGCTTTAGAAGCTATCGATGACGGAGGGTTCGACGTCACCGCTCTTAATATGTTCATTGTCGAGAATATTAACGCCGCTGAGTTTTATGAAGTGTATAAGGGAATCGTACCAGAATATAAGGTGAGTGATGACATGTTTGTAGCACTTTTTTTGTGTATCCTAAACTTGTTACGCTTTTACGCTAATACTGCTGAACGCATTCGGATGAAATTTGGCACATGGGTAGACTATGACCTGGGTTAGGACATAGGATACTTTTATCCCGATATTCCCAAGAGATCAAGACTTATACGAGTGAAACCGCGGGGCGCTGCTAGTTGGGTATAAAATGTGTAGCTCTGTTTTTAGTTTGTCAACAAATATTAGTTATCTGAACGTCTTAGTCCAGAATCCCAGGACCCATTTTTATTAATCCTTAATAATAAAAAACCCACAGTTATTAATACATTTTTGAGAATCGTCAAATCGACCTATTCTATCCCTGCTATCTCTGTTAGCTACCACAATGGAGAATTTGATGTAAGAGACTTTAGGCGTCTCATCAAAATGAACTTACAAAAAAATAGCTTGATAGTATTAAATGGTAAAAATGGTTCCTGGGATCCTGGACTATCTGGGCTCTGGATATGAAAGTATTATGTTCAGTTGGGAACAAAAAACTGGTTTGTACTAAACTAATACTGAGATTTTATCATTTCCAGGGTATGGTGGAAGAGCTCTCGAGTGGGCCTTGTGTGGCGATGGAAATAGTATCGAAGGATAAAACATTAAATACCGCTGTTGAATTCAGAAAGCTGGTCGGCCCTACTGATCCAGTAAGATATCTTAACAAACAGTCTGAATGATCCACATTTACTTTACTGCACAAATTGCACATTTAATTAATTTTATGCTTTTTTTTCAGGAAGTTGCCAGGTTGCTGCGCCCTTATACAATCAGAGCAAAACTTGGTAACACAAAAGTCCAGAATGCTATTCACTGTAGTGATTTACCTGAAGATGGACTACTAGAAGTTGAATATTTCTTCAAGATATTAGATTTATAAATAAGGCTGATTAAAAAAAATAATCGTTACTTAACGTCAAATCGTAGCGTGATTGATTAAAACGTAACTAATGTATTTACAAGAGTGTAGTTGATATTGCATAGAATTAATTTGCACTTACACTGTGCAGCTTCAGGATTGTGACAAACTTCGATCAATAATAGTACTAGATGCCCGATAAGCGCTTCAAAAACGGCCCGAAAAATACGAGCACGAATACTTTTGTGCTCTTATTTCAAATTGGTATGGTCCAATCATAGCCAATGTTAAGACGTCAAATGCCTCAGTGCGCGTTCAAAAGTTGTGTAAATAACCACCGTAACACCAAGATTTTGGAAGGAATATCTTTTTTTCGGTACGTTTTTATCATTAAATGTTTTTCATAAAATAGTAACAATTAAATAGTAAATATAAATCAATTAGCATAGTTTATGATTGTTTGGCCAATGTTTGCGACAACGCGCCAACTATTCTAACAAACATTGAAGCATTGAAATGTAATTCCAAGAACTACGTCTAGTTCCAAATTCGAGTAAGTACGAAATTGTCAACAAAATGTTTTTAACCTTATTGCTTAGAAGTTAAGTTTCATTTTAGAATAAATATTTTTGTACTTATTATAAAAATTACTTTTTATTTTCAAGTGATATTTTAAATTTATTGCTTCGATGGCAGAAGGACTTAAATATTAATCATTTGCAAACGTAATTAAACTTTATGTTAGTGTGTTAAGGTTTATAATAATCTGAAGTTGTTAATATTATTAAACTTTTTTCTATAGTTCGTAGTAAGAAATATAAATGTTTATGTGTGTGCAAACGTGGCCACTTTAGCGACTTATTTTTGTTCCTAATCATTCATCTAGTACCTACTATTATTGATCGAAGGTGACAAAAGAGTTTTTATAGTTTGCATAATCAACTCGAAATACCTACTTTTTTATTTGTTTTTTTTGGTATCTTTATAGCAAACCCAAAATATACAAATTGCCTAACACAATAACGTCACAGGATGTTGCTGCTTTTGTCTGCACATGTTCAAATCATCACGTTGCTCATAGTTCCTCTCCTTTTTAAAAGTTCGCTCACACCCGTAGAAGTCTGAAGTATGAGCACACGGTAACACTTAGCGATAAGTACGAAGGGGGAGAGGCGATTTCCTAGGGGCGATTTTCACGCCCTTCCGTAAAATGTATTTATGTTATGGTTTTTTCCACACTTAACAATGGCCCTAGTTGGCCAAACCGCAACTACGCTTAGCACCATGTGGTCGCCCGCATACTCTGCGAGCTTTAAATGTGGTGAGTTGCAAACAAAATCGCTCACTTATGAACTAAGCATCATCTCCGTGCGACATTCGCTTGAACCTGCGACCTCGATTGTTTCAAACACGATCACATTGCCCACGGGAAAGGATCGCACCGAGAGTGTGGGAGAATTCTTCCACTGTGTGAACATTGTATTTGACAAAATAGTTATTGCACAACTCATCATCATCTTCCTGCCCTTATCCCATGTTACTTGGGGTCGGCGCAACACGTTTTCTTCCATTCTCCCCTGTCAACCGTCACGCTATCATTAACTCCCTTCTCTTTCATATCATTCCCCACACAATCCATCCATCTTTTCTTCGGCCTTCCTCTCCCTCTCCATCCATCAACATGTATATTCATCACTCTTTTTACCGACTTCAAAAAAAAAAGGAGGTTATCAATTCGATACGTATGTATGTAATATTATTGGAATTGCATTATATTCACATATGATGATCTATTAGGGCTTCCAAACAAATATACAAAATTTCATAGACGTATGTATGTATGTATGTATGTATGTATGTATGTATGTATGTTTGTCCACGCATATCTCCGGAACTATTAATCGGATCGTGACCATTTTTTTTTTATTGGCTTACATTTTCTTCAACTTAGGGAACAGTGCCAGTTTCATCAAGATCGATTTAGTAATTTTCAAGATATGGACTAATACGTGTAAGTGTGACGGCCTGGCTTATTGATAAGAGCTACGGGTGTAGTGTCAAAGGGAAAACATCTTAAAACCTTGGTCAAATACTACTGCAAAAACTAAAAATTACGAAATAAAAAGTAATTTAAAAAAATTAAACCGACTTCAAAAAGAAATTAACTCAAAAATTATGAAATAACTTTAATTTCGGAAGTCGGTGGCATAAAACTAAAATACAGATCCCAAGACACCGACTTCCGAAATTAAAGTTATTTCATAATTTTTGAGTTAATTTCTTTTTGAAGTCGGTTTAATTTTTTTAAATTACTTTTTAGTCACATGCGTTTCATCCCTTCTCATCACATGCCCATACCAAGCCAAACGATTTCCTTTCAACTTTTCTGTCACTGGCGCCACTTTCAAACTTCCAAGTTATTGCACAACTATTTGTTTTAATTAGACTTGTCAATACTCATTATGGTCGGCTTATGTACAGACGCCAGCATATCAAGCTACCCGAAACTCAAATTTTCCTAAGCAACTTTGAACCTTATGCTTTAGCGATACAGTTGAAAATCTATTAATGAAATTTGACAGATTGTAGTAGCTTGATGTGCTGGCGCCTGTACATACCTTATCATTGCCCTTCATTAGGTCGATAGTAGGTATATTTATATTATGTTTATTGTTTTCATCATCATCTACCTAGCCTTTTCCCAACTATGTTGGGGTCGGCTTCCAGTCTAACCGTATACAGCTGAATGCCAGTATTTTACATGGACCGACTGCCTATCTGACCTCCACAACCCAGTGACTGGGTAATACGATACCCCTTGGTAAGACTGTATGTTTATTGTTTTATTACCTAAATTATAATTATTTGTTACCGTGTGTGGTGGCTTCAGGCCTGGATAAGATCTATTCCGACGGGTTGAATACAGTATTTCAGTTTCACACCCGCTGGAATAAGTCGACAAACAAGACTGATAACATTAAGTGGTTTTATGGTTAACGGAGTCAACATGATATTATTTACTGTGAAATCACAATAAAAGTTTTTAGCAATTTATGTGTTTTAAATTATTTGATGCATCTCACCCATGGCCCGACTAAGTACCTAAAATGCACCTCAATAACGGCAGTCGTGGCAGTCTATGCAGGTCTAACGTCGCTCTACAGTTATACAGCATCATATTGTAGTCTTTGCTCTACAGCCCGATGATATGAGTGCACCCTCCGCTCCGCTTGTGTAGAGGTCACTAAATAATAAACGTCATGATGGCGAGACAAACTCTTGTAATTGAAAGATTCTACCAGGTATATTTAGTACTATTTTGTACCTGTCCTGAAATTTTTGTACCTCACACGGCATAATCGGAATTTCACGATAACGCTGGTCTCGCCGCGCCGTTATGATGCATCATAATGACGAGACCATGTCTATACTCGAAAACTACAACGAATTACATCATTCTGATCAAACCAGTATTTAATACCTGATTTAGTACTTCTAAAAATCAACAGTGGGTGACTGAGATCTTGGTAGTTTCTTTACAAAATAGATTTTTCGTTTTTGACATTTTCTACGCCTGAATAATTTAACGAGCAAAAGTACTTAAGTAAAAAGTTGCAGCTACATTTCGTGCAGGCGATTTATTATTTTATATTCATCAGGCGCAATTATTTCTGTTTTCAAATAATACTTGGACAGGTGAAGCAGGAAAATTATTATTATACGTTCTATACATAAATTTTCTTCAATTTAAGTATTACTATTAGTTACTCTGAGGTATTACCGAAGGATGTCAAGATATTTGCCATTCGCATAAAAAAACAAAGCAGACAGAGGTTCTACTTCGAACTAGAAAAAAAACTGATTTCGGAAAAACATTTTTTTTGTGGGATTCTATTATGATTTCTGATTAATAAAAAACGGGAAAATTTGCGTCTAGAATTGCTTCATAAATATGCAATTCAAACAAAACTTAATCCTATACAGTTTTTATTGTACGGATTATTTTCAATATTTTTACCTTCAAGGTAACAAAAACTCAAAGATTAAAAAAAAAAAAATAGAGTAGGTACCTATACATAATTGGCACCTGGGAGTTCTACTCGTGCATTTTTAGTGAACTATTGAGTAGAAATTTTCAATAAAAAGTGGATGTCACTTTTTTGGGGCAAAAAAAACACTGTGGGCAGGTACCTACGAGTATATTTAATTTATTCAATCAAGTTTTAAGTGAATACTTGTTGGAGCTGCTGAAGATTGTAAGTCTATCTTTGTAGTTAATTTCAATATTTGGAAGAGGTGCTTCCCTTTTTCTTTTTTTTGTGTTTCTGTCATTACGAACATAACTTTTTTAATTTATTCAATCAAGTTTTAAGTGTTGAATACTTCAATATTAACTGTTTGGTAGGTAATAAAATTCTATTTACCTCTTATATAAATTGCAAACTGTAGTTTTGTATAATTTAGAAGCATTTTTTTTTTTTTTTAATTTTGCAAATGTAAGAACCATGTGTCCGTTTATTATGATTTTTTGATGTTGACTTGAAAGAGCATGGCAGTTGAGAACGTGTCATGCTCACTTAAATGTCTCACCGATGGTGGCGCGTGTGTTGGCATTCGGTTCCCTACAAAATGGTTGAGCTGGATGGTGCTGATCCACGCGTCATGTTCGTGAACGGGCGCCGTCGGTTGAGACTGGTCATCTCTTAACTGCCATGGCTTATTTTTAATCTTATGTCTTGAATTGTTTCTTCATTTCTGTCTTTTTTACATTGTTCTCACATATAGAAGCAACAAGAATAATGTACCCAGGATTTTGTAATATCTTGATTTAAAAGAGTGTCCATGGAGTTTCTTGCCCGTTCTTCTCCATAGAGATCTACGCTTTGGAATGGGCAACTAGCTTCAACTTTCTGACTAACTGACAGACTATTTAATTTTGACAATTCAAAAGTGCCTGTACAAGGTTTAATTGAAATAAATGATTTGAGTTTGAGTTTGAGTTTATACTTACACCTCCATAAGTAATATGTTCCGTGATGGATGCCATTATTACCTAAACGAGTCTAATTGGGTATAATTATTTTATGGAACACTCAGATTTTGTTAGTAGGTAGGCCTTTTTTTTTGTCGTGGAGAAATGCTCATGCATTCTGCACTACCACGGGGAGATAGTGCAGTTATGTGGGACTCTGTCTCTAACCCACTAAAACTCCACGGTGTCCTCCTCTGCCGCTTACGGCGGGAACACGGGCGCGCGTTAGCTTAGCACTAATCCGTGAACCCGCCGCGGCTGTCCGTTACCGGACCCTCCTCTGGGGAGTAATCCCCATCACCGGCACACCAGAACACATAGCACGCCGTGACCAGCACATGGGCGCCAGACGACCCCGTGTCTGGGCACCCTTGGTCCCGCTGCGACGGGTCAGGTCATTGGCCCCGCCGCCTGCCAATTTTTGGCCGCAGAGGATAGGGAGAGCGGCCAACGTCCTACCAACACTCCTCCTCCCCTGCGGCCCCACCGCGTCCGCCATCAGACGGTGGCGACCCCGTCAAGGCCGCAGAAGGTAGGGAGAGCGGCGCACTTCTCTCCTGCCGCGGCCTCCAGCCCTCAGCCGCGATGCCTCCCATACGACATCGTGGCCCGCCTCAGTTGCGATGTCGCCCAAACGGCACCGCAACCTACTTGTTGGCCGCTACGTCGTCGTCGGCTTATCGGCAAAAGCCCTGACGAGACAATGCGGGAACCCACCGGGGGGTTAGTTACTAAACTAAAGAAATCTTCGCCTATAGGAGTATACCTTACCAACGCCTACGAGAGATGCTCTACCTAGGTACTCTCTACTATCAAACCACACGGCTAACATCCGCGATGGATGTCGTTGTAATAAAATATTGATCACTGTCGTAATCTAAGAGATGGACTTGCCTAGTCTATTTTTGCTTCAAGGCAGGAATTATATCTAGGCAGAAATTATATCTATCTATCTATTGAGGTAGGTTCGGTACCAATATTTACACCTAACTCCGGGGGACAACGATAACAGTGTCTAGCAGCATTGTATGGTTGTTCGAAGCTTCACACTATTTATTCTGTGGCTTCACTTGCCTTTCACCGCTTAAGTAAAGATATGGAGATGTGGATACCTTGGTACAGTAGAACGTAACGCCGCCGTATGAATGGCGTATGAGAGGGGACATGCATAGGGCTGCGCCAGTGCAGCGCAATCTTTTCGACTCGCGGCCGCGTATGCGCATCAACGACAAGTCGCGTGCGCCAACGATACTTATCTATTGACTCCCGTTAAAAAATAAACTTGTTCGTGAAAGGATCAAAATAAATTTGTACGGAAAGATAGGAAATAAATAAAAAATTGTGACAGTTTATCGAGGAATTGAGCGCAACATTTTGCTACTGTGGATTTTCACCATTTCCTGATAAGATTGTTTAATTTACAACTACGGTGAGCGAGTGTTTTATTACTGAAATCTTACCAAATTATTTTCCTGATAACAAAGTATTCAACGCATTTCAAAACATTTATTCATTGATTCTTCCTATAGGTTTTTATGCGATAGGAATCCCAGGACCCAGAAAATATTATTTCCGTGTAGAGACCTAAGTGTCAAAAAGGGTAGAGCTATGTAGATTCTTTTTTTATTTTAAGTTAGGGATGATGATGTTTTAAAAGCCATTAATTTTTATCTGAAGAATATATCGATATTTTATTCAGAATTAAAGTAATATGGACCTAAATAACAACCTACCTAATTAATAACTATAAATAAGAAAAACTATTCACAAGCAAGAAATAAGATAGTTTGACAAAACAATTTTCTATGCAAAAGCTGTCAAACCGCATTAATATATTTTATTTCTCAGATTAAAGCTATCTAGCTATTGAAAAATGAGCCATATAAATAATAGGGGCTGATTTTTCAATCGACCGATAATTTTTATTCGTGGAATAAAATTGACGTCTGCCTGCAGATTTTTATGGAAGATCTGTCAGAAATTCAAAATTATTCCTGCGATAAAGATAACTGGCGTTGTTAAAATCAGTTCTTAATTAAATAGGTTCGTTATAAAAACACCGGGGCGTCCTGAAATTCTCAATTTAATTTTCTCTAAAATAGTTAGGCACAGCTTCTCGTTTGAAAATATTTTGCAGGAAGTTTATAAACTCGCGTAACTAACACCATAGGTAGGTAGGTAAATGGGTGTAGATTAGGTACTTTGCGCAGATAGGTACCTACCTAATCAATTTTACATAATTTGTAATCGTTTGTAATAGATTTGGAGTAAATTATGTGTAACAATTGTTAATGATTTTTGTTAATGTTAATTAAATCGTCACATTTTTTTTTGCGAAAGAGGTAGATAGGTACGTCCTTTGTTGTGTTGCCGTTTTGGTATCGGATACTTCGCTATGTCAAAATATTATTATGTTGTTTATTGTACTTACCTTCTCCGCGAAGGTTCCGTGGTCGCCAATCAGTTGCCCTATACTTTTTTTTTCTTCTTTAAAAAACGTTGCCCCATACTAGAAATTTCTCCTGTATTGTGCGTTTACAAACATTTAAATTCACGTACACAAACAGCCAGACCCGGAACAACTACTTGTAGGTCATACAAATATTTGTTCCGTGCGGGAATCGAACCCGCGACAAGTGTACTAATATTAAGACATAAAAAACCTACCTATAACAATTGAAATGTAATATTCTAACATATAAGTATATTCTCTAAAAAAAGGTAGAGTCAGGGATGATATTTATTTTCTTTTGAGTAACACGTACCTTTATCTCCCGCGAAGATAGTCTCCGCTGAGATTGGCTGCCATCGCCGAAATTCGGTCTGAAGGCATTATTTTTATAGGTAGGTACCTAACAAGATGCAAGATCGAGGGATAGATTCTTCTTAGATCTAAGATTGTCTGAACCTGAAATTAAGTGGGTAAGACTGCTACTCGAAGCAGCAAACTGCTTCAGCTGCTTGAACTCATGATAAGCTTAGTTTTATTCCTACACTGATCCATTGAAATTCAGAAAGTCAGTAGGTAGGTAACTAAAACATAGATAATTAAAAAGATGAAGATTTTAACAAAAAAAAATATGGAAAAATTTAGACATAGGTACCTACCTAACTATGGGGGATTCCGATCACAAAGGTAATCTACATAATTGAACCTATGTCGTTAAAATTCTCAGTCATTGTTATTAAAAAGTAGACTTTTATGTTATGGGAACTAGAGAACAACGCATCTGTATGCCCCATTGTTTTAGGTATATTGCCATGTAGTCTCGACCAACATTATTCCAAAGATTTCGTAAATAAGTACCTACTTAAGAAAATGTTAGTAGAATCGATTCAGTCAACAAAACATGAATCATTTTCAATGATCCGACTAACTACACTGCCAGCAGTGCAAGCCGTATTATTAACATGGAATCGCGATCTCGGACACTTTTCTAGCGACTGATTCTTATTGACATCTACTTACTCATGAAAGTTAAGTTTTGCAGTCTATGTAACCATTGGCGTATCTAGGGCTTATTTCCAAGGGGGGGCCTGGCCAGTAACTTTTTTTTTTTCGTTGTGAAATCCTCATGGAATCCCTCCGTCTGGGATGAACGGAGGGTTATGTCGGACTCCTACCGACTAAAACCCCACTGTTCCTTCTACTACCATAAGTCGGGGGCCCAAGTCCCCGAGAGATACTTGTACATTCGCCGCACCCTCGACTGATATCAGCCTGCCATGCCTAGCGGGCCCCATCTCCAAGTGCGGGCGATCCCACAACCGATCCTTTTCTTTTAGCACGTTTTTCAATATTAAACATTCTGCTCTTAAAAGAGTTTCGTCAATTTGGAGAATACCCTTATACCCCACAAAATGCTTTCCACTTTCGAGATCAAAATTAAAAATGCATCCTATTTAAATGGAATGTACTAGGTAGGTAATAATAAGTTTGTGTAGGTCTTGGTGGTAGATTATATAATTGATTGAATTTATGTGAAGTTATATTAAGTAAGTAGGTATCCAGCTTAGAATTTCGAATAGGTCCCCAAACATCCAAGGGTGCCACCAGACCATTCTAGGGTGGGCACGGCCCACCCGACCCCCCCATCTACGCCTATGTATAAACGTCTACTAGGTAGGTACCTACTACTATTACGTATCTTTTTAGGGTTCCGTAGCCAAAGGGTAAAAACGGGACCCTATTACTAAGACTTCGCTGTCTGTCCGTCCGTCTTTCCGTCCGTCCGTCTGTCTGTCACCAGGCTTATCTCAAGAACCGCGATAGCTAGACAGTTGAAATTTTCACAAATTATGTATTTCTGTTGCCGCCATAACAACAAATACTAAAAACAAAATAAAATAAATATTTAAGGGGGGCTCCCATACAACAAACATGTTTTTTTTTTTTCGGCCTTTTTGCCTTGTGGTACGGAACCCTTCGTGTGCGAGTCCGACTCGCACTTGGCCAGTTTTTTTTTATTTAGCTACTAAGACAGAGCACCTAGCACAAAGTAATTAATTTTGATTGAAATGCAAACGGAATAATTTACAAAAGCTAAATCACGGGTTATGAAAGCTACAAGCTAAGCAAGGAATAATGTTATTTAATCAGGTGGCTCAAACGGGGGTTAAAACTTTCAAACAGCAGATTAACAGGGTTAATATATTAAGTAGGAACCTTCTTATAGGTTCTTAGTCCTGGTATGTAAGCCTTACGTACCTGCCTTTAATAACAGTGATTTAATCACTTTTTATTAAATTAAAACTTTAATCAGCTTTATGAATTATATGTACCTACTTTTGAATACTGTTTTTAATCATTATTACTGAGGTATATGTTTCAGCCGCCGCACCGCAAAGATTTTGCCGAATCGGCGGGCACACAAGCAGCTCGGGTGCCCACCGATTGGTCGAAATCTTTGCGGTGCGGCGCCGCACCGCACCGTGTGGCTCGACCCTTAGACAGAGGTGTACTTTAGTAGCTATATGTACAACACCCACAGTTCGCCAGATATAAAGACAAAGACATTTATTCGTCGGATATGGTAGGTACAAAGTTGGTTGGTATAAACTATTTTATTATTTATTCAGATAACAGAGATCCATTGGGATAGTAACAATAGTCTTAACCTATGTTAGTACTTAACTAATAACACCGACATTGTACAGGTGACAAGTGACCTCACCAACGGGCTATCATGTCTCCCGGCTATAGCGCGAAATAAATATGCTGTTGGGGCTGCCACGGAGTCTGTTTAGCAGCGATGCCGCTCTCTTACGCCGTACAGCATTGAAGCAGTCGGTACGTGCCTCAGCGAACATAGATGACGCGCTACAGAACCGAGGCAGACGCAACAGCACTCTAAATGCGTTGTTATACTGGATCCGCAGAGCATTGTAGGCCTTTTGGGTGTAGCTGAACCACAGGCTCCCCGAGTACAGCGACATGCAATATGCTTTAAACAGCGTTATTTTGACCGCCGCTGTACATCGGAAGAACCGGCGGGCCAGCATATTAGCCCGAACCGACAATGCTCTGCGCTCCCTCTCCATATCTACGTCATCCTTCAAATCATCCGTCACCAAGTGGCCCAGGTATTTCAAAGAGTACACCCTGTGCAACTCCACACCGTTCAGTAACACAGCAGGGACGGTGGAGGGGCACTTGGTATCGGACATGAACACCATGTATTTTGACTTGCCTTCGTTTTATACAGGCCATGAGAAGCAGCGTACGACTCGCAAATATCGAGGAGCTTACGGAGCGCACCGACCGAGGGGGCCAGCAGCACCATATCGTCTGCATAACTTAAATTATTGAAACAGACTTTTCATCAATAAAGCAACCGACACGTGCGCTGCTGAGCCGCTCGATCAGTGCATTCACGTACAGACTAAACAACAAAGGCGAGGTCAGGCCACCCTGCCTCACGCCACACTCTGCCTATCTACTTGCCTACTTGGCTCTGAGAGTCTCCTGCCCATCGTACGCGATTCTCCTGCTTCATGAAGCAGTAGTGTACATGTACCAGTACCGCAGAAGTGAAGCGAGCTCCGGCAGCACCGAGGTACAGTCAACAGCAAAAGTAGATGATCGAAATCAGAAATTCAATACTAATGAACGGAGTTCGCGTCAGAACTCTGCCACACAGCCACACAGTCTCTGCACACAGCTCAACAACAACAACAACAGCAACAGCTCTGCCATACAGTTCTGACGCGAACTCCGTTAATTAGTATTGAATTTCTGATTTTGATCATCTACTTTTGCTGTTGACTGTACCAGACGTGACAGAGAACGTCGAAAGAAACAAGATCAAAAGCCTTGGACAGGTCTAGGAAACATGCATAGACGGGTGTTTTCCTGTCTGTGTAATACTTGACAGCATGCTTTAAACTAAGAATAGCGGTTTCTGTTGACAGCACTGGCTGAAACCCAAACTGGGCATCATGCAGTTTGATATGGGTATTCAGATGAGAATTAAGCACACTGTCAAGTATTTTAGCCACGACGGTAGCCAAGGAAATCGGCCTATAGTTTGACCTGTCCGAGACGTCTCCGGTCCTACTCTTGACCACTGGTACCACCAGAGCCCGCAGCATATCGGGAGGAAGGTATGAATGACCCAGGCACAGATTAAACAGAAGAGCCAACACTTGAGGCAAATTTTACCCACCATACTTGCAGGTGCTCGATGCTGAGCCCATCGTGCCCAGGGGATTTCCCCTTCTTCATGTTTTTAATTTTTGCCTTGACATCTTTTGCTAGAATGACTGTAGTTATTTCTGTAGCAATATCCCCAGCATCAATCTCCCGGCATGGCGGACCCAATCGCGACTTCACATCGAAATGCCTATTAAATAAATGAGCAATGTCTTTCGAGTTGGAGACACCATCAACACTCACAGGAACTAAGGTCAAGAATTAAGCTGTTTAGTGCCCTTCCAAAAACCTCAGAAATCTGAACTCGAATGGCGTTTAGATAATAAATCCATTCGAATCTGATCTTGGTTGTTTTGGCACCATTTGAGCTTTCCTTTGAAGATCTTTCAAGATTCTGTCATTGCGTCAAATATGGCGCCGCAAGCAGGTCTACCATACCACAGCCACGTATTGAATTCTATCTTAGCGCTCCTGTGAGCCTCGCTTACAAATTTGTTCCACCCCGCCAATGGTTTCTTATGCTTACCTATTTGACTTACACTTTGACTTCATCGCCACTTAAAAACGTATAATTTGATTTAATATTAATAACCGAATTTACAAAAAATTACAAAAACTTAAAGAAAAAAATTTAATACTTGAGGTTTTTTTTGTTCATTGAATAAAATTTCAAAATTTAGTTAGATTACCTACGCGTCGAGTTAAACTGCAGTTGCAACTGAAATTTTCCCTACGATCGCGTAGCACCAATCGTGAACGAACGATATAAAAACCTGTTGTATTCTGCAATTAAAGTTACACGAAACTATTATTTATAAACGACAGTAATATTAGTAAAAAATCAATAAAAAAAATCTGATGGATCCTGAATTATTTCTCTCTGAATTATATCTTGAATTCCATTTCACATCTGGTCGGTATGGTTTTGAAACTGCTCCCTCGAATAGATCTCCACTCCTCAACTCATTCAAAAAATCCAGGAACAGATTAGTGCATAGGGGTAGGGAAGGCCGAAAACTCGGCTTGTTACGTCTTATATTTTCAGGCGTATCCTAAACAAAATAACGCACATTAAGAATGCTGTAACAAGCTGAACCACTTTTACCAAAAAAATAGGTAACGAGTAGAAATACACATACCTGATAAGATCAAAAGATCAACATATAACTATATGTCGAAGACTTCACATAAATCCAATTTAGATGATTAAGGACGTATTTTTCATAATATCTTTACGATTATCAGCAAAGAAAAAAAAAATTGCAACCTTCAGCAATGAACACCAAAAAACCTCTGCCAAACTTCAAGAGAAAAATTTCATTTTGACAGCATCAGTTCAAAATTCAAAAGTTTGATTTTTTAAATCAGAAAAACGACCAAAAAAAGGTTGTCTAAAATCTTAAAGAAGGATGGAATGTTGAAAACATAATATGCAGTAATCACTAATACTGCAATACGTATAACTCGCATTATTACATAAAATATTAACAATGTCCTTAAACATGTTATCTATAAAGCTAATATGACTAGAATCCTTATAATACCTACCACAACATTGTTGTAGCTCGACAGGCAAGTCAATATGTTTTAGCTGCATATTTTCATAGTAACGACATTGTTCTACGCTTCTCTCTCCCCACTGTATTTTACTACGTACCGGGCTTTTTACATTTGTTTTTTAGTCACAGGTAAGAACCAATGGTAAATGGTCAGACCGGAAAACATCGTACTTTACGTATACGTTCAAAACACTGGACAGGGCTGCTTCTGTCGTGAGACAGTGACAGTTACGAATCCATACTAATATTATAAATTCGAAAGGAACTCTGTCTGTCTGTCTGTATGTTACCTTTTCACGCCTAAACCATTGAACGGATTTCGCTAAAATTTGGCAGAGAGATAGATTGCATCCCGGGAAAGAACATAGGATAGTTTTTATCGACATACCCCGCGGGCGGAAGCTAGTAATAAAATATTTTCGTCTTATAACGACTATTATTTTAACGAGTTTCTTAAACTCTTAGAAAAATCATCTCCACATATTTGGACGTGATCTTCCTGCTCAAGATAAGTTCATGGCATATTACCTGATTATTGAAAACACTTACGAAACATTCATAGTGCATAATGGTTAGAACTAAGACACATCATCAGTCTATGATTGTTGACATTAAGGTATTGTGAGTACCTACACTGAGATAAATTTCTTTCATAGTAGATCGTGGTATTTATGTCTTCTAAATTCACTCCATTATGTCTTCAATCGGTGATGTGTTCACAACTTTTCTCAATGCTGTTGTCATACTTAGTGATACTTATAATATTGCCAAATGCCACGCACTATCCAGAAATCAAGAAGTAGTTTTTTGGTCAAAGTTGAAATTCAAAATATTTTTTTGATGACAAAATGCTTGCACAATGCAATAGATATTTAATCGCCAAAGAGAGGATCACGGCAGGTGATAGGTGTCATCGCGATTCGACACCTGGCACGACAGCACTCTAATTGCGTAACACACTTTCAATCACAATCAGAATCATTTTGAAGGATGTTGCTAATCCATTGCTACGTATGTTCCAAAAATTTGTCTGCTCAACAGCGTAAATAACGCAATGAATTTTGTTGAAAGCCATTGCTACGTTTAGTGTGTTACGCAATTACTTCACAGGATTATTGAAACGTCAGCAACCTGTTGAATAGCAGAGGTAATTCTGTACGTAGACAACATTTTCTTGTTTGTTTTACTTAGACCTTGAGCATACAATACATAGGAGTCTTCCTCCTAAACAGTTTTCTGTTCGATGCCTACAGTATCTAGGTATGCCTTTCAAGTGTGACTTTTGCTATGACCTTTATTACCAAGTTCAACTCTTGAAATTGTTGACGGCTATTACTACACTACCTATGTTGTAAGTGTAGGTACAGTTTTGCTTATCTGTAAATACTAATCTATCATCAGATAAATTATTAAATTAATATATTGTAATCCATACGGATATTATAAATGAGAAAGTAACTCTGACTGTCTATTACCTTTCCACGCCTAAGCCACTGAACCGATCGTTGTGAAGTTTGTCAGGTAGGTAGCCTGGGATCTGGAGAAGGACATAGGCTCGTTTTCAGGCAACGGCTAGTTACATAAAAAACAGTGAATTCTTTTGTGCAATTTGGTATTAGAGATAATTTGAGTCCCGGGAAAGGACATAGGATAGTTTTTATCCCGATATTCCCACGGGATCGACACTTATGCGGGTGAAATCGCGGGGCGCTGCTAGTAATTTATAAAATAATCTTATGATCAAAGTGGTATTCGCTTCTCGTTAGTTTCGTGCCGTGTCAGTTCTGCGGTTACGACACCAGTCGTGAATACCGATGTCGTGTCTTCTCCAAGCGTAGACACTCCATTCTAATTGTTTTGATACGCATCCGAGGACGGCGGCGGTCTCAGCATACCAGGACCTACTTACTAACATTATGGTACACCTAAGTTTATAGGCTTAAATGGCTAAGGGGTCCTAGGCAAGTCTTTTGTTGGACATAGTAATATGTATAGAGATATACACACGGAAATACAGATACTTGTATGGAGATAGAAAGCAGAAGAGAAGTTTATGAAGCTTAAGGCTTCAAAAATGAGAGCACTGATGCTTGCTACCACCACCAAGTACCTAGTTGATGTGAGACAATAACTAGATTAATTGAAGTGTAGAACAATACATATTTAGGTACAGCGTGGAAACTGAAGTGCACGCGAACTTAGTTGCTTGGCATCGGTCATTTGATTACATGTAGTTAATAGTAGGCACCCTGTAGGTATACCTAATACCTACAGGCTGCCTACTATTAACTCACTTTTCGCTAATTATATCACCTGGAAAGCTGCTAATATAATGGAAGCTTTAACTTTTACGATGTAAATACTATCGGATTTTCATTGACAGTATTATTTTACTATCACGGCATGAACTGAATCCTATAATATTTAATGTATAAAATTTGTTTTCCAAGCCAAAATATAAAATTAACAAATAATCTGTCAAAATACTTGCCTGCTGTCTAGTGTTATAGTGAGTGATAGTAGTATGAAGAGAAGTCGGAACAATAGCAATTTAGTTTTTCCCAATATTTACCCATTGATGTAGAGCATTGAGATCGGAGAGTGACAGCAGACTCAAGCTTGCGGTACGCGATCATTATTATGAAATCCCGAAGGAACGCTTTACTAATGTTATTTTTGTAATCATCTCTACGAAATTAGAAATTTACGAGTTTTAGAAGTTACTTCATGGTGGACATTTTATTACGTGAATATCCCTAATTTTATTGTTGTAGCTATCGTCTAATTAACCGTTGCAGAAAACGGAAGACATATTGTGGTAGTTCAGGATATATTGTAGATATGTACACTGTGGTGAATAGTTTCCTTCGAAATTTATTTTACGACTGAAACAATGAAAGTACCTAAGAAAAATTGAAGTAAATATATTGCAATAGTAGGTACTCCAATATAGTTACCCGCACATGTTTTATTACCTACCATTTCTAAAGTTTATTGGACACTTTAAACTTACAAACATACGCATTGCCGACATCCAGTCACATGTTTACAGCTTACTATTAAACAAAAGAATGGGCTGCATTGGAATGTACATGCACAAGTTAACATCTCGTAGAGAAATGTATTAAAATAATAATAAATGTATGAACACTGTAGTCTTATGAGTACATTCGTGCCGTCGCTCATCCGCCTGTTTCGCTTATGGGTACCCATTGCTTATATTTTGTTACGAATGAGCCATTGTACTCAACCATTGTTTGCCAAGCGGGCCAACTGTAAGTAACTGTGCTTATAACCTACACCACTTCATGGTAGGTGTGATCAGTGCCGGATTAAGCGAGCGCGGGGCCTGTAGCAAATTTTATCAAGGGCCCCTTATTTTTTTTTTTGGGCGGGAAATTATGAAATATTTTCTCCCGCTCTGGGCGGAGCGGGAGGGCGTGTCATACTTTTACTGACTCAAACCCACCCGTGTTCCGTGCTCCAGTTGCCTGTGCCAGGGGCCACGGTATCTCTTTCGAACAACCCGCGACCCTGGCAGGCATCGGTCCTAGCGGACCCCGTCAGTTAGTGCTGACATCTCTTTCAACCCACCCCAAATCACAGAAATAGCAACAGACTTGTACAGCAAGTTATTTGATGAATTTATGACAAATAATATACACTCAATACCTACGGAAGACAAAGAAGAGACTACTCACTCAATATTAGAAACTGAAATAAGAAGGGCAATACTGTCCCAAAAAGACAACAAAGCTACTGGAGATGATAAAATATCAAACGAAATTCTTAAAGGATGCCTAGACTACCTACATTAAATGATAAATGATAAATGATAAATGATTTTTATTTCTGTAAGTAGGTTTGTACAAACACTTTTACACGTCAATCATATTTTTTTTTTAAACTAGATGAGGTCGGCGTTTCCTAACTGACTATTCTGAGAAGAAAGGCCGAAACAAACTCAGAAGTCACAGTCTCTTTTAAAGTCCAGACAAAATCTTGGTCAGATCGTGTGAAGACCATGTAGATTGGTGTCTGAAATGGTCATTTGAGGAAAGAACCACACAGATCGAGCGGACCTGTCCAATCAGTGCACGCATTTGTCAAAAATCGTGCAGCTCAACTCAGAACTTGAGGAGCTCAACGATTCGACGAACAATACCAAAGACAGGACATTTGGGTAGGCCGCATAAACTACTCAAACTGCCAGATCATGATTAAAACTAAGAAGGAAAAAATAAATGACCCACATAGTCCTCACATTCACAATAATTAAATAAAAAATAATAATAAAAATTACTTACAAAGTAAATATTCATGTCATTGTCTAAATAAAATTCATCAATGTCAATGTGTATATAGAAAATCCGGACATAATCTTTGAGGACCATGTAGATTAGTGTCTGAAATGGTATTTTGAGGAAAGAACCACACAGATTGAGCGGACCTGTCCAGTCAGTGCACGCATTTGTCAGTAACCGTGCAGCTCAACTCAGAACTTAAGGAGCTCAACGATTCGACGAACAATACCAAAGACAGGACATTTGGGTAGGCCGCATAAACTACTCAAACTGCCAGATCATGATTAAAACGAAGAGAGAAAAAACAAAAAAAAATTACCCACATAGTCCTCACATTCACAATAATTAAAATCATATAATACTTTATACAGTAAATGTACATGTCATTATTTAAGTAAATAGATACTTAAAAAAAAAAAAGAAAATTATTAAAGTGTAAAATAGCAAAATAAAAACAACATTCTAAACCTATTGGAGCAGCTCAATCCCAAGCCTTTTTGTCCTCAATATAGTCTTTTACAGTATAATAGGCTTTCTGACATAGTTTTCGCTTTATAAAAGATTTGAATTTATTAAGGCTTAGTTCTTGAATGTGGCTAGGAAGTTTATTATAAAAACGTATACATTGGCATCTAAACGAGCCACCAATTTTTTTGAGCCTTGTTGTAGGAACAACAAATTTGTGTTTGTTCCTAGTATTTATGTTATGGATATCACTGTATTTTTTAAACAGATTAATATTTTTATGTGCATACAAAAGATTATCATAAATGTACTGAGAAGGCACAGTCATTATATTAATCTCTTTAAATTTGTCTCTGAGGGAGTGTCTGGGACTTAATTTATAAATGGAACGAATTGCCCTTTTTTGTAAAATAAAAATTGTCTGAATATCGGCGGCATTTCCCCACAACAGAATACCGTACGACATCACACTATGAAAATAACTAAAGTATACTAAACGGGCTGTCTCTAAATTAGTTAAATCACGAATTTTCCTAACGGCGTATGCTGCAGAGCTAAGCTTTTTTGATAATTTATCTATATGGGGGCCCCATTGAAGCTTGGCATCCAACGTTATGCCTAGGAATACTGTGGTATCTTCAGGTTTTAACTCTTCATCCTTAATGAGAACACTAGTTTCTACTTGTCTAACGTGGGGTATGGTAAACTTAATACATTTCGTTTTTTTTCCGTTAAGAAGTAGGTTATTGACATTAAACCAGTTAACTACTTTTGCAAGGGCGTTATTTACATTGTCAGTAACCAGCTGCTGACGTTTGAGTTTAAATAAAAGTGAAGTGTCATCTGCAAACAACACTATATCATGTTCATCCCTTATGAGGTAAGGCAAATCATTTATATAAATAATAAATAAAAATGGGCCGAGAATTGAGCCCTGGGGGACCCCCATTCTTACTACAGATCCGGGTGACCTTTTTCCGTTAACATCAACTCTCTGAATCCTATCACTTAAGTAAGAAGTAAGAAGATCCAGAGAGGCGTTACGGATTCCGTAGTGGTGCAGTTTCCTGATTAATGTTTCATGAAGAACACAATCGAATGCCTTGGACAAATCGCAAAAGATGCCCAAAGCATCGCATTTGTCCTCCCATGCATTATAAATATGTCCTAAAAGTTCAACTCCTGCATCGGTAGTCGAACGACCCCTTGTAAATCCGAACTGTTTGTTATGCAGTAATTTATTTTTATTAAAAAATCTTTGCAATTGATTTAAAATAAGTTTTTCAAAAATTTTACTAAAGGTAGGTAGTACTGAAATAGGTCTATAATTAGTAGGGTCTGATGTACTACCCGATTTAAACAACGGTATTATTTTACTGTTTTTCATAAGATCAGGAAACTCACCACGGTCAATACAATTATTAAATATAACAGCTAAAGTAGGTGCTACAATGTCTATAATCGACTTAGCAACATCCACAGAATTACCCCATAGATCTGCGGTCTTTTTAACATTTAACGTGTGAAAAGTTTTAATTATATCTTTACAGGTTACATATTGGAAATGAAATTCAGAATCGCAAACTGGAACGTTTTCTTTAAGTAAAGACTCTGCAGCAATGGGTGATGAGTTAAGAGATTTAGTAGTTGATACGGGAATCTCTGCAAAGAAATTTTCAAAGGCCGCGGCGACTTGACAATCTGATTTAATTATATTGTCATCAATAACAAGGCTGTAGTCACTACTTCGGGTGCATGACCTTCCCGTTTCGCTATTAATGACATTCCAAGTCGTTTTAATAATGTTACTACTATTTTTAATTTTTGAACTCAAATAACGTGACTTGGCAATACTACAAACTTTTTTAAATATTTTAGAATAATTCTTAACATATAAATTAAATTCAGCAGTGTTTATACAAATCCGTTCTTCATATAATTCATAAAGTCGTTTTCTACTTTTATGTATACCAATGGTGGCCCAGTCACTGAAGGAAGCAATACTATTAACCGATAATGTTTTTGGAATAAATGTGTTATCAAATTGTGTGCAATACATATTAAAAAAATCATTATATTGTTGATTAGGGTCATCATTAGTGAACAAAAGTGGTAATTTACCCATGAGTTTAGTTTTAAATGTTTCCAAGCGATTAGTTGTTTTTGGATTAACAGTGATATCTTTTTTAGTAACCTTTTTGTTTTTATTTGGAATAGTGATTAATTGTCCACAATGATCTGAGTCTATTAGGTTAATAATGCCTTTGTGGGTTGGTATAACATCTGTATAAATGTTATCTAGGCATGTGGCACTAGTAGGAGTTATTCTAGTGGGCTCCAAAAATTGGTTTGCAAGATTGTATGACTGAAACAAACTTATAATTTTAGTACTTAACCCAGAATTTTCTAACAAATTAACATTAAAATCACCACAAATGATGATGGACTTGTTTGTATTACAGATTTTGTGCAACACTTCATCCATAACTTTTTCAAAACAATCATACAATCCTGAAGGAGGTCTGTACACACTTAATGGGTCATTATTTAGGGCGGGATAAAAAAAAAATTAAAAAAAATTTGGTTATTTTTATTAAATTTGCTTTATTATGGACGAGAACAGGCATAATAATTACAGATAAAATAGAATTAAAGATGGATACAGTTTATTTATTAAAAAAACTCAGTAAAACGTTTTTTGTAGGTAACGAAAGTGATCGTAAAGACCACGAAAAATAACACTTCTAGGAATCATAATCAGTCTCTTAATTTAAACCTCTGTTAAACCTTAACCAAAGGTACGTATAAAACTAAGAACAATAATTACTTAGAGAACAATGAACTTAAATAATAATTAGTCATGAAAAAAAAAATAAAACACTTTGACCACGAAAGCGATGTCACCTAAGTTACCTCACTAAATTAATCTTAATTTGAGCCAGTGCTATCCGAATCAAAGAAAAAAATACGGTTTTTACGGGGATTCGGTGCTCCAGCATACCACAGTATCAGTTGAAGAAGGTCTAAGTTTACCAAGACAGAGCTCACGCGATGTGGATATTTAGCCTGAATTCGGTGTTTCAGAAGGTATAGCGAGCCTGCAGCACTTGTGGTATCTGAATCCAACGCAGAAGCCATTTCAGATGTAGATGGCGAGCTTGCTGCACTGGTGTTATGTAAATTGAACGCTGCTTCTGTCTTCTTCTAAGGCAAATGGAATATTTTTCTTTTTCTCTATTAACTTCTGCATTGTAATTTTTTTATGCTCTCGTCTTTTTGCCTTCTTTTCTTCATCAGTAGTTTTGTTGCGAGTTCTGGCCGTAGCTGTAAGAAATATTTTTTTATTTTTTGATAAATCGTATTTCGTTATTCAAATTCATGGAATGTTAAACTGTTGACCATATGATGTAGCTTGAGGTATTGGCGACTGTACCACCCCTATTCAATAAAATGATCTAATTGTGAACAAAAGAAGTCAAAGGATGCTGGCTTCAGCAGTGTTATTAAGTCGACATTAACCCTTTTTTAATCTTGACCACGAAAATGAGGACCACGAAAGTGATAATTATGCACTTTACCGGTTCTAGTATGAAACAGTATTGAGGTTAGAAAAAATACAATAGCCTATTTGCAACATATCCATAATTCGAACAGAAGAAGTATGTAATTCTATTTTTTAATTACCAACTTACGAAAATACAGCTGTCACGAAAGTGATGCACGATCTTTGACACAATATTTTTAACACACCGAATATGTTTTTAAACAAAAACCGTTAATATTTTCAATCTAAATTTTTTTGCGATGTTAAAACAGTCAATTATAGTGTTGCTACTAACAAGTATATTTTGGGTTGACCATTATTTAGTTAAAAATAATATAAAATATGAGTGACCACGAAGGTGATGATGGTTTTCGGAACAACATAAATCTTAAAAAAAATTAAGGATATAAGTCTGTTTATTTTTTGTCATTCATTTAAGATATAGTAATATACATTATTCATTACAAAAACCTAATGAAAAGGTCCGTTTTCACTTAAATTATATTTTTAATAAACGCAAGAAGTCCAGTGTATATCACCTGAACAGACCACGTAACGTGATTTTTATTTAAAAAAAAATAAATTTCACAACGTTTTTAATAAAAATAAATATTTAAACAAACATACAGTAATAAATAAAGTAAATTTCAGTTATAATTTGAATCAATAACACTCATTTCTATTCTGCTTTGTAAATTATTACGCCTGAACAGAATTTCACCACCTCAAATAATGACCCTAATATAATGAACTGCTCCAATTCTATACAGGCTATTTCAATTGTCCGTTCAACAGAGAGGCTCACAATATCCTTTCGGTCTTTAAACTTAAGCTGGTTATTTATTAAAATTAAAGAGCCACCATGTATAGCATTTACTCTGCTGAATGAACTACCAACCTGGTGATTACTAAAATTGAACATGAACTGGTGACTTTTAAGCCAATGTTCTGTCATACAAAGAATATCTATATTGTAACAATTCAGGAATAATTCTACTTCTAAGTCTTTGTTTGAAAAACCTTGAATATTTTGATGCACCAGATTGATACTATTTAATTTTTTTACACTTTCATTTGACTTATTTACATTTTTGCAAGAGGTTGCCTCTATTGTCTTAATTTCTAATTTAAATGATTAATGTCAATAATTTCAACCAAATTATTACCAGAGTAATTTAAAAAGTCATTGCATTGCTCAATAGGAGCAATTTGTTTAGCCAAATGTTTGGCTGAAATAGAAAAAAAATATGATAGCGACACAGCTATCTGTCTTTTTTGATAGTTAGAAAGATAGTACATAACAATATTATATCTATCTTTTGTCAAATATAAATTATTACCAACATAATAGTTAGTATCAATTAACTGGAATAAGTTATCATTATATGTCAAATTGTGCAATGTCATGTTTATATCAAATCTTAAGTTATTTTCTTCCTGTGGCAAACTGTTACTGTAAGGCAATGTAAACAAAACAATTTTTCTTAAGCTAAGGTTGCACAATGTTCTATGATATTGGAGCAATTCTCCTTTATTTAAATTACCCCTATTTCCCATAAATATTAATAAAGTTGTTTCCTGTTTAAAGTTACATTTAACAATTGCTTTCATAATATCAAATAAAGAACAACCAGGCATACAGTAATTTATTATTGAGTGTCCCGGATATTCATCTGTCAACAAGTGACCTAACTCCTTTCCAATCTCATCACAAAATAATATAATATCATGATTTACAATTTCTTTAGATGGTATAATGGTACTATTAACAGAGGGAATTGTCAAATCAACACAAGGCTGCGGTAATGTGGTATTGCATGCCGATAATGAATGGTCTGGTGTAGGTACATTGGATGGTGTTTGACAGCGCTCACAGCTGTTCGTTTGTGAGTTCACCAGCTCATTCATTGCCAACACATATTCCCTCATTAGATCTTCAGAGGTATTATATTTGTTAGTCATTGATCTTAGTTTCTCCTGCAGCTGGTCAAGTTGAGATTGCAAGTCCTGTGTGTCAATGTTGTATTTCCTAGTACTTTGCTCCAGATTAAAAGAATACATATCTAGCTGTTTAAGTAGATTTAACCTTTCCCTATTAAGTTTAACATTTTTAATAAAGAACTTTTGTCTTTTTACCATTTTTTGGGTTTTAACAATGTATTTATTAATTTTGATGTACTTTTTAAGTTTATTTTTACTAGTGACTACCCTCACTGAATTACATGATTTTGATTCATCATCACCTGTCAAATCAATAGTGGGGTTTATGGCAGAAACCATTGACGGGGCAATAGACACCAACTCATTGAACAGACTTTGATTCAGCGAGGCGGTGATGTTAAGGTTTGTAGTCTCAAGTTGTGTAATCTGACTTTGAGCCTCATGTAGCTGCTGTTGTAATAAGTGTTTGTGGCTAAGAGCTTGTTCATACTCTACGCTACACTGGCTGAACCCGTCCACAACAAGCTGAAGTCTATCCCGTTCTTCTATGGCATCAGTGTATTGAGTATATATCTGAGCCATTTCAATTTTTAACTTCCTATTCTTTTCATGGGCATCAAAGAGCACCCTTTCATTGTCATCTATTTCCTTAATTAGTTGGTCACAGGACTCCTTTGACGCCTTTAAAGCGCTCAAAGCCTCATTGAGTTTGGACTCTTCGAGGCGAGCACGGGCGCTGCGAGTCATAATCATGATTAAAAGTAAGGAAGCGAAGCGACAAGAAATAAGAATAAAGAAGGTTGTTGTGGCAGCAGTTGAAAAGGTGATTAGTTTAAAAGGAAAATATATAAGTCAATGGGAAAAATGAAATTTAGATGTAAATAAAAGGAGTTCTGTCACCAAACCTAAGTAAGGTTATGTTTACGTTCAAAGGTCATTGGCATCAAGTAGCCTTATTAAAAGTGAACAAAGTAGGTAATTGCTGGTGTAATTGAACTAATTGTAGTACGTAAACTAACTAATAGCAAGTAAAAAATAAAGTATTGTACCTGATATCAAGATGACAATGCAAGTTTCCTTCCCATTATAAACGCCATTACAAATCTGTTCGATGACATTACCTACTCACCTCAGAAATCATACCAACACAATGGACAGCGTCTACCATCATACTGCTTCATAAGAAAGGTGATAAGCCGAAATAAATAAATATATCGACTTATCAGTTACCTGTGGCGTTAGCGCACTAGTGGAATAACTTAAAGTAAAAAGCCACTTCACGAGCAAGTGTATCAGTTTGATATCGAATTTATATAAGATATTTGCAACACTAGACTAAAATCAGCCAAAAGAACAGGCTGGATTCCGAAGCGATTTTTCAACAAAGCAATTTTTCAGCAATTTTTCATAAAACAACTCATAGAAAAATAATGAATATGGGAAAATATAGATACTATTTGGCATTTGACTATAATAAAGCATTTGATTTTCTGAAACATAAAGAAAAATGTTTATTTGGACACAGTTCGTGAAACACAAAATACAAAATTAACAAAATAAAAATTATGTTTCAACAACAACAGATAGCGTGTGCCTCACGGCTGCGCCAAAAAGGTTCATTTCAGCAGATATTAATGTCTGACGCTGGTTTTCTAATGAACCTGTGGAAAGTGACGGGGAGTACACACAGTTTCAACATACCTAATACATACTTTTGATACATATATATATAAATAAATAAAATAGTAATCCAGAACATAATTATCATTACAAAAACAAAAAAGAATAACGAAAAACAACAAAGTCTCAACCGCGGGGCGCTGCTGGTCCTAAATATATCAGGATAACAAAAAACATACATATACAAGGAATCAACAGCAAAAATCCAGACCGAAAGAAAAGGCCTAGCGTTCAAAATAAAAAAGGGAGTACGTCAAGGAGACCCCTTGTCGCCAAAGCTACTTTCGGCAGTATTAGAACATATATTCAGGAAAATGGGTTGGGATACTTTTGAAAACAATTACGGTGAAAAGCTAAACCACCTAAGGTTCGCAGCTGATTCTGCTTGGTGAAAACCATGAAAGCTTGGAAATAATGTTAACGCAATCAGAACGAGAAAGTAAAATTTTGGATTTGAGTATGAATGTAGACAAAACTAAATTGATAACAAATCATATTAAAACACCTAAGTATCTTACTAAATTCCCATGAAATAGAATACGTTGACCGATACACATAGGTACTAAATAACAATTACAATTTTATTGAGAACGAAATGTATTTTTATCGATGTAAGTTTTAAATTTAACTTTTTCTACATGCATTGATAACAGTATTACGTAATGTTCGTATACAATGTGAATTGTTATATGAATGAATGAATAATAACAAAATTAAATTCTAACATAACTAAAACTATAGTTTTAGTTATGTTCGCGTGCCGCGCTAAACGACCCGCACTTCGGCTGCAAGACAGGCCGTGGTGTCCGAGGCTGTTGACATCTTCGCCACAGTGACAGCGACGCGACGGGGAGAATAGCAAGGAGTGCCTAGTCGTAGGTACTTAGGTTAAATAATTTCACCAGCAAATCAAATGCAAAATGAAATAGACACCAGAATAAGCAATGCCTGGAAAAGATTTTGATCCTTAATGAATTATTAATTATTTTAATATAATGTTAGCTTTCAAAATTATGTTTTAATGTACAGTCAACAAAGGAGTTAAGTATACAGGAGCGTCGGATATAGTTGAAGTTTACTAAGAAACCGATGGATGTTCTGGACTGAAATTTAATTTAATAGATGAGGTGTTTGTTTTCTATTAATAAACTAAAATTTTATTCGAGAATATCCATCGGTTTCTTAGTAACCTTCAACAATATCCGACGCTCCTGTATACTTAACTCCTTTGTTGACTGTACCTTGATGTAATAATAAAGTTTTTATAAAAAAAAATGAATTATTTGAATTTATTTATTTTATTTATTTATTTTAATTTAGATTTTAATTATGAAATTAACAAATGCATGGGATGTGAGTAAATAAGTAAATAAAGTGGAAATAAATTGGATAAAACTTGTAATATTGTAAGTAAATCATAGTTTGTATTTCGTATATGGAAATGTAATTATTATAATAATAATAATAATAAGCCCCCCAAACAACCACACGTCCTGATTGACCATCTAATCACGTGGGGGGCGGACACACGAATGAGAAATTACTGGCGTGGCTAACGTGGCTCTGGAAACCCACTTAAAAATGGAGAATCGTTCTAAAAGAAAACGTATAGGACCGCTGCCCGGGGGCGATCGCCGGGGCGCACTTGGAGCCGACGCTGAGTGTCTCAGCATGCGAACCGTCAGCGGTGAGGAGTTGAACAGGCGGGCTCCCACCGACAAAGATGCTACAGCCGAAGTTATTAATGGTGGTGATAGACTGACAAACAGGACAGACACCCCTGTAGAACCATATAGTCCAAGTACAGTATCGTACGCACCTTCAAGAACATCATCATCATCAATACCATCTTCACCCATACCATCATCACCCCCCATAACTAGTTTTAATACAGTTTCACCTACTCCGGCCTTAAGTGTTGCGCGGGAGGTATCTACCTTCTTACCCGCGTCCACCAAGGCTGGGAAAACAAGAGTTCGCATGAGATGGAGCAAAGAAGTTAACCTATTCATCATGCGAACTTATCTATACATAACTAAATTAGAGACCGACATGACCACCTATAGACAACAACTGCATGAATGTTTCTCACGTCAATATCCTGAGGTAACAGTTTCAGAACAACGGATTTCAGACCAACGAAGAACTATAGTTAGGAATAAACTCTTGTCGCAAGCCGAATTAGATCAGTTAAAAGAAGAAATACGCACACAATTACAACAAGAATCAGAAAACGATTCAGACACTAACACTATAATACTAACACAAAACACAAACGTAAATATTCTGCAAGAACAATCACAATCGCTCACTCAATTACATCCTAACACTCAATCTCTAACATACAACCAATCGCAAGCTTACACGCAAACAACACACACATCTACACAGACCGAATCCTTAACCCTAACGCTCGAAAATGATATCGAGGCCTTAATTGTCGCTGATCAAAACCTAACCACAGACACGTATGTCCAAGAAATACATGACAAATTTAGAACAACAATAACACAATATTCTGGGATGGATCCAGCCGCCCGACCAAAACTACCTAAGCTGAAATACACTCCTAAACTATTTCGTTTAGTAAATTTATTTAATGAAAATATACTCACACAATTTATATCTGATGATACTCAACTTATAGACATACATTTACTTATATATTGCACAGCGTTAGTTATATCTGAAGAACTTAATTTTAAAATCACGGACCACACACAAACCATAAGAACAAGTCGTATTGTCAAACCAGCATGGCAACAGAGACTAGAAACAGATATTGAAAAGTTAAGAGCGGACTGTGGTAGACTCACACATTATATCAAAGGCATCAGATCAAATAAAGTAATTAAAAGAGTTGAAACCATTTTTAAAAATTATTCTAATCACACTAGACACGAAAGTAATAATAGGAAACCTGAGGAGTTTTTGGATACATTAAAACAGAAATTAGCCCTTAAAGTCCATAGGCTTAGGAGATATATGAAGGCTCAACAGCGCAAAAATGATAACGCCACATTTGCAATGAATGAAAAAGTATTTTACAGAAACATACAGAAAACACACACTGATACCACAATAGAGAACAACACAGATGCACCGTCAAAAGAACACCTAGAAACATTCTGGTCCAGCTTATGGGAAGAACAAGTGCAACACAATGAAAAAGCAACTTGGATTACAGAAGAAGCAACAAAATGGAGTGCAATAGATGAAATGGATTTTAAAGAGATAACTGAGTCTGAAATTACATATTTAACATCTAGATTACATAATTGGAAGTCACCGGGTATCGACAAAATACAAAACTTCTGGTACAAAAAGTTAACGGTAGCACACAAATCTATAGCAAAAAATTTAACAGATATAGTATTAGGAGAACAGAACATACCCGAATTCATTGCTACAGGAATAACTTACATGCTACCTAAAACCAAATACACATCAGAGCCTTCCCAATACAGACCAATCACATGCCTACCCACTATTTACAAAATACTAACATCAGCAATAACTAATAAAATCAGCTCACACATTGAACACCACAATATGATAGCAGAGGAGCAGAAGGGATGTAGGAGAGGCCACATGGGTTGCAAAGAACAGTTAGTTATAGACTCTACTATTCATAAACACGCCACCACAAAAAATATAAACCTACATTGTACTTATATAGATTACCAAAAAGCTTTCGATAGCATCCCACACTCTTGGCTAATACAAATCCTAGAAATATATAAAATTAATTCCAAAATAATAGACTTCTTGCGCAATATAATGACACGTTGGAAAACCACACTTCAGATAAATAATCGACTCTGCTCTCTCATAACACGACAAATACATATTAGGAAGGGTATCTACCAGGGGGACTCCTTGAGCCCTCTTTGGTTCTGTCTTGCCCTGAACCCCTTGTCTCACTTACTCAATCGATGCTCGGCTGGATATAATTTTAAAAATAATACCGAAGAAACTAGTATCACGCATCTCATATACACACATCAAAAGTGTCTAGGGATCAACATATATTTTTGCAATAACTTTTCTCCTGATTGATATTAATTAAAATTTTCTTTAAGGATTCATCAAATAAAGTGTTTCCGTTTGTCACAGTAACGATAAACCAAGTCACCTTTGCATTAATAAAGAAATTTGCCATTTTCCTAATAAAGGGATTTTTGACATTTGAACCACTAACACAAAAGTTCGAAAAAAAGACTGAAATAACAGTTTTCTTTAAAATTTTATTGGGTAACTTAAACAATTAATAATCCGTGTTTCTACCGCGAACACTAACAACACAAGAACATCGGTTTGGCATACTCAAAATGAGTTCATCCAAATCACGCTGTGGAATGGCCGCCCATGTTCGTTGCAACAACAAAAAAAGGTCTTCTTGCGACTGGATACCCTCCATATTCGGCAGAGCTCTTCTCTGTAGCATATCCCATGCATGCTCAATCGGGTTCAAGTCTGGCGACTGAGCAGGCCAGGGCAGGACATTGATGTTAGCTGCGGCGAGAGTCTGTCTTACAACTCTTGCGGTGTGCGGTCGTGCATTATCATGCATTAACTGAAATAAGGGACCGATTTGCACTTGTAGAGGAACGATGACGTCTGATACAATCGTCTCAGCATAAATTTGAGCGTTGAGGTTGCCTCTGATCCAAATCAACTCAGTTCTTCCGCCGATCCAAATACCCGCCCATACCATGATGGTTCCACCACTATAAGGATGGACTTCCTGGCAGGATTTTAATCGCTGTTCGCGTCCAGGGGTTCTCCAGTGTCGTATACGTCTTGTATCCGGTCTCATACCAAAACGAGACTCATCAGAAAAGCACACGAAACGCCATTGTTCTTCTGCCCAATTTCTGTGTTCAAGAGCCCATTGATATCGAATCCTACGATTGTGCATTGCTATAGGTGGTACCCGTAGCGGTCTTCGGGAATGAAGGTTCACTTCATGCAAGCGGTTTCTGACTGTTTGGTCGCTAATTAAGTTCCCTGAAGAGTGATGAAGCCTCACGGCTAACATCATGGCGGTTATTGTTGGAGCTCTTCGAGTTAAGATTTGAATGTATCGGTCTTGTCTCCGTGTGGTGCAGCGATACCGTCCTCCATGGCGCTCAGCCACGGTACCAGTGCTTCGGTAACGTGTCCAAAGTCGACTGATAACACTCTGACTTGTATTCAGAGCTAAAGCCACAGTACGTTGCCGGGAACCAGCTTCTATCATTCCCACGGCTCTGAGCATTTCTTCCCTGCTTAAATGACGTCGCCGCTCCATAATAACGTTGGTTTTAATCAGTAGTAGGGAAACAGTAGCACTAATAATGTCTTCAATGCGTTGTATGTTTTTATAGGGAAAATATTGACAGCTGATTTTCATCTTTTACTCGAATTTGATTCACAGTTCCTGATTCAAATTATGAAATGCACCAAAAAGGATCCATATAAATTTATAAAATCATAAATTTATTACAAAGCCACATCTCAATCTCAAGAAATCCGCATAAAAATGCTTGATCCCTAGACACTTTTGATGTGTGTACATGGATGACATAAAATTATATGCTAAAACCGAAAAAGAAATGAAAACTCTGATAAAAATAACAACAACATTTAGTCAGGATATTAATATGCAATTTGGATTAGATAAGTGTAGGACATTGCACATTATAAAAGGAAAAGTAAAACCCGGCAACTATGCAGTCAGCGACACCGACACAATAGCAGCTATGGAACCATCAGATCTATACAAATACTTAGGATACAAGCAACTTAAAGGACTCGACCACACAGCAATTAAACAGACACTAAATACAGAATATCGGAGAAGAATTAACGCACTTTGCAAAACACATCTATCTGGAAAGCATCTCATAAAAGCCTTGAATACCTTTGCCATACCAATATTGACCTACTCATTCGGAGTAATAAAATGGTCAAAAACTGACATCGAACAGTTAGAAAGAACCACACGCACAACACTCACAAAACACAACAACCTACATCCTAAATCGGCGATCGAAAGACTCACCATCAAAAGACAAAATGGAGGGAGAGGCCTAATCGACATACACCACCTTTGGCAGAAACAAATCACTAGGCTAAAAACATTTTTCTACACAAAATCTCGCACAAGCAACATACACAAAGCTATTACCTTAAATGATTTTAATTACACCCCGTTGAACTTAAATGAACAAAATATACAAGACATTAACATCACAGACCCGCAAAACCAAAAAATTGACAACTGGAAAAAGAAAGTCCTTCACGGTAGACACCCGCATGACCTAGAGCAGTCCCACATAAACAAATTAGCATCAAACAAGTGGCTTAAAATAGGAAACCTTTTCCCTGAAACAGAAGGCTTTATGATGGCTATACAAGATCAAATCATCAACACCAAAAACTACAGAAAATTTATCATTAAAGATCCAACTATCACAAACGACAAATGCCGCAGATGCCACATTCAATCAGAAACAATACAGCACATAACAGGAGCATGCATAACCCTCACACAGACAGACTACACTCACAGACACAACCAGGTTACAAACATCGTCCATCAAAAACTAGCACTCAAACACGGTCTCATACAAAACACTAACACTCCCTACTATAAGTACGTACCACAAACTATCCTAGAAAATGACACACATAAACTATATTATGATCGCGCCATACTTACAGATAGGACCATTCATTACAATAGACCAGACATAACCCTACAGGATAAAATGAGAAAAATAACTTACCTTATAGACATTGCAGTTCCCAACACCCATAATGAATGAATGAATGAATGAATTGCACCGATCCCAGCGTGGTTAAACCAGACTCGATTAATCGAATGAACCCCAAGATTCGCACTAGCTCCTGTAGCCTCATGTTCATGGTGCTACAGCGACCATTGCATATCAAGGAATAGACCGGGGGGCGCGTTAATGGTAGGGAAGACGTGCCCGTAGGATAGGTAAGGATTTAAGAGCCTACCGGATATGCATCCTAGAGTAAGCATTGGACTAGTGGAGAGATGGGTAATTATTATCTATGGATGGGCATCTTTTATCGACCTTGCCGCTTGGTTGGTTCAGGTCGAGCTTCCTCGGTGCGTCTTTTGGCGAGCTTCTTCTGCTTTCTCGGTTCTTTTGTACGTTATTGCTCAGCTGTGTTGTGTTAAATGTTGCTGTTGTCAATGTCTTCGTCGGAAGTTACGCTACTATCCGTTTCCAGTTTTTTGTAAATCTCGCTAGCAGCGATCTTGATTTTACTTCTATCTTCCGCTGTATCCATCCAAAAATTGGTTCCCTTGTCGAAGTACTTCATGTCCTGTTTTAAATTGTCGTTCCATGTGTAAATAGGCCGGCCGACCTTCTTGGATTTGGCCTTGTACTGCATTGCTGCGTGCAGTAGATGTGGTTTGCGGCGCCTGTAGACATGTGCGAGGTAGCACATCCGGTGGTTCTTGATGCGTTTGGTTACTGTTTTTCCGTCTAAGATTTCATGCATTTTCTTTTGTCTTGGTTTATTCCTAGAGTGGTTAATCAAGTCTCTCATGATAACTCGCTCATATCTTCTGAGTCTTGACCTGTTAGCTTTGGTAAGTGCCGATACTTTCAGACCATGTATCATACACGGTACGATCACCATTCGGTACATGAGTCTGGCTAATTTCCAGTCCATATTTGAGTTATTTAGGAATGGTAGTAATGATTTGGCGTTTTTCATGGCCTGTTCGCAACGTTTTTTTATAGTGCTTTTTCTGCTTAATGTAGATGTTATGTATGTCCCTAGATATTTAATTTCGTCACATGTCGGTATACTTATTCCATTAAGGGTTACGTGTGTCGTTTTCTGTGTAGTTATGGGGTCCCTAATTAGTATTTTTGTTTTTGTTTCATTTATTTGGAGGCCTACTACACTGTCTAGTAGGGGTTTAATATGGTATAGGATACCTTCTAACCTTTCTAGGTCATCTGAAATGAAGATAAGGTCGTCCGCAAATGATAGTACTAGGGGGAGTGAGATTTCGCGATCCTGGTCGAGTTTTATTAATTGGGTTTCCTCTTCGAGGGTTCTAAGGACTTCGTCAATGACCAGTGTAAACAGGCGAGGGGACAGAGAGCAACCTTGTTTGACTCCCTTGCCTTTGATAATCCAACTGCTTTGCTGTCCACACCATTTGATGCATGTTCGTTCATTCAAGCATACCTTGATTATCCTGTTGGTTAGCGATTTGTTGGTTCGTTGTAATAGGATATCCCTCAGTGCATTAAGGTCGACATTGTCAAAGGCCTTTTCTATGTCGAGGGCAAGCACATAAGTTCTTTTACCTGCCCGCCATTCTTCGTCTAAGACCCTTTTAAGTGTAAACATATGGTCGTCTGTTGATCTATTGTTTAAAAAGGCCGCTTGATAGCTTCCCAGTTCCGATATTGTCTCGTCTAGTTTTTTAAGTACGTAGGAGGCGTAAATCCTGTAACCCGTGTTGCATGCAAACCGATATGCGGCGATATTCATTCACATTTTTAGGGTTATTGTTTTTTGGAATTGGTATTTGTACGGTCTCCAGCCACGCGTCGGGTGCTTCGTTCTGTGTCCAAGCTTTTTTCATGTGTTTGGTGACGGCTTCTTGTAATATTTCTGGCATTGCTTTGTACAGCTCGATTACCACTTGGTCAGTTCCGGGGGCTGTCTCGTTCCGCATTTTATTAATGATTCCCATTATGTCATCTGCAATGGGACCGTCACACTGTACTTCGGTTATCGGATTTTTTATATTAACTGTTGGTATAAGATGGCCCTCGGATTTTTTTAGTATTTGCTCCCATTTGGTCATCGGTATATAAGTGGATCTTTTTCGACGTTTTGCTTGAAGTTTGTTTCTACTGTAAAAAAGTATAGCATCTGCATGCGTTTTGCAGGGTGGTTTTCCCCAGTCCATTTAGACAGGCCCTGCATGCTTTTTGCTCTTCCTGATATTTGACCTTTTGAAGTGTTGCCTGACATTCTTTTACTAGGTTGTGCCTATTTGGGTTATCAGGTTGCCTTCTTTGTAGGAATTTGGCTTTTTGTAGTTTAGCAAGAGCTAGTCGATGCTCCCTGGAGAGAACTGGCTGAAGAATCAGAGTTTCCTGGGCAGCCGCTTTTAATACTTCCGTTATGGTATTCCAGGGTATTTCGATGTTTTTGTCCGTTGAGTTGGTTCCTATATCTTTTAGTTTTTTTGTTATACAATCTTGGTATTTTGTTTTCGTGAATTTACTATTGAGGAATTGATAATAGCACTGTTTATAGTTGAAGTCCTTGGCCGCAATTGTTGTTTCCTTCGCGGCTTGCTGTTGTCCTTGTGCATTAATGTGTTTGGTGTTTTCTTTTTTGTTTGAATTTCGGTTTGTTCTTAGCCGACCCCAGATTATTTTATGGTCGGAAGTGCCCCTAGCGGCCCATTCGCCTTTAATAAGTTCGAAGAGTTTCTCTGTTGCATGTGGCGTTATAATGTGATCCAATTGGGATTTCTGAGTGCCCTTTGACCATGTTATCCTGCATGATGATCTCGCTTTTGTAGTTTCTATTTGCAGTTTTTCCCTGTTGGCTATATCCATTAACATTTCCCCGTTGTAGTTAGAAAAGTCATGGTGTAGGTTTTGGTGGATCAGTCCTTTGCGTTGGAAACTTTTTGTATCATGTCGACCAATATGAGCGTTGAAGTCGCCAAGAATTATTAAGGTACATTTCCTTGGTTTTTGTCTGATCAAGTTTAATAAGCCTGTGAAGGATCTGTTTGCTGTAGATGTACAACTGTTGATGTGAGAGTTGATTATATACAGTTGAGCAGGCTTGTCGTTTCCCCTGTTAACTTTAAGAGTAGCTGACATCGCGTCTGTATCCTTTTTTCTGTTGACTAGTTCAATTTGGGCATCTTTTCTGATTAGAATTGCAAGTCCCCGGTGTGTTTTACCTGAGGTTCCATAGAGGTGCCATTCGTAGTGTGTAGAGTTGTATGTTCCAGAGTTCATACCTGTTTCTTGTATGCAGGCTGCATGAATGCCCCTAATTGAGAGTTCAGCGTCAATTTTATCTTTTTTGGTCGGTTTTGAGGCCCCACGGACGTTCCAGGTTGCAATACGCAATTCTGAGCAAGTATATATTTTGTTGCGGTAGTCGGCTGGTTTCTAAGTATTGTAAACCCAGTAGCATCTGCGACTACATCTGATACCTGGGTATACATTGATGTTTGTTGTTCATACTGTGTTCCAACGCTAGCTAATTGAGGGCTGTTCGTTTGAGACTGGGGTATTATGGGTTGACCTTGCTTATCCCGTGCGTTGTACTGGTTAGTTATAGGCTTATTATGCTGTGTTATTTTGACGTTGTTTGATTTTTGCATAAGATCTATCGGGTTGCTGTTGTAATGCTCGTCTTCAGTCATGACCCAGCTATCATAGTGCTGGTCCTTGTAGCGGATGTGTATGTTGCCGGGTACTGGTTCGCCGGTAGGTGAATACACTAGTGTGTGTCTTGTATCCGTGTGCACGTGCAGATTTACAAGATAGAACTCGGACGCGGCGATTAAGATGTCCTCTCCTCCCCAGAAGGTCTTGTTAAACTGCATGGTTATGTATTTTGTTATCCTTTGTTCCTGGGAGAGATTGCTGTTAGGGAAAAATTCTTGTATATTATTTAAAAGTGCTAGGCGAATTCTGTCGTCATTTCGATGTTCCCGTACATATGAGGCGAGGTCCTTGCGGACAGACACGTGATCGAAAGTTAAACCCATTACATGATTTATTTGATGGGCTATAGCCCTAAATAGGCAATTGCCGTCTTTTGTCATACGCACCATTATGCCCATTTTTAAAGACAAAAGCCTTTTGTTTATATGGTATTGCAAGACTTTCTCAGCGAACATGTGCCGTGTGGCTTTTTGAGAAACAATAAAGCTGACAGGGGGCGCCTCAGATTTATGAGCTTTGCTATTTTTTGTTACTTAGCTTAACCTTTTTCCACTTCGAGTCGCGCACGTGTACAAAACTTGACTTACAGGCCAGGAAATCTTTAGCTTGTTCAAGGCAGTTTTGGTAATTTAGTACAATGTTAAATGAAGAAAAGCGTGGAATACGAATTCTAGAGCGATACCGTATTTTAGGCTAGAATAATGGAGTGTACTAGTTTATCCCTCGCTCCTAGATGTAATATGAATACATTTCCCTAGAGCCTATTTTTAGCTTATAATGATGTTAAATTCGCGCGTGGCTTCAACAGTCCAAATTAAGAAAACAAAGCGCGGCCGGATACAGCTTCTAATGGAGATCCCTGAAAATAAATATACGGAAAGATCTCACCAAATTGGCCCGCTAAGGTCTCTCGACGTCACCAAGGTCCTCGGCTGGACGGCCTAGGTCTCGGACTTATATATCAGGAACACACGTATGCCACTTTACCACCGTTTTAAGGCGTTTTAATTTGCACCCACAAAACAACACGCGAAACACCGTTATGCCTGTTTAGTTAGAGCCATGTGCTACGCACGTTGCGTCAAGTATAAACAAAGGCTGGACACGACACGTCTGTCCCCTTCGGCGGTCACTACCCGAATGTTTGCAGTTCCCAACACCCATAACCTACAAAAAACAATTACTGAAAAAATAAGCAAATACGCTGAGCTAAAAGAAGAAGTTATTAGAATTTGGAGACAAGATAAAGTTTATGTTGTTCCTGTAGTTCTCTCCACGACTGGTGTTATCCCCAACCATCTCCTCCGTAGCTTGAAACTAATAGATCTAGAAGAATCCCTTTACATCAATCTGCAGAAAGCAGCCATCCTAAACACATGCAGAATCGTTAGGAAATTCATGCAGCTAGACGAAAGTACAATCTCATCTTAAAATTCACCACACGCTGCATTTACTTGGCATTAGCCCGTAAATGTAGCTAAAACCAGCCTTAGAGCTGAGAAAAAGAACACTCCCGATAATAATAATCATTTTATTGTCAGGCAACTAAGGCCCATAGATAAAATACACAAAATAATCTTATAAAATAATAAACTAATACATAATTAAAAACCTTAAAACTATGAACTATACACGTAACATTGTCGGCGTCGTGTTTCGCTGCGTGGTGTCGCGTAACCGTACAGTATTAGAAATGAAGTATTTGAAATTGAGTTGTGTTTAAATCATGCTGCGCGGCGTAATTGCGTAACCCACTTAAAATGACAATTAAAAGATATTTCTTATCCATTGTTTCTTATGTTCGAAAAATTTGTCTGCTCAACAACGTAAATAACGCAATGAATTTTGTTGAATTGTCAAAATGAAAGCCATTGCTATTGATAGTGTTATAGAGGTATGAGGAACAGGGTGTAAAGTTCACTCATACTCTATAGAAAAGGGAGGATCCTCCGACCAGACGGGTGTTGTGTCTGGTGGGCAACTGCCCGATGATTAAAACTCTGATTGATTGAAACTCTGCTTGCGCGATGCAGGATTTGCGTGACGTCAGTATGACGCGTTGTTCGCATGTTAACAGTCAATTATCATGTTTAGGTACAGTTAATTCTGCAGAAATAGTAAGATAGCTAGACTTAGCAGTTAGCACGTAATAGTGTTATAATGAAGGTGTTTATTTTGTTACCTATTAGATACAAGTCCTTGAATTTCAGTTACACGTTACCTACCACAGTGTTATTTTCCTGATAACATGTCGTTTGAGTGATTTCGAACATGTGTAAAAACATCTCGTTTTCTTGGAAAATATTGATTAATCGTAATAACTTGTGTTTTATTTGTATTTTCTTTTGTTACAGGAAATAATAGGAGCACCCATCTTCCATGCCTCAAGAACAAAGGCAGATAAGCATACATGAGGGAGGCTGGGTGACAAGGAACTTCCCCACCTAGGACTATTGGAGACCTCGTGTGGAAACACACTTAATTATTAGTTGTTCATAAGTATAGTTGTAAGCTACCAAAATGCAGTTCGTACGTTCCTTTTTCAAGCGGATAACTGATGATCTCAAACAGAAGAAATTAATTCCACTAAAGATATTGTTTTTCGTACATGCTTCAAGTAAGTATTTAAAATATACTTACATTTGCTTTGTTATCTTTTCACCTACTTCTTCCTGTATACTTCGATCTCGATCTTTGGCTATTGAACACCTAAAATTAGCTCTGGGCGTCGCGTCGATCTAGCATCAAGCTATTCCCACGCCTACGCGGCGCGGCGTAGACGCTGCTGTTTAGAGCCTGTTACATACGCTGTGCGAACCCTTTGTTTCAATTTAATAATTATTAAAATAGAATTCGAAGAACAAACACTACTGTTTGTTTGGTTACTGAAAATAAATTTATAACGAAAAGAGATAATTAATAAATAATAATATATAATAATAATGTATTTATTTATCCCACAAAGTACAATTACAGTAAAATATAGGTGTTAACAAAAATATTGTAGGTACTAGGACTTGTGGGAGTCAGGAATACAAACTAGGATACCCTGTGCTATGGACTCCTGGCCCCCCTCGCCGAGATTGGAATTTTCACAAATAATTGCACGTAAGACATGTGACAAAAAAAGTAAACAATAATAACAAAAGAAAAGGTACTAATAAATCAAAAGGGAAAAAATAAAAAAGCGTGTGCGTGTTTTGTTAGCGTGTGAAGTGGAAAGTGTCATGAGTGTGGTGTGTTGTGGGGTGTGTGTGAGTGTGTGTGTGGGGGGGGGTGTGTAGGGGTGCGTGTGTGTGTGAGAGAGAGTAAGATAGAGTAGTTGTGTGTGCGTATGAAGGTGGATGTGTATACGAATGTGTTCGTGAGGGATGGCTGTATGTATTTTATGAAAACGCTAAACTAGGATAAGATTGTGAGCAGTTTTTCAGTTTCTTCATAATCAAGTTCTAAAAGCCACTGTGTAAGCTTCTTTTTACATTCTATCTTAGACAAATTAACAATTGCAAGAATTTTGTTAATTTTATTATATAATCTGCTTGCTCTGAAATTGAAGAAATTCTGGGCAAAAGATGTTTTTACCGGATTTGTTTCACAGACTTCATAAAATCGTCTGGTATTAGCCTTCTGCTTAGCTGTAGAAACGTCTATATAGGAATGTTTTTTTATAACTGTTAATAGAATATAAAGCTGTCTGACTGTTAACACATTTGCTTCGTTATAGAGTGTAGTTGTAGCGTATAAACGTGGTTTGAAGAGAGCAACTTTTAGGAGAAGACGTTGAGCTCTTTCAACGTTTAGGATATTTGTTTTATACGAACCGCCCCATGTGGTAATACCATACGATAAAATTGATTGGCAAAGGGATTCGTACACAGTTTTAACCAGTTTCCAACTCGCTACATGCCTGAGATTTTTAAATATATGAACGAGTTTTCTTGTTTTCTGGACCAGATGTGAAATGTGATGTTTGAAAGATAGGTTTTTATCGATTATTATGCCTAAGTATTTTATTGATTCTGTTTTAGTTATCATTGGGCACATGGTACAGTTTGTGGTAAGAGGATTACATGTGTGTGCATAAATATTGAAATTACTTGTGTGTGCTGCTAAATTATGTATTGTGAACTCAATATATTTAGTTTTGGTAGCATTTAAGGTCAGTTTGTTGAGAGCAAGCCAATGAGATACAATATTGAAACCTTCTTGGGCCGCTACAAAAGTTTCGTTCCATGAGTTACCATAAAACGTTAAGGTAGTGTCGTCGGCATAAGACATTATATGACAGTTTCTAATGTTAAGCTGGCAAAGATCATTTATATAGCAAAGGAAGAGGGGGGGACCTAAGATGCTGCCTTGTGGGATTCCAATATTTATCGGTCTTTCTTCACTCAGTGTATTGTCTATCCGAACTGATTGAGATCGATCTTGTAAATAGTTCTGGAATAGTTTTAATTGTGCGTTCCTTATTCCCATATGTTCTAGTTTGGATATTAGTATATGTGGGCACACCGTATCAAAAGCTTTCTGAAGGTCAAGAAAGATAGTCAGGCATTTTTTCCTATTATCTAATTTACTTACAATATGTTCAGTGAATGTATGAATACAGTCAGTTGTAGATTTACCTTTTCTGAAACCATATTGGTTAGGTGATAGAATGTTTTTATCTTCTAAGAATTTCACAAATCTGTTATTTATAATCCTTTCAAATACCTTCGAAATAGAGGTGAGCAATGAAATTGGCCGATAATTTGCCACTTCCTCTTTGCTACCGCACTTAAAGATAGGGATAACAATGATTTTTTAAGGGATTCTGGAAAAATGCCCTCTGCTAAACATCTATTCAGGATATAAGTTAGGGGAGGGACTATATAGTTTTTTAAATTCTTAAGGACCGTTGACGTTATATTGTCCCATCCTGCTCCACAATCTGAGCGAAGGTTGCTGATGACTCCTTCCACTTCCTCTTCAGATGTCTCCAAAAGCACAAAAGAGTTACAATAGGACTTGACATTTGCCGCGTTCGTTGGGAGTGGAGAAAGCCCAGTTGGAATTTTACTTTTCAACTCCATACCTACGTTTGCAAAATAGGAATTAACTGCGTTAACTGAATCTTGTGGAGATGTTTTACTATGCAAGAGTTCCAACGGTGGTGCGTTTGACTTTTTCGTGTGGGTAATAGTTTTAATAGCGGACCAGAGCTTTTTATTATCACTTCCAGCCGCATCAAGTAAACTCCTGTCATATTGTCTCTTACATTTTTTTAATATGCCATTACAAAAGTTCCTATACCTTTTGTAGGATATTTTTAAGATATTATTGTCAGGATTGTGTTTTAGTTTGTTATGCATTCTGTCTCTTGTTCTTATGCATCTCAGTAGGCCAGGAGTAATCCACGGTTTTATGGTAATTTTATTTCTAGGAATTTTAATATTTATTGTGTTGCCTATTATGATTTTTTGTAAGATTTGAATGAAATGAGTCATGAGTTCATTTGGATTTATATTATTGTTGTAAAGATTATTAAAGTCAATATTTTTGCAGTTGCTGTTCATATTCTCGAAGTCAATTTTGCTCACAAATTTTGCTTTATGATTTTGTCCACTTAAGCGCAAACAGAAAAGGGTGGCCTCGTGATCAGTAACTGCAGATTGAAGAATAAATGTAAGAGAAGTAGCGTTAGTTTTAATTATCACATGGTCCAGACAGCTTGATGCTCTAGTTTGTTCATAATGTGCTGGTATCATACCAAAAAAAGAGAGTAAGTCAAGATAGCTCGATGTAGTTACATTTGTATCTTTGTAAAGTCGTAAAGTCGAACATATAACCTCCTCCTTTTTGGAAGTCGGTTAAAAAGCCATAGGCATTTTTGGTCTGACTGCAATCATTGATGTAACTTCACCAAGTGGACGATTGTTTTCCGTTTTTTTTAATATTTCTAAATCTAATACCTAGGTATGTACATAAGGTATCATAATATTACATTCACGAAATTCGATACCTAGGTACCTACCATGTACCTAACTTGTAAGAATATTGTCAACTGCCTCCACGGGTGTTATGTACCAATAGTTATCAAGCATGACAGACACGACACGTTTCTACACATTAGTGTACCAAATAATTATCTTGAATATTAAATCTCTGCACCGGAAAAATATTATAAGTATACAAACACGGGCGACTTATTCACGCTGTGCGCACTTTTCCGCCTACCTTGCATAGGTAGGCGGAAAAGTGCGCACAGCGTGAATAAGTCTATTATATTTAAATATGAAAGCCATGACGACTCTTCAAAAGAAAACTGAGCTGAATATGTAGACGTAGCTGAAGATGGATCTATTGGATTTTAAAATCTCTCTAATTAAATCTTAAATTCATGTATTCATTCACATACAACGCAGAGCCAAAATCGCTGGGCTTAGACGGATGAAATTTTGGAAAATGGGAATGATTTTTGAAAATTGTACCCCTAAAGATAACATTTATACAGATGTTATACCAACCCAAAAAGAAATTATTAACCGAATAGACTCAGATCATTGCGGACAATTGATCAGTATTCCAAATCAAAACAAAAAAGTTACTAAAAAAGATATCACTGTTAACCCAAAAACAACTAATCGCTTGGAAACATTTAAAACTAAACTCTTGGGTAAATTACCACTTTTGTTCACTAATGATGACCCTAATCAAAAATATAATGACTTTTCTAATAGATATATATTGCATTCAATTTGTTAACACATTAATTCCAATGACATTATCGGTTAATAGTAACGCTTCTTTCAGTGACTGGGCCACCATTGGTATACATAAAAGTAGAAAACGACTTTATGAATTATATGAAGAATGGATTTGTATAAACACTGCTGAATTTAATTTTTAAGTTAAGAATTATTCTAAAATATTTAAAAAAGTTTGTAGTATTGCCAAGTCACGTTATTTGAGTTCAAATATTAAAAATAGTAGTAACATTATTAAAACGACTTGGAATGTAATTAATAGCGAAACGGGAAGGTCATGCACCCGAAGTAGTGACTACAGCCTTGCTATTGATGACAATATAATTAAATCAGATTCTCAAGTCGCCGCGACCTTTTAAAATTTCTTTGTAGAGATTCCCGTATCAACTACTAAATCTCTTAACTCATCACTCACCGCTGCAGAGTCTTTACTTAAAGAAAACGTTCCAGTTTGTGATTCTGAATTACAATTTCAATATGTAACCAGCGGTGCTATTCTGTAAAAATCTCACCGTGAAAACTTCGGTGAAGTGAGCGTGGAGTGAGCTGTCAATAGTGTCAATTCCTAGCAAAAACAAACTCACTTCACCTAAGTTTTCACGGTGAGATTTTTACAGAATCGACCGGCTGTAAAGATATAATTAAAACCTTTCACACTTTAAATGTTAAAAAGACCGCAGATCTATGGGGTAATTCTGTGGATGTTGCTAAGTCGATTATAAACATTGTAGCACCTACTTTAGCTGTTATATTTAATAATTGTATTGACCGTGGTGAGTTTCCTGATCTTATGAAAAACAGTAAAATAATACCGTTGTTCAAATCGGGTAGTACATCAGACCCTACTAATTATAGACCTATTTCAGTACTACCTACCTACCTTTAGTATTTTTTTTTTTAAACTAATTTTAAATCAATTGCAACGATTTTTTAATAAAAATAAATTACTACATAACAAACAGTTCGGTTTTACAAGGGGTCGTTCGACTACCGATGCAGGAGTTGAACTTTTAGGACATGATATTTATAATGCATGGGACGACAAATGCGATGCTTTGGGCATCTTTTGCGATTTGTCCAAGGCATTCGATTGTGTTCTTCATGAAACATTAATCAGGAAACTGCACCACTACGGAATCCGGAACGCCTCTCTGGATCTTCATACTTCATTATCATTAAGGGGGAAGCTCTAAGGTGGCCCGCGAAATTCATATTTTCTTATGTTTTTTGCAAATCTGCTGGTCAGTATTAAGTTGTACGTTGATTAAAATATGATTCGCGGTCGTAACAAATATGTATTTACATAATTATAATCATTAAAGTCATCACAACTCTCTAAGACCATGTAATCCCCAAATGTCAAGATTTCATGAAATAGTCATTCTTGGGGATTACATGGTCTTAGAGAGTTGTGTTGATGACTAATTTTATTTTATTTTACTTAATACTGACCAGCAAATTGCAAAAAACCTAAAAAAAAATGAATTTCGCGGGCTACCCTGGCGCTTTCGCCTTAAAGGGATTTAATAGGTCAGGAAGTTTGTATTGAAGTTCGTCATTTTTGTAGATGGGAAATCCCATCGGGCTAAATTTGTACTTTTAACTTAAATATACCCGGTAATACGTTGATAATTTGCAGCTCTGTTCGTGCTGTACCCGTACCTGACGATCCATATGCGAGAGCTGGGCATCAATGTGGAGGAGACGGCCATCATGTCCGCGGTGACGCCGGTCGTGTCCATCGTCATGCCGCCGCTAGCTGGCATGCTGGCCGATAAGATCGGCAACTTTAGAGTAAGTAGAAATTTGACCCTTAGATGACTTCGTATCTATGCAGCTTTATTACGTATGACATGTTTTTTTTAGATGCATCATAATTTACCTCAAAACTATATGGAAACCAGCTAAGCAGTTTCAATAAAGTACTTAACTAGTTTGAAAAAGTTCTCTGGTCAAGTTTAGGAAAGGAAATTTTTAACGTCGATGTAGGTTACATCGTAGGATATGTAGACGTTGATGTCGAGTTTATATTTTTGGTATATACTTAGGTAGACAGCTAGTGGCCCACTGTCAGCCATCTTATAAAATTTCGCAGTTTAGAGCATCACAGAGCACCCTACTCCTGTGATCGTTGTCATTACATTAAGACTTTTGTACATTCTGACACTAGGACTATGTTGCCCATTGATTTTTTGTCTTTGTAACATTTAGTATCCGGCGTCATCTAGTCGTTGTGAAGCGTGGCTGGCGATTAGGTAGGTACCTATAGCAATATCCGCTGTGCAGAGAAGGTCCACATTAGCCAGTCAACGCGCACCGCCTCTGACGTGGCGATGATAACTACATCTAAATTTTGATGACATTTCAATGTCGTCCGAATGGGTAGGGTCAACAGTTTTGTTAATAAGTAAACTGAATCGACTATTGTATTTGATTGTTAGCGAGAAAACCTATTTAGCTACTCGCAGATCTACGGATCAGAACGCCCACTGCTGGCAATTTTGGCTCTGTCGTAATCGTGGCCTCAGAAAGCACGTTAAGCCGTTGGTCACGGCTATCATTCGTAGATCTTCAACAGTCGTTACGGGTAGTCAGAAGCTCAAAAGTCTAACACACAACCAGTCTTACCTAGTATTACCCAGTAACTGGGTTATGGATGTCAGATCTAGGCAGTCGCTCCATGTATTTTACATGCAGCGCCTATCTGACCTCCGCTGCATCTGGGTGACCCCAACATAGTTTGGAGAAGGCTAGGCAAATTATTGATAAATAATAGGATATTATTGTTTGTTAATTGATTTACAATGTGACTTGTATTTTGACGCATTCCTTCCAGTACGTACTGGAAGGAATGCGTCAAAATACAAGTCTTACCCCATAAAGCCTAAGCGAAAATTCACGGAATTCGAGAAAACCAAATTTTTATGTACAGACGCCAGCACATCAAGCTACCCGAAACTGTCAAATTTTTCCAATCAACATTTTGACAGATTGTAGTAGCTTGATGTGCTGGCGTCTTTAGGTACCTAGCATTTCTGATTTACCAGAATTCATCACTAAATATTCACACTATCATGTCCTGGAAAGAATACATCAAATTTTAATTACAAGTCACCCTGTATGTTTTAATGACACCTCATTTATAAAAAAAATACCGAATTTATAATTGCAAAGGCGATAGTTTTGTCGTACGATGCTTAGGTTAGGTTAGGTTAGGTTAGGTTAGGTTCCCCCCCAGTGGGTTCCCGCATTGTCGAGGCGGGGGGGCTCAGTAGCCGTGGCTTGGACACCCACGGTGAAGCGAAGAGGAACCCGAGGAGGGGCCGCTCGTCAGGGCTTTTGCCGACAAGCCGACGACGTAGCGGCCAACATGTAGGTTGCGGTGCCGCTTGGGCGACATCGCAACTGAGGCGGGCCGCGATGTCGTACCGGAGGCATCGCGGCTGAGGGTTGGAGGCCGCGGCGGGAGAGGAGTGCCGGTATTACGGTGCGCCGCTCTCCCTACCTTCCGCGGCCTTGACGGGGTCGCCACCGTTCGATGGCGGACGCGGTGGGGCCGCAGGGGAAGAGGAGTGTTGGTATGACGTTGGCCACTCTCCCTATCCTCTGCGGCCGAAAATTGGCAGGCGGCGGGGCCAATGACCTGACCCGTCGCAGGGGGACCAAGGGTGGCAGAGACGGAGTCGTCTGGCGCCCATGTGCTGGTTTGGTCCCTGGGGTGGTCACGGCGTGCTATGTGTTCTGGTGCGCCGGTGATGGGGAGTACTCCCCGGAGGAGGGTCCGGTGACGGACAGCCGCGGCGGGTTCACGGATGAGTGCTAACGCGTGCCCGTGTTCCCGCCATAAGCGGCAGAGGAGGACACCGTGGAGTTTTAGTGGGTTAGAGTCCCACATAACTGCACTATCTCCCCGTGGTAGTGCAGTATGCATGAGCATTTCTCCACGTAAAAAAAAAAAAAAAAAAAAAAAAAAAAAAAGGTTAGGTTAGGTTAGGTAACCTACCCCACCGAAGTGATCCCCACGTTGTCGTCGTGGTGGGGCTTGCGTGTCCCGATCCTGGATCTCGCCTTGAGGTTCAGGTGAGGGGCATTACCAAGAGGGACACAGGGAGGGGTCGCTCCTGCTCCGTCGACGCTAGTCGACCAGGCAAGGACGCGGCCGCCGCCGCTGAGGTGCAGGCGCACCGGAACAAACCATTCGGCGGGTCCGCTGAGTCGGGTTGGCCGGACAGCGGACGGAGGCATGTTTAATGCCGCCGCCGGGGGCTTGGCTTAACCGCCTGGCCCAGAGGAAGGACACCTCTAAGATAAAAAACCACCCAATCCCAAGTTTCGAGAGCGCGGCGAGGGGATGAATGGCCGTTGGGAGTACGGTCGTTAGCGCTCTCACCTGTTGGTACCTCCCGCCCCCAACAGTATATAGGGCTACGTTTAAGGGTATGGAGCCACTGCCCGCGAAGGACCCCAATAATTGCTTCCATTCTCGTGGGAACTAATATGGACATAAATTTAAAAAAAACCAAAACCAACGACGTTGTAGGAGAGAAAGTACCTCGTGTACTTGTAGAGAGGATGGAGGGTGTGCTCTCGGACTCGGAGTCTGTGTCGAGTCTGATGACCGTTGCGAGCGCTGCGAGTGCAAACTCGATGCGCCCGCACAAGCGCCCTCGAAGTGATGCGGACTCGGGGTCGGATTCGGCCCTGAGTGACACTTCGGTGCCGGCTGCGAAGGTCGGTGCCAAAAAAGGCGGGAGAGGTAGGCCGGTGTCGACGGGCAAGTACGTTGGCATCGGCTTGTCCAGGCGCGAGGTTGCGGCTGCCAAGAAGGCTGCAGCCGACGCCGACAAACAGGAGGAGGATGAGCGGCAGATTGCGGCTCTGACGGAAAGGGTGACGGAAGGGAGGGTCACCCGCCTGTCGGAGTCGTCCTCTGCTGCCTCCGTCATAGTCGTCGAGGCGGAAGATTTACCTACCTCCGACCTCAATAAAAGAATGGTAGACGCTGTGGCTGCCATCAAAAGGGTCCAAAGAGTCTCTAAGGGCCTCAGTGGCGTGAGCCAGAAGGCACTCAAAGAGGCTGCGGCCTCGATACTGGAGAGTGCCGAGGTGCTACTCAGCCGCACCACTAGTGAAGAGGCGGCCTTATTAAGGGCACAAAATGCCAAGCTGGCGGCCCGAATGGCGGAACTCCGGAAGGAGTATGAGGACCTCAAGGCGGAGATGACGTCCTTCCGCCGCGAGCACCTCCGGAAGGAGTTGGGCCTGCCGCAGCCGCAGCAGCAGCCACAGCCACAGCAGCAGCCCACACAGCAGCGGTCGCCACCAGAGTCGGAGTTGGCTCGCCTTGTCCGCCAGGAGTTGGCGAGTCTCAACGCCCGATTCTCGGTGTTGGAGGGGAGGATTTTACGCCCTCCTCTAGCTGCAGACCAACGCAGCGTACCGGCGGTATCCTATGCGGCCAAAGCCGCAGCGCCTCGTGCCGAACAACAGGCACAAGCGGCTGCTGCTGTGACTGCTATAACGGAGGAGACAACCCCAGTAGCCTTGTCTCAAGACAAGGCGAATGGGAGGAACAAAAAGAAGAAGAACAAAAAGAAGAACAAGTCGGGTGCAGCGGCTGTCTCTGCGGTGCCGCCAGCGCAATCTTCAGGTCAGCGCGACCCTGAACCCGCCTCTTCACAAAGGGAGGCGGAATGGACGGTTGCGGGCGCCAAACAAAAGAACAATAAGGCGCACCGCAAGGCCAAGCAACAGGCCCAGAAAGAAAAGAGGGCCGCCCAAGCACAGGCTGCGAGGCTACGTGCCCCAAGATCAACAGCTGTGGTGTTGACACTGCAGCCAGGCGCGGAGGAGCGGGGCGTAACATATGCCGGGATCCTTACAAAGGCGAAAGCCGAAATTTCTTTAAATGATCTCGGCATAACGGGCCTCCGGTGCAAGCCTACGGCTACCGGTGCCCGACTTCTGGAAATCTCGGGGGCTACAAGTGCCCCCAAGGCAGACGCCCTTGCCGAAAAACTGAAAGCGTCTCTCGGAAGTGAAGACGTCAGAGTGTCCAGGCCCACTAAGTGTGCAGATTTGCAAATCTCGGGCCTGGACGACTCAGTCACCAGTGTTGAGGTCGCCGCCGCCATCTCGAAAGCCGGCAACTGCCCGCCAGAACAAGTGAAGGCGGGCACAATCCGTAGGGGTGTCTCTGGCCTCGGGACAGTATTAGTCAGTTGTCCTGTAGCGGCGGCCAACAAGCTAAAGGAGGGCAGAAGACTGCTGATAGGGTGGGTCTCGGCGCAGGTGAAGCTTTTGACGCCCAAGCCCTTGCGGTGTTATCGTTGTCTCGAGCCGGGACACGTGGGTGTACGGTGCACCGCGGGGGTCGACCGCAGCCAACTGTGCTTCCGCTGCGGTCAGCCCGGTCATAAAGCTGGCTCTTGCACAGCCGCGCCGCACTGCGTACTCTGTGCGGCATCCGGCAAGCCAGCCGATCACCGGACCGGGACTAAGGCCTGCGCCAGACCCACAAAAAAGAAATCCAGGACACAGCCGATTCATCCGCCGGCTTCCCAGGATGTTGGTGCACCAACAGAGGCAACCGGTTCCTCGCAACCGGCTCACCCACCGGTTGCGGCAGCAGATCCGCCGGGGACTGGGGAGGAGACATCAATAATGGACACCCAATAATGGCCCCAGTCCAGCTATGTTTCCTCCAAAGTAACATAAACCACTGCGCCAGAGCTCAGGATCTTTTGCTCCAGAGCATGGCGCAGTGGTCAATCGATGTGGCAGTCGTCGCCGAGCCGTATTTTGTGCCGCCCAGGGATGACTGGGTGTGCGACACTAACGGCTCGGTGGCGCTGATAAGAAGGTCTGCTGTGGACACCCCGCTCTTTGAGGCCGTCACCCGGGGGCGGGGCTATGTCGCGGTAGTCTGTGGCGATATTATGGTCGCGGGGGTGTATTTCGCCCCCAGCCTATCTCTCGCCGACCTCGAGGTGGTTATTTCGGATTTGGGCACGGTCGTCAGTCGGAGTCGTCCTCGTCCCGTTCTCGTCTTGGGGGACTTCAACGCCAAGTCTACGGCATGGGGTTCCCCGACAACTGATGTGCGGGGCGAGTTGGTGGAGGAGTGGGCGGTCGAGCAGGGCCTGCTCCTGCTGAACCGGGGTTGCGTGCAGACATGCGTGCGACAGTGGGGCGGGTCAATAGTGGACCTCACGTTCGCTAGCCCCGCTCTCGCGCGCCGTGTCCATGGCTGGCACGTAGTGGAGGACGTGGAGACGCTGTCTGATCACAGATATATCAGATTCAGTGTCTCCACCCAGACCTCGGTCGGGCTGGCCCAAGCAGCCCCGGTGGGCGTTGGAGACGGTCCGCGTTGGGCAATGAAGCGGCTGGACAGGGAGGCTCTCCTGGAGGCCTCTATCGTGCAGGCCTGGTTGGATGCTCCCGACAGGCCTGTCGACATCGACGAGGAGGCGGAGTGGTTCCGGGAGAGCATGTCGCAAATCTGCGACGCTGCGATGCCCCGAGTCCGGCCGATACCATCCAGGCGCCAGGTGTACTGGTGGTCGCAGCAAATTGCGCATTTGCGCATCGCCTGCGTTGAGAGGCGACGCCAGTATGCCAGGTGCCGAAGAAGACGCCGCCGCTCTCCGACAGCGGTGGCCATCGAGGCGGAACTGTACCAGAGCTACAGGGAGGCGAAGAGCGCTCTCCAATTAGCCATCGTGCGGGCAAAGTCATCGGCCCGCGCAGAGCTGCTGGAGACTCTGGACCGAGATCCGTGGGGACGCCCCTACCGTATGGTGAGGGGCAAGATGCGCCAGTGGGCCCCCCCACTGTCCCGGAGTCTTCAGCCACAGCTATTGGAGGACGTGGTGAGCGCTCTGTTTCCCTTACGCCCAGAGCACACACCACCCGCTATGGTTCCGCCTTGGAATGTGCCCAACGCGGAAGACGACGACGACGACGTGCCCGAAGTGACCCGGGTAGAGTTGAGAGTGGCGGTGTCTCGCATAAAAAACACCGCCCCAGGGCCCGACGGCATTCCAGGCCGTGCATGGGTCCTGGCCTTGAGGGCTCTCGGGCCCCGACTAGAAGGACTCTTGAGCGCATGTCTGGAGCGGGGCCAGCTTCCACGCCGGTGGAAGACCGGGAAGCTGGTCCTGCTAAAGAAGGAGGGGCGCCCCGCAGACTCACCGTCTGCCTACCGGCCCATTGTGCTGCTGGACGAGGTGTGTAAGATATTCGAGCGAATTATCGCCGACCGCCTCGTCCGGCACATGAGCAACGAGGGGCCGGACCTGGCGGACAACCAGTTTGGTTTCCGTCAGGGGCGCTCCACAGTGGACGCAATCATGCGCGTAAGGGTCCTGGCGGAGGAGGCAGTCGCCCGGGGTGAGGTGGTCTTGGCGGTGTCGCTCGACATCGCCAACGCTTTCAACACCTTGCCCTGGAATACGATCAGAGAGGCGCTCCGCTATCACGGGGTGCCAGGCTACCTCCGCCGCATTATCGGGGCCTATTTGTCGGATAGAGCGGTAGTTTACCCGGGTCGTGAAGGATGGGGTCGGCGAGAAATGTCGTGCGGTGTTCCGCAGGGGTCGGTACTGGGGCCGCCCCTGTGGAACATAGGCTACGACTGGGCTCTGCGCGGTGCTCTTCTCCACGGAGTCGGCGTGACATGCTACGCCGACGACACGCTAGTGACAGCACGTGGGAAGACGTACCGGCAGGCGGCCATACTGGCGACAGCCGGGGTCGCGCATGTCGTGGGTAGGATCCGGCGGTTGGGCCTGGAGGTGGCCTTGCACAAATCCGAGGCCCTCTGTTTTCACGGGCCGAGGAATAAGCCACCTCCGGGTTCAAACATCGTGGTAGGAGGGGTCTCCATAGCTGTCGAGTCGACGATGAAGTACTTAGGACTCGTCCTCGACAGCCGATGGAGCTTCGGGCCGCACTTCCAGCGGCTCGCACCTCGCTTGTTGGGCGCCGCTTCAGCGCTCTCGCGCTTGCTGCCCAACTTGGGGGGTCCAAATACCTCCTGCCGGAGGCTCTACACAGGGATCGTACGGTCCATGGCGCTTTACGCCGCGCCAGTGTGGGCGGATGCCCTGACGGCCCGTAACATCGCCTTGCTACGAAGGCCGCAAAGAGCGATGGCCGTCAGGGTAATAAGGGGATACCGTACGATCTCCTTCGAGGCGGCGAGCCTCCTAGCCGGATCCCCGCCCTGGGACCTAGAGGCGGAACTCCTCGCGTCACTCTATACATGGCGCGAGGAAGCGGTGGGGCGGGGCGAGCGCCTGGTGCCTCGACAAGTTGAGGCGCGCAGGGCAGAGCTCCGCCAGGTCCTAGTGGCGAAATGGGAGCAGCGACTTGCGCGACCCACGGCAGGGCACGCCGCGATAGCGGCGGTAAGACCCGTGATGATGGAGTGGCTGGAGAGATGCCACGGCGCCCTCAGCTTCCGGCTGACGCAGGTGCTTACCGGACATGGGTGTTTCGGGAAGTACCTGTGTCGGATAGGCCGGGAGCCGACGCCCGAATGTCACCACTGTGACAGCTGCCGCGAAGACACGGCGCTGCACACGTTGGAGGAGTGCCCAGCATGGGCAGTGCAGCGCCGTGACTTAGTCGCGGCAGTCGATGCTGCGGGCGACCTCTCGCTTCCGGCCGTCATTTCATGCATGGTCGGGAGCGAGAGCGGCTGGATGGCCGTCGCCTCCTTTTGTGAAGACGTTATGTCGGCAAAGGAGGCGGCGGAAAGGGAGAGAGAAGCTGTTACCTCTCTCCCGGCCCGCAGCAGACGCACCGGGCGTCGCAGGGTGGCGGACGACCTCCGGCCACCATAGGGCGCGGCCTGCGGGCGACAGACTAGGGGCGTCTGTCGCCCGATCAGAAACAGGCCTCGAGGCGGCGGCGTAGTGTTCCGCGCGCGCCTCTCAGTTGGAGTACCTGCGGCCGCTGGGTGACGGCCGCAGAGGGTGACGGGGCCCGCCTACAAACATCTGGCGGGCCAATACCTGTCGGGGGCGCGGATGAATGCGCAAGCGATACCCGTACCCCCGGCAATAGGTACAGGAAGGGAACACCGGGGTGGTTTTTAGTCAGTAAGAGTCTGACAGACCCCGCCGCCCACCCCAGGGCGGCGGACATCCATGAGGATTTTCCCCCCGCAAAAAAAAAAAAAAAAAAAAGGTTAGGTAACCTATCTAGTATCGAACCTATAAACTACAGGAGAGCACAGTAGTAAAGTACATTCCTAATATCGTTGGCAATAAATAAACTAGTCAACTCATTTCCTAAATTAAGTTGTCACTATTATCCGGTCAGCAATTTTGTGTAATTTAGTTACAAGTGTTCCTATTTAGAGGCCCTAATCTGTTTCATTATTTATTATGACCCATCTTTGTTGTGTGAACCGTTCCGCTGCTATATAATCAAGTTAATCCAGAACGTCCGTATCGCGAATGAAACCAATTCCACCAACAATAACCTTTACCTTGCATTGTGGAGGCATTGTGGACAATCGGCGGAGGACGTACTGTCGTACATATAGGGAGACCCGCGTGCGTCAGTGCACCGACTCGACGCTCAACGGAAGCCACTGTGACACTCGGTACTTTATACTATTATACGACAAGGATCGTTTTGTGAATGCAATTAGGATTCCTATGTCTGCTGCTAAAGAAACATGAATGATCGGTGTTTTGGAACTGAGTCTTCTTTACAGTTTACCAATAGTAAATTATATAAGTCATAAAGTTACACTGCCCAAAAATAGTAATTGGTATGTAACATATGGAAGTTCAGACGGGGCCTTCCACCTGAATTCCCAAGTGAGCTTAGCTACCAAGATGGTAACGTAAGCTCGACTATTTAGGGAAATATTTAAACCTAGGTGTGATTGGAAATGGAGGAGAGGAACGAGGGTGAAAGAAATCTCCAGATTTTTCTCGTTCGGTTATTTTGAAAACACAAAGACAAGAAATACGGTCACTTCTCGCGACGATGTTATACTAATTATTATATTAAAGTTATTGATTTCAGCTGAATACGATATTTGTTTGTTCCGAAATCAGCGGTCTCGGCACCCTAATTGCGTAACACAGTTTCGAAGCAATGGATTAGCAATATCCTTCAAAACTCTCGGATTGTGATAATCCGAGAGTTTTGAAGGATATTGCTAATCCATTGCTTCGTTGGTTTAATAAATTTGTCTGCTCAGCAACGTAAATAACGCAATGAACGTGGCTGTACTGTCAAATTGAAAGAAAATGCGATCAATTGTCATTTTATGTGTTACGAACTTAATTGTTTTCTCATGAAACAAAATTATGATCATTGATGTGTCTAGATTTCCATGCTACCAGATTGCATGTCCAGTTACAAGAAAAAGATACTGGAGGCTTATAAGAAGGTGCTTAGCTAGACTGCTAAGACTAACATTTTAGCACGAGAATACGTGACGGATACGTCAAGAGGGATCTCCAGGACATCTTTCTATTGTTCTAACCACTCACGCGTACATCGCCGAGATTATACATTGGGTGCAAGAATATAACGCCACTCAGGATTGAAGTTGGCTTCTTGCTTATGAGTTAAGCAAGAAGCTTGAGGCTTCAGAATGGATCAATGCCGAATTAAGGCAAGCAGTATCGTCGCTACGTACCACGAACGCTGTGTCAACAACACTGTCACCAGCGCGGATTGTGAACGTGCGTCGAGGCGGTGCGGCTCCTGCTCACTCTTGGCCTGTCAACGTAAAACTAGAGCTGCGACAGACGGCGCGCGGCGCAACGCAAACACGAGGCAATGACCGCGATATGCAAGCAGCTAGTGACACATTTACGTCACAGGCTCAAAATGCAACGCCAATGACACAGCTGCATAAGGAAATTTACCCGAAGAAGGCTTTACATGTCTGCCAACGTTTTAAGGCAACCTCTGCTTGTGTAGGGTCAGTTTTTGAGACAGAAGTGGAAGGCACCTTCTGCTAAAACCAGTAAAGTGGACGAGGACGGCTTTACTCTACGACGGGTTGAAGGCAAGACGGGTCGACGCAACCGCAATACGCGGCACTGCTCCTGCTAGTGAGGATGTTCGTGCTGCAGTGCCCACCATCATCATCATCATCATCATTTCAGCCAAAAGACGTCCACTGCTGGACATAGGCCTCCCCCAAGCACTTCCACTTCGACCGGTTCTGTGCTTCTCGCATCCAACGGGTTCCTGCGGCCTTCACAAGGTCGTCGGTCCACCTTGTGGGAGGCCTTCCAACGCTACGTCTTCCGGTACGTGGTCGCCACTCCAGAACCTTTCGGCCCCATCGGCCATCTGTTCTGCGAGCAATATGCCCTGCCCACTGCCACTTAAGTTTGGCAATTCTGCGGGCTATGTCGGTTACCTTGGTTCTCCTGCGGATCTCCTCATTCCTGATTCGATCACGCAGGGAAACTCCAAGCATAGCCCTCTCCATTGCCCTTTGGGTGACTTTTAGCCTTCTTATAAGGCCCATTGTGAGCGACCACGTTTCAGTGCCATAAGTCATCACTGGCAACACGCACTGGTCAAAGACTTTCGTCTTGAGACACTGCGGTATGTGGGACGAGAAGATATTGCGTAGCTTCCCGAACGCTGCCCAGCCGAGTCGGATTCGACGATTGACCTCTTTCTCGAAGTTAGACCTACCTAACTGGACAGTTTGTCCGAGGTAAACATACTCGTCCACGACTTCGAGTGTAGCGTCTCCGATCTTTATGGGAGTGGGCTCTACTGAGGTCATCGAGCATTGTACTGAGGTCCTCCATAGTCTCAGCCATGACTACGATATCGTCGGCAAACCGAAGGTGAGTTATGTACTCGCCGTTGATGTTGATGCCAGCCCCTTTCCAGTCCAGAACCTTGAAGACATCCTCCAGTGCAGCGGTGAACAGTTTCGGAGAGATAACGTCTCCCTGTCTTACACCTCGCTGCAGAAGGATAGGTTTCGAGGTCTGATCCTGGAGTCGGACTGACATAGTGGCGTTTTCGTACAAACACTTCAGCACCTCGATGTACCGATAGTCGATCTGGCACCGTTGAAGAGACTGCAGCACAGCCCATGTCTCGATCGAATCAAAGGCTTTCTCGTAGTCCACGAACGCTAAGCAGAGAGGCAGGTTATATTCTTCGGTCTTCTGTATAACCTGTCGCAGCGTATGTATGTGGTCTACGGTGCTAAAGCCTTTACGGAATCCGGCTTGTTCGGGAGGCTGGAAGTCATGCTCCAGTACATTTCCAAGTTGGACCCATAGACATCGGGAGAGAAGTTCCTCTAGTACATCATCAGGAGGGAACGGAAGTTTCTGAAGTGGTCGCGGTTGGAGTTAACGAGACAGGACTACAAATTGTAAGTCCTACAGCTACTAGGTTGCCTTCCTATGCTTAGATTTTTGGCCGGCAAGAGTTGTGTACAGGCGTTACATGGTAGCACGACCATGCTCCCAAGTGTAATGTGTTATGTTTTTTTGTAATCATGTATGTTAGTCTTTATGGTATTTATGTTAGGTAGGGGTCTTTGTTACCTAAATTAAATGATATACATATTTATAAATATTCGTCTGTATAAAAGTACATAGTGTATGTGTGTGTTAAGTGTCGTCGTAAATGATGATGTGATAATAACTTTGAAACTAAGCAGTAAGCACAATAATTATATTCACTCGTATAGAAACTTTTAAAGCAAGTTACTGATTTGTTACGTCATGACAAGACACGTAATGGCGTGCTTACGAAGATTCGATTGTATAGAACTATACAAATGGAACACTGCTTTATCAACGAAATGGTTTCCTAACCAAAAACGTACAGGTGTTATTAACTGACATCGTCACTGCATAATTAATCATGTCATTAATTTTCTGCCACACGCATACCTTTGTCTTCCATCGCAAAACATTTTCTTCATCGTGGGAACTTAATTGTATCTACATTAACGTTGTCATGTAGTTGTACATACAATGGTAACTGGGTGCGTGCCTATGTTCCGCTTGCGAGCGTGCCCTCGAACGTCTCCATTCTCGGATGACATTTGAATTGCGGACTACAATTGCATCTAAAATTGACTATTTGACGTAGTTGCTGATCATGGCTAATAAGTACCGCATCCTGTTTATCAGCCAGAATAACCACTGATTGTCATTTACGTTTTTACGAGTAGATTACCGCGTTTATTAACAATGGCTAACTGTTGTGAAATGATAGCGTTAAATAGTCTGCATTGTCAATGTCACTGTCAATTAATGATCTAGGTCTCGGAGAGCTAGGAATATTTATAATTTGACTACTTCTTCCAGACTTAATACATATTTAGGAATTATTATACTTAAATAATATTATAGGTACCTATGTGAATTGTTTTAAGAGGTGAACCGGGCAGATTATTACCTGTGTACAATTTCTTCAGTTAGTTTTAATAGACATAGGTAGGTACCAGCTAAAATATTTGACTCGATTTATAATTAATTATTTTATTTATAATTAATTATAGCATGATCCATGGAGCGAATGCCTATCTGACCTCCACAACCCAGTTACTAGGTACCTAACAGGATACTCTTTAATATTTCATGTTTTTATTCGTTTACTTACATTTTAATGTTATTGATCTGTTTTTTTTTTATTTAGAATGTAATATTTAGAATGTTTGGCTTTGTATTTAGTATGTAAAACCGTAAATATGGTGCATATTGTGTTAGTCTAATAAGTAATTGTTGCACTTATAATTGTATTATTTAGGAAAATATTTGTAAAATGTATTGTGTAAACAACTGTTGGCTAACCTAAATAAATAAATACCTAAACTCTTACAATATTTAACATATAATAGGAATTATTTAAAAGAATGATTAATACCAAATTATATTATACCTTATAATTAGATGTTGTAGGAAGGGAAGTAGGTACCTAAATATAGAAATCTCAGTAACTAGACGCTTCGTTTTATTTACGTAAGACAAAAATAAAATGCAAATCTTAAAGGAAGAACTATGAGGACAACCTGCTAATTCAAAGTAATTAAACGTATTGAACAAAACAATAATTCTCAGAGACTGGCATGGCAATTAGTGTTTTGTGATGGACCGAGTGAAGTCAAATGCTTAATTAGACAAGTACAATGCCTAATGTATGATTAAAATGTGATTACATGTCATACAATTTACTTGATTGTGTTGACTGAATTAGACATGGAGAGCAAATTAAGTCTGTCTGCATTGTCTATGCCTGCTGTATCTGAGTGTTGTAATTGAGTACAACCACTTTATAGCAGTTTGACTTGAAATTAATTAAGCATGGGCCAAGCTCACAGCCCTGTGGTACACCAACTTTGATTTCACTAGAATCACTTATAACCTCTTTCTATTTTTGGTGACTTTCTTATCCCAATCTGTGTATAATTTAATCATGAATTAGCTTATGAGTGTAGCCAAAAACCCTCGTTTCACTCTACTTGAAGAGGGAACTTATAGCTGATGTTTAGTGTACCTATATTTGTAATTTTTTGTAGCTATTGTTGGCGCTTTCGTCGGCCCTGGGTGGTGCCTCAGCGCTGCTGTTACTGGCCGTCCCCGTGGGCCGCATCACCGTCACCTTTCCCCCCGCTGTGGAGCTACTCGCGACCTGCGAAGGCTCAGCCATGCGGATAGGGCTTATGAAAGATTATCCTTGCCTACCACTACACCCTTATTCGTACGATATCAACCTGACGTAAGTTAACTATACCGAATAGTATGTTTTGATTGCCAGGTAAAAGCTTATTCTAATCTAACATTTTGTTTATTTCAGAGTCCTTTCATGTGGTTTCGTTTGTGATTTACCAGAAGATTTATCAACAGATGAAACAAATGCGTTAATTCACACAAATTCGTACGATATACACTTGCAGTCAACTATTGACTCGCAACGTCTTGTTTATCGTCACACAGTGATGGCACAGCTAGCGCAAACAATGGTGCCGAAGAAAGATCAGAGCACATCTCGCATCTTGACAAATGATCCCTTTTTTAACACGACAATATCAGTATCGGGTGATACAATATTCTTTCCAGCGCCAAAGTTGTATCAAATAGAATGCAGTCGCGATGCGACCAATGAAACTTGCTTATTTGGAAAAGATGATATTTTCAATCAAACAGAGGACCTTCTTGATGAAGCCATATTCCGCATGAGGATATCTCACGACGTACAAACCGCACCTCTTAACATAAGAAACTATTGGGTAAAGGCTGTTTCTACAGAACACAATTTTACAAAAGATGAAGACTATGATGGCATTGACAGTGTTACATGCAGTGACAATTTTGTGAGTAAAATACTTGAAGTTACACAGTTTTACTTAAATGAAATAATTATAAGTATCTATATCTTTATATGTTTGATTACTGAGTATACTGTAATACTTGTATGCCGCAGCATTCTAGTACACTTCTTACAATATATGCTAAAATCTATCCTCCTCGTCGTGACGTTAGATGGGAGCGTTCAGATTATTCTATAAAACTGCTTCTTCGACATTTATGTAAGTATTGTAGGGCTCATGATAATATTACGGTACTGTCACGATTATTAGAACTGATAGGTAGAATATGTTACAACCAATAAGTCAGCCAATTGTTTGTCAGGGTCAAGACGGAGGAGTTCGAGTGCAGGCAGGGTCGCGGAAATTATCCGGATGTCGGGCGGCGTGCGCTGCTTCCACGCCGCGCAAGAGTCTCTGTGAGAACACTCAGCAGCAAATAGAACTGGACCCAGCGTTCACCTTTTGGGCCTATCTCGCTGTAAGTTATTCTGACGGAGTCTGACCTCTAGACTAACAATGTTGATCTAAGAATAGTTTGCCAAAATGTCTACATTGTTTAAGCAGAATTGGAGGATGAAGTAATAAACACTAATGAAGCTGAAGGTGGATCACGATTATCTAATTCCTGTACATACATACATACCTAACGAATGAAATTTGTAGTGAGCACGTGGAGCACTAACGTAAGTTTTCATGCAGATTGAGCGGATCCTTATGATGGAAAGATTGCCGTCTAATCGTCGCTAACTGGGTAATGACGAACTTGATACAGTGAGTGGTGACCCGACCCATTGCTCGCGTTCCCATTCTGCCTGCCAGGCTGCCGGCTGCGCCCAACGTCCCATTACCACTGGATACTAGTAGACACTCCAAGTTTTTACCTCCGTTTTTTATGAAGGTGAAAGAAAAATGCAATAACACAGCTTTTGCTGATTAATGGTCGCTAATGGGGTATAGAAATGTAGTCTGGCTTGAAAGCGAGAAGGACCTGCATGGGTGGCGTATGTAATAGACGATATAGAATTTGCCGACGACAGCTGCTGACTGACCGTTTTCAGCAGTCTTTTTTTTTATGTAGGCTTGGGTAAAATAATGTCCAAACTTCCGACAAAAGATGAACAGCTTTCCTTTATTTATTTATCACTTTTAAGAAGGCTTACAGACTAATTACAAATAATAGGTAACAACAACACGTCAGTTGCTAATAACAAGCCTCCACAGTTATATATGTTCATTTTGTACATAGTAAGTAGGTTAGGTTAGTTTTGTATATTTAAGTAAGTATTTATGTTGCTACATATAAGCTTAAGAACCACTAGCCGGCGCATAATTCACAAAAAATGTTTTATTTTTTATTTTTCTTTGGTTTTTTTTTTGGTATTTCCTAAAAATAAGCTTAAAAATATCGTAATTTGCATATTTTTTATAATTTAGCATGGAGGTAGGTAGGTACGCCCCTAATTACTTTTAACCTTTACTAAATATTAAAGAAATCTGAAAATATTGCTAATAGTTAAACGGTGGATTAATTTGAGACATTGCTATATGAATTGAGGAAGGGCTTGTGGCTAAGTAATAACAGCCGCACGGGTCGATCGATCAGGTTAACTACGCCGCGTTTGGTCCGTCGATGGGTGATCATCTTTACATACAAAGATACCAACGTGCCCCGGAAAGCACGATAAGCCGTTGGTCCCGGCTGTCAGAGATCTTCGACAGTCGTTACTGGTCGTCAGAAACCTGAAAGCTTACCAAGGGGTATGGTATTACCCAGTATTTGGGTTGTGGAGGTCAGATAGGCAGTCGCTCCATGTAAAATACAGGTATTCAGTTGCTTGGTGAATGCCTGTATTTTACATGGACTATGGATACTTGGTGGTTCACTATCCTAAATAAAAGTTGTATTAAATTCAAACCTCGTAAAGACTTTTGAACTATCAGTTGAACATAGCATTGAACTGTCTTATGTTGAGCTAGATAAGCATGTTATAGTATGCGTTTACAGACCCCCAAATTATCAAAACTATTCTATATTGGAGTCAGTAATGGAAGATGTTTTGGCAAAACTTTCAACTGGTAATAGTCAATCTGTATTAATATTTTAGAAAATAATTTAAATACCAGTAGATTATTAAATTTGTTTAAATCGTTCAATTTGTAGCACTTTAACTTGTAAATTAAGTAATCAGAACCTTACAGTGAACAATGTTAATATTTTGAATAATGAATTCTTATCGGTAGTCCAAACCGAAACTAAAAGTATCAGCCCTAAGTTTTTATTTTGTGACTGGGCAACTAAAGGACTTGGGAAAATTAGGGAAAGGATAGACTTTACTTTTCGAGCTGCATGGCCTTAAGCCTTAGCACGAAAACTTTTAATAAGTATGTTGCTACTTACTCTAGAACTTTTAAGAACGCTTGTAAGGCAGCTAAAGCCTTATACATTATCAACAAGGTTAAATCTGCTGATTTGACAATAAAATAAAGACGGTTTGGAAAATTATAAATAATGAAACGAACCGGAATAAAAAGCATAATTCTGATTACACACTGCAAACGTCAAGCGGTCTCATTTGCGATAACAAAGAAGTCTTTCTTTACTAGTATCCCACTCAACACAACTGAAACTTTAAATTCCTCGCCCTCGCTCGCTTTTGATTTAGTAAGGGCGAACGTTTCAGCCTGCCCGATTGAATTTAACTATAGGCATATTAACCCCTTTTTTTGCGAATAGGAAATCATTAAATGACCCCTTCCGCTCTGGGTGGAGCGGAAGGGAGTATCAGACTCTTACTGACTAAAACCCACCCGTGTTCCTTCCTTAGCCCTTTATGTTCCGGGCCAGCGGTAACCCTTTCGGACAATCCCGCTGACCCGGCAGGCTTCGGCCCTAAGGGTCCCCTTCCTCGATGCTGACATCTCTTTGAGGCGCGCGTGGAACACGTACGCGCCGTCGGCACGGCATATTAACCCCTTAACAGTAATTAAAGCTTTTAAGCAAATTAAGATCAAATTGACCGAAGATCTTAGAGGAATGTCCATTAAGGTCTGTACCTCCATAATTGAGACTATTGCGCCATAGTTAGCCTTAGTATTTAATTCGTGAGTGGATCAAGGAGTCTTCCCCGATTTAATGAAATACAGTAAGGTAATACCACTTTACAAATCCGGGGACAGTAAAGACACCAATAATTATAGACCCGTATCCGTTTTGCCGGTTTTCAGTAAGGTGTTTGAAAAGATAATGCTTAATCAAATGCTCAATCATTTTAACACGAATAAAATCTTACACGATCAACAGTATGGTTTCACCAAAGGACGTTGTACGACCGACGCCACCGCCGGTGTAACTTTATCAAAACACATTTTTTTTTTTATCGCGTTGGTAGAGGCCCAAGACGCCATAGGAATCGTTTGTGACCTCTCCAAGGCATTTGATTGCGTCGATCACGAAACCTTGCTTTTGAAACTTGAGCATTACGGACTTGGAAAACCGACTTCTTGACAATTCAAAAGTGCCTGATAATGTTTTAATTCAAATAAATGCTTTGAGTTTGAGTTTGCTTCCGGTTAGGCTGGAAGCCGACCCCAACATAGTTGGGAAAAGGCTAGGCAGATTGATTTATTTATATTTTGGCTATATGAATTGAGGAGCCATGTCTCAAACGCGGGTATTAGCAAGTAGTAAATTAAGATTCTTTTCTGAGAGAATCGTAATATTCTAAAGTTATTTCACAGGTTATTTGTATTTATAAACTAACAAAGGTAATTTTTAATTAACGCTTTATAGATTTCCGAGCTTAGGCATAGTCAGTCAGTTAATCATTATTTCACAATTGCATCGACAAGACTTGCAGCCTTGTCCTCAATGTGTGAGAGCTTACTTAGTTACCCACACCACGTACTGCGCGCACGCATATTATATGAGCATGTGGTGGTTATTGTTCTAATGCCTGCATAGGGTCAGAGCTAGTAAAACCTTTTGCCTTTGATCGCATTATAGACAACGCAACGACAATCAATTTTTTTAAAAATCCCACGACGGTTAAATGCAATTGGAAAAGGATAAAATAATTTAAAAACCCCCGACTTAAAGAATTTATGTAACGAGACTAAAATAGATAAGTAAATTCATATGGAAGTCGGGGGACCATTCTGTGGAACACCTTCTATTCTAAGAGGTCCCCCGACTTCTATATGAATTTATCTGTTTTAGTTTCGTTCGTTCGTTGTCGTCTTTAAGTCGGGGGTTTTATGGGGGTAAATAGCGGAATTTACTAGAAGATTGTATTGAGCTCAATGACTATCGGTATTTAAAGTGCTGGAAAGTTTAATATATCAATTAGGTACTATACATTGATCCTTAAATAATATTAGGTCGTAGTTGTTTTGTTTATTCAAATACGCAGATATCAAATAAATCGAAAGATAATAGTGATATCTAGCGGATGTATTTTCTACATATTGTTCATGTTCCCAAGTATTAACAACGAAGAACGTAGTTTTTTATTCCGATGCAGTTTTTTTAAATGGTATCTCACAGGTCAACCTAGGACTTTGTCGGCTGCTTAACCGGGCTTGCCCGTGGATGCCTTATTACTTACCTACATTAAGGCTTTCAGCAGCTTAAAAATCTTAAAAACTAATCGTCTGTGGGGTACGGACCTCGGCTTAGGACGTCGCTGGGGGAGGGCAGCAAGAGACAGGCAGGGATTATTATGCCGATGCAGTTAAGATATTTGCTATTTATTTACAAGAATATCGTAGGTTCGCTACCTCATTGTCGTTATGCGGATTCTTGTGATATAAAAATCTAACGCAAGCAATAAATTAAAGCCGTCTTCAAGCAATTAACGAAGCCCAAGATAATTCTTTTGTATGCTAAATCCTTTGTTTATGTTGACAAGTTTTTCTTGTGTACATTGTTAAGAAAATTGCAGTGTGTATATATAGGTCGACTTTTTTGCTTGTTGCATAAAATTTAATATGTATTACAATACAAAGTTATGCGTAATTAACAGGGAGTTGCCGATCTAAAATGTTTCTGATCCAAGAAAGCTTTGTAGTTTTTGAATTTATTTTGATTCTTACTACTTTTCGAACCCATTTATCACAAGAATTTTCATTTGCTTTAAACCCGCTTTACGTATTTACTAGCTTCCGCCCGCGACTTCGTCGCTTTTTTCTTGCATCTTCGACCGGGGGGGGGTCGAAGAAGCAAGAAATTTCACGCGATACGATGCAACGACCGCACCCGGTCGTCGCATCGTATCGCGTTAAATTTCTACCTACCTATCGCACGTCCGCGCTATTACCACTATTACTTCGTTTTCGGTTATCGTTCTTTCTGATTTTTTTATCTTTTATCTCGGCTCCTAAATCACGCTAGGACTTAGCGTGATTTTTAACCGACGAAAAAACGGAGGAGGTTCTCAAGTCGACGAGTACATATTATATATATATTTTATGTATGACCACGCATAACTTTTTACAGAGTAGTCCGATTTTGATAATTATTTTTTAATATAAATAATAGGCTATAGCCTTCCTCAACAATTGGGCTACCAAATGCAATAAGAAATTTTGAAATCCGACTGGTAGTTCTACAGATTCGCGTTTGCAAACTAACAAACTTATGACTTTGATCCTTATCCTCAGGTGCGAGTGTTCATCGGTATCATTGGAGGGACAGCGTTCGCGATGTTCGAAGGGGCTGTGATAGCCATCGTGAGGGAACAGAAGGCGGACTACGGGATGCAGCGGGTGTACGGCAGCATCGGAGGCATGATCTCCTCGCCACTCTCCGGCCTGCTCATAGACTACGCTAGCCGAGGGAAAGGGTACACCGACTTCAGGTAATATCGCCTTATATTGCATAACCTCTTATTGAAAGCCTATCTTGCGCAAGGTCAAGGTGGAGAATGTACTTTAATTAACATTATTAGTTTTTTTTTTTTAATTAGGTGATAAATGTAATAAGGTTTTAATAAACTGGCCGAAAAGCTGCGCAATGTGTTTAAATGAGGAAATAATATTGGAACTCTAAAAGTTAATAATAATATGAAATACGCCAAACAACTGGCGATGAATGAGTTATCCGATGCGAGTAATACCTACCTGTATTTTTATATTTTTTGTTGTTAAATATTGGAGAGGCACTGTAGAGGTACCAGTATGCCTCTCCAATACACACGGTAGTATAAGCAGGAAGTACGCGCAGCTGTCTACTTTTTTTTATTCTAGTTTTTATTAGAGGCTTTTATCCACAGTGGCATGTCAGCCTCATCATAACTTAAACTATTCTAAACTACCTCTTCAAGTATAATAGGTATACATCGTTAATTTTGAAAAAAAAACCGCAAGTAGGTTTGCTATCTCAGGTGAAAACTGTCTACTTAAAAAAAAAACAGTTAATATTTTTATGAACAACAAGCAGCTCTTCCCCGCGATAGTTCTTCCCACAGCTGCACATCTATGGCTGCACATCTATGGCTGCACAGTCACAGCAAGTCTAAGTCTCTGTTATTTGTTTGATTGCAAAATGTTGGCGGGGTCATCGGGTAGGCTAGCGACCAGACAGGCCATGACCCCCGAACGTGATGTAGGTATGACGGTAAACCACTGATAGAATTACAATTTTATTACTATGTGTTCGAGGCAGGCATCAGTAGCACTAGATATGTCTTGTTAATGTCTTTTTTTGGTATCAGATTAGAGAAATAAACCTTTTTGGGGGATGAGATGATGACACTTGGTCCCTTCGAAAATTATCTGATGAAAATGTAGACAAATGGATCTAAAAACGTCTCCGTGTGGTGGATGCCAATTTGTAGTGTTACGTACAATGCTCAATTTGATTTCATTCGTTGAATACTTGAACTCGAAATCCTACAGTTATTTTTCATTTAAAATTGAGGTTAATTTTATAAACTAAATTCTCTTCGATGATTTTTCAAAAAAAATCAAGGAATAATTATTGGAAAAAGTGGTGAGGTAAGGTATAAAGTAGAAATCTTTTAAATATAGATGAATGTAGGTACTACTTACTCCTTTAGTGCGTGATTTCGTAAGAATGTATCCTGAACAGGGTTTGTTTACATTTTCATCCGACACTTTGGTAACATAGACATATTACTTATCCATAGGTGGAATATTTGCTCAAAAACAACCGACTTCCAAAAAACACTATAAAGTGAAAAATTACTTTAATTTCGGAAGTCGGTGTCTTTGGGTTTGTATTTTTGTTTTTTGCCACCGACTTCCGAAATGAAAGTTATTTTTCACTTTATAGTGTTTTTGGAAGTCGGTTGTTTTTTTTGTAAAAAAGTTTTTATTTTTTACTTTTTAGTGGGTCAGTTTGTAATTTATCTAAGTTACAATAGCCTAAATATGTCAATCGCTGATTACCTTTTACAAAATATTGCTTTTCCCGATGAAGGGACGTTAATTGTTGAGGAGTTCTCCCACTCTCCTAGCTGATAATCCTGGCTGCAGCATCAGGCCAGACTTATGTCAACATTGCATTGAACTTAAAATTTAGTCCTGTTTAAAATGAGCCCAAACACGACTACGCTGCTGTAATTTCAAGGTTTGTACTATTTCTGATGCTCCTGGCATCAGGTCTCTATGTACTTCGGTGTTCCTCGATTAACCGTACGTGTATCCACACATCGAGCCCTTTTCAATGAGCCTAAACACGATATATCTGCTGTTAGTGTCGAGGAGTTAGGTACTCTGCAGACTATCCTGACTGCAGCATCAGGTCATGACTTGATGATCATGAGACCAAATGTGGCAAATGCCCTATCAAACATCAAAACAATTTACTAAAAAACAGTCCTTGCCTGTTCGAGTAACTTCTTACTGTTAAGGAGTTGTAACTTCCATCATCAGCCCAGCTACCTGAGATGGTGACAACCATACGGAAATACACCAGATACTTCATAAAATATGCGAAAAACAATAAGTGAGCCTATAAAATTTGAGGGTTGCCCTCGATTTCTCTAAGATTCCATCATCAGATCCTAACTTGGTGACAGTGGGACCACCTCAGAACTATCTAATTTCGAACAAAAAAAGAATTTTGAAAATCCGTCCACAATTGGCGGAGTATTCGATGAACAAACATACAAAAAAAAAATATATAAAAAAAAAAACATACAAACATCCGAACATAGTACCTCCTCCTTTTTGTGAAATCTGTAAAAAGCACTATTGCAGCAGTTAGTAGCAAGTTTAACGCAATTGTAGATGCTTTTAAATATGAACCACGAAATTAGTTATGCAAATACACTCGAAAAAAAATAGGCTTTAGTTATCCACTAACCGTCTGCTGAAACGGAGCTACAATCGGCAAATAATGTTTCTAAACTTAAAACTCATAATTGGTTATCGAAAAGGTCGAAATTTAAATGTCTCGTAAAATGTATATTTAATTCGTTACCTAAGGTTCGACTAGGTACCTATTTTAAAATAAATAAGCATGCTATGTTTTCTTATACTTAGGTACAAATAATTAGTTACGTAGGTATTTATATATTATACTTACATCATGTGAGTGAATATCATCACGTGGTGTTATTCGCTGATTAACATTTTGCAAAAGGTCTATATTAAGTTCTTTTCATCACCGCTAATTATTACAACGCCTTATACACAATTACAATTACCTACCTAGACATAAAAGTACTAATCTCAGCCTGTTTATGGTATGTTTACTCTACTGTTTGTCTGTCCACCAGAAACGGTCATAATTTCTTACCTATAATATTTCAACAGCAAGACAAAAGAAAAAGTTAAATTCTGTGTCTGCTTAATTACGACTGAGCTTTGGTTTCAGCGATGCTAGGTATGTCGGTATGGGTACGTAGTCGGAAACACACGACTCTTGACTTTGAAATAATACCTTAAAAGCCAGTATCTAAAAGTCCTCCAGACCGTATTTCGGCCACGGCGGCCAATCTCAACGGAGACTAGCCTTCGGCGTGGGAGATATTATAGTGCACATGTGTGCGCGCAGACACAGGAGCACTCCCTCTTCCCTCACTCTCATAGTCCGATGGGACGGCAATCCGACACGACCGGATAGAGATCAGGCGCAGGACCAACGACTTAACGGCTTAACTTCCAAAGCACGGGGGTATCACACCGCCAACTTCCAAACTCCGGGCTGTTACTAAGAAATTCCTAATGGAAAAACTCAATAACACTTTGCCCGACCCGGGAATCGAACCCGGAACCCCACGCTCAGCAGTCGCGCTTGCGACCACGAGACCAACGGGGCAGTCCAAAAAGCCAGTATCTATACTGGCTTTGGTGGGTGGTTTTTTTGTGGTTTGTGGTCGTGGGATCTATAGGTACCTACACCTAATGTCTTGATCTAGAGGCTAAAGTTCATTGATTTGTAACAAGCTTTACACAAAGCTATCACAGTGAAGGGTAGGTAGGTACTTGCACCTTATCATCCGTGCGGATCACTCGATCTTCGAGGTAAAATGCTCCCGCAGACAGGCGCGACACGACGACGGTGCGACGCGATTCTGGTAGAACAATTTGCACGAAGTTTTCACAGAAATAGTTCTACTAGACTCGTGTCGCACTGTCGCGTCGCGCCAGTCTGCGGGAGCCTTAAGCTGCTCTTGTCGCGATCAATGATCGTTGAATGGATAGCCAATTATCACAATTCAAGACCCTTGCGAGCCTGGAGGTTACTCGAACGTCCTTAATTGGCTTCAACTGTAGTTGGCAAACTTTTATTTTGAATATATTTCCGAGGTTAGATGGAAGTCGCTCCGTGTATCTACGTGGGTACTCCTTAGCATAATCAGCCTATAATGTTCCCACTGCTGGGACTGGGTCACAGGTCTCATTTCGGTGATAGGGAGTGGGCCGTAATCCACTACGCGGGGCCAGATGTCACATGTCTTAGAATTTTTGGTTCGAAGGTACGTACTACTTATCGTCCCAATGAATGAGGGTTCATCATAGTAACAACAAGGCAGAAGAACTTTAGTGATTGTAGTGATAGCATGAAGTGCGTCCTTCTTGATACAATCTACCTAGTCGTGAGGTATACTCGGTGGTAATAGATATGCACGCCGTGGTCGCGGTTATTATTGTAATTACAGACAAACATACTGGCGTATGTTACGTAACGAATACGAGATTTCCGCGGCGATCGATGAATTGACATCAATCAATCATGTTGCTACGTTGTTTAATATTACAGAGATTTTCTTCTTTTTTAGGGTTCCGTACCCAAAGGGTAAAAACGGGACCCTATTTCTAAGACTCCCTGTCCGTCTGTCTGCCACCAGGCTGTATCTCATGAACCGTGATAGCTAGACAGTTGAAATTTTCACAGATGATGTATTTCTGTTGCCGCTATTTAAAAATAAATATTTAAGTGGGGCCCCCATACAACCTAATATAGACTTGCACTTGGCCGGTTTTTATGTTTTGGGTACCTACGCAGGCATCCACATTAAAAATTTCGACGTACCTACGTAAAAGATTTCTCATGAAAAATAATATAATTTATAACTTTTAATGGTGTCCATAATCATTGCAGTCAAAATAAAAGTCCTGTAAAGATTAAATTATTATTTTTATTTTCAGGCCAGCGTTTTATCTGTACGCAGTCCTGAAAGTGGCTTCAGGAGCGCTCATGTTGAGTATAGACCTGGAGTTCAAGCAGCCGGCACAGAACCTTCTGGAAGATGTCATCACTGTGTTCAGGAACGTCGAAATTGTTGCGCTTTTCATTGCGTGCTTCATTATGGGTAAGATTTTATAAACTGTAATAAATCTAGGTACTAAAATGCCAAAAATCGTATTTTTTTAACAGGTGTTCTACGAATAACATTTAAAAAAATCCAACTTTTAATTGAATAATATAACATCCCGAACATGTTAACTATAATTAAATTGTTAAAAAAATATGATTTTGGAATTTTCAAACTCAAATAGCAGCCGAGGGGATAGCTCTTGCAACGTTTATGGTTATTAAAGATACTTAAAAGTGAGTGAGGTAGACTACAGGTAGTCAAGCTCTGTTGTTTGGGTATTATCATTTTCTTATATGTACCTATATATTTTTGTGTTTTTCTCAGGAACTGCTTGGGGTTACATCGAGAGCTTCTTATTCTGGCTGCTCCAAGACCTAGGCGCGTCGCGTTCCCTCATGGGTATTACTATAACCGTGGGGGGTATCGCAGGCCTGCCACTCCTCGTGCTCTCAGGCCCCATAATCAGGAGGCTGGGACACGCCAACGTGCTCTTCATCGGATTCATATTCTATGCAATTAGATTACTCGGTAAGTGATAACATAATGAACAATGTACGTAGCTCGAGCTCTCTAATAAGATTGCAGAGAATTTCGTAGGTAAATTAATTTTCCTGACGGTAGAGTAGGTGCCTGCCACCATAATGTGGTATATAATACCTGTGTATCTGCGTAAATATGTTTTTATTTCAGTAGCCAGGTATTCTACGTACCTTCCAAAAGTTAGTTTACATTTTTCCACTTCAACTGAGATGCTACATTATGATTTGAAATTCTAGTTTCCCAGTGTTTAAACTTTACACTATAACGTTTTCGTTGACTAATTCAACTACAAAACAATATCAGGAACTTAATCTCTTACGATTACCTGAATATATTTTTATTTAAAATTATAATGTGGCATTGTGATGCCAAAATGCTGAAGTGGAAAAATGCCAAGTAATTTTTGGAGGGCTCCGTAGGGTAGAGATAGCGATGCCACTTTATATTAGATCTGTGCTTTCTTCCTTTGATAAAATTAATGTTCTTCTTTTTACCCATGTTAAGAACTTTTTATATTCATATATTTCTAATTAAGATCAGTTAGTAAGTGATTGAACCCGAGGTTAGCACCACTAGAGTAAGCGGCTCGTTCAGTGACTTTGTAAGCTGCGGGTCCACTTTCACCGTTTAGATCCCTTTCCCATTTGCTGATTTCCCTTTTGTTTCTACATACTTTCCTTTTTGCAAGTCATTTGGATAGTTGTCTATTACCTCCTATGCACATTTTCATAATACGCTAGGGCTTGTACTAAATACAGACCCAAACTAAACTTTGATTCTGTCATTGTGAAAGCTTGCGTGCTTTTAACAATGTGGTTGTTTAACAAAAGCTAAGTTTTAGAGCAAATATCAGACAAATCTAACTCATGCTGTACTTAATAACATTATTTGATTATAAAAAAAAAAATAAAAAAAAATAAGGATAAGCCAAAGACAAGAACTAATACAGGGTTAAATTAAATTAAATTATTAAATTAGCTAGCGAAACTCAGCAGACTTGTTTGGCATCGATACCTAAACATGGTACAACAAGTTGTTAAGTATATGAAGTATGAGTTGAGAAAATCAGTTTTTTGAGTTTAGATATCGATACCCATCACGTCTGTTAAATGTACAGAAACAAAAACAGATTTTTGAACTGATAATTGAATTGCAAATATGTACACTTCATACGGTCGTTGACCTCAAAATAAATTATCATCAAATATTTTTTTTGTTTTATCACGTTTAGATATGGATTCCCATCACGTCTACTGAGTTTCACTAGCTAATTTAATTTGACCCTGTATAAGAAGGAACCACTAATATATCAGGAATTTTCGACTCAACCACTTAAAATATCTTAATTATCCATTAGCATAACACCTGTTTCGTTTTTACAGGTTACTCATTGATCTACAACCCATGGCTGTGCCTGGTGTTTGAGGCGCTGGAGTCAGTGACGTCATCGCTGTCGTTTACCGCCGCCGTGACGTATGCGGCGCGCCTGTCCTCCACCACCACTGACACCTCCGTGCAAGGACTTCTCGGCGGAATTTACTATGGAGTTGGTACGTTAGCAACCTAGCCTTCTTCAATTGAGTTGGAACAGTCAACCCTTATGCGACGAAATATCTGCACCAGGGTTTGCCTCTTAAAAAGTCTGGCTGGAATAATATGCATCGTAGGTATTATAAAATCGATGTTCTAATCCAGTTTCAACCTATATATTGATTTTCATTTGTTTTATAGGCAAAGGTGCTGGAAGTCTTATCGGCGGTTACCTGATGAAGTTCTTTGGTACCAGACCAACTTACCAGATATTCTCCGGCGCGACATTCATCACTGGCTGCATTTATTATTTATTCAATACATTTTATTTACGGAAGAGGGCAGTGGTCTACGAAGACGACTTCTGTAAGAAGAAGCAAACACCTGCGGATGTTGAGGGCAATGAAACTAACAAGGACGGTGATAAAACTGTCCCAGCGATAGATGTCGCTAGTAAAACTGAAGCTAAACTAGTTAACACTGTCGTGGACAAAGTCAAAGAACCGGATTCGAACCGCACGAAGTTAGTGCCCGACAATGCAGATGGCGGTAGTGACTCTGGTGTTGATAACCCGGCTTACAACGAGACCGACGCGGCCGAAGCCAAGAAAGAAGAAAACAAAGTACCCTCTGTGTGATATGCATTACATACAAATTAGAGTTTAAACGTAATGTAGATATAATATATTCAGAAGTCGCATTGCGACTAATGTAGGCAATAATAACTATAATAATAATTGTAAGCCGAATTTAGTAGTTACAATAAGTATACTAAAAATACACGTTTTACTTGCTCTAAAACAATTTTTTTTTTGATGAGAATGTCGACAACATTTTGATTTCCTCTGACTTGAACGACGGGTCTAAAATACTGAGTATAAAACAATACAAACAGATCTTCACTTTAGTACCTACCTAATTTATGATTGAATAGTACCTCTAACCAGAAAGTTTTTTTTAAGGCTTGTCGATCTAAATTATTTTTAACGTCGCGGTCGTTGTTTTATCCATGTCATACTTCCTGTCAAGAAGCAGTCGCACAATTTAATTGTGTTCCTAATGTCTAAGTACTAGAGCTGCAGTGAGTAATTGATGAATAAATTATAATAATGAATAATATTTATTAATAAATATTGTTATTGTAACAGATTTTTTATTCCCACCAATTAAAGATCATCATATCTATAAACATAATGATTATATCTGACCCCTATGAACTTGCTGTCGAGAACACGTAAAAATCTAAATATGAAGGTATTTAAAAAATATTTGGTAATACTAATTGGTTCTTAAGAGCATTTACGCCGTACGGCATTTCATATACACTTTCAAACCTTTATTTTTCGAAAAGTTAGTACAGAACATTTTGGAAAAATAGTGTTACAGCCAAATTAGACCGATTTTAATTTTTCCGTAGAAGCAGAGATTTCCGGTTATCTTTTTTTAAATAAGACATTTCGAAAATGTTCTCTACTAAATTTTTAGACCTTTGTATCCTCATGCGTATGAAGTTTTAATTTAATCGGTTCATTAATTTCGAAAAATAAGGGCTTGAAAGTTTGTACGGAATGCTGTACGGCGTAAACGCTCTTATTAATGAACACAAGAACAAGAATCACTGAAAAATTAAGCGTCGATGCAGGAACATAATAGATATCTTACTCTAAGTTCACATAAGGAAACTTTGAAACCACCTACATAAACTTTAACCAGAAGGGTAATTGCGTAACACACTATCAGTAGGAATGGCTTTCGTTTTGACAGTTCAATCACATTCATTGCGTTATTTACGTCGGTCGCTGAGCAGACAAATTTTTCGAACATAATATTATGAAGCAATGGATTACGCAATTAGGGTGCAGGAGTCTTTTGGTGTATTTATGCATGCAGAGTGTTGTTTGATTACTAAGAATCAACAGTCGGTAGCAAGCTGGAGTACTTTCGGATTAAAATAAGTCGATGTCGGGTAATGCGGTAATGCCACATTTTCATAAGATTTTGTTTGTTTTGATGAACGCGCTAATAACAGGAACTACTGGTTCGAATTGAAAAATTTTTATTGTGTTGAATAGTCCATTTATTGAGGAAGGCTAAGGCTATATAACATCACGCTACAACTAATAGGAGTGAATCAATGAAAAAGGTTGAAAAAACGGGAAAAAATATTCCTTTTGAGAGCTTCCGTTGCGTACGCTGCGTAAACGATTAAAGTTACGCAAACGTATGTATGACGGGATTGTTACCCTTTAAAAGTTCAAAAAAAAAGTCCGTGAGAGCAATGTCTCTCTTTTAATGTTGCCTCACTAAAACCTTTTTTATGCTAATCAAATTTGTTTTAAAATAATGCATTATTTGCGAAGGTGTTTTTATAAACATGTTAAAAAAATTAAACCGACTTCAAAAAGAAATTAACTCAAAATTATGGAATAACTTTAATTTCGGAAGTCGGTGTCTTTGGGATCTGTATTTTTTATAGTTTTAGTTTTTTGCCACCGACTTCCGAAATTAAAGTTATTTCATAATTTTGAGTTAATTTCTCATTGAAGTAGGTTTTTTTTTTTTTTAAATTACTTTTTATTTCATAATTTTTAGTTTTTGCGCTAAGAATTTGACCATGGTTTTGAGATGTTTTCCCTTTGACACTATACCCGTAGCTCGTATCAATAAGCCAGGCCGTCACACTTGCACGTATTAGTCCATATCTTGAAAATTACTGAATCGATTTTGATGAAACTTGCACTGTTCCCTAAGTTGAAGTAAATGTAAGCCAATACAAAAAAATGGTCACGATCCGATCAATAGTTGCGGAGAAATGTGTGGACAAACATACATACGTCTATAAAATTTTGTATATATGTTTGGAAGCCCTAATAGATTGTCATATGTGAATATAATGTAATTCCAATAATATTACATACATAGGTACGTGTCGAATTGATAACCTCCTTTTTTTGAAGTCGGTAATAACTCCGCAAGGCGGCCGGTCGTGAACCTCAATTTGTGAAACTGCATTTAAATGGACCCGCATAACCGGTACAAATTGCCTCCGAAAGAATAGCAACAGCCATAGGTACACCTACTAGAATCAAAAGCAATTAATTCCATATGTGTTCGAATAAGGCCATTCGCTCTCATACTGTACAACTCGAATCTAAACTTTTTGTATGTTTGTTACGCTCGCGCTTTTACGCTAAAACGGCGGAACGGATTTGTACGAATTTTGGCACATGGGCACACCATGACGTGGATTTAGGACATACGATACTTTTTATTCCGATATTTCCATGGGATCGAGACTTATGCGGGTGAAACCGCAGGGCACAGCTAGTGTTATATATTCACATTCCTAATATAATTTAGGTACCGAGTTGTCGAAATAAGCCGGAGCGACTGGAAAAAGCAAAATGTGAACGATAAAGTTTTATGACAAATTTTTACAGTTTGCTAACATAAGAGCAGGATACCTGAATGCGAAGAACTACTAGAACAATAGAGCTGATATCTATATTATCTTATTAGATGATCGAATGGAATGTAGACAACTTTCCACTTAAGGTGCTCTAAATATTTTGTACAAATATGTGACACTTTCTACAAAGGTTTGCTCGAGAACCATATTGATTATCGTGCTAATAGTGTAAATTGAAACTTGGGCTTGGGTCATCTGAATCGTGCCTCTAGCGTTCTACATATTAGAGTACCGCTAAAAATTATCGCAGTTTTACACCCAACGCATCTGTCCACAGCATGTGTACTTAGCCATAGTCATCATTTTCTAGTCAGTTGTTGTGTAGAGCACCCGCGTAACTCGGTATTAACAAATGTGTCTCACACACGTCTAAAATGAATCGAATAGTACTGGTCGCTGTTTTGTTAAATTGTTTTCATATTCATCATGTTTATACCGCCAACCTGCCTGGACCTTTAGTGTACGTTGTCACACCATCTCCGCGACCGCCACAAACCGATACGGGGAGATCAGCGCCGTTCTACTACCACAAGTGGATGAGCAGGATGGACACGCCACAGAACGCAACACTTACCACCACGACAACAGTGAGGACAAAAACGCCTGACTTGATATTTGCGGAATTTGAATCGAACAACAACAATATGAAATCAATTCGAAAACTTTTGGAAAAAGAGAGAATCCGATCGACTACGACTACAACTACGACTTCTACACCCAGACCTATTTATGTTCCTGACTCGGAAGAAACGAATGATGATTCAAATTATGGTTTACCAGCACCGTCGACGGACAAGCCAGTGAAAACTGATATGACTGATTATTTTGCTTTATATAATAATTTGTATAACTCAGGCCCAGTGTACGAGCCTTCAGCTCCATCCTCTAGTGCGCCGTCACCTCCAATAACCACCACCACAACAACAACAACGACGCAATCGCCCATGGATAATGTACAAAATATTTGGCATATCATAGACAATGAGAAACATGACCAATTTACTGGTGCATGGGAAGAAGAGCCCATAAGTCCCGAACAAATGTCTAAAGATGTTCTAAACAAAGATAATTCACAAAGTGATGATGTTCAGCCAAATGAAGACAAGACTGAAGAAGATGCAGGAATTGATGACAACTTTGCTTTACCAGGGTGAGTGTTCAATTGTTCAATCCTATAATTAGTCGGTCAGCAAGAAGTTGAAATTAGTTTTAATATTCAGACTTAATTAATGTATATTGCAGTGTTGTAGAGTAGTTTTTAAATAAGGTTTTATTATTGTTTACAGATTTGGCACTAATCCCGGTAATGGAGCCGAAAACGAATCTCGAGCAATACGCACAGAACCGAATATCCGCTTTCCATACATTGACCTAAAACCGTTCCAAATGAAAAATATGAAGAAATCTCAATTCAATTCCTTCTCTAACGGTAAAAAAGGCAACAATATGTTTAACTTGGACAGCTTTACTGAGTTAAAAAATCCTGTTAGAGGCGAAGTTCAAGATCCTGCAGTCCCCATGCGTCAACCTATAGATCGCTACAATCCTGCGCAGCCATACTTACCTCAACCACCAACCTACGGTGAAAAATCAAAACAGTCTGCTTCAGGTCCTCCCCTACTACCTTCACCACCCTCTGGTCCCCCTCCTCGTCCCTTGAATACCGTCGCCAGCTTAATACCTCCCCCACCCCCGCCTAAACTTACAGCGGACGATTTTCCAACACCAACCTCCTATGAGTCCTTTCCACCGTACGCACCTGCTCCAGCACCGCGCCCTATTTCTTCTTACCAACCACCAATGGACTCGGGACCAGATTCACCTCCTAGTGGGGGCGATGACGATGGAACCCCATCCGACATAGGCTACAGATACAAGCCTCCTTCTGCCCCTGCTCCACCATCACAACCTTTTGTCCCCACGATTTCTCCGCCCAGTAAACCATTTATGGGTTATTCCTATAACAAGCCACCGATGACTCAAGATAACGACGATAGCCCACCTATGATGGATATAGGTAGCAAACCTGACTTCCAAGGCTACCAATACAGTAAACCAGCTGCACCTCCTTTGCCACCGCAGGACCACGCACCTAGCTACGGTCATCATGGCGGACCACCACCTACGTACCAGCCTGAATCTGACTATCCTGAGCTCATCTTTAATAACCAACACGATAACATGGGCGACGGGAAAGGTGGAGACGCTATGAAAGGGAATGACATGGGTATGGTGCCACCGCCTCCCCCATCTGACGACATGAAGCCAGACTCTCATGGACCTCCAATGGACGATCAGGGATTTCCTAATGATTTTCCCGGAGATTTCAAGTACCACCACGACTTTGATGAGCACGACCACGACCACTATCATTATCACCACACAACGACGTCGACTACAACAACTACAGATATGCCTCGTGTCAACAGATACAGTTATTATTACCTAGGAAAGAAGCTTTACTATTTGCCTCTGTACTTTAGTGTATATTTCATCGTTTATGTGGGAGCTCTCATCATCAAAGCCGTACTACGTCATAAGATTACGTATCCCAACAGCTGGAGACCAAACGGCACAACAGCAGGTTTCTTTTCAAAGAGGTCCATTGAATCGCATCTTTCGAACGAGAATCTTCACGAGATCACTGGGAGGGTAACGCGAGCTATAGCTTCAGCAGCTGAAAAATATGTTGGTGAAAAGAGCAAACAACAATAAGAAACTTCAAGATACTTCAACTTATTGTTGATACTTCAAGAGAATTGATTCAGACGAATCTTCTATCCGTAGCCATGAAAATAGGTGTATATAGATTCTATCCAATTCGTCAGTAGTTTAAGTTCGTTGTGAACTGGACACGTTTAATCGTTACCCAATGTTCTTTCTTGTTTGAATGTAGTTCATTGTCACAACACTAATGTTAGCAGTTAATTAATTTAAGTTGAAATATAAAATATACTAAAAATAATTGCATTTTATTGAATCCCTGTCATAAATAATAATAACAAAAATAATTTATCGTTTTTATACTGAGAAATTCAAATACGACACACGGTTTTTAGGGTTCCGTACCAAAATGGTAAAAACGGAACCCTTATGGTGAGACTAAGTCTGTCTGTTTGTCTGTCACAGCTGGATATTTCAAGAACTACTAAATGCTATCAACTTGAAATTTGGAATAGTTTTAGATGACGTTTGCCCAATTATTTTGCAAATAAGAAAGAAATAAAAATATATGTATATTTTTTGCAACAGGGACTGAAAGGGGGTCCGAAAAATTCGAAGTGGGGCTACTAGGGCATGTGGGGTATGAAAGAGCGCAGTTTGCACATTCTTAAACATTTTTTCTTTTTTTTTAGGCCGCATAGTTTTCGACTTTTGTTGAAAAATGTAAATAAAATACCGTTCCCCCCCCCCCTTATCTCCGAAGTTTGCAAAGAGAAAAATCTGAAATAATCCTATGTGATAGAAGTTATGTAAAGATTACTGGAAAAATAAAACGAAGTCTCTAAATAGCACACTTTTCAGAAATTATCAACAAAAGTTACATTAATTCCACTATCGGTCAAGAGATGGCGTCACATAAAACTGCAATATTCTACACCGCAGTGCACAGTGTTAAAATTCTCTGATATAGGCCTAGCCGCTGAAAATTTAAAAACATAATATGATGGTACGGAACCCTCGGTGCGCGAGTCCGACTCGCTCTTGCCCGTTTTTTTTTAATGTGTGAGAAAACCACTAGTCGGTCAAAATAGAAGTGCATTTGGATATTTCTAGTACCTATGTATTTAGAATCCGCTTATGAGATGAGTGTAAATGAAAATTTCAGTTATAAAAGGCAAACGTATCTATTGTATTCTTATTAAAATAATATTTATAATACGAAAACAACGATGAACTAGTTATGTAAAAAACTACCGATTTGTTGTATACTATTTACAAAGTTGACTGAATTCAAATTATTGGGTAGTTATGTAATAAGAATTTCAAAATAATTTTTCACAAACTTTTCCTTAAGTTCAAATAAGATTAGTCACACCGGAGACAGATGGTTTTTTACCACTCGATTCACCAAGACGTTTAAATAAATTGGCAAATTGATTAGATCTAGGATAGAAAAGTGAAATGGCTAGGTGTTAACATTAAGATTTATTTTAGTTATTTTACTTGCTAGTTTCCACATATCCTATTTGGGCTTTTTCATTAAGTTTATAAAATAAATCCCAGAAAGCCATCCTGGATTTGTAATTTCTCTTCTCAACTTGGAGTTCTGAGTCGATACGCAGGTAGTTCAGCGCTCCCTTAGTAACAGCAGGCCACTGTACGGGCAGGAGGTCAGTTGTCTGCGGAGTTGGGTTTCTGGAACAGTAAATGGAACATGAGCTGTCACTAGTCGAGAAAATATTAGGTCAAGGAAGTCTTGCCAAGTGAGGTTTTATGAATTAACGCACTTGTCAACTGAATTTATGTAGTCACGAGCATAAGTATTTATACACTTGGCTTTATTCAAAGGCGATTTTCTCCCTTATTTTTGAATGAAATTTTATATTATTAGGAACATAGTATTTTCGAACCCATAGGTTTATGTCAAGTCGTATTTCAACGTTGCATTCGTTATTTCGTGAAAAAATCGCAATTTATAGTTGCCAAGTGTTGACATATTCTGTGCTCGTGACTGTAGGTACCTAATAAAAATGATGAAGTTGATGCAGAAAATAAGTGTATTACTTTAGAATATTTTTTACGTACCCGAATTTGACAAAGTTAGCCCATAGCGTGGTCACGCGGTCGATGATAAGTTGATCTTCAAGCGTGGGATTTTCCATATAAGATATATCGAAGATATATCCAATTTCATCTGCATGTGACGCACCTGGTGCTGTCACATTCATTCTGTGTTTGACCAAATTTCTGTCGCCATCATAGGCAAACAAGTAGTGATATATATTTCTGGTTCCAATATCCAGATATTTTTGGATAGTTCGCGCAGCAGGATAATTAAAGGAGAAATCGGAACTAAATCTTATAATTTCTTCTTTCACATCTTCACTTATTTTCTCATCCCCAATGTAGAAATGCCTCACCATTTCTTCCATTTCAATAATTTCTTCATCACCAAAGTTAAAACTTGTGACTAAACTCTCATGAAACAAGTTTAGTGTTGCAAATTCTGCGGATGACATGGTTTCATACGTTACAAGAAATTCATCACTGTTGTGTCCTACAATGATGGGCACATTGCTAAGATTCGGCTTTACGTTGAGCGGATGCTCGTAAATAAACTTTTCAGAATTATCTATATCTGTTTCCACACAAGGACGAAAATCTAACCCAAGTTCTGACGTCGATGCAATTAATAATTTAGTGTCGACCGTGGTCAGAAACGTTAAGGCTTGTCCTGTGTCCATTGTTTTAAAACCAAGGTGTGCAGACAACTTTAGATGTGCTGTCGTATCGGGTTCGAATAATGACCAGGAACCTAGTGCATTGCCGCTTTGTGTTATTACTTTATCAAATAGTTTTTCTTGGCTGTATAATAATTGGAAGTCTACCGATGCTCCGCCAGCGCTTTCACCAGAAATCGTTATTTTATCAGAATCACCGCCAAACGCTTCTATATTGTCTTTAATCCATTTGAGGGCTAACTGTTGATCTTTTAGACCTTGGTTTCCAGGTACGTTAGGAGTGTCGAGACACATAAATCCATAAGGACCTAATCGGTAATTTAAGGTTACTAAAATGATTTCTTGTTTAACTAAATAACGCGGTCCATAAAGGAATCTGCCTGAGAATCCAATTGAAAATCCTCCACCATAAATCCACACCAAGACCGGCAGCCTGTTTCTAGAATTAGCTGAGTTTGGCACATAAATGTTTAGATGAAGGCAGTCCAATGTTCCTACTACAGTTCCATTAAATTCTTCAACTTGTGGACATATTGCTGAATCATCGTAAGCTTCAAAAACTTCACCAAAGCCGGGATGGGGTGTAGACGGCTAAAAAAACAAAGTAAGGTTTTTTTACATTTTGATCTAAGCCCAACAAACAAACTTTTATCTGTAAGCACTTAACTTACCCCAAAAGGATTACTTTTATCCACATTTGCGTATGGTATTCCCATGAACATGGAATAATCGCCATCAGCAGCTTTAAGACCACGAATTAAGCCAAATTTCGAGTCTACTAATGGGTCAATCCTCGATAATGCACGACCATTCTGGATCAGACCAAGTAATAATGGTAAAATTATTTTGAATTTGAAATCCCACATGATGTTCACGGTTGGCTCGCGTGAGGTGAACTGACACTGTTAAAAATTCGAGGTGATCAAGAGATTAATAAGGGCCTTGTCGTTTTGTGAAGTGTGCAGAGGAGATAAATATGTACCTACAGATGTTTCTGAAGCCATGGATGGGCGATAGATTTAGATAACATTGATTTTGATAACTCATTGCGAAACCGCAAGACAAGTGATAGTGTAGACTTGTTGAGAATTATGTTTTCTTAAATAAGAGACATTGTCTGATTATTGACTACCAACGAGATTGGTTTAGGGTCATTTTACAACTTAAATATGCACGTCTTGATATCTTGTCACTTTAGTTATTGATTTCGGCGGCAGAAATATAATTTCTACCAATGTTTATTATGTCTTTTTTTTTTTTTTTGGATGGGAAATCATCAAATGACCCCTCCCGCTCTGGGTGGAGCGGAAGGGAGTGTCAGACTCTTACTGACTAAAACCCACCCGTGTTCCTTCCTTAGCCCTTTATGTTCTGGGCCAGCGGTAACCCTTTCGGACAATCCCGCTGACCCGGCAGGCTTCGGCCGTATGGGGCCCCTCCTCGATGCTGACATCTCTTTGAGGCGCGTGGAACACGTACGCGCCGTCCGGCACGGGCATGCGGTGCTATTCTGTATAAGTTTCACCGTGAAAACTTAGGTGAAGTGAGCGTGGAGTGAGCTGTCACTAGTGTCAATTCCTAGCAAAAACAAACTCACTTCACCTAAGTTTTCACGGTGAGATTTTTACAGAATCGACCGGCTGGTCCTGATCGGACGGTGAGCTACCCATTACTCTCCGCCCGCAGGCCCGCGCCTACGGTGGCCGGGTCACGCGGCTCCCGACGCCCGGAGCGTCTCCGTTTATTATGTCTCGCGTTCTTTTTCTATTTTTGATCCACTTCAAAAAGGAAGAGGTTCGCAATGCGGATGTTTATATGATTTAAATTATATTTTTAAATGTATGTTAAATATTGATTTTTTTAATGTATGATCTACGGCATAACTCCGTCATAAATTTTTTGTTCGAAAGAGGTCTATTCCGAAACGGTCAGATCTGATGATGAATTTCGGAAACCCACAAAGGAACTCTTCAATAAAGGCTAGCAAATCAACCGCAATCGCGGTTGATCTGTACCCTCTAAAGGAGTACGCAAATGTGTTCAATAGCTTCCCGTCACTGATATTCACATGTATGTGAATTTCAATACCTAGCAAGTAGTGTTATATGAATTTGTGTGGGGTAGGTAGGTACAAATAAAAAGTGAAAAATAAAAACTTTTGTTACAAAAAAAAAACAACAGACTTCAAAAAAAAAATCACTACAAAGTGAAAAATAACTTTAATTTCGGAAGTCGATGTTAAAAAACGAAAATGCGGAACCAACGACACCGACTTCCGAGATTAAAGTTATTTTTCACTTTGTAATGTTTTTTTTAAGCTGTCTTAACAATTAGTTAATTCGTCGTAGGTTTGTTGCCAAATGCCGTTGAATATTGGCCATACTTATCTCGATTTTTTCTAGTAACCGGAATCCGGATACGCTTGTCAGTCACCTTTCACCTTAACCTTAAAAAATGGTTCCCTACGATATTTCCCGAGGAGGAGCGTTTTCCTCTTTATCGTCGCTGCGCGTGCGAAACCGCGTAACAGCAAAACGGTCAAAATTTTAATATCGTGCTAGCCGATTCTAAACGCTTATTGGCTTATCGGGTAGCACGATATTTAAATTTATATAATATATATCGTGCTAGCCGATAAGCCAATAGGCGTTTAGAATCGGCTAGCACGATATTAAAATTTTGCGCGTCAGTCCCTGTGGTAAAGCTCGTCCCGCCATCTTCGTCTTGGCCTGCCGCGATGGCGTCGTGCGTTTAGTGGGACCCAATCGGTAGTTTTCTTAGCCCAATTGTCATCTGGCATGCGGCAGACATATCCAGCCCAGTCTCACTTAAGTTTAGCGGCTTTCTGGGTAACGTCTGTTATCTTGTTCTGTCTGTTATCTTTTAGTTTTTAAACTTATTTTTTTTGCTTGTTCCTTTTCTTATTCTTACTCCATACAGATACCTAATGGATTTATTGCGGTCTTTTTTCGAATTTACAACTGAACTAGTAAAGAAAGTGACGTTACGAAAATAAAGATGAAATCCCTTCACGAAAGCTCAATAAAATGCTACTGAAACCGACTGAAAGTATTACATAAGAAAGTAGGGGGAACATTTTGTAGGCAGCGCACTTTCCGAGTTACAAGTATCTACTTCATTCATTTATTAGGATTTATGTTCAATAGATCTAGTATTGAAGATAATGGATCTTTTATTTGAATTTGAGACATGATCAAATCTTAATTTACACAATGGAGTTATATCTCTTTAAACCTAGCACAAAAACTATAAGGTATTAAATACCTACAATGGTTATTTTAGTGGACAAGCCGTGACAGTGAAATGACTTTAATTATTGTTTAATTCACTACAAGATCAAAAATAATTGACGAAATTCAAATTTTCTTACGTTTTTTGCAATTTGCAGGTCAGTGACAGTATCTTGATCAAAATATGATTCGCGACTATAACAGGTACGTATTTACAGAATTATAATAATTAGAATCATTAATACATCTTTATATGTTAGATTTGTACCATATGAACAAATCTCTTATGGAAAAGTGCTTAAGGTACAAATCTAACTTAGAGAGATATTTTAATGATTTTAATGATTTTAATGCCTAAAAAAATGCTTTCTAAATTCGGCACAATTAGATACGCTTGGTATTATCAGCGTGCTAGTCAAAGACCAATTCGTATCAATGAAAAAAAAAAAATAGAAAAAATTAAATTAAATGAAAAGCTTTTACAAATACTTATAATTGCACATAGCTTAATAAATGCAATAACTGTGGGCAAAATGCAGCAAACCTATTTAATTTGTTGTAGGTGAAAGTGACATTTTGCGGTGTAGCCTAGGTATGTGTGCTAAATTGGCTAAAATTGGACTTCCGCACCTCTTTTGTTTTTAAATGTGTGAGAAAACCACTAGTCGGTCAAAATAGAAGTGCATTTGGAAATTTCTAGTATGTATTTAAAATCCGCTTATGAGATGAGTGTAAATCAAAATTTCAGTTGTAAAAGGCAAATGTCTCTATTATATTCTTATTAAAATAATATTTATAATACGAACACAACGGTGAACCAGTTATGTAAAAACCTACCGATTTGTTGTATACTATTTACAAAGTTGACTGAATTCAAATTATTGGGTATGTAAGTAATAAGAATTCCAAAAGTATTTTTCACAAACTTTTCCTTAAGTTAAAAAAAGATTAGTCACACCAGAGACAGATGGTTATTTTACCACTTGAATCACCAAGACGTTCATTAAAAATAAATTGGCAAATTGATTAGATCTAGGATAGAAAACTGAAATGGCTATGTGTTAACATTAAGATTTATTTTAGTTATTTTACTTGGTAGTTTCCTCATATCCTATTTGGGCTTTTTCATTAAGTTTATAAAATAGATCCCAGAAAGCCATCCTGGATTTGTAATTTCTATTCTCAACTTGGAGTTCTGAGTCGATACGCAGGTAGTTCAGCGCTCCCTTAGTAACAGCAGGCCACTGTACGGGCAGCAGATCAGTTGTCTGCGGAGTTGGGTTTCTGGAACAGTAAATGGAACATAAGCTGAGTCACTAGTCGAGAAAATATTAGGTCAAGGAAGTATTGCCAATTAAGTGAGGTTTTATGAATTAACGCACTTGTCAACTGAATTTATGTACCTAATAAAAATGATGAAGATGATGCAGAAAATAAGAGTATCTATTACTTTAGAATATTTTTTACGTACCCGAATTTGACAAAGTTAGCCCATAGCGTGGTCACGCGGTCGATGATAAGTTGATCTTCAGGCGTGGGATTTTCCATATAAGATATATCGAAGATGTATCCAATTTCATCTGCATGTGACGCACCTGGTGCTGTGACATTCATTCTGTGTTTGGCAAAATTTATGTTGCCATCATAGGCAAACAAGTAGTGATATATATTTCTGGTTCCAATATCCAGATATTTTTGGATAGTTCGCGTAGCAGGATAATTAAAGGAGAAATCGGAACTAAATCTTATAATTTCTTCTTTCACATCTTCACTTATTTTCTCATCCCCAATATAGAAATGTCTCACCATTTCTTCCATTTCAATAAGTTCTTCATCACCAAAGTTAAAACTTTTGACTAAACTCTCATAAAACAAGTTTAGTGTTGCAAATTCTGCGGATGACATGGTTTCATACGTTACGAGAAATTCATCACTGTTGTGTCCTACAATGATGGGCACATTTCTAAGATTCGGCTTTACGTTGAGCGGATAGTCGTAAATAAACTTTTCAGAATTATCTATATCTGTTTCCACACAAGGACGAAAATCTAACCCAAGTTCTGACGTCGATGCAATTAATAGATTAGTGTCGACTGTGGTCAGAAACGTTAAGGCTTCTCCTGTGTCCATTGTTTTAAAACCAAGGTGTGCGGACAACTTTAGATGTGCTGTTGTATCGGGTTCGAATAATGACCTGGGACCTATTGCATTGCCGCTTTGTGTTATTACTTTATCAAAAAGTTTTTCTTGGCTGTATAATAATTGGAAGTCTACCGATGCTCCGCCAGCGCTTTCACCAAAAATCGTTATTTTATCGGAATGACCGCCAAACGCTTCTATATTGTCTTTAATCCATTTGAGGGCTAACTGTTGATCTTTTAGACCTTGATTTCCAGGTACGTTAGGAGTGTCGAGACACATAAATCCATAAGGACCTAATCGGTAATTTAAGGTTACTAAAATGATTTCTTGTTTAACTAAATAACGCGGTCCATAAAGGAATCTGCCTGAGAATCCAATTGAAAATCCTCCACCATAAATCCACACCAAGACCGGCAGCCTGTTTCTAGAATTAGCTGAGTTTGGCACATAAATGTTTAGATGAAGGCAGTCCAATGTTCCTACTACAGTTCCATTAAATTCTTCAACTTGTGGACATATTGCTGAATCATCGTAAGCTTCAAAAACTTCACCAAAGCCGGGATGGGGTGTAGAAGGCTAAAAAAATAAAGTAAGGTTTTTTTACATTTTGATCTAAGCCCAACAAAAAAACTTTTATCTGTAAGCACTTAACTTACCCCAAAAGGATTACTTTTATCCACATTTGCGTATGGTATTCCCATGAACATGGAATAATCGCCATCAGCAGCTTTAAGACCACGAATTAAGCCAACTTTAGAGTCTACTAATGGGTCAATCCTCGATAATGCACGACCATTCTGGATCAGACCAAATAATAATGGTAAAATTACTTTGAATTTGGAATCCCACATGATGTTCACGGTTGGCTCGCGAGAGGTGAACTGACACTATTAAAAATTCGAGGTGATCAAGATATTAATGAAAATGAAGTGTGCAGAGGAGATAAATATGTACCTACAGATGTTTCTGAAGCCATGGATGGGCGATAGATTTAGATAACATTGATTTTGATAACTCATTGCGAAACCGCATGACAAGTGATAGTGTAGACTTGTTGAGAATTATGTTTTTCTATATATAAACATATATAAAAGGAGAAGCTGACTGACATATCAACGCACAGCCGAAACACCTGGGTCTTGGAACGTGGAATTTTGCACACGGCTTCTTTTTATAATGTAGGGGAGTACTAAGAAGGGGTTTTTGGAAATTCCACCTTTATTCCTTGAGTTAATAAACTTGAAACTTTGAACGAATATTTATCTAAGTAAATTATGAAGCTTGGCATTTTTTGTTTTTCTAAACTACCCCCTAAAAGGCGATTGGGGGGTGTCAAAATTTGTAAGGAAGAATTTTAACGCGCGGTCCGATTAACTCGAAACTTAGTATTTATACTTAAAACCAAAAATAAAGAATAACGTGAATCAGGGTTTTTCGAAAATCTACCCTTAACGGGGTGAAAAGGGGTATTTAATTATACGGGCGAAGATTTTACTGCGTGGCTTGATTAACTCGAAAATTGGTATAAATAATCTTTGAGTCAAGTAATGAACATATCCCAAATCCCAAACGATTTTTCGAAATTCCACCCCCGTGGGGGTGGAATTTCGTAAAATCGGTCGACTGGTATCAGCCCGCTCGCGCCATGCCTAGCGGGCCCCATCTCTATCTTATAGTACTCTTTGCCCCATCTCCAAGTGCGGGCGAGCCCACGACCGATCCTTTTCTTTTAGCACGTTTTTCATTATTATACATTTTGCTCCTAAAAGAGTTTCGTCAATTTGGAGAATACCCTTATACCCCACAAAATGCTTCCCACTATCGAGATCTAAATTAAAAACTGTATCGATCATCGGTGTTCCCACAGAGCGTGTAATCTTTTAGGTGTTCCGACGACGTGCGCCTGCTTGTCACTTTGCATTGTGGGCTGTGGCCCGAAAAAATGTACTTAATCTAGCTTCTTACTTTCCGTATTAGTAGATTCATATATTTTTCTTATTTCAAAATTAATTAAATGGAACGTATTATGTAGGTAATAATAAGCTTGTGTAGGTCTTGGTGGTAGATTATTTAATTGATTGCTTTTGTGTGAAGTTATAGTATGTAAGCTTAGAATTTCGAATAGGTCTCCAAACATCCTAGGGTGGGCACCAGACTATTCTAGGGTGGGCACGGACCACCCGACCCCTTCCCCCCTATATACGCCTATGCCAGCGAAAGAGCCAAAATAGTCTCCGACACACGACACCCTTGCACGACAACATCCTTGTGCCACAAAGGCTGAAAAGCCGAAACAGTTTTTTAAAGTGTATCGCGTCCCACTCACTGGTGAACCAACACAAGAAAGACTGAAGCTGTAGCGAGACAGTGCTTCCTTACCCAAACCGTTCGTTTCACTTTCATTCATAGACGACTCCGCTTTGAAGTGTAAATTTAGTGCTGTTCCACAAAGGATGGGACACTTAATATCGTGTCCTGCATATCCTGTCAGCTGCACGTTACAGGAACTGGTAGACGCTGGTGATGGCGCCAAACAAGTAGCCGAATTCTGGGCCGAGTCCATTTAGACACGCTAAGAAGAAAAAGGGGTGGATTTTACTGCTTTCTTCCATTAACTGGAAAATGGGTATCGGTCTTAGAGTCAAGTTATGAAAACATCCCAAACGATTTTTCAAAAATCCATCCCTGTGGGGGTGAAAAGCGGGGATACAGTTTATTTGAAAAATCTGATTCCTTTGATCTACAAACTTAAAAATTGGCCCGAATACTTATAATTATCTAAATAAATGATAAAGACCATAAACATACATTTTCGACATTTTTAGAGGAAAGTACGAAATACACGCGGGCGAAGTCGCGGGCAAAGTGCTAGTCTTAAATAAGAGAGATTGTCTGATTATTGACTACCAACGAGATTGGTTAAGCCATTTTACTACTTAAATATGCACACGTCTTGATATCTTGTCACTTTAATTATTGATTTCGGCGGCAGAAACATAATTTCTACCAATGTTTATTAGGTCTCGCGTCCTTTTTCTATTTTTAATCGACTTCAAAAAGGAGGAGGTTCGTTGGTTCTTATCCGCATTATCGTTTTTTGACTTAAGACTTCCGAAATTAGTTATTTTTCACTTTGTAATGTTTATTTTAAAGCTGTTTTCACTTTGTAATTAGTTAATTCGTCGTAGGTTTGTTGTGAAATGCCGTTGAATGTTGGCCATCTTATCTCGATTTTTTTTAGTATCCGGGATCCGGATACGCTTGTCAGTCACCTTTCACCTTAACCTTAAAAAATGGTTCCCTACGATATTTCCCGAGGAGGAGCGTTTTCCGCTATATGTAGATATAACGGATGTAAAAGGACACTTAACGAAGCCGAGAGTTACTCGTACTCCCCGTCATTGTAATTTTTTTTTTGTACTGTACTATTCCTGGGACATTCTGGTTACGGAGATATTGAAGGTCGAAATTCCACCTTTTCCTGACGTTTTTTTTTACAAAAACCAGTTTTTAAAGTTATAAAAAAACGTATAAATACGTTTATAACACAAATTTAACACCCCCACGACCCCTGTACCGTTGCATGCATATCTAATGTTTTGCGTGCGTTACATTGCGCACTACCGTCTGCGGTTAGGAATTTTACTGTAACAATATGTTGAGTTAAATGCTGCCCAATATATTTACTTGGTTTATGGATTTAAATTTTAACTACTGACAGTTTTAAAATCTAAATTTGTTGTTTTTTTTGCTATTTGTTATTTTTACGACTGTTACTAGTTAACTAGACAAATAGGTACAATGTGCAATATGTTGTCAGCAGCATCTATATCTCCACAACACAATTGACAAAATACAAGCCCCTTTATCTCATCATCACCTTCAATTGTTAAAACTTCAGTGATTCTCTACCTCTCCCGAGCGAACCGTGATCCCATTTAAGCTAACTATCTAACTAAAACCTGCAACCTAATTGCGTAACACACTATCAATCGGAATCCGAATCATTTTGAAGCAAATTGCTAATCGATTGCTTCATACGTTCGAAAAATTTGTCTTTAAAATTTGCTCAACACGTAAAGAACGCAATTGAATGTTGTTGAACTGTCAGAATAAAACCGATTCCGATTGATAATGTGTTACGCAATTGCCTCACTGTATTGTCCTACTGCAGGGCAAAGGCCTTCCTCTCCCTTTTCTACAGAATTTTGTCTTTTGCGAGTGCCGGCCAGTCTCTGCGGTAGGAGTCAAGCTCGTCCCGCCATCTTCGTCTTGGTCTGCCGCGATGGCGATGTGCGTTTACTGGGACCCAATCGGTGGTTTTCTTAGCACAATTGTCATCTGACATGCGTGACACATATCCAGCCCAGTCCCACTTAAGTTTAGCGGCCTTCTAGGTAACGGCTGTTATCTTGGTTTTGGCGCGCAGTATTGTGTTTCTTATACGGTCAGAAATTCGAACCCCCAGGATACTGCGCTCCATGACTCGCTGGAAAACCTCGAGCTTGGATCTCTGCTGAAGTGTCAAAGACCAGGTTTGAGCACCATGTGATAATGGGGAGAATACACGTGTCCATAATTCTCCTTTTGAGACATAGCGGTAGATCTCCTTTAAGAAAATGTTTCATTGACCAATACTTAGCTTCTCCAGGCGCTCTCGGTGAGCCGAGCAACTTCGTTGTCTTATCGCGCCTGGAAATAGACTATTTGGCCTAGATAGATATAGTCTTGGACATATGCAATCTCCCCAATATATATTTTATTTATTTACCTACTTAATTTGCACCACACATACCTACAAGTTATTAGTCAATATTAATAATAGTCTCCTTTTGATGCTGTTAGTCATGAGTTTGGTCTTTTACATGTTCATCCTAAGCCCAATCTCGAGGCTTGCCTTGTTCAAGTCTGCGAGCATGTTACCCAACTCAGCTGCTGATGAGGAAAAAAGTACGATGTCATCGGCGAAGCGGAGGTTCTATAGTCTCTTTTCACCGATGGCTAGTCCCTTTTCTGCCCAGTTTTGTCAACAGACCCCAAAAAGTCATTCGAACTGTGCAGTTCCTCGTTTTAACTTTGAGTTCTGTGTCAATATAGTCACATAGCACAGGTTACACTTTGTTACGATCTTCGATTTCTGAAGAATTGAGGTAATTAAAACTGGTCTGTTTATTATTGTTATATTTTTTCAGCATAGCCACTGGAGATGTGTAAACTAGTTCTGATGATACGTATACCTAGTATAACTACCTAAACTAACCAAAATTAGCACATAACGTAGTAACGCGATCAATGATAAAGTTCATCTTCAGGCGTCGGGTTGTTCCCCATGATATCTCGAGAAAAGTTTGTTCGTTAGTTTGAACGCGCTAATCTCTGGAACTACGAATCGGATTTAAAACAATCTTTTTGCGTTTGATAGCCCAATTCTTGAAGAAGGCCATTTAACATGCACAACACGCTAGGACTCATAGGAGTTAAACAAAAAGAAAAAAAAATAAGAAAGAATAGTAAGCAAAAACGAAGTAATAGCGCAGGCAAGTGATCCGAACTAGTATCAATTAATAGTCAAGTTCGCCTTTTGAAAAGTTTATCTTGTCGCTGTAGGCAAATAAGTAGTATTATATCTCCTTCACTCCGCTGCTGTCAAGATATTTTTGAACTCTTCGCACTACAGGATAATTAAAGTAAGTCTGAATATAATTTGATGATTCCTTGTTTTACTTCTCTACCTACTTATTTTTTCATCTCCAACGTATCTAACTACTAATGTCTTACAAATTCTTTCAAATCATTGAGTTCTTCAGCATTAAAGTTAAAATATTTTTCTATATTGTCAAAAAATAAGTTCAAGTTTGTAAAATCATCGGGTGTCGTGTTTCCGTATGCTGCTTCGCTATTAAATAATAATAATAATAATCATTTTATTTTCAGGCAACTAAGGCCCATAGATAAAATACACAAAATAATCTTATAAAAATAATAAACTAATACATAATTAAAAACCTTAAAACTATGAACTATACACGTAACATCGGCGTCGTGTTTCGCTGCGTGGTGTCGCGTAACCGTCCACGGAAACGTCGATATACGACACCTTTCGGCCAAAAGTCCTCTTTCAGACAGGTCTGTAGATGTTGGGTTGGAACTCGTACCACAAAAGACTTGAAGTTGATGTTGTGGCGCGATTCCAACCTTTCGACCCTCAGAGTCCAATTGGTCTTCACCTTCAAATCACTTCTTCTTCTTCTTCGTCACTGTTGCATCCTAACAGGATAGAAACATTTCCAAGACTTGGCTACTTAATCTTGACGGGATAGTCTAGTCATACATACATTTTTCAACATATCCAAATTTTTTTTCAACACATGGACGAAATTTAATACCAATTTTAGCTGTCGCTGCAATCAATAGATTCGAGTTCACCGTGAGTAATAATGTTCAGTTTCCAGTTCCACATGACGAGGTCTCTTAACACTTGTGTCTCTTAATGTCTTTTATCGCCGAAATAGTCACTCTACAGCACCATTTGCAAAATATAAGTATTTTAATAATGTTGAGTTGGATGCGAAAAACCATACAGTAAATACTGATACAACTAACTATTAAATAAACCATCAGATTCCCTCGTTAAGCCTCGGCAAGACTCTCGTTACCGAAGTAAGCTTTAGTCTCTTTCCACATGTTCAGCCCGCTGAGTATCCGGTGCCAGAACGTGTGAAAAGGTGCTTATTCTTCAGGTCTGCGGTAACCAAGATAAAACTTGGTGTTTACTTCCATGCAGTTTCCGAAAAAGACAGCTTTATCTTTAGATATAGCTATATCTTCTCGATAGAAGACAGCTGGCCGGGATCCAACACTGGTACAATAAGATTAGTACCTATTTGTCTAGTAACAGTCGTAAAAATAGCAGATAGATAAAAAAAAAAAAATTGTTTATAAAACTGTCAGTAGTTAAAATTTGAATCCTTATACCAAGTAATTATATTGGGCAGCTTTTAACAGAGTACTCAACATAATGGTACAGTTAAATTCCAAACCGCAGACTACTAGTACACTTTAGTTTTGGCTGGCTAAACTTAGGTGTAACCGCATTGCGGATTTCAGCCGTCTCATGGTAAAATATAGTGTTTGACTGAGTGCAAGACATCTTATCTTTCCTTGTTGCTACAAGGAAAGATAAGATATTTTGCACTCAGTTATAGCACATATTTTATTATTATTTGCGTCAAATAATCATGGTAAGCTTTATCTCAAATATGAGAACATAAGATAAGTCGATCGTGGAGTGAGCACCTGTGATAATTACATGGTGTTTTGACCGAGTGCAAATATCTTATCTTTCCTTGTAGCATTTTATATAACAAAAAATATTTTATTATTATTTGCTTCAAATAATCATGGTACAGTTTATCTCAAATATGAAAACATAGGACAAGTCGATCGTGGAGTGAGCACCTGTGATAATTAGATGGTCACGTTGTACGGTCACCCGTGCGTCCATGGCAACAGCTTGAAATTGCTAATATCTTAATTTATAATTTTATCTAAGGGACCATGCACAATTTTTTTTAATTTTTAACCAAGATAAAACTTGGTGTTTACTTCCATGCAGTTTCCGAAAAAGACAGCTTTATCTTTAGATATAGCTATATCTTCTCGATAGAAGACAGCTGGCCGGGATCCAACACTGGTACAATAAGATTAGTACCTATTTGTCTAGTAACAGTCGTAAAAATAGCAGATAGATAAAAAAAAAAAAATTGTTTATAAAACTGTCAGTAGTTAAAATTTGAATCCTTATACCAAGTAATTATATTGGGCAGCTTTTAACAGAGTACTCAACATAATGGTACAGTTAAATTCCAAACCGCAGACTACTAGTACACTTTAGTTTTGGCTGGCTAAACTTAGGTGTAACCGCATTGCGGATTTCAGCCGTCTCATGGTAAAATATAGTGTTTGACTGAGTGCAAGACATCTTATCTTTCCTTGTTGCTACAAGGAAAGATAAGATATTTTGCACTCAGTTATAGCACATATTTTATTATTATTTGCGTCAAATAATCATGGTAAGCTTTATCTCAAATATGAGAACATAAGATAAGTCGATCGTGGAGTGAGCACCTGTGATAATTACATGGTGTTTTGACCGAGTGCAAATATCTTATCTTTCCTTGTAGCATTTTATATAACAAAAAATATTTTATTATTATTTGCTTCAAATAATCATGGTACAGTTTATCTCAAATATGAAAACATAGGACAAGTCGATCGTGGAGTGAGCACCTGTGATAATTAGATGGTCACGTTGTACGGTCACCCGTGCGTCCATGGCAACAGCTTGAAATTGCTAATATCTTAATTTATAATTTTATCTAAGGGACCATGCACAATTTTTTTTAATTTTTTTTTTATTATTAAATGGTCCCGCACTTGACCCCGATCATGCCTGGTGGTAAGCGATAGATGAGGTCTATGCACAATGTTACAGATTAGAGAAACCTAAGGCGTCGTACAGTGCAAGTTTATAAAAAAACTAAAATATGTCACGTAAATCGGCCCAGCAATCACGTAGGTACTATATCGTTGTACATACGAGTACATGAAATAAAAGATACTCGCTGCATACATGGTTGAATAGATTGAAAATATATATTTCCCTACTCGAGAAAATAACAAAACCGACTTCCAAAAAAAACACTACAAACTGAAAAATAACTTTAATTTCGGAAGTCTGTGTCTTAGGGATCAGTATTTTATTTTTTGCCCCCGACTTCCGAAATTAAAGTTATTTTTCAGTTTGTAGTGTTTTTTTTGGAAGTCGGTTTTTTGTTTTTGTTAAAAAGTTTTTATTTCTCGCTTTTTAGTGGGTCTGTTTATAATTTATCTAAGTTACAATAGCCTAATGTCAACTTGCCCATCGCCTTTTTATAAAATATTCCTTTTCTCGATGCAGGGATGTTAATTGTTGAGGAGTTCTCCTTTTATTAGTTTTTAGATTAGATGCTGATAATCCTGGCTGCAGCATCAGGCCAGACTTATGTCAACATTGCATTGAACTTAAAATTAGTCCTGTTTAAAATGAGCACAAACACGACTACGGTGCTGTAATTTCAAGGTTTGTACTTTTTCTGATGCTCCTGGCTTCAGCATCAGGTCTTCGGTGTTCCTCAGTATCAGTATCCACACATCGAGCCCTTTTCAATGAGCCTAAACACGATATATCTGCTGTTAGTTGTCGAGGAGTTAGGTAGCATCAGGTCATGACTTGATGATCATGAGACCAAATGTGGCAAATGCCCTATCAAACATCAAAACAATTTACTAAAACAGTCCTTGCCTGTTCGAGTAACTTCTTACTGTTAAGGAGTTGTACATTCCATCATCAGCCCAGCTACCTGAGATGGTGACAACCATACACAAATACACAAGATACTTCATAAAATATGCGAAAAACAATAAGTGAGCCTATAACATTTGAGGGTTGCCCTCGATTTCTCTAAGATCCCATCATCAGATCCTAACTTGGTGACAATGGGACCACCTCAGAACTATCTACTTTCGAACAAAAAAAGAATTTTGAAAATCCGTCGACAATTCCTTTCCTTCCTCCTTTTTGTGAAGTCGGTAAAAATCAAATAAAACAAAGTATCACTCATCATCTGCCTAGCCTTTTTCCCAACTATGTTAGGGTCGGCTTCCAGTCTAACCGGGTGCAGCTGAATACCAGTATTTTACATGGAGCGACTGCCTATCTGACCTCCACAACCCAGTTACTGGGTAATACGATACCCCTTGATAAGACTGGTTGTCAGATTTTCGGGCTTTTGGCAACCCGCAACGACTGTCAAAGATCCACGAATGACAACCGGGACCAACGGCTTAACGTGCTTTCCGAGACACGAGACACCCCTCTAAAAACAAAGTATATATCACTAAGGGCTGAATTTACCAAAGTCAGATATTATTTAATCGTGGAATAAAATTGACTTCTGACAGTTTACAGTAATGGAAAAACTGTAAAAAAAATAAAATGTATTCTCAGGATTAGATTTGAAAAGTTTGGTAGAATGCGCCCTAAAATAAACAAAGAACGCAATCAAGACGCCGCCCGCGCCGCCCGCCGTGCCGCCGCCGCGCCGCGCCACGCTCCGCCGCGCTGTAGTACAGTCGCAGGACAGTCGACGACCGGACTGTAGTATGGTTTTCGTAGTTCAACGTGTGGTTGAGCGTACATACGAGCATGTCATGTCATATTAGTCTATGGAGTATGTTCAGACAGAGAGTAAGCAACAATAAATTATTACAGTTAGAAGGCCGGTGATAACTGGGTACTTCCTTCATGACCCCCTTCACACATGGAAAATTGTAGGTATTAAATGGAGACGTGACCATATCTGCACGTTACGTGAATGTGTTACTAAGTATATCGTAACAAGTGTACATTTGGTATCTTTGTGGGATTGATTGTTGTTTTACATTCAATACCTTTTTGATTAACATAGCTCTAGCCTCTACTTTTAACGGTGGAATTTTCGAAGCGTACCTGGAGGGAAAGTACTCTAAATACTGAAGACAGCAAATTTTACTCAAAGGAAACATTCCTTTATTTTTAAAAAGAAACAAAACTGCATTTAAGGATTTTTGAAGATACGCTTGCCACACCCGGGAGTCGAACCGACTAAAATCCGAAAAAATAGCACCCTGTACTTTTATGGCACCAGTCGATAGGGTCAATCATAAGGATCAAATCTAGGCACAATCAGATGACCTGCGAGATCTGCAGATCTCACCCCTTTAGATTTTTTAATGGGGATATGTAAAAAATCAAATTTACCAAAAATCCCATACAAATAAACGAGCTAAAAACTAAGGTTAACAAAACAATTTTCAATATTGTCCACAACACGCTACTAAAAGTTCCTTTAAATGAATTCCTTAGGAATAAATTTGTGCATCCAAGAAAATGGAGCTCATTTCGAGCAATTATTTAGTAAATTTACCTACTCGTTTTTTCCGTTCGAATAAAATAAGTTTAGATTTCATGGTTTTTGCTGCAATTAATTTACCATGTTAGAGAGATGTAGATATACAATTGCACTATGTAAATAATAAAATTATTAATGAAAAAAAAACAAGAAGTTCAATCGAATAGCAGTATTCTCAATCTCGATAGAAAACTTATAAATATTGACGCTACCTACTTAATTTTAGCGGGATGCAAGTAAATGAATTATTAACATCATCTTTCGAACCATCTGTGCATATTTATTTACTTACGCACTTACTTGAAATCGTTAAACTGAAGGAACTTTCTATATTTATTTCATTTATATGTAGGTACTAGTAACTTTTCACGTGATCTCTCTAATTTCATTTCTTTAACACTTCCCTAACATTACGGGAAAAAAAAGATAATGAGAGAAAACTGTAAAACACGTTAATTACCTGATAAAGTTGATACGAAACAGATCCAGTAGCTCGTCTCAAGCTTTCACTAGTGTGTCAACTGTACAAATTAAATTGACACGCCACTTAAGAGCACTACACGCTCGCTCTGTTTACAGTATTCATATTTCAGTGCTCCCTTTGCACTGTAAACTGGGGCGCGGCATTACAAATCTGTCAGTAGCTTGCCCACCGGCGAACAATGAACAAGCGCTTAAAAAAAACAATATTAAGTACTTATAATTTTGAAAAGTGAAACCAAAGGACTAAAAAAACCACTGAAGTTTTGAATTAGATTTTTTTAAATACTGTCTGGCACTTGCCATGGTGTCAAAAGGGCTGTTGTTGTCATGTCACGGTGTGTTGTGGTTGGGCGCACTGGCGCTGGCGCTGTGGGCGGGCGGCGCGCGCGCAGCCTTGCGATACGACACCGCTACGCCGTACAGCCCGCCCTACAGCAAGTATAAATATATTCCCATACAGTGAGTACTTTTATGTTTCTCTTATTTTTATAAATTGTAATAACCAATCCTAAATTTTGTATTGTTTTGTATTAAAATAGGTTTACCTACAGCTGTATTAAATAAATGGAGTCTAGCACGAACGTGTGGAGTAAAGTAAATTCGAACGATTTTAAAATAGAAAATACTTGTTGTTTGCTTGTGATAAAAATAAAACCAAAATGCTACATTTTGTTCAAACATCTATCCAATTTAAGTTTCGTTTACGTCGCGCGTTCGGGCCAGCGCCACTATTCAGAATTCAAGCCAATGCCGTTCGGCGGGTGGACGGTAGTTACATAATTTTCATTCAGCTTACCTTTTAGTAATCCTTTTAACATGGCCTACTATTGATTCTATACATACTTATTAAGGCCGGTAGTGATTTATTTTAAGTGTAATCATCAGCTTTTAAAAACATCACATAGGTATGTGTTAAAAACCAGTTTCAAAATTTTACTCATTTGAACTTTAGTGTTGGCGAGATCCCGGAGGCGTCTCTTTCGTCCCCTGTGGAAGAGGAGTCCCACAGTAGGATGCCCATCTCGGAGTTCATCTTGACGGCTTTCCGAACAGCACTGGACGTTGTCAGGAATGTCAACAAGCAACGCGTCATCGCAGCAACTTCCACCGCTAATACCACTGCAATCGCGGTACGTATTTAAACTTTTGATACCCAAGATCATCATACAATCGCATGATTTGACATATTCGTGGTAGTAGGTAAATAGAGGAATGAGCAAAAAATAAAAAGAACACCAAATGTAAATGTGGTGCATGGAAAAACTAAAAGCTGTAGTCGTTATTCCTGATTTTTAAGTTGTGAAATGTTGGGCAAGCTGAGGGTGCCTACACTAAATGTTGGGCAAGCTGAGGGTACCTACACTAAAAGTTTGACATGAACTTAAGAACTTTCAAGATTTATTGGTCATGATGTGTTATTTCCTTGCTTGTGATTGCAACCAAAATTCCAATTCCAATTCCACATTCGAAATTTTTAAAATATCTTCGAACGAGAAAACAGATAATTGTAATTATATGATTCTGACTTATGTAGACATCGATTTTCTTATTTTTCTTATGTGAACTTCTTCATATTGCCCTTTTTCGTTAAGATTTTCCTTTCTCATTAGTCAAGTGTTTAACACTCTGCTTTAAGTAAAAATGTTAAACTGAGTAACAAAACTCACGTCCAAAATCTGACCATTAATAATTCGTAGTTTATTTAGATATCAGAGCATACAAATCAAGAAAAAAAAACTCAAAACATTCCTTCGAACTAACAAGTGCAAATCTAAATCTAAATTAATACATAAAAATTAAATAAATCGACTGTGAAGACGGCTCATCTGAAATAGTCTGAACATTGTAGTGGTATGTGGCCGGAAACAAATGAAACAAGGTCACAGTACGGTACCCGTTGAACTGGGCAAAGTGGGTGAAGTGGGTGACCAACACCATGGCGCTAACTGGATGGTTTAGACACAACTTATTTAGGCAACCAGCCGGCAACCGTGGCATGGTTGACAATATGCTCATGTAAATCGAACTATAACGCCTACTTAGCTTATTTCTTATTATAATTCTGTTTCCATTCATGTGATAGTTTCCGAATTGATTATTTTTGTCTCGAAAACTTTTATTTTCGTCTCTTGGACTATGTGTAAAATGCTATTTAAAGGGGTTTAGTTAGCTGGATACAGATGGAGTTAAATAAAATACCCTACAAAATGTTATTTTCTGTAGTTTTCTTTTTGTTGATAAGCAATTTAGATTATAATGGAGGGATAATCTTAGAAGGTCATCGGAAACATGTTGGCTCGAAGTAGCCAAACATAAGGTTTAATCACTTTTGAAACTCGAATAGCAACTTACCGCAAGTTACGCACAGTTTGCTCTAACAAGATAGTAGTATAATAGAGAAAGCTTGTGAAGTTATTACACGGACTTATTACTTAATGTACCAGACTAGACAAATATTCTGAAGTTTTTTTTACAAAACAGCTTTGTAAATCCATTCGTTTGAAGGTTTCTAAAGTAAATTGACAAAGTTTCCGAGTCAATTTCAGCATTCTGTCATTAAATAACAAGCTGTTGCCCGTGGTTTCACTCGATTCCAGTGACTAGCGAAAGTTTTCAGAAGAATTTTGCTAGTACAGGAAGTTACTACGAAAATTCTCCTGAAAATTTCGTTCGATAGTAGCCCGTGATTTTTCTAAAACTTGCGCATGTGTTCATTTACTTCAGTTGAATAATGAGAATTAGCCAAACATTCTCTACATATTTATTAAGTAGCATAACAATGACATTTTCAGACGAAACTTTTACAAAGACCAAATAGAACGAAGCCGAAAAACGAGACGGTGGGCAGCGGCCGAGGCTTCGAGGATTACTACGATGATGACCACCACCACCACCACGAGGAAACCACCACTGCGAAACCTATGAAGCAGAAGCCCAGGTACACCGACCCCTGGGCTGGCTACTACGACTGGGTCATCAACGAAGGATCCTTCAAGTTCTGGAGTGTGTTCCAAGTGAGTATTTTATTAGGTACATACCTACAGTCCGCGCGAGAGCTCCGAGGAATCAATGGCTGAGGAAGGAAGCTTTTTTTTATTTTAAGTACATAATACTCTCATAGAATGATTTCATAATTTACACTCGCGCGGAGGCTCAAGATGTGTTAGTATCGACAGTGCAATATCGACTAAATCACAACTCTAGCTCATCATTATCTATACCTAGCTTATCATTCCTCGGAGCTCGCTCGCGCACTGTACATATTTGATAGTGGGGGTCACCTTTTCATGTAAGAATTTAGTGTGAATAAAAGGCATTTCGAATAAGCGGCGTTTAGTTGTTTGTATATATTTTGCTATATTGTAAAATATCACCAATATGATCAATTAAAAAGTATTTACGATAAAATATATAATTACGGCTACTAAGTGCCGACACCTTGTTTTGGACACAGACGTCATCATCTCCTGAATCATAAATAGACTTGACCTCAAGCGCAGCGTAGCGCATCGTAGCGCGAAAATTATTGTTGTTTATAATTTCATAACAAAAAGTGCTATTACGAGTACGTTGTCATTCGACGATCAGCCGGTAGTTGGAAGACATAACATTGACATAGTTACGAGTGGAGCCATGTGATGACCGTCGCCACAGGGCGATGTAGCCGGCGAGACCTTGCGAATGTCGTTACAGACAACCATTTCCTAGATCGAGGTTTCGACAACAATACGAGTATGTATTTAGATAAACATAAGGCTCGTTTACATTTACTTATTTCCCACCATTAACATATTGTCTACATTGACTAAATAGGAGCATATTATTGGCAACACACTGGCTGGTTGTCGAAACGTGATGTTATTTTCACGGCCGCGGCTTAAGTGCTTCTTCTTTTAAATGTTTCCTGATTTTTTTTCTAACTTTAACGTTAACGTTTGCTTTAGTAGTAAAGGGAAGATATATCTAAAAACTTCCTCTATTACAGTTCGGTGGTAATAATTAAAAATAACAGTCTTTGTCTAATCAAAGGATTATAAAATAAAATTCATTAGTTAATTAATACAATATTTGTAAGCAAGCCGAGTTAATTGATTTTTTTGCTTGTGGGAGGAACTAGCTATTATTTAAAATGCAAGTGTAAAACCAAGAAATTCACGTAACAGCTGTATTTTGTAAAGTCGACGTAACGTTTCAAAATGGTGGTCACGATCTCCCGGCAGGGTGGAGGTGGAGGGAGGATGTGAGTAGTTCCGGCGCTGCGGAGCGGCGCGTGCGGGTCGCGGTAATGACCCACCGCTTATTGTGCCTGATTCACATTCTGATCCAAACCTTACCCTACCTCATACGAACTTATCTTTGTAAACAGAATACATTATTTAGTCACTGACGGAAGTTTCAAACCTTTTAATTCAGTAAAATGTTGTGGCTTTGAATGGCAAATAAAAGCTTTTAAGCCGTTGAGTAATTTAAACTTTAAATCGAAGACAGTCATGGGAAATTTAAAACAATACAAAATTCAACACGAGTTAAATTCATGCAGGTGCTACCGACAAGTAACGTTTCACTTCTTGTAGATTTTCAATTTCGGACTACTCTGGGACACTGATGATTTGCTACAAATGTTGATTACCGCATCTAGTTTTCTTAAAACTCTGTTTCGTACCTGGATTTAGTTCTGCTGTTTAGCAGCAGAACTAAATCAGAAAACAGAGTTTCGAGAGAAAACACAGTTTTGAGTGCCACTTTCTTGTAATTCCAGCTCTTCACTGCGGCCCTGCTTCTGTACGCGTGCTTGTCTGCCATCTACTACGCTAAGTTCAACCCGATTCTGCCTGACTACGACAGGGAGTACGATGATTATTTTTTGGAGCGTACTGTAGGAAGAAACACCAGGAGCCTAGAGCAATACGAAATGCCCTCAGGGCACAGTTGGATCAACCCTAGAACCTTCCAGTTTATACTAGATGCCATATCCAAACATTACGAGGAAGAATAGAGAAGGAAAACTCTGATAGTTATGTACTGTATAATGAACGTATTTTGATACGGGGTAACGACGATTATAGTAAGATTGGGATTGGAACTAAAGGCAAAAATAAAATGAAATGAAAGGGCAATAAGAATGAGAAAAGGAATGAGGAAAAATTTATATCTTCTATACGACAATTTTTTCATGGGCTTGCTTTAAGGCTACAAAAAAGAGTCTGATAATTTCAAGAGGAATGTAGGTTTTAGAATTTTAGCTTATTTTTACATCTGAATTAGGTACTGCCATGTATTTATTAATGAACATCTTTGTTACCCTGGATTAAAACAGCATTAGAATTTTGACTGGAAAAATGCTCAAATAAGGTCATTTGTCAGACAAGCGGTCTTAGAAGACTAATCTAAATTACTGAGAGTAGAAGTAGGTAGCTCTGATTTGACTGGAACTTAAACGTTAGTTCTTATTGAGTCGGGTCTTGACTTCTGCTGTTATTTTAGTGTTATACTTAGTTCATAAGATATATTATGCTCAATTTTAGTTCCTAGAAACTTCAAAATAAACCTGCAATATAACAAAGGGAGTTTTATTGGTATTTATTCAACGAGGGCTAAGTTTTAAGGGTGTTTTATAGGCGAAGTATGCGCGGGAGGCGTAAAATTTTGATATATGGGGGTCTGGAGAAGCCACCAGCCGCCGCCATGTTTATGTGATGTAACGCCCGCACCTTGCGGGAATAAACGTTTGACGACGAGACCTCTACGTCTTAGGACCGATGTGCACTGCCGACGGAAAAGGCATAAAGGGAATTTATTAGATAAATATAGCGTAAACATGTAACGCTTATTCTTGGCAGATTGTTGGACATCTTTATCGTGTGATGCAGGGTATTGTTTTGACTCCTGTCAGTTATATTTCTTAACTATGTAATTGTTTCTCAAGCAGCTGTAAAGATAACGTCAACCAACTAATAAACGTCGTCACGCGACTGACAAGGAAAGTGGGAAAAGTTCTTATTTTGCAATAAACCTTCAGAAGTGTGAAGAGTTTAGTGGGCCAGTATTTTATTTGTTTTAACTTACGATAAATTTTAGTGTCGTGGAACCTAAGTTTTATCTTTAAGCAACGCGTTTTTAAAACAATGTAACTTTATTGTTTTGCTTTAAAAAAAGTTAGGAGATTATAAATTATAGGAGCAGATAGTCGTTGCAGAATCCTGCAATGTATATTTTTATTGGTATTTTTAAAGTCGTGATCTCGCCATGCCTGTGTGCGTGGCTGTTTACGCGGCGCGGCTGTGCGGGCAGCGTCCTGGGTTCGACGCCCGGCCGCGACCACTGGCTGGCTAGGACAAGCACAGGATGTCGCTATTATACTGCCTTTACTACCACGACTTTCCTTGCTTATTGCTACTTAAAATATCCTGTTTTATTGCGTCAATCTTTAGATGGTAGAATTGTTAGTGTCCATTTTAGATCGTGTGTCTAAGCTTTTATGTTGTCTGTTATTTCGAAAAAAATAAAGACACAAAAATGAATACGTCGATACCTTTACGAGAAGCTACAGCCATTAAGATGTTTGATACAAGCGAGGTGTATTGCGAGGCTTTTAATACCACTCAATCTATAGCACAAGTTAGCATGACTAAGCGCGGTACTCCGTAAATAATTAAGTATCAAGTACTATGAGTTCACCATCGTTTAAATATGCCTTTATTGTTTACGAAGCTAATTTAACATAAGGATTATGCATGTGTTTTTTATGTGTTTCTATGTACCGCGGCCTTGTCTGTTTATTGTTTTGCTTTGATTTGTTGATAATAGGTGCTCACTGCTATTGTTACAACAAACTGAAATAAATTTTAATTATTCGTTATTTATAACTATTATCATATACTTAGTAATTGTTGTAATGCTTAAATATTTAAAATTGTGACTTAAATCTTGATTTAATGTTTTGTGTGATGTTTTAGTTCGTTTCGTTTAAACTTTAACTGATCTGATATTTATTCATCACAGTAGAGTTCAAGCCGGGAACCTCAAAACGGGCGAAACATTTGTCTTTTTTTTTATTCTGAAGGGTCCGACGGTCGACAGTCAGTAAAGTGTATTTGACAGTTGAACAATGTTGGTCAGTGGCTACAAGTGTTGGCATCTCAGTGCTGACTCACCCATCGATTTGCGGTTGGTTACGGCCATTATCTATGTAGAACGTTACAATTAGTGCGAATCTATTAGAAACAGCTACGTCCGATAGATAACGTTACTATACATAGATAGCTATCTTTGGCGATCAATTAAGCTATGTAGCCGTCGGCAGCTCACCACAACACAGTTTCCGAAATGTTCCTGCGGTTTACTGTCCATTGCCCGCGTTCATATTTTGCGCTACAATTACTTTGGAGCGATGTACGTGTTGATGCGACCCGGTAGAGTTGGGTTGGTCGCTGGTCGCTCGGCTGCTTGTGCCCGCGCTGGTCTCTCGGCCGCGGTCGGGTAGGCGCGCCAGTTCAACGTTCAAGTGCAGCCCGGGCGCACATCCCAACAGACCGTATAGCCGCGCGCGCGCTGATGCCTCATGCCGCTCGACATTCGAGATCGGATCGAATTTTTCAATACATCCTTTTAAGTACGGTGTTGTTTGTACTAACGAATAATCCAGACTTTATCCAAGTGTTCAAGTGTTATCACACGTTTCGTTTGAAACTGTTGGTCCTGAACGTGCTGCGCTCTTTTTGGGGTCGAATAAGAAGGTAAATATCTTTTTACAGTTACTCTCGATACAGTTAAGATAACTACGACATCAGTTCAAAGGATAATATCCTTAGGAGTTAAAAACAACGTGTTATGAAAATACCTACTCGGTACAAATATTTAGATCAAAAGAGTTGTTTAATAATATAGAGCTTAAAAAAATTATAGAAGAAGAAATGAGTAGCCCGCCTGTTTTCTTATGTATAATCTACTACCTACCTACAACTCCTTTATTTAAGTTTGTTGTATAAAACTTCCATCATATTGAATAATCACATTTAACTTTAACGTACCTACCTATTATCGATTTGCCTAAAAAAATAAACAAAAAATGCCATTGATGGTCAGATTTTTATTAACATAAACAAACAATAAATAGTTCTAAGACCATACACTATATGTCAGTATCAACTAATGATAAAATTTGTCAGAACGTAATTTAATGAAAAATGTGCGATCATTCGTAGCATCGCTCGTAGCGCATGCGTCGTTCCTTAAAAAGACATCAACGATGCAAATTCGTGCAGTTTTGTTGACTTTTATTTTTTATTGTGTTTTGAATTAAGTGCCTGTAATAAATTTTTGTACGTAATAAATGGTTGTAATAATTTCAAATAACCAATATCTTTAGCTACTGTATATTGTAAACATTGATGCAGAAGGATGGGCAAAAACGTTAAGGTGTTGACAATATATATATATATATTTTTTTTTCATTTACTGGGATATTTTTGCAAAAATTTGATATTGTTCCCATACGAAGTTGATGGTGATAATTATCTTAATGGGAATAAAGTTCTTTAAGCCTAGTTAAGCAAAGAGATTCGCACAAAATATAATATAACGGATTTTACCTATTTGGTTATTAACGCCTCATATATAATTCAATAAATCTTCGCGAGACGAGACATGAAATTAACAGTTATTTAAGTGTCAATCGACGCCAGTAATTGACGCAAATGTATCATATGTAAAATTATGTTTACAGTTACTTAATAAACGCAGTCGGGAACCGGTTAGCGTTAATTAATTACGAGTGTAACACTTCGATATTAATTACTGTGCAACTACATAAATATTAATAACATAACTACATAACTATTAGAACTTAACTTAACTACATAAATATTGGAACAAGATGCGCAAAATTGATGTTTTAATAATTAAGACTAATGTTGATTTTAATGATGTAAATAGAATCATGGTTTATAGTTGTTTTGTTTTGAAGAGCTACTCTGTATTTCGGAGACCTTTCTTTTAGTTAGTTTGTAATTTATACTTTTACTATCAAACCAGAAAGTATCTACTTAGTTAGATATGAAAACGGCAAAGTATAAACATTTGTCTCTGCATCGCTATCAACAGTTAACTTTTGCCACGTTATTGCCGAAAACTTCTTAAAATTCTTGTGTTATCGCTTGGACAACAATATCTTAGTGATTGTTTGGCCAGATCACAACAATGAGCACACCATTAGATTCCCTCACACTTCCAAAGGTTACTTAACGGGATATTTCGTTTGCTATTCAAGCAATACACGTAATTCATTTCGGATAACTCGGTTCAATACCTTCAAGTACTGTTATATAGGTATTATAGAATCTTACAAGAATGTATTTATAATTTCGTGAGCAACCACAAAAAGACGACATAAATTCTGTCGTAACTAAACGAAATCTGTTTCTTTATACTCGATATCGATTTTCATTCGCACGCAAGAAATGAAGATACGATTCAAGTTTTTGCATGAGAAAATAATTTAATATAATAAATAATAATCTATTCGTTGGATTATGGACTATAAAAAATGAAATGATAAGCTTTAGGGCGGTAAGAACGACAGTTTTGAGCGATGAACAGACGGGTCGTCACTGGCAGGGTATATTTTTTAGATTAACATCTAGATTATGACGGGTAAAATAAACTATCACGTACATCTGATAGTTTCCTTGTATAAACAAGGAGTTGGGGGACAAAAACCTGAAAAACTGAAGCATACACTTGTAGTGAAAAAACTGAACTATAATTAACATAAGAGTTTCTTGTTAGTTATCATCTATGAATTAATCATTATCATTTATTTATAGATTTTCATATAGCAACTTTGGAACAACTTAGCAACTAGGTTGAGGATGTCAGATAGGCAGTCGCTCCATGTAAAATACTGGTATTCAGCTGCATCCAGTTTATAGACTGGAAGCCGACCCCAACATAGTTGGGAAAAGGCTAGGCAGATGATGATGTTTTCAATACACTATCTAACTCGCATATATCCTGAAGAATATCATATGTTTTTCTGATTTGGTTTACCTACTGTAGTCGATCATTGGTCATTGTAGGCATTATAAAACTTGCGTTTTTTGCGTTTAGGTCCTGTAGTCCCCTTATGTGAGTTTTATAATAATATTATTATACAATTACAGTGAAGGCAAAATTATTTATAATAAAATCTCAGCCGTCATGTACCTGCAAACATATCAATCAATAAATTACTTTGCCGTACAAGGAAAAATATTGTGTATTATTATAATACTCGTCACCTCAGGTACTAAGTGTACTTACGGCACATATTTCATACGGCATGGACATAAATATGATTACATATGTAAATATCCATACTAATATTATAAATTCGAAAGTAACTCTATCTGTCTGTATGTTACCTTTTCAAACCACTGAACGGATTTCGATAAAATTTGGCAGAGAGATAGATTGCATCCCGGGAAAGGACATAGTTTTTATCCCGATATTCCCACGGGATCGACACTTGCGGGTGAAACCGCGGGGCGCTGCTAGTAAAATTATAAAGAGAAAAGATTAGATTTTTGTATGTGTGTTTGTTACACTTTCACGCTAAAACGGCTGAAAGGATTTGGATATAATTTGGCACATGGGTAGACCAAGACCTAGATTAGGACATAGGATAATTTTTATGTCGATATTCGGACGAGATCGAGACTCATGCGGGAGAAACCGCGGGATGAAGCTAGTATTATATACAAGTAAATAATAAAAAATTAAAGAAAAAGATAGGAGCTCATTGGGCATCAAAAAATCATTAAAATATATCTTATAATTAATTTTAAATACAGATGCTTAGTTAAAATAAATATTACAGTCTTAAAGGTAATTAAAATGTTACGCGAAAATTCTTCGCATTTCTTCCGTGATTTTCGCAGATGTGTAGATAAACAGGAGCATTCAAATTAAACATATTCTTTTAACATTTTACACTTGCCTAAAGATTTACTCGAATGCGATGCGACGTTGTAATCGCGAGTCCTAAGGGATCATTCGGTGTTTTTTGGCAAAACCAAAACTCTTTCTCTACACGTAAATTTAGGGCTAACGCATATTGGGGCGAGTAACGCATTACATAAATCATCCTTCATCATTTAAGTACATTTTCAATTAAACATTACAGGCGGGCCGCAACGCTCTTTATGTATGAAAATGCGTTGCGGCTGTAATGTGCGCTTGGCTTTACACTTCATTTTTAGTGAAACAATTAATATAAAACCAAATGCCGACTTCATTAATTACAGTGACATTTCTTCAATTTTATCCAACAACCTACTATCTATCGGCAGTGACACGCAAAAAGAAAGTTTAATACCCAGGTGGGATGACACCAGTTATGTAGGTGTCACGCTGGGGAGTGACAGTGCACCGTAGCGGTAAGTCACTGTTATGCGCGTGCGCACGTTACCAGCTTGCGATCGTTTTATGCAAAACTTCGCATGCCATCCTGTGTAAAGTAGATTGTTTTAGATAGTAAGTATTCCCATGGTGTGCAGACGAGTGCAGTATAAGAGATACCTTTGATATATTTTTTATATTTACGAAAGCAAAATGAGAGTGCCTAATAGTTTGTCTTATCTTATTAATTTGCGTTACCCGTGAGTGTCTCAAGTCAAGACTTGAATGATGCGAGTAGATATTTCCAACCTATACCAACTCCTAACGAAGTTATAGGAATTTGACAATTGGATCGTAAAAGCCAACTAAGGTTTAACATGAGACTTTCAAGTAGATGGAAAATTCAACAGAGAAACTCAGACTTAGAGTCGTAGAAAGCAATAAAAAAGGTCGTTTTGAGTGCTTCTAACAGTCTTTTATCTTCTCATAAATAGCACTAAACAAGGAAATGATTTCTTGATTTTCCCTAGAGCTTTTCAAGGAAGTCTGCTAGCTTTTGTAGAACTATTAAGCCTAAGGATTCTCACGTGTGTTTGCTAATAAGCTCACGACTAAGTTAAGTAAAACAGTCATGATGGCTAGCAAGACGTTGGAGGAATAAATAGATGAAACATCGAAGAATGCTTTATGGATAGTCAGAGCAATGTTGTCTTATGCGGGCCACTCACGATCAAGTTCACCGTCAAGTTTGCAGCGGGCTTGAAGCCGCGTCCAGTAAACTTGACGGTGTATGGCTACGGGTATGCATGATAAGTAGCCATACATTACGCCCGCATACGGCCCGCATTACGTATATTTTTTTTACATGTCTGATTTTGGGCTGATTTCTCAGTCAGATAACTGTTATCTGAGAAATAAATAATGCAGAATGACAGTTTTTTTGTAGAAAATATGTCAACCTGTCATATTTATTATTTTGATATAAGTTATGTGACTACTAGCTGACCCGGCGAACTTCATAGCGCGTCAGAATAAGAACGAATGTATGAGAAAATGAATTATATCTTCATAATAATTTTTTTCGTGAATGGTTCCCATGTTTTAATAGTAATTTGGGGTGGAGACAAATCCAACAAATCAAAGAACATTTTTATGTTGTTTGATTTGTCGGTCCAGCCGTTCTTGAGTTATAAATGGTGTAACTAACCCGACTTTGTTTTATTTTTATAGACAGATTAAGAAGAGATTAAAAAAACAGCTCTTAGTAAACAATAATGTCGTGCTAAATATAATATGGCTCACAAATATCAAGCGGTAAGGTACATATAATAAGTGATTGAAGTGATTTTCGTATCGTGTTTGTTCACCAAATAAGAGATCATCATCATCTGCCTAGCCTTTTCCCAACTATGTTGGGGTCGGCTTCCAGTCTAACCGGATGCAGCTGAATACCAGTATTTTACATGGAGCGACTGCCTATCTGACACAACCCAGTTACTGGGTAATACGATACCCCTTGGTAAGACTGGTTGTCAGAGTTTCAGGCTTCTGACTACCCGTAACGACTGTCAAAGATCCACGAATGACAGCCGGGATCAACGGCTTAACGTGCTTTCCGAGGCATGGAGGGGTCACGGTATGTAAAGATGGTCACCCATCCACAGACCAACCGCGGCAAGCGTAGCTTAACCTGATCGATCGACTTATGCGGCTGTTATTATTTAGCTGCGGGCCAGATGTTAGGAATAATACAGGTGCGTAAAACATGGCTGTAGATATGCAGTCGTTGCTCTAATACAATTAGCTGTAACTACTTAAACAACAAATGCAACAAACTGTGTAAATACTCCATTGTTTAATTTATCGCGCTATTATTAGTTCCTAAGTTGTTGAGCTTCGTGAGCCGCGGGCTGATACTTTGACTTACATCACTACTTAACTTTGTATTATATTTAACACTACCGACCGCGACGTTTGTTATATTAAAATTAATCTAAGCTGAAGAGTTTGGTTTGTTCTTTGTTTGTTTGAACACGCTAATCTCTGGAACTGTCAGTCGGATTTGAAAATTCTATTTGCTTTTGATAGACCAATTCTCGAGGAAGGCTATAGGCTAGACACAACACGCTACGACCCTTAGGAACAGAGCAAAAATAAAAATAGTCAGAAAGAACGCTAAGAGAAAAAGTAAAATCGTGGTGGGTCGGGTACTCGGGTGGCCGAAATTTCACGCAGACGAAGTCGCGGGCAGGAGCTAGTAATTTATAAATTATAAAGGCTATAACGTTTGTTATCTGGTCCATAGTATTGTCTCAAGCAAGTAATATTTGAAGCTTCATGGATATATTTTTGATCAGAGATTAGACATAGGTAGAGTATGCATTTAAATGCAGCAGGAATGTGAAGATATTTATGTCATTGATGACAAAGCACCAACATTATATGATAAAGTAAAACCATAAAACTATATGATTATAGCTGTACAATGTCATAGTCATGAACAGAATGCTAAATAACAGTTTCTTGAACATTGTGATATAAAGTAACAACAGGTTACACAGTTAAATGTTGTTGTTTAACTGAAAACCTACATTTTGTTTGTTCAGTGTCACTCTAGCTTTCTTCCATCTCCGCTTCAAAAGAATAAATATCTTGTTGCATCACATTATAGTTGATTGTGAATAGTTTGTTAGTGTTGAGGATTAAGTATTTCTGGTTAACTAAATCAGAAAAGGCTTTTAGTTGAATTACTGTTTTTTTTCTATCTTTAACATAACTAAGATCAAAGACGAAGACGAAGGTTTCGTCGGACTCCTTCCGACGAAAGCCCAAGTTGCAAGAACGTAAAAGAAGTGAATATTTCCCTGAAAACTTATTATAGACCACAACAGCAGGCCGCAGTGATGACCAACCATACTCGTATACTTATCGAAGGTTTGCATTAAGTCATGAACAAACAAAAACACAGACAGCAAGACAGACAGACGTACATTATAATTACGTCACGTGGTCGCCCACTCGCACAGTGTTACGCTCAGCGCATGAGCACGAGGGGCACGAGTTCTAGATCACTTTACTGTTACAGTGGTTACGCGTCACGCATGTCTTGCAACAGTGTCAGATGCGCGACAAGTGCATGTCACTGTTGACGGGCAGACAGTGGTTATTAGATAAAGATATAATGTTGTTAGATGAATTGTATTATTGTTATAAGGCGTAGGTTGCTGATGGGATCTTCATTCAGCAGTGGGGTGAGAACGTAAGAAATTATAAGTAATTAGCTAATTTATAGTGCTACTAAGACAGTACTTACTATATTTGTCTTGTGGAGGAATTGCTCTCAACTATTTATTTAATATGTATAATAATTTCATGAAAATCTCAATGTGAGATAATTTCATCACCTTGTGCTCATCACTTCATGCCGGTTTCCAATACCATGTAATAATAAGTACTTGCTACAAATAAAAAAAAAACGTTCAAAAAGTTTCTCTTTTTCGTTTTGACAAGGAAAAACATGGAGTCCTTATGAAGCACTATAGAATTTAGATTGCTGGCACAAAATATAACCAACCTTACCTACACAATATGAATTATGATCAAAGTTCTGAATACTCAGTTTTCGTGTAGGTATCATCTACAAACTATCTATAAACAACAAATGTTTGTGCCAAATGAATAAATCAGCAAGTTAGTAAGTTTCAACAAACATGTACGCAAAAGAAACACCACGCATTAAATCTTATAGAAAAATAATAAGCGTAGTTTTAAAAACTGCGATAAATCGTAGCTGGTGCATGTTTAGTCAGTCAACCAGGCTACGTTACCGTTACACCATCAATCGTTTTTAGATATCTATTGGCCGTATCGTTAGGCACTTCACTAGTGGTCTACATGTCTTCGAGTGGACCCACTTTGATGTACGTCTTCATCGCGTTAATTCGTTATTTTAATATGATATTCCATTAATAGAGAAGCCGTGGTAGCCCAGTGGTAACGGCCTTGCCTTACGAGTTGTAAGTCGTGGGTACGGACCCAGACAGGCGCTTACCTACTTTGTGTAAATAATTTCATCACCACTACTCTCAAAACGGTGAAGTAGGTACATCGTAAGGAAACAGGCATGTCCTAGAACCAAAAAAATCAAAGACATGTGACATCTACCAACCCACACTGGCCGTGGTAGATTACAGCTCACTCTGTCTCATAGAGAGGAGGCCTGTGTCCCAGCAGTGGGAACATTATAGGTTGATTATTATATGCGAGTAAACATTATTGATCATTAAAACGCAAAGTAGGTAACGTGCAGCCCACAACGCTATTATAATCCAAGAAATCGAATTACAACATACTATAGCTAATATGTTTAGAAAAGGAAAAACTACATTTAAACTTGATAGAAGCAAACAAACTAGCACAACGTTTACAATATTAAAAAGAGTTTTTCCAACCAGTTCTAAAATTACGAAAACACAACTGAAAACCTTTGGGTTTTACCGATGTTAATAATATCACCATAACCTAAATACTTGAGAACAGTTACGGACCAACACTCGTTAGCTTTCGTCAACTCTAACGGAGTAGAACACGAAATGCTTAGTCAATTATCATGCATGTTTTAGTGACTAAAATTCGAGCCCATCCCTTCCCAGCTCCCATAGATGTTAGGCTACTAAGTGATAGCTCCTAGTACAGTCAGAAGTATCCATCAGTCGTCATCGTCACTAAGGTCATTAATTCAGGCATGCTATCTGACACCTTCTGCCTTTGAGAACCGTTATGATCAAGTTAAGGTTAGAAACGGATGAAACTATAAGCAAACGGAATTTACCATAATTTTATTATGATGTTTAATATTTTATAAAGCGTGATTAGCACAGCATTGACACTCGGACTGAAAGAAATAAGCAGTAAATAAAAATGAAAAAAACATTGATCTGAACTGCTATAAACAGTTCCATATAAGCCTAACGTGCAAAACAGTAAGTATTTTTTACTGACCCGAAAACAGTTAAAGCTTGAGGCAAAATGTTACCGTCATGACAGTAAACTTTAACGTTATAATAGCTAAAAGGTCACAAAATTAACTGTTTTATTCATTTGGTGATATCATTCAAACCATTGCAATTTAAAATTAAAAGTTACTGTTTTGTCTTTTACTGTTTTATAAATATTTCTTCTTACTTGTATAAAGACAGTAAGTCTGAATGAAATCGCTTTAATGTGGTGTAGTAAGAAATTATTTTTTTCAGTGCGTGTGCTGCTGAATATTAGTGCTCATACACACGAGTGGCGCGCGCCAATGGCAGAGGCGGAGGAGGTAACTGCCGTCGACGGCTGCAGTTGCCTCTGCACTCTGCAGTTGACGTGTGCCGCACGTGTGTATGCGCACTAAACTGTAGGATAAATATATGGCCGAACCGAGACTAAAAGAGATATTCGCGTAATTTGTTTTGTTTTGTATAACACACCATATTTTAATTTGCATAAGTATGCTCATTCATATAAGTATTATTATGTAAGTATGACTATTCATGTTGTAATCGATTAGACTTCTAACAAATCCGCCTCTCGTTTTTCCAACAATTTTTTTTTCTAAGATTGTTTACACATTATAGATTGATGAATAGTTAGTATTAATTGTTTCGGTCGTGCCCAGCTATTAGATAACATAACGCAACTGCATGGTGAACACGTAATTGGGGGTGACGTCAGCGAGGCCAGTGCTGGAGTCACGGATGCTCCCGACCTGAGGACGACTGGTGCTCGTCACGACTATACGCTCTGCCAATCATCAGCAGCAGGAAACGATATACCTGCTTCTGATTACGATAATAGGTGTGAGATATTGAATTAAAGTTGAGGTTTTGTACAAAAAACTATGAAGGTGGTTTAGGAAAACGATGTTTAGGCAAATGATAAATGCCATTTTGGCACGAATTTTCCCTTTGGTATTTTTGTTGTATTAATTGCCATAACATTACAACTTTGTCTTCAATTTTAATAATTATAGTAGACACTTACTTTACCTATTATAATTGCTGGTTATATTGTATTTGTACATTAGACATTGGGTCTTTGTTTCTCAATCACCAGTAACAATAACAATACTTCTACACAAATATGTTGTACCTACAACCAGGCTCAAGAAAATAGGTGGCTCGTTCAGATGCCAATGTATACGCTTTTACAATAAACTACCAAGCCACGTTCAAGATCTAAGCCTTAATAAATTCAAATCTTTCATTAAACGTAAGTTGTGCCAGAAAGCCTTTTATACCGTTAGAGATTATATTGAGGACAAAAAGGCTTGGGATTGAGCTGCTTCCAATTTCTGCATTTTGAATGATTTTTTTCTTTTTTATATACACATTGACATTGATGAATATTTTTTTTTTTAAACAATGACATTTGCTTACTTTGTAAAGTATTATATTATTTTTTCATTGTGAATGTGAAGACGATGTGGGTCATTTTACATACTTATATATATTTTTTTATTATTCTCTCTGTTCTGTTTTTTTTTTCTCATGGTCTGGCAGTTTGAGTAATTTATGTGGCCTACCCAAATGTCCTTTCTTTGGTATTGTTCGTCGAATCGTTGAGCTCCTTAAGTCTTGAGTTGAGCTGCACGATTTTTGACAAATGCGTGCACTGACTGGACAGGTCCTCTCAATCTGTGTGGTTCTTTCCTCAAAAGACCACCTCAGACATCGATCTACATGGTCTTCATATAACCTGACCAAGATTATGTCTGGACTTTAAAAGAGACTGTAACCTCTGAGTTTGTTTCGGCCTTTCTTCTCAGAGTAGTCAGATAGGAAACGCCGACTTCATCTAGTTATAAAAAACATGACTGACGTGTAAAAGTGTTTGTACAAACCTACTTACAAAAAATAAAATCATTTCATTTCATTTCAAATCATTTCATCATCATTTCATTTACCGAAGTAATCAGTGATTCAAATTCAAAACACATAAATGTTAATTTGAAGTTTTTCAATGGGTTGAACAAACTATCGTGCACGTTCTTAACAGAAAAAGCACTCTTATGAATACATCGCAATTTCAAATAGAAAATAAAATCGGCAAATTATAGCAATCATCATTATTTTCATTATGAAAGTTTCTATAGCTTTTTATAAAGTCTAAGTTCCAAGTATTTTAGCAAATTTTTCGGCTTTTAAATTTTGGCATTCGTTCCAGAAACAAAACGTTTAAAACTAAAAGTTTCCGAGAAATTGGGACCAGCTTAGTCAATTATTGTGCGAGGGTTCCATTGTAAGATAACGCCACCAAGGAAAATGTCGTCGGGTTTCGTTTTGTTATTATATTAACACCAGATAGGGAGAAAAAAAAATCGATCTTTCCAAATAAATAGTAATGTTGATCTCGGAAATGAAAATGAACGTCTCTACGGAACGCACGTAGCCACAAAGCTTTAACTTGCTCATTTATTTTCTAAAGATAAATCGATTCGGTCTTCATAGTGGTACCTGAATCCAAACTGCGTATTCGTCTTCATAAAAGTAATATGAGAGGAAATCCAAATACACAATAATGCAACAAACATTTATGCTTACCTTAAGACCTTGTGGTCATAATTATAGATATCAACAACAATAAGTGTATCGCAGCCTCTACAATAATCTTCGAGTATAAATACACGTCGGATCGTCAACTGTAGGCACAATTAGCCAACGATTAAACTGTCGGTTTCACGGTGTTGTGACTTGTGGTCCCAGTGCTCTTTGTTGTCACTATGGCATAGAGGATGTGACTGTCTGCTCTTTGTCGCCTCTTCGTCTGTCTGCCAGCCTGGTAATTGTGCTAACGGAGTAACGCTATGAAGTGGCCGGATTAGTCTAATTACAGGGACACAAACAAGTTATGAAAGGAATTACTCGACTATCTTCCATTATTGTGTGGCAGTCATAAGTCCAGGGGGCTTAAAAAGGCCACTTTGGAGAATCATAAAAGGATAACATTATGAATCATAATCCGGCGAAGACAGTCCGAGTTTTTCTTTTTTTCGCTGCTTTACGTAGCTATAATCAAAGAGATTGGGATTGGATTTGGATTGGATTGATTGGTATTTTAGCACAGACAAAAAAAAACTGAAAGATACTTCACCAATGGGATTTGATCCGATTAACTTAACAGTTATCTGTCCATTATGTTATCCTTATAAGATTCTGCCAAAGTGGCCTTTTTAGGCCCCCAGAGTTTCTCCTCACAATCACACCTCTGCCTACTTGCCAACTTAAAATAAGTAAATGACAGAGTACCAATCTTAGTGTAATGAGATTATAATTTGACGCTGCGCTACGGCGTAGCACCGTAGCACTATTACAATATTCGTAGCTACAGATTTTAATTTCAAGATGAGTAATTTTTATGTTTTTTAATAATTTCACTATATGGATTCGTATTTGTTTAAATAAGTTAAGATATTAAAGAAGTACCTAAGATAGTTTGAGTCGGGACGTGATTCGCAAAATGAAATGTAAAATAGACGAATTCCATTGTTTGCTTACCCTGAAGCTTGAATACCTTCCAAGTAGTACTAATTTATGTACCTAATCTAAAACAAGTGATTAGCAGCGTTGTATAATGTATCAGCACGAGTGTCTTGTAATCCGTCGGTTGCGCGCGCAAGTACCGTTCTCGTCCGAATTCCACCGCAATTCGCGTTACCTCACCCACATTTTATACGACTATTTAAATTATCTTGGCATATATATTCAAAAAGAAAGCGGTACAATCTGCAAAATTATAATTCTTGAACATTTATTTAAGATTAGAAACCAGTATCTAAACCTCTTGGAATGCTAAACCGGTTGCGATCGTGAAAAATCCAGCTAATTTTTAAGTGTGTGATGAGGATATTAAAATTTGTGATGTCAAAAAATACCTTAAAAATTACACAAGTATTTCACAATTTTTAAAAAATGTATTATGTTATCAGTCATTTTTGGAAACACCACTAATCAAAACCTGAATAATTGATAACATTAAAAGGATGAACTTCTAAATCCCAGTTTACGATTAGCTTCGGGTATTTCCTGTTCCAAGCGGCTGAGTCGCATCGGTCCACGTCCGAGCGGCGGCGACGAACGGTCGACGAGCGATGGCGGCGGCGCGGCGCGGCGGCGCGGGCGCAACGATGTCGGTGTCGACTCAATGGAAAGGTGACATTGACATTGGACTGCGCCGAGGCCGCTCTGCACCTGGGATACATTGAACTTGCATTTTGTTTACCAACACCACGCGGACTTATAATCAAGTTTATTTTAAAAATGCAAGCTTTGTTTAGAGTTTTGGGAATAATATTGAGAGCTTAGTAGTAGTTAGGATTTATTCAGAATTTTTACGTGTGATTTTCTTATCATCAGAACGTTTGCTTGAGGCATATTTCATATCTAAAATCAATTGAAAAGGAACACAATAGTATCCTAGAAAAGAGCTCTTCAACAAAGCACCCGGTTATATTACTTCAATAGACTATATACAAACCAGTTCATAATTACTTGGCCTACGATCCGCACAAGAGCGCACTGATAAGCAGTTCCCACGGTGGCCATGCTCGCTATGAGTCAGCATCATGCAGGACAAGGCCTGGCTAGCTTGAGAAATATACCTATACGTGTTAACGACGTTCAAGTGTAGTAGCGACGTGCTGAGGAAAATATAAGGGCATTATAGTTAGTATGATCATATGATGTAGTGTGAGATAAATGTAACGCAAGTTTGATGTGGAGCAAGTGGTATCCTTTTGGTACTTATTATGACTACTAGGTACTGAAGTAGTCTTTCGGGTTCTAAACAGGTGCCTCATTTTCTGGAAAAACGGCATATCAAACCGTAGTGAAAACCATAAATATCGCAATGACAATTGACAATACCTTTTACCAATTTACAATATGTTTTAGTATAGAAGAATATTGATGTAATTTATTTTGAACACCTGCTCATGGTGTCACAAACGGTTGCCACATAAAAACACCGTATCACCGTGTCATTGTTTTTTGTACATCAATCTTGAACACACGTGGAGCCGATGACCAAGACTTCCTGATATTAATCAACAATTAATTTTAACACCGCAACCAGTTTTTGTTCAATGAGCTTACTGAATACAGCCATGAATTATTATGATACAACGTTCAGGGAAAAACAATATTGTATAGGTAATATCTATTGATCCGTGGTGTCGATTGTGGAACAATTGAGCAGTGCAACGCCTGGCCCTGAGCTGAGGCCGAATACTACTCAATCAATGAGATAAAAACTTGAACAAAAACAAACATTCGGCATCGCTTCGATTTGCGCGTGAGAACTGTCACAACTTTGTAAATTACAGTACATTTTTTGACAAGAATAATCAATTTGTTTGGAACTAACTTTCAGGAAACCATGAACAATAACAAATCAATATTAATAAATAAATTAATATGAATACATTTCTCTGAGTGGGTGATGTGTGGATAGGGACAGATTTGATAAAGGCTACAAATATTTATGAGGAAAAATATTTTTTATCCTTTTAGAGAGTTGGTTTAAGATCTTTTTGAAGAGAAAGTTTCTGCCGAAAATAAAAGGTCGTTTTGGCGATGTCATTAACCAACGCAGTGTGTTTTTCCCGCACGACTTTTACCATGACTAAAGTAATTAAGAATTAGTAATCAAACATTTACGGTAAACTATTTTTATTTTTACGGCTACAAAATCAAATTAGCAGATCATTAAGACCCGAATAAACAACCATAAATATAAAATGCAAATGCCAATACAATATGAATTTATTGACCGTTCGAGTGCCACTGTTGAGGTCGGGTCGTTACGTTTGAATTGATGAATTTCGTCGTTACGATTGTACAGTTATGTCACGTCACTAGTCGTAGTTCCAGTGGCAGGTATTTGGCCGATTTAAATTTGTTTCCACAACAAACGGCGATGGACCGAGCTCTCGAGTTCTGTGAGACTTTATGTAAATATTGGACGGCGCAGAGCTCTCGTAATTTATACAGCGGATGTTAGTACTTTTAAAGCAGGTCCCGTTAACATATTTGAATAACTCCCAAATAAATTGGTAACGTGGGACTCTTGAACCCGAGATAGAGTTATCAAATGAGAAACTTTGATTTTAATTGCAGTTGTTACAGCTGTAGACAGTACCTACATAAGATGTAGTGCTGTCTTAAAACCTGCTTATGAAATTTATCTTACATTTTTTAAGAGAGCCACAACTCCATCATTAATGCGCGCTGTGTCGTTATTCCATGTTTTCGATGCAAGGCATGCGCCCGCGGCGTCGCGTCGTCTCGCGGTCCATCCCGCCATTCACTCCACAAAGAAAGCTCTACTCAGAACCTTAATAAACGTATCATAAAATACTGATATCAATCAAATTATTGTTACAGAGAAGCAAGCGATATGTGACGCTTAATGTCTGACCTGCTCAGCACCAGACGATCGATCGGGAACTGACTCGTGGGTGTGAGCCGTGTGACGACTAGTGTTGTGAACAACATGCACACGATGGACACGATGGGCTACGGCCACAAGAAATATCGGCCGCCGCTGTCGCCCACCAGCTTCTACCAACACGACTATTACTCAAGACATACGACACTCCGCCCGCAGGTATGTGCCACCTATATTTTGTTAAACTATTGTGACCCGCCGCATGGGTGAAATATTATGAACGAGTTCCACACCAAAACCATTTTCAAGAAATTCTCTAAATTATCCTAGCGTAACCCGTATCAAAATCAGCCAAGAAGCTAAGAAGCTCTAACTGTGACTAAAGAGTATGTATCTTAAGTTTAGAGATTATGTTAAGACTACCTATTCTAATTGACGCTAGTCTCTACGCAAAGCACTATTATGTAATCAAATAAATCATAGCTATGAAAGTATAATTACATAATACAGAGATCGTGCCCGAACATAAATTCATTCATGCTTTTAATTCCCAAATCAATATTCTAAAGCCAATTACTAGCTTGAAGCTTCCCAAGTTTAATTTTAACATGGTCGCCCCTTAAAATGTGAGATGATCGGAAGAAGCGGAGCGGTATTCTATGCTCAGGGCCTTGGGTCCCGTTACCTTGTGGCCGGCCAACGGTACACGACAATGATATTAAGGTGAAATAAAGCCGGACCAGCTATGGATTTTGGTACGGCAACAAAAAACTCCCGGCTTTGACTTGTTTTTATGGGTTGTGATATCTGGAGATATGTTTTTGTGTGTGAACTTATAATGCTACAAAATCGTAGTCTTTTTCTTTGACAATATACTACTGAATTGTTTGACTATATATTAGATACTGAATTGTTTGACAATATGATACTGAGCTTTGTATAAGTTTAGAAAATTTTGAAGCAAAATTATGTGATATCTAACGTTCATGTTTTAATGAGCCATTTTGAAATGTAATTTTCTGTGTCTAAGTAAACATGAAGCAACTAGCTACTTGTACTTAACACATTATTTCCTCTATTGCGGAAGGTCGCGAAAATCAAAATACGTGTAATTTATCTTAATTATAGTCGCACTTAAATGTAATGCCATAATGACACGCTACTCGTCAAGTACCGGCAGTATACTCACTCAAATTGTCATGTCGTATTAGGGTAATCTTGCCTCTATAACCTCGATTACAAAGATCATAAAAGCGTGTATGATTTATTGTTATGTCATAATTAATTAGTATCTGTCTTTGTGCGTAAAAGACAAGAGCCAGTATTGTGTGACGTATATAAAATTGTCGGAAGCTTGTTCCTGAGATAAATTGAGGAGCAAACATTAAATTCAAGTTCACGATCTGTTTTTGTTGTGAATGAATGATAATTTAATTAGTGAAGCACGAAAGTCAAACGACAGTTAAACAATTGGCTATCGGCGGAAGCCAAATAATAATTGTGATAATTAAAATGATATCATTTAGGTCGATCTATGAAGTATGTACTACCATAAACCATCTTACTTTCACCTCTCCTAGACCGAAGGAGTCCACCATCTACTAAATGACCATAAAAAAGGACAGAAAAGGGCCTGCGCTTTAGGGTCTTTTCCGTTTTATTCCGTCGTATTTTAGTTACCTTTACGAAATTCAATCGATTTTTTTGAAAGAAATTGTGACCCATTTTATCACACACTAGCTGCACCCCGCAGTTTCACTCGCACAAGTCTCGACGTCGTCGTAGGAATATCGGTATAAAAAGTATTCTATGTACCAAGTCATGATCTACTACTACATGTGCCAAATTTCATCCAAATACGTCTAGCCGTTTTAACGTGAAAGCGTAACAAACATACAAAAAACAAATCTTTTCTCTTTATAATATTATTTTAGAAAGGTATGTCACATTGAACCAATTGTCATTATTAATTGACATTTCTTGATGTTATGTCTAAATAATTCGTGAACCTATTCTCATGTTCAGTTGATACATACTTAAACTCAAACCTTCTTCCCATGAACAGGCAGAAACTACAGAACGCCAGTAGCTACGATCCTTAGGCCGCTTGTATACGTCTGTTTTTTTCACCGGACAACGGACCGTTTTCTTTCGCCGGATTCGCGGTGGTGCACGGTTTTAAATAATGAATATGTGCACATGCATCGGGCACAGGTCCGGGGAACAAGTTCACCGGATGCACCGCTGCCTCCCCTCGGCGCAACGGACACCGGACGAAAAACGGACGTATACAATCGACCTTACATACCTGTTAAATCTAAATACTTTTTTAATTAGCTAAAAAAATCTCACATCATTCCCACACAGTTTCCTAACGCTACAGTATTTAACGGTGCATCGTTTTTGATACGAGCTTTATGAGATCGGTCGATAACAAGTTAATAATTGTTACGTTATCAGAGGCTGTGCGGGCGCCGATCGCACGGTGTCGTTCACCGTCGATGCACTACCGTTACCTTCGGATCTATTGATCACGTACGGACCTACCTATCAAATTTCTTGTACTTCCGGGTTACAAGGCTCTAGGGGATATCAATGGGGATTAAAATTGATTGTTCATTCACGTTGGCAGCTGTACTGTTTGATATTCGTACACCTGTATTTCTTATTGTGGGTGGAGATTATTGAATCTAGAGGTCTACCTAAGCATGAAATCCGTAGTTTCGGTCGAAGTTACGGGGATTCCTATTCCGTATCATATTGGGGCTCGACCTAAGAATGAATGACATCACGATTTGACAGTTGTCTCTACTCCCGATGTGTCCTGTCCGAAAAGGTTGTTACCCGGGTGTAGGGTTCGCTCAGAAGTTTGGAATCACTTTCGGACGGCCCCATATCTCAGATGACGGACTTAGACAGTAGGCCCTCTGATGATAGCCTCGTTAGCATACTGAGTGTGGGGTCTAAGGTTTGATCCCCACTTCGTGAAAAGAGTAATTGTGTTTTCCATTATGAAATTCGCAATAGTGTCATTGGAGTCTGGATTTCTGCCTGGTTGATGGCATAATACTCCTAATAAATGTACTTAGATATTAGATACATATACCATAACCATAATCAGCCTATAATGTTCCCACTGCTGGGACACTGGCCTCCTCTCAGTGAGAGGGAGTGGGCCGTAATCCACCACGCGGGCCCAGTGCGGGTTGGCAGATGTCACATGTCTTCGAATTTTTGGTTCTAGGACATGCCGGTTTCCTCACGATGTTTTCCTTCACCGTTTTGAGAGCAGTGGTGATGAAATAATTTACACAAAGTAAAGCGCCTGGGTTCGAACCTACGACCTACAACTCGTAAGTCGCGGCCGTTACCACTTGGCCACCACTGCCCTATTAGATACATAGCTGGCCAAATGTGGATTTACTATAATACTGCCTATGTATATAGATGTATTTGGGATAGAACTAGTGTTGTTTCCCATAAATTCGATTGGAATATTTTATTCCAGTATAACAAGCGTTTCCACGTATCTATTAGGGTTACCCTCGTTCAAGTAACTAAACCAATTGTAACGGCACGTTTCCGGGCCTACGACTGGAACCAACTTTGTCTATGAAATTAGATATATTTTTTTATTTATTCTTGGCCTTAGCAACAAGCCATTATTTTTATACGACAGTTCAAATGAGGAGTGTTATTTTTTGGCAATAACATCAAAAACCTAGGAACATAGTTAAAAAGGAACATGCTTACTTATAAAGTAAAGATCAACTTAACTGTACGGATTGATCAAAAGCTGATGATCGATATCCTTGAATCCTTTACAGTAGGCATTTAATACATGAATATTTGATCGATCGATGTTAATCGACTAATTGAGACGAGCTATCCCAAGTAAGAAATTACGCATGCAGGCCGGTTCCTGGCCGCGTTCCGCCATTTGGTGACTCCAAATGGTGGAACGCGGCCAGGATCCGGACCGCCGACCTAAGTATTTTGTGCGGACCTTAAGTAAATTATAACTAAAATTAATTCTAAAAAATTCAAATAAATATTTTGAGTTTCAACTTTACTCCAAACTTCAGACAGATACCTAGTTCAAAGTGAAAAATGTAATTTTTCACATTGATGTGACTCTGCTATTTTTAACTTTCATAATATTATAATAGTTTATTACATTCTAAAAAAGTTTCTTTACATTTTATTTTTAGATATGTTTAATCCTGCTACCTAATTGCGTAACACATTATCGAGTATTGATGCAGACTAGTGGGCTTCGTTTTGATCCCAATTGGCTTCGTTTTAACCTTTTCGTATTGCGTAAACTCGTCTGAAGGGGAAGCCAACGGCTCTGTTTGAATCGCTATTAGAATGAACGATACGTCATGAAAAACTGGGCAAAAGTCAATTTTTCGTATTGTGTAACTTTTTTGACAAGCTAGATTTGGCTTCAAACGTCAAATTAAAACCAACTGCAGTTGGTTTGAAAGAGAAGGCAGGCTTCTCGTCGTAATCATTTTAAGATCTACATATTTTAGGATTTAAACGCGTAATCCCCATAATTATTTCGAAAAAATGTAAGTGGTAGCCTTCCTGATAAATTGTGAATGTGATTTAGTGTAAAACCTCAATGATAAAACCATATTAATAGTATTTTAAAAATTAAGGCAGTGAGGTGAATTTAGTAAAATAATTGTAAAAGTTTTCTTCTGATATAAGTGCTTACAACCTAAATTATGCTTATTATGATATTTCAGAAACGAGGTACCTATATTGGTGGCATTTTAACGAAAGACAAATTCGTATCTCGTACCATAACAAACGTTAACTTATTATGCCAGAAGCGCAACCCATTCGAGGTTTTACTTCATTGGAAAAGGAATAACTAAAGAGGAAGAACAAATATAAAGCACACTATGAAGCAATATAAATCGATGGATTAAATCTATCCAAGGACTTCGACGAAAATACACACCATACATAGACCTACTTTTAAACATCATTGTTCAAGGTAATGTCAGTATTATTTTCTTTATAAGTGTTGAACATTGAATGGGCCCACTATAGGTATACCCTAACCTAACCTAAATGTTGTATCTTCCTAAGACGACCCACTGACCATCTTCAAAGATGTTACAAACTGTATATTGTTTGTCAGGTATCTACTGGTGAATACCTACATTGTATAATATACCTAGATACATAGGGCACCATCAAACATTGGTAATATAATGACTTCAACTACTAATGACAAGACACAATTACTTTTTCTATTGTTACTGACCATAGTACCTATAGCTTAGCTTCATAAAAGACGAGGGGATGAATATTTACAATTATAACAACAAACTAAATTAAAGAAAGTAGGTAAGTTAGGTAGGCAACTGAAAATATGTGTTTTCAATTATTGTTAAATATTATTAGTAAGAATATCTAAGTCAATTAATAAAAATGTATTCTGTCATAAACCTTAGGATGTCCGGTGTAAATCCTCAAAATCAATATCAGTCTCCTAGCACCACCATGGTAGGTAGTCTTGAAGGTTATTTTCTAAATATTCAACTATAATATTAAGGAAGTACCATAATATTTATTTATAGTGTTTATTGTTACATTATTATGTGGAGCCCTTCAAAATACTCTAGCATTGTATTGGTTTTGTTTGATATCACAATTAGTAATGTGTGTAATATGTATCATAGGCCCATCCTCCTTTTTATCTATTACCTAATAAGTAAAAATACTTGCTGTATCTTTGTGTAGGTACTTTTTAGTCAAGTATGCTTCATCCATCAATAGAATTGTAGGCATCTAATTTGTGTTTATAGCAGTATATTACTGTTCTAATATGTACATAGATTTGAGCCTTTTAAATACTTTGTGGATGGTTGTAACATAATGAGGATTTACTTACTTAAATTCTTTTTTTATCTTTCAGGTGTCAGGCTCAACTACATCTTGCGCCACTGCTGGGCAAAGGCCTACTCTCCTTCCACCCCTCTCTGTCGAGAGCTGCCAAGGACCCATCTTTATTAAAGGAGTCCAGCTTATCCCGCCATCTCCGTCTGGGCCTGCCGCTATTATTCAGGAAAAACTAACTTGTTCTCACAGGAAGCATTAGCCAGCAGTACATGGGAAGACATTAGATGCCAAATTCCACCAATCTATAGAATATAAACATTTGTTCCAATTTATTCTTGCCTCATGACCAAATATTCTATGCTAAATGTGAATAAATGCTATTGTCAGATAGGTTGTAATAATATAAATAAAACCAGTTTTTTTTTGTTTACCATATTTTGTCTTTCTATTTACCTATAAGTACCTAATGAATGACAGTTAATTTAGCTAGACACCACTATTTTCTAATTAGTATCACTATAATAATCACTTGATGTCTTTATTAAAAAAAGGCTTAGTAAGTATTCAACTTTATATTAAAACTTACACTGTTATCAATTACATAATAGGTACATATGTTTATGTTGTCATGCAAGACTGAAGATTCAACAGTTTTTGAACAATCTTGAGTTTGTACTTGAGAAGTTTGAAAACTGAAGTAGTTGCTGAGCAGCAGTAGCAGTGGCCGAAGCAAACAGTAATGTATGTAATATGCTGCGTTCATTCATGTCTTCGTAGGTGAAACACCCCGAGAATTCTCCTGCAGTTTTAAAAGTGAGACAGTAAGGACACTGTCCAAGTTTAAATGCTCTTTTATATACAAAATCATCCTCAACCACTCCCATTTGTTGTAAGTCATAACTGAAAATTAAAAACATATTGAAATCTTCATTGAATTCTCAAAGATTGTGTGTTTCGTTCTTACTTATAGCAATTATGTGTACCTAAGAGGGGAGAAGGTATCATTTAATATTGAGTATGTTATGTGAGTTGTTGATTAAGTGTACCGGCAGTCTACGACGAAAACCCATGTCCAGGGAGGTCGAAAGCTAATATAGTTCTATCCTTGATGATCATCGGTATCAAGGGTAAGTACTTACACGAGCTACAATAATCTAATAATGAGATACGAACAACTTTTTCCTAGATATATTTGGTTACTTACTTTTATGATTATATTGACATATAACAGACTAAGGTGCTTTTCGTTATCGAGCAAAACAGCCTAAGTCTTAGTGCAGCCAGCTAAAACCTCCTTGTCCTCTATTCTATCAGAGAACTTTACAAACGCATTCCTTCTACAAGAAACCACAACAAAAATGTTCCGAAACTATTTTCATCCTATGTTTCTGTATGAAAATAGTAAAAACAATTTAGTATGTTAAAAAACATAAAACAAGTATTAATTTAAACAACATTCAAGGTAAAACCAAACAAAGATTATTTGTATAATATTATGGTTTAAAAGTATCCTATTTTCATTATTTACTTTTATTACCACAGAGTAGTAGAGTACTTTTACTAATTCCTCAGTGTCAGTGTTGCCAACTTTTCTCCCGAGTCCACTAGAAGGCGCAATTTTTTTATATTATGTTTATTCTTATTAGCGACGTTCGATCGCCGTTATGGAGGTCCGTTTTAAGATTTGAGAATGGACACAAACATAACTTATTCACAGTACTTTTTTTTTAGCATCATCCTATTACAATATCATAAAATAATGAATTACTCAAGAAGTTAGTAGTATGTTGCCGTGGGATTTTTTTCGAAATTACTTACTTTCAAATCGGCAGTGGTTTCCGCATTTGAAAGAAATAAATCTTAAAACGTCAGTAGTTTGATGATTTATTTCTCACTTTCACAAGGTTTAAACAAAATATAAAACATGCCCATTATCGTGTTAATATAATATTTTCTCGAGGCAAAGTTAAAGTAGTTGATTGTATTGTTTTCTACAAATTGAATTAGTCTAACCACCAGCCACTGAAAGCAAAATTTTGTCCACCAGCACCCCACCCCTGTGTCCAAACTCCCAAGTTTAGTGGAACTCCCACTAAGTTGACAACACTGCTTTTTTACGATTTTATCGTTGGCCACAGATAACTAAAACGTGAAAAATAAAACGTTTCCTTACGTATTTCAATTATGGTAGTTTTTGGTAGAAAGTGTATTATAAATTGGTTTTTCATTTTTCGGCAATCATTGTACATTTTTATTTATATGCAGTAGTAGACCATCAGTTGTAATCAAAACAAAATTTAATTATAGCAAAATTATTTGGAAGCGAATAGTTCTTATATGAAGAAACAACACGTTTTCACCAAACAAATTCTGCCCGACAGTCGGTACACCTCTATACAATTATAGTCAATTGGGATGATATAGATTTACACAATTCCGTTTACTGATATCGATTCAAACTGTAGTTGGCATAGTTTCGGAATTGTAATCAGAAAGAAAATGTTTTACGCAATTAGGCTGCTGGTCGCTAGTAATCGTCTACCAAACGGACTGAAACTAACCGGTGATCCCTGGGATAGTGTATCATTATTCATTTATAAGAAAGTAATTATCTCGATCTACCTTAATATAATTTAGTCACAATCCACTTACGTTAGTCACAACTTAATTCGCACTTTCTATTCGAGACAAGTAGGTATCCGACTTGACAATTTATAGCTATTTTACTAACTTCGAATTCGATAAAATTCTTTTAAAAAACCGCAGTCGATTGTAAATCGATTATGACTAAAATAAATAAAAAAACATAATCTATCTCATGCTCTACTGAGCTACATTGTATGACAGCGTGGTTCGTGTGGTACTGTGGTGATAAGTGCGACCACGGTAACGTCGCCACTAACGGTGCGACCGAAGTACCAAACATTAATGACGCTCTTAGTGAAGTTAACGAGGCAATTTAGACACGAGACAGATCCTGCACCCGAAACATTGTGTACCTACCGTTTTGTAATAAAAAGAGTTCACAAACAATCTTCTCAAAACTGTCGTATTGTGTGAACGTGAACTCAATCCACCTTGATTAGTTTAAAAGGCACAAGTTAGAGACCGGGATAATCCGCGATTAAAGTCTCAATATTGATGCTGTGATGGCTGATTCTAAAAGTATTTGCAGACATAAGTAGGTACGAATAGAATTGCATTTTTAACAATTTTTTTTGCCAACAACATGATGATATGGTTTTTTTAGTCTTGTAGATTATTTCGTAATTAATAATTGCGATTGAATTCTATAGGTGTATTGCCTGTTTATTTGATAAAAAATAAGTTTCCTTATTAGTTCTTAAGCATGATTAGATAATAATGATTAGTTTAGCAGTAATCGTACTTATAACGTGGTAGATTTAGCGCCATTTTTACATCATCTCATGAAACCTTAGTAGGTATAATTTTTAGAAAGAAATAAAGCCATATTTTTTACAAAGCTTAATACCTAAATACTGTGTTTTAGACATGAAAAAAGGAAATGGAAAGACTGTCCAACAAACAACGTAGCCGACAGTAGGAATATTACCGGCAGCTGGAGCGTGTTTCAATAACGATTTTCTTTCAAGCCGAGACTATAACTAATTTATTAAGTACGAGAACTTCTCCTATATTTTTTATTTACCGTTAGGAACTAGATAAAGCTCACTAACCGAATCGAACGCTATTCCATGAATTATTTACATATAATGTTATGATGTAAGAGGCGTGTGCGCACGAGCGGCGCGGGCCAGCACGCGAGACCGCGCATCTGCACTCCTCCCGCGCAGAAAAACCCAGGAAGCGAGCCCCGAAGCTTTTAGCTGATGTTGTTAATGAATAATGATGTGGTGTGGGCTTCCGCGTGTTCTCTTAATTGCCTCTAACGCCTTCGACGATACCCATATAGGTACCCTAATAACTATTTATTTACTATTGTGTAGGCACGCGCCGCCGCCACCGCTACACCGCAGCACGCGCCATGTTACTGTTTCAGCTATTTTACTATAATTACGCAATCATGATTAAGCCATCATGAGCATGATTATTTCATCATGAATTTTTGTATTCCAAGTTGTCTGATTTAGTCTCGACTAAACTATAGTATTTGTTTGGATTTTCGATCGCGTCCGGTGCTGCGGTCATCATTATCATAAGCATGGCCATCCTATAAAAAGAAAAAAGTTAAAGAATGGATATAAAGAAAACAAATCAATATGCTATGACAAACTAATTATTGTTTGTAATTTATTTTTAAAGCTTTTATAAAGTTCAGACTACTTTAAGAGTTCTGTTAGAGGCTTTGTGAATTACTTAGGTATATTTATTTTAAGAAGAACGACATCCAAGTTTCATTTTAAGTTTGTTTAATACCAGTTCTTCTAAACCGTTAATGAGAAAAATGTTTTGGTGCTATCAATCATGGGCTAGCCTGGGAATCTCCCGCATTGTCCGAATGCCGGCTGATCGTTGAACCAGAGGTCGGGTCAACACGGGTGTCGCACAACGGTGCCTTTCCAAACAACAACACATTTGTGTGTCAACCAACTCACTTTTCAACTTTAAATTCTCGCAGACGAGAACCTGCCACCCAACACAAAAATCGGACAAAGAAACTTGTTTCCAATGAACATTTTGTCATTAACGGTCTTCACGACTTTCTCCATTATTTGCATTGATTTTAATGAGATCCTATTCTAAATGCCGTTATCCAATAAATACGTAGTCTAAAGTCGATAAGATGCATCGAAGTCTTAACAAGGTTGGATTGATCTATTTGAACTCCGCGGCAGAAAAAACGGGAAAATCTGCCCCAATTTGTAGGTTAGATGTAGGTACTATGAGAAATTGTGTTTGGTTTTTTTAACCGACTTCAAAAAAAAGAGGAGGTTCTCAATTCGGTTGAATATTTTTTTTGTATAGTAAAAACATGGCATAATTTAGTAAAAACCTTATTGTACGTGTTCCACTGAAGGGCGCGCGTACGCGTCGTTACGGCGCTAAGCATGCTAATCGACCGCTATCCAGTTATACCACAATAACGTTTTTGATCTGTTAACTTGAATTATGATGGTCTTAAGATACTATCTCTGTAATTATTTAATGATCCAGTAGTGTTAGGATAATTGAATGGGTAATTTGGAGCAAGTTACTGTTAAATTGATAATAATCATCATGTTGGAAAATCTTCAAGTAGGTACCTAGGACTCTAGAAGTGTGGTAACGAATTTTGAAGTGCTTTTCCATCAAGCTTGAAACTGACGATGTTGGTACTAAAGTAGATTTCCCTTGAAGCGTCTTTTAAAGGTTCTAAAAACACAGACTGGTTGCCGATCGAATTTCTTCCTTTAATGCTGCCTTTTACCTTTTACATCGGATCATTATAGTCAACGTTATTTAGTTCTTATTGGTGAATTTCTATTTTATTTTATGGTCCTCTTTCATACGATTGGAGCGATGGACGTATAAAGTACGTGCGCGGTCCTGCGTCGAGACATCATTACGAAGAAAGTGGCGTCCCCTGCAGATGCAATACGAAATGAATTGGCGCTGCGTACAGTCACGCGCACCAACTACATATTAGACTTGGAATAGTGCATAAATAAGCTAAATTGCAGCGCGTTATCCATAAGCGTCGAGTACTTGAGTGCATTTCATCGGGTGATGGATTTTCATTAGTTACTTGCGTGGGTATTTCAATTTTCATTCGTATTTCAAATTGAATGCAATCCCCTTTGATATACTTACTAAATTATATCTAGCTACATCACATACCAAAGCCGGCTGACCTAGAAGAGGTATTTTTTTAAGTTTTATTAAGCTAACCGAAGAACATTAATTTGTCTGCAAATTCCATCTATGCATGGGAGAACCGTCGTTTACCAGACATTCTATAAATTCTTAGATAAGAATCTTTATTAGCTAGTTAGTTGATTCAGCGGAAATCATGCTTTTCTTGTCTTAATTAGTTTAACTTTGTGTTCGTCAAAAGAAAATAGAGCAATTAAAATGAAGAAAATCATTTTCGTCTGTGTGAATTTTGTACAGAGCGCGTTCGGGTTGGTGACCGCGCATTAAAACTTTTTGCTCACAAAGTTAATTTGTCGTACCTAACCCATAAAATAAAGTATTTTATTCTAAAAAGAACGAATGGAAACTAGGGGCCGCTTGCAACACAAATCACTATTTAAATACGTTTAGCGCGCGCTAAACGTATTTAAAACACAATTCTGTTACTGTCAACTTCAGCACGATGTTTTAAATTCGTTTAAGTAGGGTTAAATGTATTTTGTGATTTGTTGTGTAAGCGGGCCTTACAGATAATATTATAAATCATTTTCCATCGATTTCCAGTAAAAGGTAACAGCACATTGTATGAATATCTTATAGGTTACCAAGACATTAAGCGTGCATCGTGCATTTATAAAAAATACAGAAAAAATGTTCGTATAAAAATAAGTATAACGTTTCAAAAAGGAACTACTAGGTGCTACGCGCGCACTATCGGAACATCTCCGAAGCATGCACCCGCCGCGCATCCTGCTCTTATTGCCGCCATATTCTTTTTTTACGTGTTTACTAAACTTTAGTCGCGTAATTGCATCCGACGACGTGACTTACTTTTATGTAATATTTAATGCCTTTTCGTAAAATATTGATGCAACCAGGTATTTTTGATATCGGCCGATCACTTTTCTTGAATAAAAGGATAAAAACTTATTTTTCAACACACTTGCTCGTAAAGTGGCTCTTATTGAACCGCTTTTAGGTCCATAATGGAGTGTATTACGAACGCGTGCTTTTTCTTTACTTTAATCCACATGTTCTGTAATACCACAGATAACTATTTACTAGTCGGAGACGCGCGCTTTTTTAATCTCATCAAACCCTGCGTTCCGAATTGGGAAATAATCGATGTGTTCCGAATTGGGAAATAACCGAATTAGCGTGAGCGCGATAACGATAACGATGTCCCGTGAATCGTCATAGATGACGTCATGACATTCGCCATCTTGCGATAATGCCGACCATGCCCTAAAATAATATCACCGTGAGTGCTGTCAAAAATGACAGTGTGTGTATGAGGTTGTGTCAGTGTGTGTTTTGTTTTGAGTTGCATCATCTTTAAATTAAACTAACGTGGCATTTTTGAAATTGTGCTTCTGGCTGACAGTCGCCACCTAACCAAAGAAGAAGAACTGAAGAAGAAATGTGGTGTTTATACAGAGAAATACTATAATAATATCTTTTTTACATTGTGTAAGCACTGTCATGTGAGCGCGTTCACGAGTGTTCCGAATTGTTGCCAGCTCTCAGCAGTCATAATAGTAATATCTAAATCGGAACGCATGTGAGATGATGCATGGACGTAATATTACGTCCATGGAGATGATGTGAGCGCCGTGATGTGAGCGATTATAGCTAATTCGGAAAGCGCCCAAAGAGACTTCATGCCGAAAGAAAAAATCCGCGGGCTATATTTCAATTTTTTTTAAATAGTCTGTATTGTCCTTGGTCGCAAAATGAACTCGCAGGGGACCACAGACAATTTAAGGTGAATGCGCAGTGGTAGACCGCGAAATTCTTAGGTTTTTTGCAATTTTCAGGTTTGTGTTTATTATATTTTTTCTATAGGCTGTATCGGTTTTGTCTGTGCCATAGATTAATATATTTAAAATGAGTCAATGTTGCGCGCGCATCGCTAGTGCTGGCTAGCACGGCGCGCGGGAAAACAAAACCAGCGCGCCATTTTCCATACAAGTTAATATTTAACAATACAAGTCTGTTTTTTTTCCTCGCAAGTGTGTTGAAAAACGTCGTATGAAACGCGTGTGCATTAATCAATATACACTCGGCTTTCTTATCGCTCTCGCCTGCGGCTCGCGCGATAATATCGCCTCGTGCATAATGATCAACATAGCACACATGTATCATAATGTACTATTATCGAATTAGAATCTGATTTTATAAAAGCCCTTACAATACAATATTTTAATTCACGTCGTACCTATTTAAATAGTCAAATCATCTTGCCAACAAATGTTAATAAACAATAGGTACAAGAAACGCGAGCAAAACAAGAGTGTGTCGGACGCGCGTGTTTGTATTTTGTTGTCGTTATGCTGTGTTACGTGTAATGGAGAGGTTTGCCTTGCACTTGGCTGGCGGCCGCGGCGCCCGCGCAGCCGCGTCTTCAGTGCAACACCTGCCCAGCCCGTTCACACTGCCTCGAATCGGGTCACCAGATAAAATGCCGACGCGGGCCGGTATTAGGTTTATCTAGTTGCTATTCATAGCCGATTCCATAAAAAAAAAATTAAAACGTCTGAATATTATTGGACAAAAAATACCGTATCTAAACGGAATTCACTGTTAGCCGATGACCTGGCGGATGCTCCGACATGTTTGTTGAAAGATATTTATGAATTAATGTTATCTGATCAGAATAATTAATGGATTTAGCGTGACCTTAATTGACACCGCAGAGAAAATGTTTTGTTTTTTATAGATTTATTATTGTTTTCCTTTGTGAATATATTATTTTATTTTTGTCTAAAGTCATAAGTTCTGTAATAAACACTAAAGCGCAAAGACCCTTTTACCCTTGCTCGGAAAGCCATAAACCATCGTAATAGGGTTCCCATTGCAGTCAGAAACACTAATCTGATGTGCGATAATGTGAAGCTACTTGCCTTTTTATCGTAGAAACTCGTTAAGAGTTTATATTTAGCGCTAGTGTTACCTGCCAACCAATCGCGCATCCAGACTTGTTTACAGCAACCCCCTTCGTATTACACTCCAAGGTTTCATTAAAATCATACTGGGAGCGCACAAAAGGTGCATCTGCTGCTCGTTATTCAGTCACATATGTACCGTATTCGCATCAATTCTATCGCTCGTTTATTTATATTTTAGTGATGCATTAGATCAACTTCCCACACAGAGCGTATAAATGGGACGTCAAACTGCTTGGTGTAGCGTGTACTGCTTTAAATGTTATTCATCATAACTATCTAGAAATCCATTAATAGTTATCATGAATCTATTGTTTTTCTCCATACTAAAGTAGCAAGTCTATTCATCCTTCATATATAAATATCATCAATCATGTCTTCGCAGCTCAACTAAGTTTAACGCCTGGTAAGCTCCGCAAGTTTGCACAGTACCTATAATACACGAGTTGTCAGTTGTGTGCTATACAAAATGATTATTATAAATAGCAGTGAGGCAGAAAGTGGTCGTCAGCAGTGGGTCAGTGGGTCCAGTCTCGTCCACCTTTCTCCTTCAAGAACAAAAAGTATGTATTTCCAGCTGATTCGTGATACTGATTCATTCATCGGAGAAACACTAATAGAAAGTTTTGTTATCGTAATACATTGTTCGCTTGTTTTTTACGGCTGTAAAAGTGCGGAAGTAATAAAGTCTGCGACAGATATACACCACATACCATTATTGCCATCGTTTGTAGAAATTTCTAGGCAGGTAATTACTTTTGCGAATTCTAAACATAGAGTTCTCGCTTCTGAAGTTACTTGAAAATTATATTACATTGTATGAAAAAAATTAATATATTCGAAAGTGAACTTGGGTGTATACCTACCTGCTTATTGAAATATTGCCCTTCTACCCAACTTCATCTCTTATTTGACAAAACATTATTGTTTGCAGAAAAAACTAATAGATTGTGACTATTGCTCTAGGACTGGTTGTACTTAGGTAGTAGGTTTCAGGCGAGTGCAAAGATTCATGACCAAAAACAATTTCAGGAAGATATAGAAAGCCTTCTTGTCATTAGTGAATTGAATTTGTGATAGTATCATCAGTATCTATATACAATTCCTACGTGATTTTAGAAACTGGATTGGTCCTATTATGGGGCGTTGATACACAAGCGAATCGAGGCTTCTCGGCCGCGAATGTTAATGGTAATCATAGCCACGGGACCTCGCCAAGCACGCAGGCATTACGCGCAGTGTCGCATTATAATCATAGTGTATCGGGGGTACTTGGAAATAGACTAACCATTATTGCAGATACAATAGGGAAAATGGAGCCAAAACTACAAATGCTCACAAAAAAGCTACACACTCACACCATTACCTGTCGCTTAAAACTCACGTCATGTAGAAACCAAATGATGGGAATAAAAATAAACATGCTTCAGACAAAATTTTCAACCCCAAAAAGCAATAAATAAATGTGAAAGTTTTTAAGATTATGATAATTATTTCTGACATTAGATATCCTGTTAAAAAAGATGATGAAGAGAATTATATGATGAATAATAATTTATATAATTATTATTCATCATATAATTCTCTAATAAAGATAGGAAATGAACAAGAAAATAAACTGCTCCTGCCTAAAACGAGTTCCAAAATTGCATTAAATATTATTACGAAAGAATCTCTGGAAGGTGAATTAGGTATAATAAACGTTTGATGAACCGACGATTATGGAAGACCTCATCCGAATTCATAGCTAAGCTATTGAAGGAGGCAAAAACGTAATTGCAACGTTTTAGCAAAACAGCTATTCATCAGGAGATATATACCTAAGTAGGTTGATATATAGATGTTTGCGGTAAATGACCTCCGAAATTAAGAGGAGCCACATTCCTAAAGACGGCAACAAAGAATAACATTCAGAACAAGCATTGTCTACAGACGTAGGTACCAGTAAGTGTTGTCTTGTCAACGGCGCGGCGCTCTAACTCAATTTCAGGACATATGAAAAAATACTGCAGTTTTGAGACTTTTAAAATCAGAAGTAGAACTTCAGATGTTTTCTGTACTAAGAAACTTTTAGTATGAAAAACAAAAAACAAATACTGACATTACGTTCAGTTTGACTAATTGGAGCAATCTATCTTAGCTAGAAATTAACTTCTGTGACATTTCTTAAACATCCTGAATTATTCTGATCGGCTAGCAACCGTAGGAAAGGGGAGTAACGTATAAACAGATCATTTATTATAAATTTGATGTAATCCAATCTGCTTTGATTTAACGCAAACAGAACATAACTTAGTTAACGAAGCCTTTGTGTGTATCCGTAACAACTTTACAGACGAAAGATATTCAATGGATATAATTGTCAGTCCGGTCCGGGTAGGCGGATAATCTTCACAAGTAACGTTGGGGCTCAGAAAATTGTATTAGCGATAAATATATACCTAAGCGACGGTTGGCACTGCAAGGCTTTTGACCTGAGCGAGTTCAACGATCGCTGCGACGTGGCTAGACCGGCCTGGACCATGCTAATTAACTGTTATTTCGAGTAAGTATTTACTTAACAAAATTGAATTACCTAACCCTTTATTTTGCACGTAAGAATCACTTTTGCTTCCTAAAGACTAGTTAGGACCACCTGTTGTGTCGAGTTTATCGGAGTCACGTCTGGGTCAAATAAATAACTGAACCAGCTTACCCACATCTTACCCCACTCAAGCATCTAGATTACGTGCTTGTGGGTGTCATTACAAACCAGCTCCTTATTGTAGGATACGGGAATCAAACACGCAACTCTTAGCAAGACCTTACTTAAACTTTTTTTTAACGCTACTATTTCGCTCGTGATATTTTATTTTTCCAATTCTTTTATGTAGAAAAACAACCGCAGTAGTAGCATTGTTTACCTTTAAAACAACCTACAATTAGAGAGGTATATAAATAGAAAAGTCGTCAAGCGGTCACACGGCATTTGTATCAAATCATTGAATTCCTTGTCATCGCAGGAACATGCATACCTATGCCAAGTTAGAGCTGTGGTGACATTTCACTGTAAGAAAGAAAGAAAGAAAGGTGAACTAGCCTTAATTCCACCTGCCGATCTTTTCTGTAAGAATCTCACAGTGAAAACTTATGTGAAGTGAGTGACCCGAAGCTAGGGATTGACATGTCACTTCAAGCACACTTCACCGTTTTCACGGTGATATTTGTACAGAATATATCGGCTGATGCTAGAGATTGACACTATTGATAGCTCAGCGGTGCTATTCTGTAAAAATCTCACAGTGAAAACTTAGGTGAAGGGAGCGTGGAGTCAGTGCCGTAATTAGCCTTTTAAGCGCCCGGTGCGAGCTGTGAGCGGTTCTGACAATAAAATGGATTGTCTATAAAAATAAATCTATCATCCAAAAACTAAGTTTTTGTAAACTTAATTTTAAGTACGTACTTGGTAAAGTTTTGAGAAGTTCAATTAAATTGCGTTTATAAATTAGGTGAAAAAACGTTTATTAGAAAATATTTGTCAAAATTCACAATTAGACAATACACAACACCAAATACTGATCAGGACAGATAGATAGTAAAGATTCAAGGCTACTGGGTAATGTGTTCTACTGTCAAAAAATCAAAGAACTGCAATGTGGCCCTGGTCTGGTCATTTCTGCGCCCCTCCAGGGTGTGCGCCCTGTGCCTGGGCACCGCTGGCACCGCCCTATTTACGGCACTGCGTGGAGTGAGCTGTCAGTAAGTGTTCACGGTGAGATTTTTACAGAATATATAGGCTGATGTTAAAGATTGACACTATTGACTGCTCCGTTCACCTAAGTGTTCACGGTGAGATTTCTACAGAACACCACTACTGGGGGCCTGAAAGGCCACTTTGGCAGAATCATTAAAGGATTTCATTATGAATCAAAATATGGCGAAGACAGTCCGTGTTTTTCTTTTTTCGCTGCACTACGTAGGTATAAGTAATCAAAGAGTTTGGGATTGGATTTGGATTGGATTGATTGGTATTTTAGCACAGACTAAAAATAAAAAATCTTTCACCAATGGGATTTGAAACGATTAACTTATCAGTTAACTGTTCATTATAATTCATAACGTTGCCCTTTTATGATTCTGCCAAAGTGGCCTTTTTAGGCCCCCTGATCACAAAGTCCTGGGATAGGTTAATTACAGACGATCAGTTGATCGGGAATGTATGCCCACCGGCCGGTTTTAGTGCCAACCGGTTATATTTATTCATCGGAAAGTAGGTTTCATGATTCTATTAACGTTTTGACGTGACAACGTCTTAAATTAGGTTGCGACTGGGAGTCACTTATGAAAAAGTGTAACGCTCGGTAACGTTACGATGAGTCACCGAACGAGAGAGAGGCCCGCCGAATGCCTTGCGTCTCTCTCCCACTCAACTATGATCGGATGATCGGTCGTTGTCACGTAAAATCTTCGCCCGTAAAACCGACTTTACAGGCAACCATTTTTTTTAATTAGTAAACAGCATACCAAACAGCGGAGTACAGTTACTAGTTAAATTCAATGGTTGACATTGCAAGACATTATTTTTATTTTTTTCTTTTCCCCTAAATCGTACAAGTTTATGATCTACTGGAATAAAGATGACATTCTGTGTAACCGTAGGTGACCGAACCCATGAATCGACTCTACCTTACGCGTCCATCCGAATTTTTTCCTGTTTTAGAATCAATTTTGAACGGTCAAAGTAGTGGGTACCTATATTCGGGTTTCGAAAAAATATTCAAATTCAAATCCGTTTATTGTTTGTTACATGTAGAAAAAGATCTTAAAGTTGTTATAGTATCACTGTAACATACCTATAAGGTGTACAATATTCTATAACGTTATTATTATTAAACATTCTTACAGGGTCTAGTCACTCTTTGCTTTAATCAAATTATACCTTAAAAAATATTATAAAAAATTAATATGTTTTAGTTAAACTTACATTAAAAATAATTATAGGTACATTAGTCAAATACATTAAAATAAAAACTCATAAGTACATTCAATAGTCATACACATTATCAATTAAACAAAATACATTAGTCCAAGTTTTTGTCATTCATATGCGTTATAGATCATACATCCTTGTTTTAGGGAAATTATAATTAGCACGATGAAAAAAAAATCCGAAACAGGGTCGATTTCAAAACCATTTTACGTTTCATTTCCTAATTACAGCAATCAATCTGATGAGCAATTGGCTGGCATCTTGAGCTTAGAGGATTTCAGAGGTCTACCCCTGACAAATTACAACGGGAACTATATTTTCTATCACCAAAATTTATATTTGTCATCAAGTTGTATCACCTAATAAATAGATCTATCGCCACGAAATATTTTCGTTCTCAGATAAACAAAAATTGTTCCCAGGTATGAATTATCAAATTAATGTTAATATATGTGTAAAATAAGAGATCGATAACCAATAAAATTATATTGCATTACATGAATATAAACTTCGTTCTTATAATAACAGTTTTGTTACTTGAAATGGACATTATCGAGAACCGAATTAGTTACGAGGTTAATTATTTAAAAAAAAATGCTTAGGTTAGGTTAGGTTAAAACTGTGACCTCCTACGCACGAGCCGAGCGAGCGAAGCGAGCGGTGCCGCGGCAGCGGCCGGCGAGTGCCAGAAAGGACTAAATTTTAAAGAAAAAAAATATGGAAAAAGAGATTATTTAAAAAAAAAAATATTATAGACCTTATATCTCAGGATTTTAGGTGATTTATTGTGGAACTGATTTTGCATTGTTTGGTGACTACATTTTGGTGACAGATCTACTATTTGGAGGACAAACCCTATTATTTAAGAAACACAAAACTAATTAAATTGGTGATAGCTTAAATGATACCCAATTACAACGTACCTATTGAACAGAACTGGTAAATAAACTGTCAAAAGATTGGTTCAAAAAATCACCCTGAAAAAAAAACACTTCAACATTCTGGAATTCGTTCTAGCATTTTCATATAAAATAAGCTCTACAAGTAGTGCAATAAATACATTCCTCTCGTCTTCTTATTTTATAAAAAGAACACGAATATTTATTATAGTTACCATAAATGTACTAGGTAATTACTGGTCCTTCTATTGGATGGATTTTATATGCCCACTGGGGTTGCAGGTGCATTTTATTTCAAACAGAACGCAATGAACATCGATATGACTTTAATTCATTATACCGTCTTCATGCTTTTCAGACAATGTAAGTCCAAAATTACATGTAGGTATTTCAATTACGTTGGCATAGTGGAAATGAAAAACATTATTCCATGAACTAAGCAATAGTTTCCACGATATTACTTATTTTCTCAAGGGATTATGTCACTCAGTTATCGTTCAGCACAAAAGCAGACACTTTTCTAATTTGATCTGACGAGCACCGTATGTATTAAAATATAACTATACCTACTCAATTTATTAAAGCGTATGTAAGTATAACGACAGTTATTGTGTAATTATACTGAAGTGTATGGTAAATAGATAACATTACTTTGTATTTATTGTGAAATAACGAAGTTTATTATTTTATAATTTATGTACACACAGTAAAATACATAGGGATATGACATAATACAACATATTATACGTTTATATTGAAATTGCGAAAGGGTGATAACCGTTATTTTTCTAATGTTATAATGCAGAAGGAAGTATTTTTAATTTGCCACAAACAGTTAGCCAGTGTTTATCCAACGAATCTTTACTAAAATAACAAATAAATTCATATCGAGCTAACGCTGTATAAAAAAAAACATAAAGCAAGTCAACTTATAGTACATTATGATACATGTGTGCTAAGTTGATCATTATGCACGAGGCGATATTATTCGCGCGAGCCGCAGGCGAGAGCGATAAGAAAGCCGAGTGTATATTGATTAATGCACACGCGTTTCATACGACATTTTTCAACACACTTGCGAGGAAAAAAAAACAGACTTGTATTGTTAAATTAATATTAACTTGTATGGAAAATGGCGCGCTGGTTTTGTTTTCCCGCGCGCCGTGCTAGCCAGCACTAGCGATGCGCGCGCAACATTGACTCATTTTAAATAGGTATATTAATCTATGGCTCGGACAAACCGCTAAACAGCCTATAGAAAAAATATAATAAACACAAACTAGCTAATGTTTAGACTTATTGTAGTGTTGTACGTCAAATTGTAGTTTTATTTATGGAATTAGAAAGTACTATAAATTGGCATAGAGAAATATACATTCGTTCAGTGAGAATCCGCAATAATAGAACGCCAGTCAGGGTCTTTTCCGTTTGGTTTCGGAAGGAACCCCGGTCAATTTAAGGTATTCACCTTATTATATATCAGGTTGTGTCTTGATCAAATATGATTCTCGACTACCTATAATGTATATGTATTTACAGAATTATAGTCATTAGAATTTAATCCTTAAGTTAGATTTGTTCCTTAAGAACTTTTCCTTAAGAGATTTTTTCTTATGGAACAAATCTAACTTAGAAATATGTATTAATGTTTCTAATGATTATAATCCTGCAAAGAGGTACCTGTTATAGCCGCAAATTATATTTTGATCAAGATACAACCTGACACCGACCTGAAAATTGCAAAAAACCTAAGAATTTCGCGGTCTACCACTGCGCATTCACCTTAAATTGTCTGTGGTCCCCTGCGAGTTCATTTTGCGACCAAGGACAATACAGACTATTTAAAAAAAAAATTGAAATATAGCCCGCGGATTTTTTCTTTTGGCATGAAGTCTCTTTGGGCGCTTTCCGAATTAGCTATAATCGCTCACATCACAGCGCTCACATCATCTCCATGGACGTAATATTACGTCCATGCATCATCTCACATGCGTTCCGATTTAGATATTACGATTATGACTGCTGAGAGCTGGCAACAATTCGGAACACTCGTGAACGCGCTCACATGACAGTGCTTACACAATGTAAAAAAGATATTATTACAGTATTTCTTTGTATAAACACCACATTTCTTCTTCAGTTCTTCTTCTTTGGTTATGTGGCGACTGTCAGCCAGAAGCACAATTTCAAAAATGCCACGTTAGTTTAATTTAAAGATGATGCAACTCAAAACAAAACACACACTGACACAACCTCATACACACACTGTCATTTTTGACAGCGCTCACGGTGATATTATTCTAGGGCATGGTCGGCATTATCGCAAGATGGCGAATGTCATGACGTCATCTATGACGATTCACGGGACATCGTTATCGCGCTCACGCTAATTCGGTTATTTCCCAATTCGGAACACATCGATTATTTCCGAATTCGGAACGCAGGGTTTGATGAGATTAAAAAAGCGCGCGTCTGCGACTAGTAAATAGTTATCTGTGGTATTACAGCACATGTGGATTAAAGTAAAGAAAAAGCACGCGTTCGTAATACACTCCATTATGGACCTTAAAGCGGTTCAATAAGAGCCACTTTACGAGCAAGTGTGTTGAAAAAGTTTTTATTAACATGACGCATAACATTAACTAGGTACGTAACACAATAATTGCAGTTTTAATCTCATAATAGAAGTGTAATTATTGTAATGCAACTTTTAATAACCACTAAACAATAAAGAAAATTATTCAGAGATGACGATATTCTCATGAAATAATATTCTTTAATTATAAAATCAAGCACCTCCAAATGGATTTGTGTCATTTCAGACAGTTCATTATGAGTAAATTAATGGAATATGATTACAAGATGGGATACGGTTTTATAAGGATTGATAAGTCATCATAACAGTTTTGGATGAAGCTGGAACCAATCCAATTTCGCTGATCCAATAAGCAAGTCATCCTGGAACGCGCCAATTTTAATACACCCATTTATCATGCCGTAATGAGCCACTAAACATGATGGATTGCAACACTAATCACGACGTTTCTGATCTTCACCGAAACTGTTGTTAAAAAATCTCATAATTAATGAAAATCTGTCAATGAACCTCGTGACTCCTCTTCACATTTTTACTAAGTTTTTTTTTCTGTTCTTACATAATAACCATAAAATTTTAAATTATCAAGGCTCTGGTTAAGGAAGCTGTGTTTGTGATCACGCTGCATATTTATTCAAATATTCATGTTCGTGATTTACAAAGTAAAGTTGGGAATTTATACGTAATTATGTTAGTTTATTTCGCATATATTTATCATTGCTGAGTATAATTCACCAGAAGCTGAACATAGTTTATACCGGAAAACTCAGAGTTAATTCGTTTGAAACGAGCAGCCGCATATATTTATACAAAAATATAATTATGAATCGTGGAGCTCGATCTTTTGGAGCTGGAAAATTGTAATATTGTATAAATTGTATAATGTAAAAAATAATATAAAAATCAAGGTGTGTGTAAATGAGATGGAAAGTATTTAATTGTCTCGCAGATAGTCAGAAGTGCCTAAATGTGGAATTTCCTTATAGGTAGAAAGCGACCGTTTAGGACGCGGTCAGTGTGTCGTGATGACGACATCTCCGACCGAGTTTGTCTTATGTAGGAATGCCTATGCCCATACTACTTAGCTCTGTAGCTATGAGGCATTAATCAACCTTAATTTAAAATATCCAAATCGCTCATATGAACGATCTCGTCAACAAAAAACCTATACTTAGGTACTTACTATTTTTTTGCTACATTTATTTAATTTATAATGATAAGATCTGTCGCAAATACTTTTCAAATGAAAAAAAACGTTTATTTTTTCTTTGCATTTACTACTAATTAAAAAGTATTTTTTTCCCTATTTCTTACTATTAACCAAATAAATGAAAGATACATTTTTTAACTTTAACTCAAACTTATTTCCCAGGATATCCATTATACGTTTCATACGTATCTATAAAGATATTCAACCCGTGGGACCACTCGTGGGTGAGTGACCGAGTCCTTGACCCACACAGACTCACGGTTTAGTCCTCCGCGCTCCAACTATGTCCATTCATTAGACGGGGCCCAAGTCTGCTATTTTTATAAATTCGTCATTCCAACACGATCCCATTGTCATTTTGCTAAAAGTTCGTAATCTGCTAAATTCATAATGGTCGATCATTGGTCGGTCAATGGCAAAGAATATATACGATACTCGTAACAAATTAAAAGCAATGACTGCACAATGACGTTCTAATGGTAGGTCACTGATCAAAGGAACTGTCAAAATTTTAGCAGATCACCGAGTAAGTCTGTAATTCGTTTGTCATTATGTACGAGATTACCATTCTATGCCATTTCTTTCAATGGAGTGTCAGTGGTTGACCATTGGAAAGTCATAATGACGATTACCAAGCTTGTCAAAATCAATAACTAGGAAATCAATGATAGATCATTCTGACACTATTGTAATAGCAGACTTGAGGCCCAGAGATCTCGGAGAAAGTTTTACACTAATGACTTTCTTTAATAATAGACCTCAAGTTCCACATGACACGCGCGAAGAGATTTATAAAGCACTAGCTGCGCCCCGCGATTTCACCCGCGTAAATTTCGATCCCGTGGGAATATCGGGACAAAAAGTAGCCTATATGTTAATCCAGGGTGTCAGCTACCTCCGTACAAAATGTTATCAAAATTGGTCTAGCCATTTGAGCGTGAAGAAGTAACAAACATATAAACACACACACGCTCACAAACTTTCGCCTTTATAATATTAGTGTGATAATAATAATAATATTAGTGTGATTTCCTAAAAGAGTGTTATGAATAGTAATTTTAAGATTAACATTCATAAAGGTTTTGTAATTAACTCAAGTTATATGAGCTTTGTTTTACGATCGTCCGCATGTTGGTAATACTTAATTTATATGTGGCTCTCGAAGACAAGCTTTTCTCTTAAACTCTTTTACGATAAATTCACCGTAGTTGTTTCTATTTATTTTATGTTTTAGTATCAAACGGATACTATGCAAATGTAATGTGTAATCCATAAACATCATTTTAGATAAAGCTTTCAATGGGATTCAATACAATGTAGATAGTAAACCTACTTAATATAAATGTAGCTAAATCATTTAAGTACAGTCATATCTCGGTATTGCGGTGGATCAGTTTCTTCATTGGAAAGAACAAGCCAAAAAACTAAGTGCCCGTATACGAAGACGATCCAGCAGGGGATCGAGGTGGGGGGTGGAGGGGGTTCAGGGGATCAGAACGGAATAACTCACGGAAACTAATATACATCTTTAAAATACTCAGAAATGCTTGTTCAATGCAATTACGCACTACTGTGTATTACTCACTTTGTCAGTCTATCTATTGTAAGCTACTGTCTATCTGGGGCGGTACATCAAAAACTACCTTTTTGGTTGTAGAAAGAGCTCAACGTGCACTAGTTTTAAAAAACTACAGGTAGCCTACAGATCTAAGAATATAAAGAAAATAATGTACTTTCTGTACGGAAACTCTTCATCCGGCTTTTAATTATTGCACAACACAAAATAAAACCTGACTTCGGGACTAGGCGAAGGTCCGATATAGTCTAAAATACTCCCAAATGTAAGACTAAGTTTGCTCAGACTTTTCCAAATTATCTTGGCCCCAGCATACAATAAAATAAGCATAAAACTAAAAATAAGAGATCTTAGCCATCGCGAATGTAAAAAGTGTATTGATGAATTTCTTAAAGAACTAGATTAATATGAAGTGGAAAATATTTTGAATTGACATAATGTCACACACTCACACAAGCACGCACATACACACACACACATTTTATGCCAGATAACACAAAATATGGCACGTTATAGTAGAAAGAAAGAGAAAAAAAAGTGTTATTTTATTTTTAATTAAATTAGGTAAAATTTAATTAAAAATAAAATAACACTTTTTTATTTTCTTAGATTCCCGTATATTTTTTTTTTAAATCAGCCTTTTTAGGGTTCCGTAGCCAAATGGCAAAACCGGAACCCTTATGGATTCGTCATGTCTGTCTGTCTGTCTGTCTGTCCGTCCGTATGGCACAGTCACTTTTTTCCGAAACTATAAGAACTACACTGTTGAAACTTGGTAAGTAGATGTATTCTGTGAACCGCATTAAGATTTCACAAAAAAATAGAAAAAAAACAATAAATTTTGGGGGTTCCCCATACTTAGAACTGAAACTTAAAATTTTTTTTTTCATCAAACCCATACGTGTGTGTATCTAATCTATGAATAGGTCTTCAAAAATTATATTGAGGTTTCTAATATCATTTTTTTCTAAACTGAATAGTTTGCGCGAGAGACACTTCCAAAGTGGTAAAATGTGTGTCCCCCTGTAACTTCTAAAATAAGAGAATGATTAAACTAAAAAAAATATATGATGTACATTACCATGTAAACTTCCACCAAAAATTGGTTTGAACGAGATCTAGTAAGTAGCTCGCTGGTGAAAATTTAAAAACATATGATGTATGATGGTACGGAACCCTCGGTGCGCGAGTCCGACTCGCTCTTGCCCGGTTTTTTTTGTTTTGTTTTATATAAATAAAGTTAAAAGAAAACTACAAACAAAAATATTTGTAAACAAACTTAACTTCTCAAAATTTTACTTATACTATGTGAACTTACACTATTACCTACCTACAAAGTAAAAATCAAGTAAACAACAATTTGAATGTTTGACATATTTTACTCACATTCTACCCACAGTATTGCTTTGTATTAAGTATTTGGAAAGTGAGATTATCTAATTATTTTCTCTCAAATTGGCTTAATATAATATTGTATCAGAGAACGAGGAATGCTGACTGTCTCACCGTAATACAGTTTATAACTAGTACCTACGGGAGTCAGGGTGAATCGGTTTCGCAACGACCTTTTATTATTGTGAACTGAGTTGCTAATTGGGTATCTAATCTTTTAGATTCATGGATTATAAGTAAGTACTTGTAAAATCTGTTGTAAGGTATTTTTTTATTATTACAGTCAACAAAAGATATAAGTGTGCAGGATCGTCGGATATCATCATCATCATCATTTCAGCCAAAAGACGTCCACTGCTGGACATAGGCCTCCCCCAAGCACTTCCACTTCGACCGGTTCTGTGCTTCTCGCATCCAACGGGTTCCTGCGGCCTTCACAAGGTCGTCGGTCCACCTTGTGGGAGGCCTTCCAACGCTACGTCTTCCGGTACGTGGTCGCCACTCCAGAACCTTTCGGCCCCATCGGCCATCTGTTCTGCGAGCAATGTGCCCTGCCCACTGCCACTTAAGTTTGGCAATTCTGCGGGCTATGTCGGTTACCTTGGTTCTCCTGCGGATCTCCTCATTCCTGATTCGATCACGCAGGGAAACTCCAAGCATAGCCCTCTCCATTGCCCTTTGGGTGACTTTTAGCCTTCTTATAAGGCCCATTGTGAGCGACCACGTTTCAGTGCCATAAGTCATCACTGGCAACACGCACTGGTCAAAGACTTTTGTCTTGAGACACTGCGGTATGTGGGACGAGAAGATATTGCGTAGCTTCCCGAACGCTGCCCAGCCGAGTCGGATTCGACGATTGACCTCTTTCTCGAAGTTAGACCTACCTAACTGGACAGTTTGTCCGAGGTAAACATACTCGTCCACGACTTCGAGTGTAGCGTCTCCGATCTTTATGGGAGTGGGTGTTACATGGGCATTTGACATGACCTTCGTTTTGTCCATGTTCATTTTAAGACCCACTCTTTCGGAGGCTCTACTGAGGTCATCGAGCATTGTACTGAGATCGTCGGATATAGTTGAAGTTTATTAAGAAACCTATGGATGTTCTCGAATAAAATTTAATTTTGTTAATAGAAAACAAACATCTGTTTTATCAAATAAAATTTCAGTCGACAACATCCATCGGTTTCTTACTACTTAAACTTCAACTATATCCGACGATCCTGCATACTTATATCTTTTGTTGACTGTACATTACCGATCTATTTTCAATCCTTTTCAATTTTCATTCATCTTTATTTAATCGCATTAAAACATGCAAGGTACTGGAATTATGCAAACCGTTGTTTACATGCCAGAGCACTGTCAAGTTATGAGTTAATCACATAAGTGCGTATGTCATACATAGTTTTTGTGAGCATATGCGAGACCCAATGTAGTGATGATGTAGTATACACTCTTTCTTAGCTATTAGTTCCGCACCTCTCATTCTAATTCACTTTGCAACGGTAAAGTTCTTCCAACAATCATTTGCGCTCCGATATTCGTAATTCGGTATAAGGTTCTTGATTGATCAATTCATAAATTGTTAGGTTCTTTTTTTAATTTTAATGCCTCTTTAACTGAAGATGCTTTAATTACATGTAGTGACGCAAGTAATTCAAGCTAATGCTGTGAGCATTTTAAAAACATTTATCTGACTAGGTAAAACATCGCAAAAAATTTAGAGTCGTCTTTACAAAATTAAGTTATAAGTGGGTTTAATCCTTAGGTCTTTAAACAACCGAACGTATAAATAAGCTATGTATTTAATAAAATGGGTACGTATCAAAATCCCGAAGATTCATAATAGGTACCGATGATTGAAATACCGACGTCCAAAACACCGAAATTCAAAATACCGAAAGTCCGATAGTCGTTATATCGAAACACAAAATACCGATGTTCAAATGCACGAAAGGACGAAATCCCGAATGGACGAAATACCGATGGATGAAATCCCAAACGCAATAGGCGACATAGGATGCAAGAGCGAGCGAAGGGCACCCCGAGGTTCGGTTTTGTTAGGTTACTTCCGTCGACATAGACGGCCTTCGCTCGCTCTTTCTTGAGAAAGTTGATCCCTATGATATGAACCTAACCTCCGACTACGCTTTTTAGGCAACTTTTAAGTGTTTTGAGGTTAGGTTTACAAAAAATAGTTTTTCTCGGAAACGGTGGCAAGTTCGGGATTTTGAACTTCGGGATTTTAAACATCGGGTTTTTAAACTTTCGGGCATATGAACTTTCGGGATTTTAAACTTTCGACCAAACAACCATTCGGCGTTTCAATTTTCGGGATTTCGTCCATCGGTATTGTAAAATTCGGGATTTTGATACGTACCCAATAAAATACTATTAATGCTCATAATAAGTAGGTAATTAATTAACTATTGTATGATACTTAATTATAAACCACGATCTTACCATTAGTTTGCCTAGCAGCTTTTGTGCTTGTGTGTTCCAACCGATTTTAAACCCCAATTACAAATGCAACTGTAAGAACTGTTAACAGCAATCCATACAAAGAAATATACAGCATACATAAAAATGTATAAAGAATCATGCGATTGAGACTACCATAATCAAACTTTAAAAGAAAATACTTCTGCAGACACTATAGCGACCTCTTTGGTCCGTGTCTAGACGTCCGGATAATGTATTACAGACAGAAGAAAAACAATACGTACACAATAATGTATTACAGAAGAAAAACAAAACTATTGTATCGAGATCAAGAAGATAATTGAACATCAGTAGCCACGTTATCCATGGTAACCAGAGATTCGTAGTACTTTATTTAATTGAATATAATCTAAATTAATGACAGAGGTTAACGTATCACTGACAAGATGCCTGTACAAAAGAAGTCTGGCACCATTGCCTTAACACAACACTTAACAGGTCAATTTATCTATAAACGATAGGTACCAAGTCTCCTACTTGAACAAACAGGTTTGATTATTTAAAAATCAACAATGGAATCAAGTGTTTAGGTAGGTTTTCCAATAAATACTTGAAAGTAGGTAAGTATACAAGAAATATGCTAAAGATGATCAAATACGTACTTACTTAAAACTGTATTTTCGTGATCACTTAAAGTTATGTTTCTTGAACCTGAAGACGGATTTTGCTGTTTTTCGTAGTCAATGTTGTATTATAATAGAAACTTTTGATCTAGAGAGAAGATTTCATAGTAAACTACCCAATAATCCAACAGAATAGAATTTAAAACTATGATTAAATAAGTAGAAAAAAAAGCAAACATTTTCTGCAAAAGTCATAAGTACCTACTCATCACAACCCATCACAATGCGTAAGTAAGAATGCTACGAAAATAATGAGATAACGTCGCCCGGTGTTGTGGTTGTATCAGCGCTACGCAACGCAACGCCCGTCAGCGTGACGCAGACAGTCCCGTTAGTCGACACACTACCCGCTACTCAGCTGCGTTCCTATCCTGCTTTCTATTTTAAATCCTTGCGGCCATGATTAACTTGTTGTCTTTTGTTTATGTAGGTATCTACATAATGTTCTTGCATTTTTACGGAGTTAGTAGAGATTGAAGCTCCATATTAGCGTGGATTCAGCGAAGCACCTGTATAGTTCTCATTTATAAAGTTCTGTTGAAAATTATGTAAACATTACTTGTAGCATTTTACCAAAAACCATTTATATTCCAATTTAAACCAATATATGTAAATACAAATTCTTTCAGAAACAAGTTCCCACACAAACGATTTCCCTCGTGACTTCTTTTGACAAGATTGACGAAATAGTACCTAACTGACGCTTTTATACTTTTGCTCCTGTATATTATTTCTAGATTATTCGATAACTAAGCATATATTAATGATATAGCAATAGGAGCGTGTGCCTAATCAAAATCTCAGCAGTAGATTATATTGATTTTCTGTCAAACCCGTATGGTACCTCTACCTACCTAGTGTGTACCATCATGGTCAACAACAAGAACAATTAGAACAACAACAAGTAAGAAATGTTTCTCTCCATCTCTCGTAAACCTAGTAATTGCTTTCTACTAGTCTCTACGCGGATAGGTAAGTATTTGGTGAATGTTCATCCAACATCAAACGTTCAGATACACGTTTGAATAAGTAGTGCAGTTAAGTCAATTTTGTAAGAAGATAGATCGATAACGTAGTTACATCGTGTAGCGAAATAGTTGGAAGGAAACACTTTTCGCTATTAAATACGTATAATTTTCTTCTTACACAATTCCGAACATTAAAATATATAAAAAAATTAACAAGTAAAAAATTACAAACACCTTTTCTTCCCTTCAAGTGTTTGTAATTTTTTACTTGTTCATTTTTTTTTTCTTTATATTTTAATGTTCGGAATTGTGTAAGAAGAAAATTATTACGTATTTAATAGCGAAAAGCAACAACAGGTACAATAGGTATACAACGTTATTTTAGTAGGTACCTATATGCGAAACCTGAATAAAGTTTGTTCAGAATAAGTAACTGAATCGATTCCAATTTTTTTTATCCCATATGTTATATTTTGCCCCAAAAAAATATTTAAAATAGGTTAAAAGTTGGACACCGAGCGACACTAAGTAGGTTATCCAATCTCCGCGCCGAACGGTTAGGTACCTTGGTACTATTATCAATGAGCGAAGACGGCGCGGCGCGAGCGGCGCGGGCACAGTATAAAGATCATACAGTATTGTATCTCGGCCGTAACCTTGAAATAAATGCCTACAGCCGCGCGGTACGTAAACATGCGATAGGGCTGCCCGCCTCCAGCATTTTAATTACATTTGCCTACTTTGTGTTTCCATTTAGTTTTGTTATTGTATTTTACTGTGTGTACATAAATATTAATAATAAAAACCACGTCTTTACTTTGAATTTTACAAACTAACAAAACAAAACACACATGCCCCGAGGTTTTAACACAAGCGTACCTACCGTATAATGATTCATGAACCGCCTATAACTACTTTTTTTTTCTCTATCACTTTCCTTTACTCTATTCACTTTATTTATTAATCCAGACATCTTTTTTTTCGGGAGATAAAAGGAAATACTTATCCATTAAAAAGACACACATTATGTACCTACCTACTAGTAAGTAAAATTATTTTATAGTCTTACCTTTCAGAGTTTCCAGGTAATCTAAAAAAAGTTATCTCTGGATGCGTTATTGACGAATTCATGCAACCAAAAACAGCACAATATATCCTACTCGTCATATTAAATATGTACTTCAATTTATTTTGCGCGGTTATTGTTAAAAAAAACTACATACCGTCCGTTCGTCACTGCGGCACAGTCGCGACTGTCTGCATGCCAAGCGCATGCCGAGGTCGAGGCGCGTAGGTATAGCTCGCGTTTCGTCCGTTTGTATGAAGTCGAAATACTGTATATCTTTATACTGTGGCGCGGGTGAGCATGTTTTTGTACGGACAAACAACTTAGTGATTTTTCATGATACAGTTTTGAAATTTTGTACATAGATTCTTTACATAAAAATACTAGACACGTGTTTCGGGTTTCGCATATACTAAAAATAATGTTGTATATACATGGACATATGATTCCTAGGTATCATTCAAAGTTTAGTAGGTAGGTACTGACCTTTATGATGTACAGTTTCAAATTACCGGAAACTTTGGTGACTTGTCCTGTTTGCTTTGTATATTCACAAGTTCTTTATAGGCTACGCGCTTGTAATCACAATATTGAGTTTGTTCAGGCTCGGCCTTCGGACATAATAACCAAATATTAACTTGTCCGATGTTTACAGGTCACTCCTGAATATAAAATATGCGAATAATTGGATTACTTCAGGCGCGTAATTCAATCTACAGGCTGATGCCTGATGCTGATGCTGAATATTTATGTAAGCACATCACGTTACAAAAACACGTCAGTAAAGACCCACCTACCTACTAAAGTTTGTACGTCAAAATACTCAGGCAATACATGTTCTCATCACGACAATCCTCAATGGACCCGTCAAATTCTTGCGAGTATGACATATACAAGAAAAGCTCCACTTACCGCTAGACGACATTCTTTTACATGATTACACGCAAGTAGTCGGATGGTACAAAATCGATCAAGGTGATGACAAACACAAGATTTATATAGTTACGTCTTGATGTCCATAAAAGTGGAATGATACGATGTGGACGCGCGCGGACGGCGGCGGAATGCCGCGAGCGATCTGGAATCAACTCGTCATTACTTCAATCGAGTGTTATCGTAGCCGAAGAGTGCGATCTGCGACGGTTCGCTCTGCATTCCTCACTTTATGGCCACGTTCCTTCATCATTACATCCATAGATGTAAAGAATGCGTGTAACACACAATGAAACACCTGCCAATATGACAAAACTTACTGTTTTTGTTTATTGTAGTGTGAAAGTTTGATATTCATTAATTTTTATTTTATGTTTACTAAGAAATGTCAGGAAATCGTCAGTAACTCAGTAATATTCACCATATTATTGCCTGCTTCCCTTGGCGAGGCGTCGCAGAACTTTACAGTTACAGTAACCATAAACGAGCAATAAGATTGCGGCGACGAAAGTTAACGTTCCGAACCACATGAATTACTATTACTACGGCAAAACTACTGACTTCCTCCCATTTTAGCCTGTTTTCCATATCAAAGTTATGATCCAGAATAGAAATGTACATAGATATGACGATAGCTGACTATGTGATACTGTTAGGTACTAATATTCCTTCTTATTTATTAATATCCATACTTACTAATATTATAAATTCGAAAGTAACTCTGTCTGTACGTATGTTACGTTTTCACGCCTAAACCACTGAACGGCTTTCGATATTTGGCGGTGAGATAGATTGCATCCCGGAGAAGAACATAGGATAGTTTTTTATCGACATACCTCGCGGGCAAAGCCGCGGGCGGAAGCTGGTACCTATAAATTTCTTACATTGATATCTATATAAAATTAATATACGGAATAGCGACTTTAATCACACTAATCACACTAACATTATAAAGGCGAAAGTTTGTGAGTGTGTGTGTTATATGTTTGTTACTTCTTCACGCTCAAACGGCTGGACCAATTTTGATAACATTTTGTATGGAGGTAGCTGACTACCTGGATTAACATATAGGCTTTTTATCCCGATATTCCCACGGAATCAACACTTACGCGGGTGAAACCGCGGGGCGCAGCTAGTTAAATATAAATTAAAAACCGCTTTTCATATCTAATGTGTGTGAAAGCGTTGTTTTTCTAAATTGCAACGTAGGTATTTTGATGCGGTTTCAACCACTCGATGTTTTGTCAAGTCGTAAAACCCGTGCGAATCAGGGGCGAATCGCTAGTTCTAGTAAGATGGTAATAGATCATTAATTTAGGAAATCATTTACCTAATGTTTGTTACCATTAAGAAGATCGAAAGACTGAAACTGAAAACTTTGTATCGGAGTTAAAAGTTGGTATTGGATATAAAGAAAGTAGCGATTACCAATAGGTATGCAGTTTACGAGATAGCGCTTTTCAAGATAGCTCGAAGCGAAATTGCTCTCGACAACAATACATATCTAATGCGCTTTCATTATTTGACAATAGCCGGCCGCCAGGCGCCAACATTTCTAAGAAGCCGTCGCTTTGCGCACCGGCCCCTAATGAGCGCGGCTTTCAAATCCATGGACAGCCAATAAGGAGACAATAGCAACATCTCAACGAGAAGCGAAAGAAACAAAGTCATTTGAGATGGAGAAATTCTCTCGAGTGTAGCCTTGTCTTGAGACGCAGGCAATTTCCTCTTCATTATTAATAGCAACGAAAAAGCATAAGCTTGTACTGCCTTAGACGTTAGAGCACATTTGAATATTTCGGCGAGGCGTTCACGCAAGGTATTCGCTACACATCACAGCTTCACGTCAACCTTGATACAGTTCAAAGCCCGTCAGTTATGTTCATGAATTTTTTCGTAAGTTATTAGTAGCATTTATGTTCGCATGTCAAGGTTTTTTTGCTAGCTTTATCAGCCAGACCTTGCCTCCTAGAGAGCCATGCTGATTGCTTACTACGCGTCTGTTGAGACAAACAGGCCAGTGATTCATTTTCTTCCCACAGACACGTTGGCTGTCGTGATTTGTTTTTGTATAGCAACTATTAATATTTTATCAAAACGTTTTCATCTGTACCGCGCTTACGTTTTTCTCTGTTAAACGTTAACCAAATCTTAGCTCTAACATTTTCGGATTACCTAAGTGATGAAATATTCAAGAATTCTGTTTATTCAAGTGTAACATAAGGATGCCTGCGTGTATCCGTCTCTCTCAGAGAACTTCGGATTTCATAATATGATTTTAGGAACATGTTTTTGTACCAAAAAGGAACGCTAAGAGCTGTTAATTAAGCTTATTACGCTACAAGTTCGCGAACACGAAGGTTTTTGAACAAAAAATCTTCCTGAATCAAATACAATAAGCAGTTATAAATACTTAATAAGGGTTATTACATGTAATCTGCTGAGGAAGGTTGACAATGACTTCGTGTCAGGACTCTTCAAGCTTGAAGACATTAAAATAAGGAAAATTAGATAAATTAAAAACATCAACTAGGACAATCTAAGGTGGCTAGTCGTGTCAGTGATTAAAGTTATTATAGCGACTAACAATGTGTCGTGACTTCTGCCTCTTTGCGTTTATATTCTTCCGACGTTTCGTCTCGCTATAACATATTTTTATTCATATGTTCTCAATTTGATAAATATCTTGCAGAAATATCTTGCAGATCCGTATTTTATATCTATATATATAAAAGAAGAAACTGACTGACTGAATGAATGAATGACTGACTGACTGACTGACTGACATATCAACGTACAGCCGAAACTACTGGGTCTAGGAATGTGAAATTTTGCACACGGCTTCCTTTTATAATGTAGGGGAGCACTAAGAAGGGGTTTTTGGAAATTCAACCTTTAAGGGGGTGAAAAGGGGGGATTTCGTTTGTATGAAAAATCTTATTCCTTGAGTTAATAAACTTGAAACTTGGCACGAATACTTATCTAAGTAAATTATTAAGTTTGGCATTTTTTGTTTTTCTTAACTACCCCCTATAGGGGGATTGGGGGGTGTCAAAGTTTGTATGGAAGAATTTTAACGGGCTGTCCGAATATCTCGAAACTCAGTATTTATACTTAAGACCAAAAATAGAGAAAAACGTGTATCATGGTTTTCCAAAAATGTACCCCTAACGGGGTGAAAAGGGGTAGTTACCTGCTCCACAACCACAACTAATTGATTGACACTTGAAAGTATTGTTGGAGCTGCTGAAGATTGTAAGACTATCTTTGTAGTTAATTTCAATATTTGGAAGAGGTGCTTCCCTTTTTCTTTTTTTTGTGTTTCTGACATTACGAACATAACTTTTTTTAATTTTTTTAATTTATTCAATCAAGTTTTAATTGTTGAATACTTCAATATTAAATATCTCTTCCTGTTTGGTAGGTAATAAAATTCTATTTACCTCTTAAATTGCAAACTGTAGTTTTGTATAATTTAGAAGCATTTTTTTTTAATTTTGTAAATGTAAGAACCATGTTTCCGTTTATTATGATTTTTTGATGTCGACTTGAAATAGCATGGCAGTTGAGAACGTGTCATGCTCACTTAAATGTCTCACCGATGGTGGCGCGTGTGTTGGATCATTCGGTTCCCTACAAAATGGTTGAGCTGGATGGTGCTGATCCACGCGTCATGTTCGTGAACGGGCGCCGTCGGTTGAGACTGGTCATCTCTTAACTGCCAAGGCTTATTTTTAATCTTATGTCTTGAATTGTTTCTTCATTTCTGTCTTTTTTACATTGTTCTCACATATAGAAGCAACAAGAATAATGTACCCAGGATTTTGTAATATCTTGATTTAAAAGAGTGTCCATGGAGTTTCTTGCCCGTTCTTCTCCATAGAGATCTACGCTTTGGAATGGGCAACTCATGGACGTAATATATAGAGTTACTTCTATATATTACGTCCATGGGGCAACTAGCTTCAACTTTCTGACTAACTGACAGACTATTTAATTTTGACAATTCAAAAGTGCCTGTACAAGGTTTAATTGAAATAAATGATTTGAGTTTGAGTTTGAGTTAATTTTACAGGGGAGGATTTTACTGCGTGGCTTGATTAACTCGAAAATTGGTACAAAATCTTTGAGTCAAGTAATGAGCACATCCCAAAGGATTTTTAGAAATTCCACCCCTGTGGGGGTGAAAAGCGGGGGATACAGTTTATATGAAAAATCTTATTCATTTGGTTAATGAACTTGAAACTTGGCACGAATACTTATCTAAGTAAATTATGAAGATTGGCACTTTTTGTTTTTCTAAACTACCCCCTAGAAGGGGATTGGGGGGTGTTAAAATTTGTATGGAAGAATTTTAACGTGCGGTCCGATTAACTCGAAACTCGGTAAGTATTTATACTTAAGACCAAAAATAAAAAATACCACGTATCAGGGTTTTTCGAAAATCTACCCCTAACGGGGTGAAAAGGTGTAGTTAATTTTACAGGGGAGGATTTTACTGCGTGGCTTGATTAACTCGAAAATTTTTACAAATAATCTTTGAGTCAAGTAATGAGCACATCCCAAAGGATTTTTAGAAATTCCACCCCTGTGGGGGTGAAAAGCGGGGATACAGTTTATATGAAAAATCTTATTCATTTGGTTAATAAACTTGAAACTTGGCACGAATACTTATCTAAGTAAATTATGAAGATTGGCACTTTTTGTTTTTCTAAACTACCCCCTAGAAGGGGATTGGGGGGTATTAAAATTTGTATGGAAGAATTTTAACGTGCGGTCCGATTAACTCGAAACTCGGTAAGTATTTATACTTAAGACCAAAAATAAAGAATAACATGTATCAGGGTTTTTCGAAAATCTACCCCTAACGGGGTGAAAAGGTGTAGTTAATTTTACAGCGGAGGATTTTACTGCGTGGCTTGATTAAGTCGAAAATTGGTATCAATAAATCTTCGAGTCAAGTAATAAACACATCCTTAACGATTTTTCGAAATTCCACCCCTGTGTCAAAGTTTTTAGAAAATCTACCCCTAACGGGGTGAAGAGGGATAGTCAATTTCATAGGGGAGTAGATTTGATTGAAAAATTGGTATAAATAATCTTTAAGTCAAACTATAGTAACATCCCAGACAATTTTTCAAAACCCTTTAGGGATAAAAAGAGGGGATACAGTTTATACGAAAAATCTTATTCATTTGGTTAATAAACTTGAAACTTGGCAATATTTGGCTCAGTATATAATAAATAATGTCACTTTTAGTTTAAAAACATACCCTCACAGAGGATTTAGAGGGTGACAAAGTTAATAAGTTAGAAAAATATGTAACCTGCTGTCGGATTAACTCTAAAAAGTAGGTATGTGTTTTAGGGTTTTTCAAAACTCGACTCCTACCAAGGTGGAAAAGGGTAATAAAGTTTAAGGGGTGGATTGCTGGGAAATATAGTAGGAAATGCTGTATCCACTAGCAGGAATAGCGCCTCCAGTGTTTCGCAGAGCACTGGCTTCAGCGAAAGAGCCAAAATGGTCTCCGACACACGACCCTTTGCACGACAACATCCTTGTGCCTGTGCCACAAAGGCTGGAAAGCCGAAACAGTTTTTTAAAGTGTGTCGTCCCACTCACTGGTGAACCATCACAAGAAAGACTGAAGCTGTGGCGACACAGACCTTCCTTACCCAAACCCAAATTTTTTATAGGAAAGTACGAAATACACGCGGACGAAGTCGCGGGCAAAGTGCTAGTTTTCATATAAAGACGTATTTCCTCGTTCCTTTACAATAAGTACTACTAGTAGTATAATAGTACTCATTAAGTAAGCCATTCATAATACTACCGTACACCCGAACTGGTATGAGTAGCTATTATTAATTATTCGACGATTATGTCATTGCAGCGTATTTCTTGAAACTGAACACGAAAACTGTTCTGTATAGCCGTGACGGACAATTTGTTCCCGCGTTTATGCTATTATTGCTTACCCATGACCTTACAGCACGTACAAGGGAGCCTTGCACACCAATTATTACAAGCAAACATAGCAAACATATTCATTTTCAAAAATTGCTGTATTGTAATGTATGTTCGTGTTGGTCACGCTTTTCCGAGGTAGGCAAGCAAAGCTAACATTGAATGGAACGCGTGTCATGCCATTGAAACGACTGCCGTGATGAGAAAACATGAATGCTTATTGCGTTTTTATATTTTTTTTAACTAAATTCAATATAATACATTTTTCTAATACCTACACCAAAAGGAAAAACTTACAACCTACGCAAAAAAATATTTCACCAACCGCTAGGCTGAAAAAAAATGCTGCAAAATCGAGCCAAATTACGACATCAGCGAGAATTCTAGAAATAAAATAAACTTTATGAGAATTTAGAGCCTACAGTTCTATTTACATACTTCGCTTCACAAAGGGATCAGTGGTCAATGAACAACAAATGCAGTCCAATTAGCATGTGCAGGAGCAACTATGTAGAACGGGGATGAGGCCGAGCTACAAGGTCGACTACTACGATACCTGTTATGTACAAGGGTATAGTGTTATGCGCATCTTCACAAACGTTAATTATTATTCGATATCAAGTTACAAGTAATAAGGCCGCACAGGCGACGACATCACAATTTCATGGATTTATTCATTGTATTTACAAATACCAAAGTTTTATTTGCTATTTCCCAGAATTTATGTGTTTCCAAACGGGCAGTACGAGGATATTACTACGGATAATAGTGTTGATTAGGTATTTGTTTTCATGTTCCATTGAATTCTAAGAAAATATTTCGTGAAAACCGAGTCGAGCTGAAGTGGCTTTTTAGCAAAATGTTTACCTCTAGGGACGACGCCAAGAGGAATGTAATAATCATAGGAATGTAAAAAACAGCGCATATTTTTTTTCATCTTAAACGCGGTTTGAACTGAAATATTTTACGATGGACCAACATCATCACAAACTAAAGTGCAATGTCGAGATCCTACCTAAGTAGTTGTAGAGACAAGAACGAGTAACGTCGGTAACTCGGCAAACTGATTTAGTCTGCCGAGTTACCGGTAATCGGTTACCGGAAGAATTTAATTAATAGAAAACGTTACCAATCGGTAATCCCAAGGATTTAATAAAATTATCTTTTGTGGATTGTGAAGTTATTTTTTTATGATTTTTTATTATTAGGCTTCTACTCCGTTCACATTTTGTCCAGACGGTATAAAATGGCAGTAATTATTTCCAATATTTTGATTTTAAAGTAGATTGTTGCATCGAGCGCAAAGTGAGTTACTAACGCACGAGAGTTACCTATGTTGCACTAAATTAACATGAGTGCATTAATTACTCACTTTATCAAGGTGCGTAATCTACTACTTTCAACCAATCCACCTACCGTGTTAAAATATACCTACTCAAAATAAAAACTCAAGTTAATGAAAACAAAGTTTTCATAAGCTTTTAAATACTTATCCTGCGACTTTGGCGGCAAAAGGTTATTACCTAATAATTTCATTTGCAGCTGTTTTCATACCTTCTGGAGTTGAATTCATATCACTATCACTGTCTATTTGCATTTTTTTAAACTTTTCTTGCTAATTATGAACTATCAAAGTTTTACAATGGTACAAAATGCGGGCCGTTTGTGTTTTTTTTTTTCACCAAGTCGGTTTTATTCAGTCGATTTTTATTTTCAGCCAGTCCTATCTTTTTGATCTAATGCATACATTTTTATTATTAAACTTAATGGGAGACATTAAACTTCTGTGGTAAATTTATATCAAAATAAAAAACAGTGCATTAATGAAAAACTGTGCAACAATGACATTTCATATAACATTTCTGCACTGTTTTGATTCTAAGCAAAAAATACGTCCTTTGTGATCGGTGTTGTAGTGATTAATGATAACATTACTACGTAGTTGAAAGACAAATAATGTATATATATATATATCTACCTGTTCTGGTTATTTAGAGCAATAAAATATAATGATGTTATTAAAGCTTATTATTTTGCATTTAGTTACGCAAAGCTTACGCGTGGACACGAATATTTCCCCTTACCGAATACCTACACTGTATGGATCAGTGATTCATTAACTTTAATTGATGTCGTTTATTTATTTATCACAACATCGACCTGTAGGTACCTACCTATACTCAATTTGTAATAAGATTAGATATTTATATAAACCCTATTTTACAGTCCGTTCAATCGATTTTGACTTTTATACCGTAGGCATCATAAGAATGGCATTGAAAGCAAAAAAGTGGTTACAATACCAACAACATTTTATTATCTACATCCCGGTCTTTTAAACTGCCCATGTCTCAGGTATTTATTTTTTTATCAAATTAAGCTATTACTAATTCTATGACCATACACATACTTACAGATTATTTTCCTTACCGCCTGTCAGTCTCCCAAGTAATATGGACACAATATGTTTCTGACATGCCTATGTGTACCTACTCCACTCTATTATAGGCGATTGAATCTCAATTGAAGTTGTCATCCATGAACCTTACTCGGCTGAATAGAGAAGTCTGTGCTGAATACAGCAGATCATCCCCTTTCATTTCCGATCTAGCGTTGCAAGTACTCAACTGCATTCGTCGGAATTGAGACCGATCAATAAACTTTCGTGCGAGCAGTACCGCAGACTAAAAAATTTTGGCGCAGGCCAAACCGAGGGAACTAAATAATACTCGTATAATGTTCTGTGGTTTCTGCCTAACCCCATGAGAAAAAGGTGTGAATTTAAGAACCTATATGTATGTACTAGTATAATGTACAGACGCCAGAACATCAAGCTACCCGAAACTGTCAAATTTTCCGAATCAACTTTGAACCTTATGTTTTAGCGATAAAGCTGAAAATCTATTAAAGAAATTTGACAGATTGTAGTAGCTTAATGTGCTGGCGTCTGTACAACTTGAACATGTAAATATCATAAAAAAAGGGTTGTTGACAAAAAATATATATATTTAGGTACATAAAGTTAGCACAGCACTGTAATCATAATTCTCAGTAGTTACAATCGAATTATGATACCTGCTTCTTTTGAATATTACTCTTGTTATATTATTGGGTTTATTAATAAACGATGATTAATGTTAAGTTACGTTTAAACGTCAAAAATGTATGGTTAAACAGTCGCTAATCACAAGTTTTTTTATGAATAAAGAGGTTAAATCATGGTTTTACTAATAGTTTTTGAAATTGCTGTTTAAAAACGTATGATAAGGATCTAATATTATCTTCAATTAGCGTAATTGAGTTAAAATAAAACGTAAAAGTTCAGTTACGTACGTGTGTACTAGGTACTGTTGGCTGAAATAAGCGTTAGATCGCATGTTTAAATTAATCCGTCGGCGGCGCATCATTGTCTTTATCGACGCATTAGGAGATTGAGACCACGGTCAGCGTGTCATCGTGGCGTGCATTCAGTACACAATGGTCTGCACTTATTAGCATTTGTTAGGCTTTACAGCCGATAGATAGGTATAATCGTTAAGGTACGCAATCTATCATCTTATTGCTAGAAGATTTACCTACTCAGTTGTAGTTATTATCTAACTAATTAATTTTATATAAACTATAGGTAGGGACGGTAGGTAAGTACCTACGAAATCAATTCACGTAAAAAATAGTCAAAGTTTCAGAAATGCTACAGATTTCTCCGAACGATGAATATACTTACTAAGAATACGTATCTTTGTATGAATCGTTTGTGAAAGTATCGATTTTCGTGCTTTAAAAGCTCTACATTTTTGTTACTGATCTAGAAATTTGAGGCACTCTCTCAGAGGTCCCATGGTGTAATGGTTAGCACTCTGGACTCTGAATCCAGCGATCCGAGTTCAAATCTCGGTGGGACCTAAACTTTTGCACCTGGCCCCGTTAAATTTTCACTTAAAAATTCATATTTCTGTTTGATATTCCATTGAATAAACTATTTAAACTAAACTTATATGGTTATCTTTCCAATTAGTGCCCTTGCATGTAATTATATTAAAAGAAATATCTACACGGTGAAGATAGTATAGTCTATATTATAAGAATTAGGCATATCATCAAAAAAAGCAAATAATAATGATAATCGACTGATCATTTTATCGAACGCGCCATACCGCAAAAAACGTCAAACGAAATTGCTTTCCACTTAAAATAACTAACTGTAAATTAATCAATGTACCAAAAGTATATATTTAATTACTGACGGGTAGTTTACTGAGGGACGTAATAATGCTGTTTGGTAAGGTTCAAGGCTCTCATTACCTTCGTTTAAGATGGGCCACAATTTACAATATGGCGGATGTCGGCAGTCTGCTAAACTAAATAACTTATGTGCGTGTATGCTCTGCGGTAAAGTTAGCCGAACTTTATGAAATTAAATATTTAATGAAGTATTCAATGTTTTCTTGTGAGCTAGTGAAGGAGGTTTAGGGAATTTATGAATACCTACAACAAAGTTTTTGATTTCAGTATGGACTTTTTACAGTTTAGCGATAAAGTTGAAAAAATATTAAAGAAATTTGACAGATTGTAGTAGCTTGATGTGCTGGCGTCTGTACCTAGCCTGTATCGTAGTGGATTTTGTAGGTTATATTTCACCATTTACTTGTTAATAATGTACCTACCTACATGTTAATAAATAGGTAGAGAAACGTAGCATAGTCCCTTACAAGTGCACAATCTACCTAAGTAATGTTTTTCGCTGTAAAATTTGTACTGCGAAATACTTTTCGACGTAGACTTTCATCATTCTTGGGTTTTTAAACATGTCGAACGTTTTATAATCACAGTCGCTTCCACGGTATAATTATCCGGTTCAAAAACGGTCGGTCAACATTTTTGGTTCATTGTAATTCTTTGCGCTCTCTTGAAAATGATGACATACTCGTACCTACATAGTCGGAAAATTATTCTTAAAATCTCTTTGAACATAATTATTCCATACTTGTACAATACGCGGAAGTACTCGATACCCTAACCCTAACACATTGGAAATTTCGAGGGTTGAGTGTCGCGGTCCCATGGTGTAATGGTTAGCACTTTGGACTTTGAATCCAACGATCCGAGTTCAAATCTCGGTGGGACCTGAGGGGTGCTTCTTTTTGTATCGTGGCTCTACTTTTGAAAATCAATATATCGAAATGGAGGGCATGCTACAGGGAATTAAAACTTAATTCGAGTGTACCGGCCACGAAATTAGTTTCATGTCCCCGAAACAACATTCCCAAGCGTTTGGACGTGGTTTTGTAGAAGGATGATTAACGGCGCGAATTGACAGGTGAAGCAAGAGGCGGGGTGCAGATGGATGGCCCACCGCAGGCGGTTCTCATGCACTGTCCACGTTCCCATCGTTCATCAGCACTGTAATGATCGCGAATTCGCAACATCAAAAATTACTTCCCTCTGAATTTTAGCGGACATTGTAGGTACCTACTTATGATGATACCGTATACGTGCTTATGTAGTAACTACTTATAATAATACAATTGTCAATGATACCTGCTTTAAATAAAATTATAGTTTTCTTTGAATGCATTATTAAAATTAATATTTATGTTTAATATTTTTTCTTTCAACTACGTAGTAATGTTATCATTAATCACTACAAAACCGATCACAAAGGACGTATTTTTTGCTTAGAACCAAAACAGTGCAGAAATATTATATGAAATCTCATGGTTGCACAGTTTTTCATTAATGCACTGTTTTTTATTTTTTATTTAGACATAAATTTACTACAGAGGTTTAATGTCTCCCATTAAGTTTAATACACTGACCTGTTATATTATAGGTACTGTATGATAGAGGTCAGTGGCTTAAGGGGGAAGCGCTAAGGTGGCCCGTGAAATTCAAATTTTCTTACGTTTTTTGCAATTTGCGGGTCAGTATTAAGTTGTACGTTGATTAAAATATGATTCGCGGTCGTAACAAATATGTATTTACAGAATTATAATCATTACAATCAGTAATACAACTTGTTAAGTTCGTATAATCCCCAAATGTCAAGATTTCATGAAATAGTCATTCTTGGGGATTACATGGTCTTAGAGAGTTGTGTTGATGACTTTAATGATTATAATTCTATAAATACATATTTGTTACGGCCGCGAATCATATTTTAATCAACGTACAACTTAATACTGACCAGCAAATTGGAAAAAAACCTAAAAAAAATTGATTTTCGCGGGCTACCCTAGCGCTTTCGATGTATGCATTAGATCAAAAAGGTACTGGCTGAAAATAAAAATCGGCTGAATAAAACCGACTTGGTGAAAAAAAAAAACAAATGGCGCGCATTTTGTACCATAATTGTAAAACTTTGATAAGTAGGTACTTCATATTTAGCAAGAAAAAATTAAAAAAATGGAAATACACATCGATAGCGATAGATATGAAGTTAATAACCTTTTGCCGCAAAAGTCGCGGGTTAAATATTTTAAAGCATGAAAACTTTGTTTTCATTAACTTGAGTTTTTATTTTGAGTAGGTAGGGGTACCTATGTTTTATCACGGTAGGTAGATTGATAGTTGAAAGAAAAGTAGATTATCTAGTGTAGTCTATAACATAATCACTAGTCCAAACATTAATACTTATAAGTAACTCAGTTTGCGCTCGATGCAACAATCCACTATTTTTCTTACTAACAAAGTGTGAAGCTTAAGATGTATGATTACGCTTTGTTTTTATAACACAACAAAGACACTAAGTACATAAAATAATTGATGATAAGTATCAGTTTTTTAACCAACTAAGTAGAAGAACCTACAAACCTTGTGATGTGAGTGACAATAAATTACTTAGCTGTCAACGGGAAAAAAAATATATCACGCCTTGGTAGATACAAAAACAGTTCGGGAGGTCGGATGGCCCCCGCCTATACTTACAGTCAAGATAACCATAAGTGATAACTATGGTCGATGTGATGATATTATGGAAATTGTTACAAGGGAAAATAAAAAATAGTACTTAGTGACAATGTTTTCTTCAAACCAGCTTGTTTTCGTACAGAGTGGGCGTAACGAAGGAAACAAATTGGCATGGTCGGACCGATGAGATCGCAGAATATCACATGTATTAAGTACTTTTACGATACATACTTCAATATAATTGGGTAGCTATAACAATAACTACTTGTGTTGCTGTACAAGATGTTATTAGGAAAAACTCAGTTAAGTACCTACATTTTCGTTTGGAAGGGTTTCCAACAGCTAACCCGTTTTTCCTTAGATAGGTCTAACAGCGGTTTTTCTTTAGACCACAAAAGAAGATATAATTTTCCCTAATAACGAGTAGGCATTATGCATAAATTCTTATGTTTTTATACAATTTATGAATGTAAGATAAAATGTAGAGGCAAATGAACCCTGTATCGCTACTTCGCTATAAACATTTGTGAGCTTTGCAGATAGTTTTCACAAAACACAAAAGGAACAGTTTGTTTACGACTTATGTACATTTTGTACCGACGCCAGCACATCAAGCTACTACAATCTGTCAAAATTCTTTAATAGATTTTCGACTTTATCGCTGAAGCACAGGGTTCAAAGTTGATTGGGAAAATTTGACAGTTTCGGGTAAGCTTGTTGTGCTAGCATCTGTACAGACGCCAGCACATCAAGTTACTACAATCTGTCAGATTTCTTTAATAGATTTTCGACTTTATTGCTGAAACATAAGGTTCAAGGTTGATTGGGAAAATCTGACAGTTTCGGGTAGGTTGACCTGCTGGCGTCTGTACATAAATATTTGTTTCGGGTTCTGCACGTATGGGTAATTTATTATCATGGCTACACCTCGGTATCCTAGTGTGAAAAATGGGTTGTGAATTTAAAGCGTTTTACAGTTTTGTCGCACAAGTGTTATTCGCACATCCATTTGTCGAGCGTAGTACACTCTTTATAGGTGACGTATGATAAATAGGAATATTCTTGGTCTAGTGGTCCAAACACCTTAGAATCGAGAACCTCAGGTAACGTCCAGGGGGCCTAAAAAGGCCACTTTGGCAGAATCATAAAAGGATAACATTATGAATCCTAATGGACAGTTAACTGTTAAGTTAATCGTACCAAATCCCATTGGTGACGGATATTTCAGTTATTTTTTTTTGTATGTGCTAAAATACCAATCAATCCAATCCAAATCGAATCCCAATCTCTTTGGTTATCTATACCTACGTAGTGCAGCGAAAAAAAGAAAAACACGGATTGTTTTCGCCATATTACGATTCATAATGTTATCCTTTTAAGATCCGGGTCAGCGGGATTGTCCGAAAGGGTTACCGCTGGCCCGGAACATAAAGGGCTAAGGAAGGAACACTGGTGGGTTTTAGTCAGTAAGAGTCTGACACTCCCTTCCGCTCCACCCAGAGCGGGAGGGGTCATTTGATGATTTCCCATCAGAAAAAAAAAATCCTTTTAAGATTCTGCCAAAGTGGCCTTTTTAGGCCTCCCATTCTCGATTTTGAGACATGGGAAAAGGCTTTTAAAGGAAATTAAATTCGCCGTAGCTGACTTGTGCTAGGAAAATGCTCGATAAATGGCCATAGCTCCAATCTACCTACGAATGATGTTTAGTAGGTCTTGGTGGTATGTGAGATTACTGCGATATTTCTCAGTTTTTAAATTAATATTTATTTATTGATTGTCTTTCTTTCTCCAGAGCGAGTATCGCTTCGCGGGCGGAGGGTATCCCCGCGCGGGCGTGGGTAGCAGTAGCACCCGCAGTGGTGGGTTGTGCTCAGCAGCACTGGTTGGCGGGGCCTTGTTGGCAGCGGTCGCTGTGCTGGCAGTCGCAGCGCTTGCTTTCTACATGGGAGCCCTGAGGCCTGACAATGGGGAACGTAAGTAATCACCTCATGGATGTTTCAAGGTTTTTTAAACATCATTAAGCAAGCTTGAAACAAACACCGAATCTGCTGATTCTTCTAAATTATTTAAAATCTTCTCCATGAAAAATAATAGGTAGGTACACATCGAATGCTGTTTTGTAACTTTCTTGCAATACGAATGATTCTACATCTATGACTTTTAGGTACTTAGCGCCACCGGTGAAAGATGAAAGTATGAACATGTTAAAATGGGGATAAACTAAGAATCTCAATATCATTAAGTAGGTACCTAAACAAATTTACGTAGCAACCGTATCTATACGAAAGATTCGGTAATACCGACCCGGTCACATGTGCTTTAGTTTAATACTTTTCAATCTTCGTTACTCTACTCCTAAGTTATAAAATATTCAAAATTATCAGAACTTACCTACAATACTTATTTATGCGCAAAGAACAGTAGCCTTCTTTATATCAAGAAGTGAAGTGTAACAAGGAACAAGCCCACTCAACTGGAAATGAAAAATAGAAAAACTCACGTAAATTGTGGGAGACGAGTAGACGACCGAGGGAACTGGGTTACTATGCTACCTATCCTCTAAGCTCAATTTGATCTTTAAAAAGGAAAAATGCGTGGGAAACATTCCCAGTTGTGTCAACAATATGTACTAACATTTTTGGCTTACATTTTTCGTATTAATATTAATTCACTCATAAAGCATAGTGGAGGGCCGCTTGGGAAAACTTTAACAAAATACAATTAGGTACCTACTCCGAGGTTTGGGACCAAAATGTCACAAGTCTTAACCTTTTTTCCAGCAATAATATCGTTCGAGGGCACGTTCCGGGTGACGCGAGGGGACGTGTACGGCGGCGTGCCGGGCAGCCCCTCGTACAGGGAGCGGGCGCGGCGCTACAGCGTGGCTCTTCGACAAGTGTACGCCGCGCCATCGACACTACGACAGGCCTTCACGGGTGCACTCGTCACCGGCTTCGGGGACCGCAGACTAGACGTACACTTTAGATTATATCTCGATAGGAGAAAAATACCGAGGTAATTCTCTAAACAATTGTCACTGAAATTTTTATTTTTGCTAAACAGCCGGCATTACATGATAATCTTTGTTTTCAGTTCTGTTTCGAACATCGAGGAAACTCTTAAGAATATATTAATTCAAGATTTAAATTCGAAACATCCAGCTATTGGACAGAGTATAAAAGTAGACACATCTAGTATAATAATAAAAAGAGATCTAGAACACACTTATCATTCAGAATCGTACGTGAAAGAAGCTATGAACGAAAGCATGGCAATGAGCAATCCGAAAGGGTCACCTCCGCCAACTGGAATTGATAAAAATCTCCAGACGAGGGTCGGTGTCGTGCGTAAAACTACAGTAAAACCTAATCAAAAGAAAGATCCAGATGAACCTGATATTGACACAGAAAATATTCCAGTAGTACAAGGATCGTTTCAAATCACTAAGACTGAAGCAGATATAACAGAAAACAAAAAATTAAGTTCTAGTCCAATACGTCATGACGATAAGGGAAGTCACAAATCAACAGCTGTTAAAACTACAACAACGACTAAAGCGCCTCTTACTAGAGCCACTACAAGGACCACAACAACGAAGAGAGTTCCTACAAGCACACCAAAGACCCGACCGTTTACTATAACATCTACTCTCAATGTTAAGACAAGGACGGAACCGACTCCAAAAAAAGGCACCGAGAAAACCACACGAGCTCCAGTTACTACCACCAGCACCAAAACTTCAACGACGGTAACACCTTCAACTACAGCTCAAGCTAGTACCACCACCAGTAATGTATCCCAAATTCTACTCGATCTACTAACAAATGAAAATCATTATAAAGATTTACCAAAAATCGATACATTATTTACCGTCCCACATGTTATTGATAACGAACCGTGGCGACCTATAACACAACCCTATTATGAACGAACAAGCGAACCTTCCCCGGTTCCTGTAGAAATTACCAGTGATCTGAACGCTGAAGACAGAATGGGAGTAGCAGAAGTCGTAGATGATGTTTCAATATTAGAAAGTTTACTGACCCCAATACCACCAGTAAAACACAGAGATAGAACGACAATCAGACCCATAGGTCTACACAACGTAGATCCAGATTTAGCAGCTGACGTTTACGTACCAAGTCCAATATACACGAGTTTTACATTACCAACGTATGCACCGCCTTTAAAGAATATGGAAACTTTAGGGTCTAATTATCCAAAACCGCATCCTATTCCTGTAGATAAAATAAGTGGAGTCGTTGAAGTAGTAGATGAAATGGACTTTACTGATGAAGACGATGGAAAACCAGTGGAACGTCCTCCCAAAGACAAACAAACAAGTGTCAGTATAAATGTGCTTCAAGCTGATAGCACAGATGACGACACTGAACAACTTTCTATTGAAGGTGCCTCAATACTGAAGAAGCACAACACTACTACAAGTACAAGCACCACTACTACTACAACCAGCAGTAGCCCCACCACCACTACCACCAGCAGTAGCCCCACCACCACCACCACCACCACCACCCCTACCACCACCCCTACCACTAGTACTACTACAACTAGTGCCAGTACCCCAACAACCGCTACCACTAAAGTACCAGCAAGTAGCACCATCTCCACAACTCCAAAGTTAGAACTTGTTAATACAACTTATAAAACAACTGATCATATACAAAGTGAAACAGCGAAAGAAAATTCAACAAGGCGACCCAATAATAAAGTTTCTATTATACCAAGTACAGGTGCACCGCATCTTACTTGGGAATTAGTGAACACTTCGACCAACGACAATGACACGTTTAGTAAAAATTCTCCGGAAAAATATTACAATGACACATTACAAGCAATTATAACGAAGAATGACGATGTTTTTCCTAATACAACTCCTAGGTTTCCTGGAAAAGTTTCAATATTTCGTAATCTAACAGATATTATAAAAAAATACACGCAACAAAATACACATACAAGGTCTGAAGACACTATAAATGACATGGAAGTTGAAGAACGGCATAATCATAATAAAATGACTGGATCTGTCGAGGTAATGCCCGATGATGAGTTAGAGATAACGACAGCTGGTGTTATCACACTATTACCCGCAAAGTCTAATCTAGGTATGAATCGACCACTTAGACCTCGACCTAAAATCAAAATTCAAGAGTCTTTACCAATAAAAGAGAATCTACGCAGTTTTTTTCGTAACGATCCCGAAACACAAAAGATAATAGATGATCTCAGTACCGAAAATTATTACCAAAATCATGAAATTAACCACAGCGATGCGGAGAGTGCAGAAGTCATACCTGAAAGAGAACAACAGGATCAGCTTAAGTTAACAACAGTGCCTGAAATCATTCAAGTAAACGCATCCGGTAATATTTCAACAATAAGCAGTAGATTTCCAAAATCAAGTGATGACTTAAATTTTTCAAACGAAAATAACGAGGCATTTAAAGGTATGGAAGTATCAAATACTACTACCGTCCCGAAGGGTACATACAGAGTATCATATCATGTGACTGGTAGTGTGAGCAGTAAACGAGCAAATAAAACTCAAACCCTTCCTGCGTATGAATTGGCTTTAGAACCAGAAGTTGTTTTAGAAATACCTATAAATCAAACGAATACACTGACTATTGACAAGTTGAAACAACTCGCAAGTCTAGCGACAATATCAGATTCTCATAACAACACTTTGTTTCGAGCACCTGGCGGTGTAATTTCAACAAAAGCAATACCTTCTAGCTATACATTGAACCAAGCGGGCTTTAAAATCCTAACAAAAACATACAATAAGAATCCTCCATCCAAACAAGAAGGAAACAGTTTTGATATACCAGAAAAGGCCTACAGTAAGCCTCATGGAACTAAACCAAACAAGGAAAAGGAAAATATCAGCAACCTGATTATAGAAGTTATCAAAGCAGGTAAGCTGTGACAGCGCAAAAATAAGGACACAATAATATTTTACATACTTATATAAATAATATTTTCTTACTAAATGCGTCTTTCTTTCAGAGGAGTGCAACAACGCTACATCGTTCCGTTGTCCTAGCGGTTTGTGTCTCCCGCTAACGTCTCGCTGTAACCGCTTGCTTGACTGTCCGGATGGTGAGGACGAACGTTCGTGCTCTTGTGCAGACTACCTAATAGCAGATTTCTCACAATCGAAGATCTGTGATGGCGTTGTTGACTGCTGGGACTATTCTGATGAGAATAAATGTGGTATGTGACTATACATTTCTATTCTTATGCTTGCTTCTAATATGCAAAATGTTAGAGCCAAATATTTATTGTACAGACAACCGAACATTAGTGAAAACACTAGCTAAAATCACCCTTCCTGCTACGACATAAAGGCGACATCAGTGTCGAATTGTTACCACTGATGTGCGGTTGACTGTATGCGAGCAGGTCACTAAGGGACTAACCACACTTATTCAGCTTTTGTCCATAGAAAACACCGATTTTGTATGGAGTCAGTTCAGCTTTCCGCGGCTGAACAGATGCGTACACATCTCATACAAAATCGTTGTTTTATAAGGACAAAAGCTGAATAAGTGTGGTTAGACCCTAATTTCTATTTTCTAGCATTCCCCATTTTACCTAGCTTAGAAATGGAGAAATTATGTGAGGAGCAAATAGATACTTACCGACTGAATTTCAGAGTGGTGTAAAGAAGGTCAGTACGTGTGCGCCAATGCCCGGCAGTGTCTGGATATGGTAAAGGTGTGCGACGGCACTCCCGATTGCCCGCTCGGTGACGATGAGAAGAGTTGCGTGGCGCTCGCCGAACAACTAGAGGATAACGAAGTTATTCCATACAACGAAGAAGGTATGCTGTATTAGGTTAAATTAATTATTTTGGAGAGCTAGATGACTTTACTTTACATACTGATAATGTGCATGTGGTTGCCGACTATCGTGTTAAGTTTTAACCATTGTCAAAGACACGAAGTAATTATAAGCAGCTACTCCGATGTCAAATAAATGACTCATGAATAATTTTTTTATCGCCATCACTCTTGTCCCTATCCCAATTTCTTTAGAGTCGGCGCAACATGTCTGTTTCTTCTATACTAGTCGTCATCTCGTTAGTCACCAGCACGGATTTCAGCCTTTATCATTTATAAATAGAAAATAAAAAAATCTGGCGAATTTAGCGGTCTGGGTAGTAAGGCGGCAGTGCTAGAATTAGACAAAAGTAATTTAAATCAGGTCTACAAAGACAACTTTACGAATTATTTCAGGTTACGTAATGGTGCGTAAGCGTGGTGTTTGGGGTCGACTTTGCGTGGAGAGTTTTGCCGACGTGGTGGAGCAGGCGCAAAGCTCTCTCAAACTACCCGACCTCGGCAGAGCAGTGTGCAGAGCTATGACCTTCCAGTAATAATGCCTACTTTTTTCTATAAAACAATACTTTATAAAAACATAACGGGTGCCGCCCTCGGGTCCTTAGGGAGTAAAAGTAAAATGAAAAACAGTCGAATGAAGATTAGTGTCGGCCGGCCGGTCCCACGTTGGGCGCCAATTTTCTTTGTGCACATATTGTGCTACTTTTGTCCATCATTTTTCTTTATTCTGTTTACTTATATCCTTTCTTTTTTAATTTTATTTCGCTTTACTGAAAGTAACAGGAATGGATATTAATTTCATAACTTAAAAAAAAAACTTTTTCTTTGTGGTAGGTAATTAAAATAACCTACCTACTTAAGTATAATAAGTACCTACAGTTTAGGTAATAATAAAGTTTTAAGAGAGACAAGACCCTTAACATTTTGGAAGAAATTTAAAGGTTTCGGCGTCTGTCGTTAGATATATTGTAACGACAGCAGATGTGAATAGGATGATAACCATGTTGGTAATCAATCATTCATGTTGTGTTGTGTTCAGTGACGCGGGCTGGGCACGAGAAGCTCGCGAGGGCCGCAAGTCCAGCGCGGCGGGCTACTGGGAGGTGTGGCACAACGCGGCGGCGCGTGCGCACGACACGCGCCTCTCCTTCCGACGCGCGTCTTGCGCTAAGAAGCGCGCACTTCGCGTCCGGTGCACCGGACTCGACTGTGGGATACGACCACATGCTGATGCTCAACAGCCCAGGTAAAAAATTTCTTTCTTTTCTTTCTTTGGAAAATTAATAATTGATTTTTCTATCCTTGATGTTTCTGAAGACTGTAGTGAATAGGCTATTCTGTAGATAAGATCAATCTCCTCAGATGAGCCAAACTTTGAAACAGACTCATAAAAGATTAGGACCAATATTTATTTCTAAAAATGTATCTGGTTATGAATATCTTGGCTTCATTGATCTTTAAATCTCCGTATCAATCACTGATTGAAAAATCAAAGAAGTCAGTAAACCCTACGTCGCCATTCCAACAACCAACGAGTAGACCTACCTGTCTTTTATGGCACGTCTATGGTAGATAAAACGGTACACGGATCTTTTGGCAAGTGGCCAAAATCGGAACTAACGCCGCCATCTTGTATTTTTTAAATTTTTCACAAAATAATGTTTACCAACAACGAAACGGGCCCTGTCAATATCAACATTCAGGCGCCGAAAGATCCTTGTAGCACTCTACGTTTGAGTGGTGGGTATGTGTGGCTAGGGACGATACTGACGCGCACGTGCGTCGCGGCAGGGTGGTGGGCGGCGACGGCGCGGCAGCGGGTGCGTGGCCGTGGCAGGCCGCGCTCTACCGCGACGGAGACTTCCAGTGCGGAGGGACCCTCGTGCACGCGCAGTGGCTACTGTCGGCCAGCCATTGTTTCTATCAGTGAGTATGAATACCTACTTATCTCGTTTTCCCATGTTAACTAACCTCCTAAGCGAAGGCTGAAAAAACCAGGCAGTACCTATTATTCGAGCTGGTGCTTACGAAACTTGGCGCAACTTTCGATTACGCATTTCAGAAAATCAACCAGCGTGACTATTTGTAGATACCTACTGATGCAAGTAGTAGGTACCAGAAGGTAGCTTTCTATCTCCCGTCGTGGTCTATGACGAATATGAACGACTGGTCATGCCAACGATCTTTAATCACTATTCTAAACCACAGAGCAACAGAAGCACACTGGGTGGCGCGACTAGGCGCACTAAGACGCGGGGCGTGGCCACGAGGTCCGTGGGAGCGCGTCTCACGCGTGCGACAAGTAGTACTGCACCCTAAGTACGCGCCGCGCGGGTTCCGCAACGACATCGCCCTGTTGCGAGTGGACGCGGTGCCGCTGCACGCGCGGCTGCGGCCCGCCTGTCTGCCGCCGCCGCGCGCACAGCCCCCCGCCGGACATCACTGCACTGTGGTCGGGTGGGGACAGCTGTACGAGCATGAACGAGTGTTCCGTAAGTTTTCGTTTTCGTTCCACTCACAGGTATCGCAGCACCTAATTCGACTAAATTAATGATTTTGAGCAAGGCCGTAGACAGTGGGCGGTTCAAATTCTTATTCGAACCCGTTATCGATCGCCAGTTCTTCCTCCAGAATGTTATTGGCTTTTCAATATTCTTTTTTTTTTCATTTACAGCGGATACGCTACAAGAGGTGGAGTTGCCAGTGATATCAACATCAGAATGCCGTCGCCGCACGCGCCTGCTGCCGCTGTACCGCGTCACCGACGACATGTTCTGCGCGGGCTACGAGCGCGGTGGACGGGACGCCTGTTTAGGAGACTCTGGAGGACCGCTCATGTGTCAGGTACTTATAACTTTTCAAAATCATGTAACATAATATACTTTAGCTAAAGGAAACTAGTTATCCTCTTTTTGGCAGCGATATAAACTCTCTTCAGCACCTATTCATTTAAAAAATATAGGTAAATTATTTTCTGTATACTTACAGGAATCCGACAAATGGTACGTTTACGGTGTAACCAGCAACGGCTACGGCTGCGCACGAGCAAACCGTCCTGGCGTGTACACCAAAGTGTCCAACTACATCGCCTGGATCGACGGCGTGCTGGCGACCTACACGCAGCCGCACAACGACACAAGCTCGACGGAACAGGAGTCTAGCGAGGACTTCTACGCGGACCTCGAGGCGGCAGAAAACAGGCGCGCCAGCAGAGTGGACACGTGCAAGGGGTTCCGATGTCCGCTCGGAGAGTGCTTGCCCGCCACGAGCGTCTGCAACGGATTCCTAGAATGCTCCGACGGCAGCGACGAGTGGCAATGCAGTAGAGTCTCACCAAATAACTCTAGCATAGACCCCGATTAACAGCATTTAAACAGGTTTAATTACTTATAAGCCAGTACTTAGAAAGTAGGGTAAATTTCGAAATTCGACTGATATTTTATAAGATATCTGTAAGTTATGAAATCTCTGTGAAAAGAGAAAATATTTCAATAAATGCTATAATTTAAAAATTTCATTAATTTCAAATACGCTAGACGATTGCTACGCCATAATTATTACGTTATGTTATTTGGGTTTGTTTGTAAATATAGGTGTAATGTTTGTGCCCGAATTGTTTTTTACCACTGCACGATTACTGCTAAATTGAATTTATTTATTGAAACACATGGATCGCCTTTTCCGTTTGAATGTTTTTTTAAATGGACGATGTGGGCCATGTTATGATGAACAGAATAAAAATGTAACGATATTTTTTCTTGTTTTATTTTTACTGTAGGTATATAATAATATATTCCTCTATGGACAAGTACATCTACATATAAAAAAAGGGAGATATCGAAGATATAATAAAGATTAATTAAATATCAATGATCTTAAAAATAATTTTAATCTCTCGACAAATAAATTAACAAAATGCAAACTTTCAATACAGTATTATATTCTTCAAAATTAGGATGATATAATAAATAATAGCAATTCTTATATAATTAGCGATGTCGACAAATTATTAATTATTTTAATACAAATTACACTGATCTTCACATTTTAATTAAGAAATATTTATTTAAAAATAATAATTACAATCACAAAATAAAATAGCATGTCCTAGGATAAAATATAATCTGGGTGAGTTTTCCCATATGATAGACATCGATATAAAATAATGCAATGATTGATCACAAGGAAGTAATACAAGAAAATTAGACCTCACGCGTGTAAAGCTTCGGGGTTTAATGATCGCACAATTATTAATAGAGATAGCGAAAGTCGAGAATGCAAACCGTTCTTACTTCTCATACTCGAGACAGTCACACACCTTACAGCTAACTTAACTAACTCCCGTACCGAGCGGTACTCCAAAGCATGTTACCTTCTTCACATAGTCAAAATCTCAAATGTTAGTGTAAGGAACATCTTTACATTACACACAAAGGCCAGTAAATACTTGAGTTATAGTTATTTCTACGTCGTATTAGATTTATAATATTTAAATACTACAATCGAGCGCAATGAGCAAGAAATGAAGACAGTTCTTAAATAAGATGATCGATACAAGACTAAATAGACGCACATGGGACTCGAGAACGTCGGTCGCACGACTGAAGGTACATAGATAGTTTGTGCTTGTTGGTGGCTGCTTCGAGGCGAATCATGGTACGTGAACTAATGTTGAACTAGACCGTGCAAAGTATTTAAATAAAGACTCGCCTCGCCTCGAATGGGTACTGAAAGCTGGCTAGTGGACGAGGTTTGTTCCCGAGTGTGTGCGAGTGTCTAGCCCGTGCTCTCGACTGGTGTTGTGGTGATGCCGCTCTTCGCCTTGTTCAGCACTGTCTTGAACTGCTCCGGCACTGGGTGCTCCGACTGCATGACAAACAAACAGCTCATTAATTATTGTACTCAGTAGTTATTGTACCGTCGTCGGTACAATAACTACCGCACTAGCAAAATACTCTTGTAATGCAAGAGTATTTTATATGTATATAAATATGTATAAGTTTTAATTTAAACCGAGTTATAAATAGCACCTTGAAGAAGAGAAAGTTATCAAACTTTTAGTAAATAATGTTCTGTTGTTTATCTTACGACTAAACAAAGGTACCCAATGTAAACAAGTCAAAAGGAAAGTATTTTAGCATAATGACTACTCCACAAATAATCCTGACTGTCACGCAACAGCATTAACGAGAACGTTCTTTGTAAAAGGTTCAGTTTAGAATGTATTAGTGTAAGTGTAATTGGCTTAATTGAAAAAAAAGCTTGGCAGGTTTACTCACGTAGTCTCCGTTGCCCTGAGGCACCAGCACGTTCATTTCAGAGGACTTGGAACTGACGATCTCGACGTCCAGCGACTCCGGAGATAGGTAGATTTGACACCCGTCCGTTTTGTCGATCGACACCGTTGGCACTTTGCCCAGCACCTGAAGAAACACAATTTAACAATACAGCAAATCAATTTAATTCAAACTTAAATTATCCAACCATCAAAAATCAAAATTAGATTAGAATATGTCCGCAAGTAATGACGCTTCAATTAGACGCTGCTTAATTTAAGTGTTATTACTTGAGAATTATATTGTAGTCTTTGATTAGAATCATAGATAAAAATACTAAATGAAGTGTCATTCAAAACTCGTCAATGAGTTGTCAATCAATGTAGAATAAATTCTTTTTAATTCCTAAAGAAGATAATGTTTTTTAAAGAAATCAAATTAAAAGCCAATTAGTTCTGGTGGCATGACGAAAGAAATGTCAATGTCAATGTTTTAATTTTCAAAATTATTTATTCATATTTTGCATATTTAATACTCCCATGTGTATTAAATAATCTTTTGTATGAAATATTATACTTTTAGATGTTGACTTTAATAATAGTATTGGGGGCGGTGATCTCAGCTCTTCATTTGAGAACCCTTATCTTGAAGGAACAGGAGCACCACCCGCAACTGCAGATCAATCAGCTGGAGCAGAACGGAGACCACACGTGGGGTGTCTGCAGTATTTGGAACTATTTCATGGAACAGTACGGCGTCCCGATCGCGCACTACTTTGTTAGTGTAACATATTCCGTCTATGTACGACTTACAGTCATGAATGTGGTATGTGTATGTGTACTCAAAGTAAAAATGCCCCCATGGCCATCTCTACGCCAATATTAATCGCAATAGTTATTCTTGCAGTCGATATTTATTCTCAAGTATGTGCCGACGGGACTTTATATGTACAAACTTATAAAAGACATGTACGTGACTTCTCGGGAGAGAATAAAACGGAAACACACCGAGATGGAGGACATTCTACTCCAGGTTAGATGCAGCCTGTATTCTGGATTTGTCTCGTCGTACCAGGAGTAACGCCAGTGGTCTTCATGTTTTTATTGTGAATAGATTCAGATAGTGAACACGAAGCTCTGCGTGAGGGACGCGGAGTTCACGGAGCGAGCAGAGCAGCTGCGGCGCGGCGCGGAGCGGCTGCGGCGAGTGCGCACGCGCGTGCGTGACGTCATCGCCGGCGACGCCGCGCTGCGCCGCGCGCTGGAGAGCGCCGCTGCCTGGGACGCTGACCGCGACATGCACGTCAGCGCTGGGCCACACGAAGAAGGTCATTCTTCACATACATACGATCCAAGTAGCTCTAAATTCTATATCGGTCCACTCTACGACTGCCCGTTTGCTCTTAGTATAAAATACTATTGGATTTCTTAGGCCGTAGATCATTTTTTTTTATTTCAGATTGCGAATTCATAGTGGAATTATTAAAGGAGTTGAAGTACGAGTCTATGGGGGTCCCCGAAAGACAGTCGGAGAAGATGGAGTACGCAGAGCACTCGCGGACTGACTCCAACACGCCGGAAAACAGCGTGTACTCTTCAATCAGCGACGTCGACTTGAAACCGGACTGTCGAGTGAAGATCGTGAAAGTTACCAACGTTTATAAAGTAGCTTGTCTTAAGCATTACATCAAACAGAAGAGACTACGAAGAGCCAATAAACAAGCATTGTTAAAGAAAAAAGTACGTAACTCGTATAGCATGAAAAACTTTTTATCAACTGCGAAAGTGGAATCTTGATTTAACATTTATTTTTCAGATGGAGAGTATAAAAAAGCTTTTAGAAGATTGGCAGAACACACTTAATATGGTGATAAACAGTAAATTGACCATACTGAACATAGACCCGCATCCAATGAATGTAGCATCGCAGGATGCTATGGGGGATTACTCCAAACCTCACGAATCATCCGACTCTGACAGTGATTTCAGAAATAGTTGTACAGACATGCGATACGACGAATACAGTTTGAGCTGGGCCCAAAATCCTTACAAGCCCTATTCATATAACTATGAGGTTAGTAAATTATACTGCTACATACTATATTACTAAACTTTACAAAATTACGAAAAGGGAATAGAGTAATCAGCACGCACAACATTAATATCTCTCAATTTTGTGAACGTCTCGATAAAATAACGTTATTGTATCGTTAAGCTTTTCTTTCTTTAATGTAGGCTTGTTTTTGTTATTTATAGGATGCCGATGAAGCAAACAGAGAGTACTCTGACACTCAAGACTTCGGCGATGTGAGGTATCCCACTCAGCCGACGTACCCTTGTGAGCGCGGGAAGGCTTCGAACATGGTGTCCATCGTTGAGGAGACCAACAGTCAGATAGCCATAGAAGAGATAAAGAGTGAATGCGACGATGATTACGAGTGCCGCGACCTTGTCGTTTGCAACTATAAATAACGTCTCAATGAAATTTTTGTTTCAATTTACACGTAACCTTTACTGGATTAGTATTAGGGTACATACATTAATTAATCACTCCGGTAACACCTCTATCCCTCAAGGTCGAACCCCAATAACGGCGGAGATTCCGATTGTTGTAACATAATAGTTAATAGGTCGCATTATATTACTTATTCCAGACTAAGTTACGTGCTTACGAAGAAGAAGAAGAATCCTACAAACAGTTTCAGTCAGCTTTGTTATTAGAAGTCGCGATAAATCGTAGTTTAGTATCTACATAATTCACAGTATCTGTTATGTTATTAAAATCACGTTCAGTTGCAGCAGCTTGCATGTTTGTGAAACCACCTATAAACATCTGGTTTCTCTCATCGCTCGCCTGCACCGTTCAAGAAATCCTTTCTTAAGAACCTCTAAGTCGATATAGATTGCCATTGTTCCCATTTTGATAAAAATTTCATAACGTGCAATCTTGGAGATCGTTCTCTTGTAATAATGAAAATTATAGCGATATCTCGACATGTAGTAAAGCCGTTTAATCTCACACTGTATTAGATTAAAAAAGTTATGCATATTGTAATTACGTTGGTGACAAAACCAATTTCTCTCGTGCAATTTATTTAGGACTAGCAGCACCCCGCGGTTTCACCCGCATAAGTGTCGATCCCGTGGGAATATCGGGATAAAAACTAACCTATGTCTTTCCCCGGGATGCAATTTATCGTGTCATGCTCTGCCGCAGAGCCACCTTCTTAGAAACGGATCAATTATATCTTAAAATGATGTACGTAAAACGTACATAATGTACGTACTGCCGTTATCGCTGTACGTGCATTAGATAATGAAAAAATAGACATTGATTGTGGCTCTGCTGCAGAGCATACTCTGCAGCAGAGCCACCAAAGTACATGTACTCAGGAAAGATAAACGCCACTGTTTTTTAATAAAAACTGTTGTACGAATAGTGTTTATTGTGTACGTGTTGAAAAATATCATTATTAATCAGTGGTTTTATTTATTTTAATTATTTTAACTTTACTAAAATTTTCATAGTAAGCGCCTGATTATTTTGTGTCGGCAAAATTTTTTGTAGACAATCTGTTACCGTCAGGATGGCTGGACCCAACGAGATATGTACAGACGCCAGCACATCAAGCCAGTGCCGTAACTAGCCTTTTATGCGCCCGGTGCGGGCTGCTAATTACGCTCCCTTTTTTTTTTTGCGGATGGGAAATCGTCAAATGACCCTCCCGCTCTGGGTGGAGTGGAAGGTAGTGTCAGACTCTTACTGACTAAAACCCATCCGTGTTCCTTCCTTAGCCCTCCTATGTTCCGGGCCAGCGGTGACCCTTTGGGACAATCCCGCTGACCCGGCAGGCTTCCGTCCTAAGGGGCCCCTTCCTCGATGCTGACATCTCTATGAGGCGCGCGTGGAACACGTACGCGCCGTCCGGCAAGGGCCTGGTCCTGATCGGACGGTGAGCTACCCATTACCCTCCACCCGCAGGCCCGCGCCTACGGAGGCCGGGAGTTGTCACGTGGCTCCCGACGCCCGGAGCGTCTCCCGCGGCGGCTGGGACGGGAGGCTCTCTCCCTGAGCCGTCCCGCCACCTCCTTTGCTAGCATGACTGCTTCGCAGAAGGTGACTGCCTCCCACTCCCTCTCGCCCCGGACCATGGCTTGCACCAGGGCCGGACGCGAGAGGTCGCCGCCGCTGCCGATCGCCTCTACGAGGACACGGCGGTGCTCCGCTCAAGCGGGGCAGACCTCCACCGTGTCCTCTGGGCGATCCTGGCTATGGTGACACCCGGGCGTTTCCTCCCGCCTGATGATGTGCAGGAACCTCCCGAAACTTCCGTGTCCGGTGAGGACCTGGCAGTAGGTGAGGGCGCCGTGGCGCCTCTCTAGCCACTCCTCAAAGAGGGGTCTTATCGCCGCTATCGTGGCGTGTCCTGCGCTGAGTTGCAACAGTCGCTCTTTCCATGTCGCCATGAGATCACGCCGGAGATCCGTCCGCTCCGCCGCGATTTGCCGCGGAAGCGGATTTTCCCCCCGGCGTAGTGCCTCCGCGCGCCACTCATATGGGCTCGCGAGGACTATCGCCTCCAGATCCCATGGCGGCAGTCCGGCAAGGAGGCTTGCCGCCTCGCCCGAGATCGTGCGGTAGCCCCGGATAAGCCTTACGGCTACCACCTTCTGGGGCGCGTTTAGGTAGTGGGCGGCCCGCCGCCACAGTGAACGCGCCCACACCGGGGCCCCGTATAGGGCCATGGACCACACGACCCCCGCGTAAAGGCTCCGGCAGGAGGCGTTTGGCCCCCTCAGGTTGGGCAAGAGCCGCTTGAAGGCGCCCCGGCCCGTTCCAGTTTGGGGGCCAAACGTCGGAAGTGCTCGACGAAGTTCCACCGGCTGTCGAGGACGAGACCTAGGTATTTCATCGTCGTCTCGACGTCGATGTGAACCCCTCCTACCGTTAGTTGGGATCCCGATGGTGGCGCGTTCTGGGGCTCATGTAGATGACGGCTCTGTCCGTCAAATACGCCTCGACTATTCGACGGAGGTAGGTCGGCACCCAGTGATAGCGGAGTGCCTCCACAATGCAGCTCCAGGGCAAGGTGTTAAACGCGTTGACGATGTCGAGTGACACCGCCACGACGGCCCCACCCCGGGACACCGCGTCCCCCGTTGTGAGGGCTCTCACGCGCATGATGGCGTCCACCGTCGAGCGCCCCTTGCGGAAGCCAAACTGTCTGTCCGCAAGAACCGGCCCCGTCCTCACCAGGTGCCCGACGAGGCGGCCCGCAATCACTCTCTCAAAGAGCTTGCCGACCTCTTCGAGCAGCACGATGGGCTGGTATGCGGACGGAGAGTCCGCAGGGCGCCCTGGCTTCCGAATGAGGACCAGCCTCTCTCCAAACATGCGCTTAAGAGCGCCTGCAATCAAGGCCCGAGAGCCCTCGAGGCCAGGACCCAGGCTTTACCTGGCAAGCCGTCGGGTCCTGGGGTGACATTCGCATTAATAAATTAGGTGAAAAAACGTTTATTCGAAAATTCGAATTCAGAAACTATTTTATCAATTGCTTCATTTATATGAATTTTAAAATTTTGTTGTGGGGTAAGATCGTAGCTGGCGTCTGAACTTTCTCTCAAGTCGTGTTTCTTTACTCGCTTTTTACGCTTTTCAGGAAAATCGTCTTCGATATCACATTCTTCACAATCTTTTACGATTATTATTACGATCTCATCGTCTTTAATATTGATAATATTATTTATTTGTAAGAAGAATACGCGGACGACGCGAATCTACACGTATAAATAAATAAATAATAGGTAGTGTTAGTGGCCCAGGTCTGGTCATTTCTGCGCCCCTCCAGGGTCTGCGCCCTGTGCCTGGGCACTGCCCTAGTTACGGCACTGCATCAAGCTACCCGAAACTGTCAAATTTTCCCAATCAACTTTTAACCTTATGCTTTAGAGATAAAGTTAATCTGTTAAAGAAATTTGACAGATTGTAGTAGCTTGATGTGCTGGCGTCTGTACATATCTCGTTGGGTCCAGCCATCCTGACGGTAACAGATTGTCTACAAAAATTTTGCCGACACAAAATAATCAGGCGCTTACTATGAAAATTTTAGTAAAGTTAAAATAATTAAAATAAATAAAACCACTGATTAATAATGATATTTTTCAACACGTACACAATAAACACTATTCGTACAACAGTTTTTATTAAAAAACAGTGGCGTTTATCTTTCCTGAGTACATGTACTTTGGTGGCTCTGCTGCAGAGTATGCTCTGCAGCAGAGCCACAATCAATGTCTATTTTTTCATTATCTAATGCACGTACAGCGATAACGGCAGTACGTACATTATGTACGTTTTACGTACATCATTTTAAGATATAATTGATCCGTTTCTAAGAAGGTGGCTCTGCGGCAGAGCATGACACAATTTATCTCTCTGCCAAATGATGCAATTTATTGAAATCCGTTGAGTGGTTTAGGCGTGAAAAGGTAACATACAGACAGACAGAGTTACTTTCAAATTTATAATATCAGTATGGATAACATTGCCATTTTAATTTATTATGACGCTCTCGTTAAGCACATCTGTGCAGTTTATTGTTCATTCCCCCACATTTTTATGGCATTTTACTAGAACACGATTTCCAATTAAGTCAATTCTAAAGTAAGGTTGTTAAACGATGCTATTTCCACCAGGAAGAACCTCCGTGAAAAATAAAATGACTTGATAACAAACGGTCCCAGTTGGTTGTCAATCACAAGTGGACCATAAAAATGTTCCTTTTTTCCTAACCTTGGTAAAGCGTCACGTCTACGATAGAGATAAATACCTTATAGATTAATGTAACAAAGTTTAATTTACTGTTTTGTCGTAATTAAAGTAGTATTGCTCGATATTTCACGTAGATTGCAGTTAGATAGACTTTCCACAGCATAGTCTCAAAGGTGCCATTAAACGATGCGACCGACGCGACGGTTGCACTTACCTTACCTCTGCTGCATGAAGTGTATTTAGTGCAAAGTTTACCACAACTCTTGTCGTAAATCCTGCTTATGGGGGGTGCGATATAGAACCGAGAGCCGATTCCCGGCCACCGTAGACGCGGGCTTGCGCACGGCGAGCAATGGGTAGCTCGCCGTCTGGTAAGGACCAGGCCCGGGTCGACGGCGCGTTGTGTTCCACGCGCACCTCAAAGAGATGTCAGCACTAACTGACGGGGTCCGCAAGGGCCGATGCCTGCCAGTGTCGTGAGTTGTTCGAAAAAGTTACCGTGGCCCCTGGCACAGGCAATTAAAGGAACACGGGTGGATTTTAGTAAGTCAAAGTCTGACATGCCCTCTCCGCCCAGAGCGGGAGAAATTACTTGACGACATCCCAACCCTGTGAAATTAAAATTTTCTTATGCTTTTTTGCAATTTGCAAGTCAGTATCACTTTCACGACCGTAACAAACATGTATTTACTGAATAATAATCATTAAAATTATCTAATCAACACCCACTGATGCATTGATGATTCTAATGTTTATAATTTTGTAAATACATATTTTTTACGTTTGCGAAACTAATTTTGATCAACATACAACCCAATCTATATAACATAACATCACGCCTTGATTCCCCGAAGGAATGGGCATTATCGCATCCCCTTAAAATAAACCCATCCAATAAAACTGACCTGCATCTGCACAGACTGGCAGTTGACGAACTCGATGCTAGACACGAGGTTGTCGAAGACCACAGCACACTTGGTGCAGGAGTCTAGGACCACGCCGTTGATCTTGCCGCGCACCGTCAGCGCAGAGTCGCGACAACGGAACATGTACACAACGTTATTCATGTCTGCTTTCTCGACAACCAGGTTGGAGTTGCCTTTTTGGTATTCCTGTGTGAGGAAATGTATTGGTTATATTTATTGAAGTGAAAACTTCTTTAGACGCGTAGGGCATTTTTTGAGATGGGAAAAAACCATTGAACTCGCGCCACTGTTACCGTAAGCGACACCGCGCGTGTTTTGTTTATAAGACGATTAAAAAAATACCCGCTTCGGATATGTTCGGCTGTCCTTGGGATGCACTCGGTTTTAATGTATATCCGATATGTCAGTGAGTGATGGCAAAGTATTCTATTTGTGTTTTGTTTTCACTTCTGTCGGCACTCCCGAGTGCCACTGTTTTTTTTTTTTTTATTAAACTTTGTGCACTAAAAAGGTACAAATGCGGTCTTAATGCCTTAGGTATTATCTACCAGTCAACCAAGGAATATAGTGGAGACATAACATGGGAAGTGCATTGTTTGTAAGTGGAAAACAAAGAAATATATTATATTAAAAAGGTATCAAGGTTAGATATAATCAATACAAAGCTGTAAACAAAAGTTGAGCAAAACTGTTGCAGCAACATTTACATGCACAAATACTGCATCGGTATGCAGTATTTGTGCGTGTAATATATTGCAACACAGTTGTTGTAAATTCATGTAGCTGCAACAATTTTCAGCAACTTTTGTTGACTATGACATACGCTTTAGTGTAATTTTAAAGGTGACTCATTTCCGAGTTGATTATTAATATATTTGTAAATAATGTTCATACGGAAAAAAGGTGAATTGAAACAATGATTAGATCATCATTATTAACAGAATGAATCATGTTTTGACTCATGAAACAATCGTTGTGCCGTTTTTTTATGGAGTACTCATTATTATTCAGTTGCTAGATATTGTGATTTCGACAAATATCTCTATATTAAGATAAGCCGATAACAGGCTTTTGTGATAATGCTGGTGTAATACGTACGATGAGCCACTTCTTGCCATCGCGCGCGAAGACCGGCGGCTTGTCGAGTGCGCCGGCGCCGGGCTGCGGCAGTTGCTTGCCGGGCGGGCCGCGCGTCGCCGGCGCTGCCTTGAATGGCGCCGGTCCGGTCCGCAGCTGCGGGTTTTTATGCGTCTGCATGTCCGGGGTCACCTTACGCAGAGCTACGGCAATAAATAAATAATTAATAAACCAGCCTGTTATTGTCCCACTGCGAGGCAAAGGCGTCTTCTCATACAGAGAAGGCACGAGGATTGATCACCACGCATGCTCAAGACGGGTTGGCGTCTATAGGTCAAGGTTTCCTCACGATGTTGTTCTTCCACAGATGTCAGTAGGTAATGTTCAAAATAAACAAAGAAAGTACATGAATGAAAAAATTCACATCAAAGGCCGTAACTACTGGACCATCATGACAATTTGCATTTTTATTATCTATTGCATTTAAAGTAAGTTTTAGGCCATTAAACAGTCTGACTAATAAAGGAGCTACTGTGTTAGATTGATTATGAATACGCACATGATTGTAATGAGAAAAATAAATCACATTAGTACTTAAAATGTCACATTATTTTATTAGACTATAAACATGCATTATAAACACCAGCACGTACTGTTAGTGATGACCTCTCCCTTGTTGATCTCAGCGAAGAGGGCGCTGCGGTCGTCCAACGACAAGTTGGAGAAGTCCGTCTCGGGCAGCAGCGGGGGCGGGGGGGGCATGCCGCCGGGGGGAGGCGGCGGGGGGGCTCCTGCGCCTTTACCTGCACAAATACATTTTATCGATAAACAAAATATTATCAACACCATGAGTTCGTTTTGGTCTTATTCCAGGGGCAGTACTTAGGTAGTGGCAGGGCAACTAATTCATATTTTTTTAGAAAAAATGATAGATGCGAGAGCACAGAACCTCTCGAAGTGGGCGGGGCTTGGGAGGGACCTATGTCCAGTAGTATTTCGGCTGAAATGATGATGATTTAAGGTCTTATGCGAGAACACAAATGTCCTTTCGTTGGTATTGTTCGTCGAATCGTTGAGCTCCTTAAGTCTTGAGTGAGCTGCACGATTTCTGATAAATGCTTGCACTGACTGGACAGGTCCTCTCAATCTGTGTGGTTCTTTCCTCAAAAGACCATCTCAGGCATCGATCTACATGGTCTTCATATAACCTGACCAAGATTATGTCTGGACTTTAAAAGAGACTGTGACCTCTGGAGTTTGTTTCGGCCTTTCTTCTCAGAGTACTCAGATAGGAAATAGTTTAAAAAAATATGATTGACGTGTAAAAGTGTTTGTACAAACCTACTTACAAAATAAAAATCATTTATCACTTATAGAAGTACGACCAAACCTCATGAAATCTTTGTGTCAAAGTAAACATTTTGTGTCCAGTAGTAAACCGCTACGACTATATCTTTCGGGAATATTACTAGTGAGACATATGTATACTTAATAGAAGTTATAAAAAAAAACAGTAAGTAAATAAAACGAAACAAGAAGAAGAAACCCTACACTATAAACACCCACAATTTTTTCTATATTGGTAAGTATGTCTATTGGTGTTCACGAGATAAAAGAGAATACGTACGTGTTCAAAGTAATTTAATATCGGAGTTTGCTTCCGTAGCGGAAGATGATAAAAAAGTATTAATAAATCCATCCTCCCGGTTTGAAATTTCATATCAAGCCGTCCTAGCAATAATCTGAGCAATGATTAAATTGGAAACAGAAATATATATTTTTTCAAAATTTCAAGGGTTTGGAAAACGTTGCAGTTTATAATTATAACCCAGCCAGTTAGTAGACATGACAAGATTTTATAAGATTAGTCCCGAAGGTAACCCTCCGTGCCTTGGAAAGCACGTTAAGCCGTGCGTTGGTCCCGGTTGTCATTCGTGAATCTTTGACAGTCGTTACGGGTAGTCAGAAGCCCGAAAGTCTGACAACCAGTCTTACCAAGGGGTATCGTATTACCCAGTAACTGAGTTGTGGAGGTCAGATAGGCAGTCGCTCCATGTTAAATACTGGTATTCAGCTGCATCTGGTTAGACTGGAAGCCGACCCCAACATAGTTGGAAAAAGGCTAGGCAGATGATGAGTCCCGAAGGTAACCCAAAAATATTTGAATGATCTAGTAAATTGCCTATTTTTTTTTAATACAATTGTTGTTTTAAACAATCGGGCAAATACTTAATGGCCTTTTCAAAATTCTTTATCACAGTTTTCGCCAAAAAATAGGCCCAAATTAAAATGGAACGAGTAAATACAAATCACTGCGTATTAAGTAAAAGGTTTGTTGAATTTAATTTAATCTTACGTTTAAGTAATTTCGGCGAAGCTGCGCCGGGGTGTTAAGGCGAGATGAAAGGCTGGATTAAAATGTCGCATCAAATTGTGCGAGCACACCAAAAGGCTTTTGAGGTTCAAGAAGTTTATCCGGAATTCAAATACGACGCCTATCTTCAGGCAGATTGTCCTTTACCCAATAAGTAGCCTTCTACCAAGAAGATGTCAAGGGCGTCTTTATCGGAAAATATGACATTAAGTTTAAGGGCTCCGTTAAAGATAAGGTTGTTTATGAATAAGGTAAAATTCATGATTTTTCAGGCCTACCGCTTGCTAATCAGTTGAATAAATGTGCGCGGTTTAGCGAGGCATTTATGTAATAAATATAGCATTGAAGTGGGTACTATTACAGACGTCTCGTAGTTTTCTATTTAATCAATCCACATATTTGAGGCTTCTCTTTATTTAAACTTTATTTTTATTACATCGTCACCAATACAAATTAATGGATTCAAAATATTAATAATCTCTTTTTATCTTACAGGTACCTATTTCTAATGGATAATACAAAAACCAGTAATATTTATTTAATTAGGCCGTGTCCGAGGAACCGTTATTATAAGTAGGAACAATGGTTGGGTTAAAATTGAAACATTTAAGCTTTTTTTTTTAATGTTTTGAGATAAGACACAACCTTTTGTCCAATATTTGAAGAGTATTACGGAGCTGCTGTTTTAATATTCTTTTTCATTGTAGATTTTTTTTACAAGTATTTGTACGTACCTACCTACCTACCTACAAACCCTTGCCCCGCGATCTAACCAAAATGCATGATCGTTTGCGCGAATACACGATCGTCACGTTCATATGTCAGTTTTTATTCGGAAATCTGGAAGGCACCCACTGTCGGCGCGATCACGCATTCAGGCTCGCCAAACATAAAGGTACATTTATGAAAGCGACGAAATAATTCGGTTAGGACGCGGCCATAATCTGTCGAAATAAAGCAAATAGAATCATACTCCAAAGTCCCAGTAGTAAAAGATAATTTTAATTTTACGCATGAGAGAATATAATTTCAATGAAGGAGTATTATAAATAAAAAAACTGGCAAAATGCGAGTCGGACTCGCACATGAAGGGTTCCGTACCACAAGGCAAAAACGCCGAAAAAAACACGTTTGTTGTATGGGAGCCCCCCTTAAATATTTATTTTAATTTTATTATTTATTTATAAAGTAAAAATACAACTGAGTATTTTGTGAATATTTCAAGTGCCTGCCTGTTGCCATTATTGATATGGAGCAAAATAGGGCAAAAAAGTCGCGTTTGTTGTATGGGAGCCCCCCTTAAATATGTATTTTATTTTGTTTTTAGTATTTTTTGTTATAACGGCAACAGAAATACATAATTTGTGAAAATTTCAACTGTCTAGCTACCGCGGTTCTTGAGATACAGCCTGGTGACAGACAGACGGACGGACGGACAGCGAAGTCTTAGTAATAGGGTTCCGTTTTTACCCTTTGGGTACAGAACCCTAAAAATGAAACAGAAAAACTAAAATGAAACGCATAAAAATAAAAATTAAACAGTATTATAAGGAAATAAAAAGTCAACTCAAGCCAACATAGGTAAAATAAAGGTTTGTTAAGTAAAATTCTCTTTCATATTCATGTCAACTTGCAACCAACATTTCCGTAATATATTTTTAAGCTTAGTTACGCGATGAAACATGTTTTTAAATTTATTAAAATTTCTATAAACACTTCACGTTTGTCGGAAGGTTTTAACGCGATTCAGTTCATTTATAATTCGTAATATGGAAGCGTTCAGGTGTGCGATATTACGGGCGCGTTTCATAACGCCAGCTCAGAATGTGCGGTGACATTGGGCGGTTCAACCGCGTATTAAATAATTCACGAGGAGAGCCACACAGCCACACTCGTGTCAAGTTCAACCGGAGAACAGCGCCGGGCTTAATAAGGGTTTTATTTATGTACCACTCTTTGAATAATAACGTTAAAATTGTAAAATTATGGCACGATTTCACGAAGTAAGGTATTGAATAGAACGGGATGAATGTTGAAATGGAATTTAGTGTATTAACTATGTTTATTACCCATGCTATAAATCCTTTATAAAAGTTTCTGAAACAGTTAGCTTATTGCCAACATTAAAATAACCAGTGTCATAGTAACCATAAGTTATCATCCAAAGGAGTGTTATTATAATGTTTAATTATGCAACTCCTTTTCAAAAAAAGAACATTGTCATGCACGCGCGTTTCACTACCACAGCGCCGTAATTTAAAAAAATAACTTATAGGTTACTAGCACCGCCCCGTGGTTTCATCCACATAAGTGTCGATCCCGTGGGAATATCGGGATAAAAATTATCCTATGTCCTTCCCCGGGATGCACTCCATCTATCTGCCAAATTTTATCGAAATCCGGTTATTGGTTTAGGCGTGAAAAGGTAACACACACATACAGACAGACAGTTACTTTCGAATTTATAATATTAGTAAGGTTGTCTTTCTGCTAACTCAGTTTATCCCTTAGGGAAAAAAGTAAGGAAAAATGGGAAAAAGTACGGCAAATTCTTGTGGAATATGAAACTGGTGAATTATATCTTGGGACTCGGATGACGGAATAATCTATTCAAAATACCTAAACTATGCCGGTCACGTGCTGATCGCCCATCGCGGTCATATTGATTATTGCTTTCATCTCTAAAGCTGGGTCCACACGTATCATTTTAGTAGTTGACGTGTATCATTTCGCTAGTGTGGACGCAAAATGATACGCGACCATGTTACACGCCGTAGCTTGACACACCCCGATCCGTATGTAAACGCGTATCTGATATATTATGTCGTATCGAATACGTGTGTCATGATCGGCAGAATGATCGTAGTATGGACGCATTTTGATACTGTGTCACGATACGTCTATTTCATTTGATCCATGATACACCGCGATCCATCTCGAGGCGGTTTTTCCCGATCATCAAAGGGGGACACGCAATGCCGATACACGATCTAGAAAAGTTTCGACGTGCACTTTTATTCACGATCATCGCACGGGCACGCTCCTCCGCTCATTAATTTAGGTATAATTCCTTGCATACGGCGTACGTAGATGTTTTTCTTTATCATGAGTTGGGATACGAGGATCGTAGGAAAAATTGAGCCTCTACACATGACGATACGCGTTGGCGACACGCTGACAAGACACAATATCGCAAGTATGAAAGAAGTTTTTGGCATGACTGTGGTGACACGGTGAGAGATACGATATGGTCGAAATGGGCGTCCACGCTTAGGATACGAATACTCGATACGATACGCATGATTTTGAACTTCAAGATGATACAAGTGTGGACCCAGCTTAAGTACCTAAGCACATTTAAAAACAAGTGAACTTACCAGACCAGACGAGTCCAGTGGTGTGGTACTGTTTGACATAAGCCTGCAAGTCCGCTAGCAGCTGCACCCAGGCGCGGCACCACTCCACGTGCGTCTTGTTTTTTTCCTTCCACTCCTTCAGCACTCGGTTCGTGTAGAACTGGCCGGCGTCGTTCATCTCCTTGACGTAGGGCGCGGGGGTGGGGGCCACGGCCACCCAGCCGAGGGCCGGGACGCTCTCAGAAATGGCCGATAAGTGGTTAAAGAACGTCGAAGCGCGGTTCTTCTCACGGAACTGCTGGATGGCAGAGATCTGCTCGCTGGTCGGCGCGAGGAGCTGCATCTCTTCGGCCTGGGAGGGCTTGCTCCTTGTTGTAGCTAGTTGGATGTAACGGAGCTGCGCCCTGATGTACAAAATCAATCATGAACAAAGATCTCGAAATGAACACGCAGTTTTGAAATACTACAACATGAACTACTCAATACTCTTCAGACATAAGTAGTTAGATAACGTTAACAGAATTGTAGGACACTACTTCATATTTACGATCACGTATATAACAAAAGCAGATTCAGTTGTCTTACAATAAATCAATTTTATTTCAATCAAGCAGTAAATTGAGAACATTAATACAAAATTGATACTCAAATTACATAAATTAAGTATCGTATTACATTAATAATGCTGACTCTTGTTCAGCGAACCTTATTAATTTTGTATGTATTTAATTTAACAGCACAAACAAGTTTTGATGGAGTAATTAATTATTAAATTAGATTCGTTCCTTACCCTCCGTGTCACGGAGAGCAAGAAGTTCCACACCGTAATTGCTTTACACAACCGCAATGAGCGTAATCACGATAGATTTTATTTTGACATCTAAACAATGTTCTTGTGTATGTACGGCGCAACGATCTACAAGCCCCTTAGTCCAAAGGGAAGTCGATCTAACCAAGCCGATCCTTCCAAATTGATTATGGAAAAACCAAAATTTTATAAGCCCTGATAGAATTACGTACAGCAATTTTAAATACTTGTCGAGAGGACACATTGTTGAACAACAGAACAGGAACATTGTTGCACTGTTAAAATGTTACTTTAAGCATATCAGCTTATACATAGTACTAATTGCGGTTGTCTGTTAGGGATAAACTTATAATTATTGTGGAGTGTACAGTCGCCGGCACGTAACTTGGCAAGGTTTTGGCGTAGTGGGAGTAGTGTTGGACAATGATAATAATCCGGTTAATATCATTTGGCTAATAATCGATTAAAAGCCAGTTAGTAGTCATTAATAGCAATTATGGATGATAGCCCTGCTGTTAATGTTATTTTAGTGATAGAAAATTTCCCGTCATGGTTTTCAGGCTTAGGACTGTCAGATTAGACTTCATTTTCATCATTCTTCTTTTTTTTTTTACTACAGTAAAAAATAAATGAGCAATTCAAAACTAATCTGGCCCATTTAAAAATTTTTAATCAGCTATTTACATTGATTTTTGATAATTAGATTTTGTATGTACTTAGTTTTTTTTTTTAATTCTTAATCAGTAATTTATTTGGGATATTTTTTTTTCGTCTTTAGTTGTTTTTTTTTATTGTTGCTAAAAAATAATTTTCAGCCTAATTACTGCTAGAAACACTGGATTCTTCTAAATCTCCTAAGTTTGGTACCTCGCTTTGTTAAGTCAAGTAATTAATTAGGTAGATGTTAAATCACAAAGCGATGTGTCAATAGTAATTATGGTTTTTATTGTATTAGTATTCTAAATAAACAAAACTGAATTTCCCGAAAAATGTGTATTTATTTTATTATTAACACTTTTCACATACAAATAGTAAAAATAAATAAAAGAATAACAATACGTTGAATCACACTGCGTACACGCACCCAATTTATGTTCACACTTAAGGTTTTACAATAAAATAAAAAAAGCATTTTTTTTTAACAATACATTAATAGCAGGGTTATCATCCATTGCAAGGCTATTAATGGACACTTATGGATTATAATCGATAATAACTCAAAGCATCCGGCTATTAACCCAACACTAAGTGGGAGTAAGTTAGCGCAATGTACACTTACGTGCAACAAGAAAATGGTCACTTTTATTGTTCGTCATTATACTATGGCTATTGCTATACTTAGATTATTTTTAAACATGTCTGTTTACAAGAAAGTTAAAGAAATGAAAAACGCATCTAGGTATCGACTCTTGCCAAGTTTCGTGCTCGAAGTCGTTTCGTGTAAACTACGGTTACTCAGCCCATTCTGGAATGTTATGTTACCCAGAGTCGGGATACCACAATGCGTAGCTTATTATTTTGTAGAATTATTACTTACTGGGCCTTCACTAGGTCGTCGGACCACCTAGTGAAGGCCGTAGGAACCCGTTGGATGCGAGAAGCGCAGAACCGGTCGAAGTGGAGGTGCTTGGGGGAGGCCTATGTCCAGCAGTGGACGTCTTTCGGCTGAAATGATAATGATGATTACTTACTGGAAGGCGGCGTTGACCAGTTTGGCGTGCGTGGCCACATCGCCGCCGATCTTCTGCGACAGCTGCAAGTACGCCTGCAGAGGGCCCTGCCAAACAAAAACACATCTAGTTAACAAATGTCGGAGTTTGTTTAGTCTGTATAAAGATTTGGCTTGTTTAGTCCATACATTGTTAAAAAAACTGTCCAAGTGCGAGTTGGACTCGCACAGGAAGGGTTCCGTACCACAAGGCAAAAATGCCGAAAAAAACACGTTTGTTCTATGGGAGCCCCCTTAAATATTTATCTTATTCTGTTTTTAGTATTTGTTGTTATAGCGGCAACAAAAATACATCATCTGTGAAAATTTCAACTGTCTAGCTATCACGGTTCATGAGATACAGTCTGGTGACAGACAGACAGACGGACAGTGGAGTCTTAGTAATAGGGTCCCGTGTTTACCCTTTGGGTACGGAGCCCTAAAAAGGTGGGGTCTAGACATGTCTCATTAAAAATGGAATATAGCAAAGTTCAGTCCCAGCATCGCTGTAACTCCAGCCCCTAGGGTAAAACTACGCCACGTCTGGTAACTGTTTCGCCTTTAATTAGTTCAGTTTTACTTAATATTGATAACCAGAGCTTGTTACAATAAAACGACTGGATCATGAAAACTCATGATTGTGTTTTCAACGAAGTAGCTTACAGCGGAATAATTTCAGAACAGGCGGAGCGTTAAATAAAAACACAAAAAATACGCAGAAATACGTTATTAAACTATTATGCTGAATTTGAAAGACGATGTCTTTATTACGTGCCTAACTAATAAGCGAGCCGACGACTTTTGTTATGAAAATGGATTTTAGCTTCTTCGCCATAAAAAAGTTATTATACAGCGTGAAATTTTAATGGTTGTTTTCCCGAAGCGAAATGATTTTGTCTTGATAGTACAATCGATTTATAAAAAAATAAAAAAGTATTAAAAAATGGCAACGCGATCTCGAACCAATAGTATAGCTACAGCGCAAACGGACGACTGCGCATGGTCGTCCGTTTGCTACCTGCAAAGATGGTAGGTATAGGGCGGGCGCACGTGAGTTACTATTGATTCTCACGCTTTCGAATTGAGATCATATTTTTATAATTATAATTATTATTTATAATTATTTGAAAAAAAAAAACTCCATGAATCGGTAGCACTACTGAATATAAATCGTTCTGCCACGGGAAAATCACCATTAAAATTTCACGCTGTATAATAACATTATGTTCTAGTTCTTATTACATAGGACAACATAGTTAAAATTTATATAGCATATTTAATATTTCTATTGAGAGTACATTCTTAATAACTGGGACTTAAGTATATAACATTCCTTTTGTATCCACTCAGATATAAATAAAATTGAGTCAAACCTATGAAGCTCTACAAAGAATACTTTTTCTTTATTACTTACTCAAGGAAAACGTTTTATTAATTGTATTATCAGCTCTAGTGCTTATCTTAGTACTTAATGCGTTCAAAGACACAAACAGGCACTAGAGTACTGGATGAGTACCTACTTAACTGAGAGTGTTTATGTCAGTGCCTTTTACACTCAGAAAAACAAGCGTGATAATGCCTCCGTCCTGATTTAATTTGTAGTGTTTATTTTTTACTGCGTTGTTTACATTGCATCCATTTTGCAGATTACTTTTATGTTGTTACTGAATACAAAATAATTTTATTTTCCTCTCAACACTTTTCAACAAATCTGACGCCCACAATCATGAAAACCTTTTAGACAAAAATGAACGAAAAGCACAAAAGTGTCGCCCATTTTTTAAAATAAATCACGGATTGGTAAAACAATCGGCGTTGACAAACACTCGAACGACTTGGTGTAACAGTTAGCAACCAGAGTAAATAAAAGAGCGTTTGCTCGAGGGCGACTAGTTGACGGAACGGGGGAAATTGAGCGGTTACTCATGTTTCCTGGGAGCGAACCTTTACGCGCAACGCTATTGACCCGACCGTTATTAATTGATTCAAGCACACATCCAAGACCTTACCCTAGCCGTCCCAAGGGGCCAAGTGCCCAGTGTTATGTATGTCCCGTTGTATATTATTTACGCAAAATTTCGTGACCATTTTTGTCTCATATTCCTTTCTTAACATTTAATCCCTTTTCCCAGAACCACTTTGCGAAGAATAAGTCTGCGATATCTATTATGATGAACGTCATTTTTCCGTTAACGTTTTATACGGATCGTAAGGCAATTTATTAACTTGATATTTTGTCACACAACTTTCAAACCTGTTCCTCCAGTTAAAATTGAATTGAATTTATGACTAAAACATTAAAATGATTTATCGTACTTTCATGGCCACTTTATAGTAGGTAAAGCAGACGGTTTGGCAAAAAACAAACTGACTGCTGGAAACGGGTTTATCGTACAGTTCAATGTACCTACTTATAAAGCCATGTATGGATTAACATAAACCACAGTCCTCTTCTTTCTTTATGCCGTGCTTAGACCGTACTTACTGTTTTCTTAGTAATGAGTCTATGCAGTGCGGTTTTTAGCTCGGTGAACCTAACACGAATGAAATCATTAAGTCTGAATAGGAATTTAAATGCATGGTCAGTGCACAATACGAGATCCTAAGCTATGATATAAATTTATTCTACACAAAACATTCGTTCTTATATCGATCCAATTACTGCAATTAGTGACCCAATTATGTGGGTAACAGAGGGTTTATTAAACACCCTTTACATGTTACAGGAGCACGCTTCAATTGTTTTTTTTTTTTAACTAGACGTCTTCGGAAAACTGTTATCGGGTTCTTGATGTTAACGTCGAGCTGGATTTAAAGTTAAGACCAAACGAACATAAGTATAGAACCGGAATAAGAACCACATTCGTTCTTGATAATTATGTTTGACATTTTAATAGATATGGATAGACCAACGGAAGAATGCCCCATCCCTGTTAGACAAAAAGAATTCGGTAGAGCAGGGATAGACCGTGAATTCGCTCGTTAGGTCTAACCCGAGTATCAGTATTCTGTCAAAGAGATGAGCTTACCTGTACTATATCTTGATAACCGTTGACACTCATGTTGTCGGTTGGTTCAAAGACCGGTGGATGATGTAGTGAGTCGGGGTCGGGCGACGGCGGTGCCGGAGAGCCCGGCGGAGTAGTAGTGCGCGTGCGCAGCAGCGGCAAGCGCTCTAACCGCGACGTGACGCGCTCCAAGCGCTCGATCAGGCTCTCGAGCTCAGACGCTGGGCTTTGGGCAGCTCCTGCAGCGTCGGCTTCGCTGCCTGGGGAGAGAAAATAGGAAATTAGTCAATAAATAAATAGTTCCAAGACACTTGACTTGAGAGAAAATATCAGATAGGCTTTAGCAAAGGCAGTGGATATCTAGTCAATGGGAAAATAATATTTCTGACACGAAAAACCTTATCAACAGTATGTAGACAAGCCTATGATTTTACAATGAATCTACAAAATATTTCACTGGCTTTTCTACAGAAACTTGCGAGTTGCGAGTTTGCGACACACTAGCGTAGAAACTATTCATATAAATAGCATCACATCATTTACGTGGTTTTAAAATAAATACTTTATCTTTCTTGTAAAATATAAACGGCTGTTTGCCTTCGTCCGGTTTTCTAAGTAATAATAGAAATAGACGAACCGTTCCTATTAATCTAAAACTCATTTTATCTGAAAGACTGACTTAGTAACCAGTTTGTTTAATTTCAGTTTATCAAAGCAGGCAGTAGGTACGAATATATAATTTATAATTTCCACGCGGATAGAGCCGCATATATAGTGTTTCATAAAATGCAGAAGCTGCGTTGGGCTTAAAATTAATTGCGCGAAACAATAGCTTCACCCAGATCTCCACACACGAAACTACATCGCACACACAGCAACAGGGAGGACGGATGAGGACAACTTTTTTATATGTATTTATTATGTGAAGGCAAAATCGTTCTGACTAGTTTATATTTTAGTTTTTCTTCCAATCCGAAGTTTTAGTGCTTTTTGTTGTTGTTATTTTGTTTTGAACCAAGCCCCTCTGAATACAAAGCACTCACGTCGACCTTGACGAATAACAAGCACATCATAAACTCAAAGAAATGGGCCTTCGTAATGGGATATTTACACCGCCCGTGACCTATCCATTTAGGATATTCAAAGTTTTACTAATTGTAATTGATGTTTTTTTCCTTAATTTTCCAGTCTCAGATAAAGTTACTTATATACACTTAAGTCTTTTAGTAAACATTTATAATAAAGAACAAACATTATAATAAAACATTTAACTTTCCGTCTACACTCATAATTCTATTAAAGTTACCCTTGAATGAGTTTGGAGAAGTTTCAAGTGGAAAATATTCCACATTGTACCTACAGGTAAATTACATGAACACGGTTTGTTCGCTGAATTTCAGAGATAAAAGGCAGGGAATGTCCGTCTTTTCTCTCGTCTGTTGGCCAAATTAAAATTAAACAAATGAACTACAGCGGCACCAAAATGGAGCGCCATTAAACATGTATGAAGAAGGAACTTGACGCAAGTAAGGCGAACTCCTGAGGTAACAAGTGTTCTACGTAAAAATCATTAGGTAATCTCAAGAATGAGAAGTGTTAGCGACATTTCTCTTGCAATAAATAAAGGACTAAACGCAAACAATAGAATGAATAATACCTAGAATTGTATTGAAGGCCTCTTCAGTCATTTGTGATATTTCTCTAACATCCGCTGCATTTTCCCGTTCCTTATCAACGCGCTCAAACATCTTGATGAGATGTTTCATATTTTTCCTTGTATTCTCGTCCATTGTAAAGAACGTCAAACGATTACGAGTTAATCACTAAATAATTGAATTTCTAATAATTCCACACCTTGGTCACTTAGGTTCTGGTTGAACGCTCACTATCGACTGACTCACTAAGATATGATGAAGTGATAGTGTCGTTAGAGAACCGTAATCGTGTAAATTACACCTAGATAAAACGAATGTCTGATAACAGGTAGGATAGCCAGCATACAACTTTTGCTTTCGATAGGTGCAGTACATACAATACTTGTTTTGTAGAGCACAGGGCTACGAGGCTACGTTCAAGGTTAATTAATTACTCATGCTGTTGACCTGGTTGACAAATGAGTAAGGTATTCATGGGGCTTATAACTATTTGAACATGAGTTTTTCGAGATACCTATCTCATTTCAGTTTTTGCAAACCAATTACTGAAGTAGTACCTACTATTACCGAAGTCGGTACTTATCGTAAAACCCACATCAGCACGGTTAGGGAGTGACAAGACGTGATGTAGAGCTATCCCAAAGCAAAAAATATTAGCTTCCTAAATCTTCATTCCACAAAAAGACATTTACTCAGCCAAGCCAAAGAAAGGCTTTCAATTTTAATGCCAATAGGTCCAATAAGCACATATAATGTTTCCTCAAAAATTTGCATTAAAAAAGAAGCAAATTTTTCAGTTTTACCCGCGTTGAATAAGGACATATACATATAATTCGTGAAGAATTTCCTAAAGACGTCTTTTCAAAATAGACCGTATTTTTATATCTTTGATATTATTATATTCTAAACTGAAGCTTTTACCCACATAAACTTAAATACTTATGTATAGAGAAGCTTATTAACGGTTCAAAAGCAACGCGTTTGCGTATTTCTTAAAAAATCATTTGAGTGTGTGACCTCCAAACATCAAACAAACAGTAGGAATAAACGATGCTAAGTAAGGCTAGAAAATTATTCTCTTTAAATGAGCTCAGCTGATTGGAGCGGTAAATGGTTGCGACGAAAAATCGATCAATACTTATCTATGACGTAAGTAAACAAAACCATAAAGAGGGCGTTATTTGAAAGCTCAAATAGCCTAGTAAACAAGCCCATAAATTGTTCACTGACTAGACATGTAGTTGTAGACATACTAGCGGCTTAAAAACTAGCAAGTTCTCGGAGCAGGGCCAACTGGCCAAGTAATAAATAAGAATATGAATACAAAAGAGTGTGTTAATTTTTGCATGAAATATGATTTTAATGATATTAAAAATATCATAAAACCTGTTTAATATACTGCGCCGGGAGCACAGAGGTTGAATGAAACGCGAGCGTTGAATGTAAATGAGTCTAAATCTAAATAATTTCATAAGTAAAATTGGGCCAAGTTATCTCAACTTGCGATCTGTCTAGTATTAATATAGTTACTTATAATGTAATTTTTTTTTAAATAAAGCTGACGAGTTTGTTTGTTTATTTGCACGCGCTAATGTACACACATCAAAAGTGTCTAGGGATCAACATATATTTTTGCAATAACTTTTCTCCTGATTGATATTAATTAAAATTTTCTTTAAGGATTCATCAAATAAAGTGTTTTCGTTTGTCACAGTAACGATAAACCAAGTCACCTTTGCATTAATAAAGAAATTTGCCATTTTCCTAATAAAGGGATTTTTGACATTTGAACCACTAACACAAAAGTTCGAAAAAAAGACTGAAATAACAGTTTTCTTTAAAATTTTATTGGGTAACTTAAACAATTAATAATCCGTGTTTCTACCGCGAACACTAACAACACAAGAAAATCGGTTTGGCATACTCAAAATGAGTTCATCCAAATCACGCTGTGGAATGGCCGCCCATGTTCGTTGCAACAACAAAAAAAGGTCTTCTTGCGACTGGATACCCTCCATATTCGGCAGAGCTCTTCTCTGTAGCATATCCCATGCATGCTCGATCGGGTTCAAGTCTGGCGACTGAGCAGGCCAGGGCAGGATATTGATGTTAGCTGCGGCGAGAGTCTGTCTTACAACTCTTGCGGTGTGCGGTCGTGCATTATCATGCATTAACTGAAATAAGGGACCGATTTGAACTTGTAGAGGAACGATGACGTCTGATACAATCGTCTCAGCATAAATTTGAGCGTTGAGGTTGCCTCTGATCCAAATCAACTCAGTTCTTCCGCCGATCCAAATACCCGCCCATACCATGATGGTTCCACCACTATAAGGATGGACTTCCTGGCAGGATTTTAATCGCTGTTGGCGTCCAGGGGTTCTCCAGTGTCGTATACGTCTTGTATCCGGTCTCATACCAAAACGAGACTCATCAGAAAAGCACACGAAACGCCATTGTTCTTCTGCCCAATTTCTGTGTTCAAGAGCCCATTGATATCGAATCCTACGATTGTGCATTGCTATAGGTGGTACCCGTAGCGGTCTTCGGGAATGAAGGTTCACTTCATGCAAGCGGTTTCTGACTGTTTGGTCGCTAATTAAGTTCCCTGAAGAGTGATGAAGCCTCACGGCTAACATCATGGCGGTTATTGTTGGAGCTCTTCGAGTTAAGATTTGAATGTATCGGTCTTGTCTCCGTGTGGTGCAGCGATACCGTCCTCCATGGCGCTCAGCCACGGTACCAGTGCTTCGGTAACGTGTCCAAAGTCGACTGATAACACTCTGACTTGTATTCAGAGCTAAAGCCACAGTACGTTGCCGGGAACCAGCTTCTATCATTCCCACGGCTCTGAGCATTTCTTCCCTGCTTAAATGACGTCGCCGCTCCATAATAACGTTGGTTTTAATCAGTAGTAGGGAAACAGTAGCACTAATAATGTCTTCAATGCGTTGTATGTTTTTATAGGGAAAATATTGACAGCTGATTTTCATCTTTTACTCGAATTTGATTCACAGTTCCTGATTCAAATTATGAAATGCACCAAAAAGGATCCATATAAATTTATAAAATCATAAATTTATTACAAAGCCACATCTCAATCTCAAGAAATCCGCATAAAAATGCTTGATCCCTAGACACTTTTGATGTGTGTACTTTAACTACCAGTCGGATTTGAAAAATTATTTTTGCATTTGAGAGCCCAATTCTTGAGGAAGGCTATATGCTATTTATCATCACGCTACGACCCTTAGGGGCCAAGCAAAAAGATAAAGTGTCCGAAAGAAAGCTAAGCGAAAACGAAGTAAGTAATAGAGCGGGCAGGCGATGAGACGCGACGGAGAGGGTCGGAGAAAAAATAAATTTCACGCGGACGAAGTCCAGGACAGAAGCTAGTGTTATTTTATAACTGGAAAATGGAAATAAACGCGTACAGGCGCATCTCCGCCGTATAAGGCTTTAATAAGTGCTGTGTGGCAAAGTCTACCTGGTTTATACTGTACGGCTTTTTTAATAAAACTCTGAGCTTAGGTATAGCGCTTCATACTTGCATTTCGACAAAAAATTACGTGGAGTTTTCCGTAGAGACACCGTAAAGCTGTAAAAAGCCTTTTATCACACGAGAGTGTAGTACACAAACAGGAAGATACGTATAGAGATTTGTGTGATCCGTTAATGGGACTTTGTGCGCCCCAAACTTACTTTAGAATTACGATCCCGCAGCAAGAAAATGTACAGTACCTACCTACCTACATTTATGTTGTATGTACCCACGAATAGTACTCTATAAGTATGTGTAATGTTAACGAACTAGAACTTTTCAGCATCAAAAGAAAGTGAAATTTTCTAACGGTTTTTCAACATTCAAACTCAAAATCAAAGCATTTATTTCAATTAAACATTTAACAGGCACTTTTGAATTGTCAAGAAGTCGGTCAGTCAGAAAATATGAAGCTAGATGCCCATTCCAAAGCGTAGGTACCTATGGAGAAGAACGGGCAAGAAACTTCATGGACACTCTTTTTAAATTATATTTTACAAAAATATTAAGTAGTTACATCATTACTTTTGAATTTATAATTATACAGGGTGTTAAAAAACTACCCGTAAAGCCGAAAGGAGGTTAAATGGGGCCTTATAACGACTCCATTCACAAGATTTAAGAACCGTAGTAACGCTGTATAACATACCCCAAAAAAATATTATTATTTTCACTGATGTTTGCACATCAGTGAAAATAATAATATTTTTTATTTTTTTCCTATTTCAGTAAAATTAAAGAGTAAACTACGCAGAATGTACCTACATTTCTACCTAATTCGCGGAACGACAAAATTCGAAACAGTTGTAGGATATCGATTAGAAGATTTGAAATTGACAACATATTTTTTTTTCCAACTTGACATTTTTTGAAGCCAGTACTTGCCTTGTATTGAGGTAGCAAAGATTTATGAATGAAAAATAGAAAAACTATTAAAGTAGACAATTATTAGGTAAAATAGGTACGTCAGCCTTTCTGTTAAATAATCTGGTTCCCTGACATGACAGTTTACTAGGGTTGACAAAATTTTTGACTTTGATAATTAATTATATTTTTTACGGGGTATTTTGTAACACGTTGTATAACGTGAGAACGATGTAAAATATAAAAAAGACGTACGCGTTAAAAGCGTCAAGAGTACAACAAATAGTAACAAAACAATAATCCAAAAATAAAATATTTATTAAAAAATAATAAAATAATAATTTCTAGATGTACGCTAAACGCAATACAACAGTTAACATAATTAACAGTGTATGTTGAGTGCAGCAGAGCAAAACAATCAAGCAACGCGAAGAAATGTGTGAATAGATATTCCTAAGACGTCACAGTAGACCCATATATCTTCACAAATAGCTTGTCGTCCGCAACAAAGGCTCATTAACGTTAAATTAAAAAGAAATGACGACGCTTGCTGAATTATAATTCGCATCGTTAGGCAGGAACGGTATGGTTCAAGAACGAATAATTATCCGAGTAGGTAACACTTTTATTAAAAGTGCTAAGTACTCGTTTCACCCCATCTTATTTATCAGTGATCTGTAACTTAACTCTACATACGTTAAAGTACATACTACGCATCGATATTCGGGTATCTTTTTGATGCAATATAATACATTTCATTGATAAGAATGAATGAAGATGTATGATGTTTTTTGTATGAATTTGATTTTGAGTTTTTGAATGCCCGGTAGCTGGCAATAAGGCTAGCCCCCTATTACATGGGACTTAAGTTAACATAAGAGATTTGTTCTTATGGTACAAAATCTAACTTAGTACTTAATGCATTAATGATTCTAATGATTATAATTCTGTAAATACTTACCTGTTATCTTCGATCAATAATATTATTGATCGAAGCTTGTTATAGTCGCGAATCATATTTTGATCAAGATACAACCTGACTCTGACCTGCAAATTGCCAAAAACTTAAGAAAAATTGAATTTCGCGGTACCACATGAGTAGACAAACGGGCGGTACACCACTGCAGATTCACCTTAAAATAATAAACTATTATGTTAATTCAATGGGTTGAGAATTGAGAACTATAAACTGGAAAATGCCTTTTCATTACTTATAAATGTTGCATTCGCATTGCGCTTTGGCAAATTTACATTACATGTAGAACTACAAACAAAAACGTTATTGGGGTCGCACCAGTGTTGAAGTGCAGGAACCGTTGAAATGGCCATGTTTACGGAAACATTATATCCCTATACGTAGTATACACATAGGTGTAACATAAAGAATGGTCACAGTTCCGAGACTGTTGGCTCAGCGACAAGGCAAATAAATAAAGCAGGGACATTTTCAGGCCAACACTTTTGTAGCAGTCTTGTGAAGCAGTTACTTCTGTACAAAAATTCATGGCATTTTAGTATGCTAAGGAATCTTAATAAAACTTTATTAAAGTCCTTAGCTTCTGTTTGTTTTTATAAGTGGAAGCTGCTGAAGCCTTTGTAAAAACTTTAATTAACTTGCTTAACTCGATTAATTACAATACAACAAAACCTGCTTCAGTGATGAACCGGTTTTCACTTTCACCTCTTCGACAACAAACAATAACATTATTACATAGCTATTGTAAATTCATATCATTTTCAGTAAGTATTTAAAATTTAGGTACGGTAACTAAGGTAACGTCTGTCGATTGCCCATGGTAATGAAGAATTTAATTAGGTACCTACAAGATTATATTATTAACTTTGTAAAGTACCTCTAAGCCTTGGAGGTTCATCTTTTACTTACCACTTAAGGTGCCACTATTCGATATTTTTCCCATACAAATTTCGGGAGAGTATTACTCCACTGTTTGACATTGTGCATCCAAAGTTAAACATTATATCGTTTCAACTTATTATTAATTTTGTCTGTACGGAAACAGAATATAGTAAAATAAAAAGCCATTAAAAAGTTATGAGCCAACAAAGATTCGTTTTTCTTGCTATTTTCAACGTAACTTTGGGTGTGTAATAAAAAAACTGTAAAATCTCCAAAACCAAATCCATACCGACAAAGCTCAGTTATTCAATAAACTTTATTTGTAATTGATTTATGGAGTGGTTTTTTCATAAAACTCGATTTTACAAAGCACTTTTTGAATTTTTTTAGGCGCCTATCAGTTCGGAACGATGTTTCTGTGCGTGAGAACTAGACGTTGTGCGTGTAGACTGGCGTCTAACTGCTCATCACTGATACTAGCTCTGTCGGACACGAAGCCAGGTGAGACAGTGTGCTTTTTGGCCATGGCCACCAGTGAGTTCGAGCTCGCGACTACATCATAGGCATATTCCCAACCGCCCCACAGTTACAAGAGTCCACGGTACCTAACAGCCGAATTTAAGAAGGCTTTCAGACTAAAAAGTTACTACATTCTCCTAGTACGCGGATATTTTGAATTAATAATTATGATACATAATGTAAGTATAATTATGTACATGTAAGTAGATAAATAAATAAATAAGTACCTAATGCTGTCATAGTACTTCATGACAGCACACTTGTTTATTTTCTCTTGGCCAAGGCCATTCTAAAATCTAAATATAAACTCATCGTTGCGTAACCGATATTTACATAATCAGTACTTACAAAAGAGTTTTCGTATTTACCGTCGCGCGTCGCAAAAGAAACGCCGGGAAAAGACGCATAGCATAGCACACATTTCTCTTTATTGCCGACTAAGCAGTAAGCACTACGTTATTAAAATTACCAGCACCCTAATTGTGTAACGCACGATCAATCATAATCTGAATCATTTTGAAACAGATTGCTAATCCATTACTTAATAACGTTCGAAAAATTTGTCCGCTCAACAACGTAAATAACGCAATGAATGTTGTTGATCTGTCAAAATGAAAAGGGTTGTGATTGATCGTGTGTTACGCTGATACTTGAAGAAAAGCGTGTAATATTTTTAGTCTGTGTCTCCAGACCTCATAATTATCAAAACAGTAAATACATCCGTCTTCTAACTTGTTTTGTTTATGCCCATAGAAGTTCTGTTGAATAAGAGCCATCGATCCTTACCATAAGCAGAATGACCAACTTTATACGAGGACTGACTCACCAAATTTTTTATGAGTTTTTAAGTTTAGCTGTTACCGGCAGCAAGCAAGTAAGACAAGGTTCTTTATTTATCAAGGTGTCATTAAAAGTTCGACTTAAACTTCAGTAAACATCTCAATAAACTTATGTGTCAAAATGTAGGTAAAACTTCGCTAATGATGAAGCTCGTTAATTAACTCATGAAGTGAGGAAGAAACGTTTAGTCAGTGTTCTTGTTATAAGGATATACATAATATATTTCAAGTTATTTATAGCCTAGCACGCACGAATGCACGCGTGTAACGAGATGAGGCCGAGACAACAATAATTACTATGCTATATTTATGACGTAACTCATGTTTACCCAACAATCAGTATTCAGAATTTCAGACCCAATCAGAAACCACAGAGCGCGACGAAAATCACGTAAAATTCTGTTGGTATTACAAATGCTGACAATTATTATCCGCTATCTTGTCTTCAAATTAAATTGTTAGGATCCCACAGTTTCCAACTTCTATGGAGAGGAAACGTTTTTCGTAGATCGTCGACTCATCGAATATTGAGGAGGAAATCGTTCGACTGTGCGTGAACGAGATTAGTTTTGACGTCTAGGTAGGGACTAACATTTGAATTAAATAAATTATTACTTACATGAAATAAGGAAACATAATGTATCCTATAAATAGGCACATTAATATTAATTATTTTGGATAATAATTCGTTTTCCTTCCCTTTGTGCTTGTAAATGGAAGAATCTATAATTAAATCTACGAGTATTTACATTATGAATATCAAAATCCATCCACCCGTCCAGCTATTATGGCTGCCGTTAATAGAATACTCAGTTTGCTTTAGAGCAATTACGTAGATAGTGTAATTAAAGACTAATTAACACGAAACATCTATGTATGTATATGCTTGACTATTGAACTATACGTTAATATGATTAATACCAAGGTATAGGTAGTTCTATAATACATAGGTAGTATATTGTGAAACACGAATTTGTAATAAAATAATTTATGATCCGTGATTTGTAGGATAGAAATAAGCCCGTAATACAAGTTAAAAATAGGCTTATTTTAATGCAGCTTCTTTAATAGGAATATACAAAATTTTAATGAAGCTTATTTTGTATATTCCTAATTATATTGCCTATACCAAATAAGGACAATACAAATCCCAAGTAATTGAGTCAGAATCTCGTTAGAGGGCATTTATGTACCATCTGGCATGCAACATACACTTTTGGTTAGCCATGTGTCAATCGTGTAGCACCGCAATCCTTAGTATGTCAGCTATCGTATGACCAATAAGAGCTTGCTTGTCCTACTTAACTTCTCTAGACTTGCCAGCTTTAAATATTATATCACAGACTTAATCAAGGTAATGCCCAATGTAAACTCAAAAGATAATTCTGAGGTGCCTACAGCGTTAAAATGTTATAATTTATGGAGATTTTCCTTTTGATTAAGAGAATCGTAAATGAAAGCGGAGCTAAAATATTATTTTGATATCGCCTGGCCAATCAATGCGACCAGGTAATTTAGAAACTCTCTTAGTCAATTAGCTAAGATTAAAAGCGAAGACAGAATTATATTTGTTTGCAAAAATATTTTGCCTCAACTGAATACAACTTATCAAAGCATACCAACATACCGCTAGGACAATGAGTTAGTCAACTTAGCTACTTGAAAGTTATAGCATGCACTGCTTAGCAATAGGGCTCGATTTGCACTTGACTGATGTTTCAGACATTACTGGCACCTAGCTGACACGCCCACTGCCTTGGCAATGAGATAGATATCTTAGTATGTATCATTGAACAAACATTAAATTCTTGACAACAAATCAACTAAACACAATAAGGTTTATGGAATTTGTTCTCTCTTATCAAGATATTAGAAGACATTAGTGATAGCAAGAGTGTAACCATTATCTAATATACCCTAGGTCTTACGGGGTTTTTAGTTGTCTAACAAAATTCTGTACCTATTAGAGTAGGTACTTATAACCAAAATAGAAATCGCCTTTTTCAAATCAAAATGGTATGTTTTATTATAATATGTTAATGAATGGACATAAACTGAAATAATTATGACAAATTATAGAACAGTCAGCTACAGGAGGCAAAGAAGCATTTATCAAATACTTTTCACTAACAAAATGTAGTTAAAACTTCCCTGTATTAAATAAGTCGCAAATAAAACGGAGACGACGTCAAACGTGGAATGTTGAGAACTACTAGAGCATCACTCCCGAAACGTGTAGGTGGAGGTGAACGTAGAAAGGACCTCTTAACTTGCTCTACATTCGTAACCACCGCCCAACTAAATGACATACTCATATACATTTTTAATGAGCGCATCCCTCTTATGGGGGATGCTTTAAGGTTGCCCACGAAATTCAAATTTACTTAAGGGGGAAGCGCTTAGGTAGCCCGCGAAATTCAACTTTTCTTACGTTTTTTGCAATTTGCTAGTCAGTATGAAGTTGTACGTTGATTAAAATATGATTCGTGACAAATATGGCTTTACTGAATTATAATCATTAAAATTAGCAATGTTAGAATCATTGGCCTCAAATGTCATGATTTCATGATATAGTCATTGAATAGGGTAATATGAACTTAGAGAGTTGTATTGATGATAATTGTATGGTTATAATTCTATAAATATTTATTACGGTCGCGAAACATATTTAGATTATAAGAGGGACAGGTCATGCGATTCTTCATACTAAACGTATTCCCCTCTTTTCTTCCTGAATAATGCCTGCCTCTAGAGCAATTTTTTTGTTCATAAAATCAAGGTCTGCTGTAAACGCGTCCCTGTCATTTTCTTTTTACTAGACTGCGCGACGCAAAGGAGTGGTAATGTGTTCATCAGCCTATGTATGTATGTTCCTTTGAAGCACTATAAAGACCAAATGCCTGGGCCGATTTTTATGATTCACACGTCAATCGATTCCTCTTAGTCCGGCGAGTGTCACTAAAGACATGACGTTAGTGAAAATTCAATATGGCGACTACTATGTATGTATGTCTTCAAAAAAATTTTTTTTTCTCAAAACCTATCGTGTAAAAAAAATAAAAACCCGACTGCGGTAAAAAACTTAAGTTAAAAGAACTGAAAAGCTAAAAACAAGCCCATTTTAAATTAAATAAAAGTTGGAAGCAGGCGGGACCCATTTGAATTTGAAAATATAATAAAAATCGTATAGGTCCCGCCTGCTTCCAACTTTTATTTAATTTAAAATGGGCTTGTTTTTAGCTTTTCAGTTCTTTTAACTTAAGTTTTTTACCGCAGTCGGGTTTTTATTTTTTTTAATAACTTCTTTTTTTTTAGCAACTAATTAGTAAAGAAAATATGACCCTCTAAAAATTACAAAAAATGCCCTATTTTTACCGCCGTGATTACAGGACTACCAGACAAATTAGAAAAGTTTGTAACATAAAAAAAAATGTTAAGAACCTAAACATACTCTTTCTTAAAACGTTAATGTAAAAAATAATTAAATCGGCTCAGTTTTTGATGAGAAAAAGGGGAATACGAAGCGTCGATCTCGTCAAAATGTTTGTGATAATTTCGGTCTGAGCTGCAGCTGTCCCTATCACACACTACGGGGGCAGATTTGAGGTAAGGCGACGGCAATAGTTTCTTCAAATACCTATATTTTTTAAATTCCCCGCAGGCCCCGTCCCCTCTTAACATACAACCTGATACTGACCTGCAATTTGCAAAAACGTAAGCGTTCGCGGCTACCTGGACCTAGAACTTACTTGAATTATTTGACAGAAACCTTGCTTACAAAGATGCTCAAGATCTTGATATACATCTTGAACTTACAATAGTAATTTTTTCAAAGGCAATTTAGTATGGAATGGCGACGTGAGATGTTACGAACACTGCACTGATGTCATATTGCTTTCCAGCAATATAGTCCGTTCTATATTTACATTTCGCTTGGGATAGGTGCCAGCTGGTCAAATCCGCCTGTTTGATACGGATCAGCAACACTGAAGGTACTTACATTATCAACAACTCGACTAACAAGCATGTTTTCAAATTTCAGTTAACTTAAAACAAAACACAAATGAAGACAGTATAGGTAATACTAAAGTATCCAGATACTTTAGTAGGTATTATACTGTCTTCATTTGTATTCAAATTGGGTAACATCTTCCCAGACTCCAATCTGAACAGATGCCACATGCCACTGAATTCAGTTATTTTACACGAACGACGTTAATAAAGTTACCTTTCAGAAACTTTACGCACCCGTCGTCGTACAAAATACAAAACAGGGTTGAAAAGGACTGCGAAGGTACGTTCGTTATCAACGGGCTTTTATTAAAAACAAAAACCTTTGACCGCGAATGGTGTGTTCCGTTCAGTAATTCACCTCTTTCAAGTGAAATGGGCATACCGGTGCGGCCTTTTACATCTTTCTGACTAAGACAGACATTCAGGCTAGACTTGTTTTGCTATTTATATTCATATCCCTTTAAATACCTAATGGTTTCGATATTATCATATGGATTTCATATATTAATTCGTGTTCAGTTTCTATTCAGTTACATGTAACTGAATTGTTGCGTACATCTACATACAAATATATTAGATATAAGTAGCTTATTTCCATAGCAACCCACATAAAGGACACAGTTCACATAATACATTATCCACTTTATCCTGTGCTCTGTGTTTGCAGTGGTATTGCCGACCGCATTATGGAACTGAATAGCAGATACCTAACCCACTATGAATTTTCCGCATGAGTAGAGCGTTATATCGCGAACAATGGCGACTGGAATCGATTGCCGAAGCATGGAGTAACTTCCTGGGCAAAATCTGAATCGACTTCTTCTACAAACAACATACAAATTCTGCTGATTTTACAAGGATTGGGTAAGCAAATACATTCCCATGCAGATATCGGCTACGGAACTATACGGTCACTACTTCTGTTTTGACGGCTATTGGTTACGAGCGTGTGGTATGCTCTTAAGGGTCAGCGCAGACCGAACTGCAAAACGCTCGCGCATGGTCGACCAAAATATAGAATACAAACTAAAACATGCAGTCGGCTTGCTCGAGCATGGTCGAGCATCAAATTTGGATGTATTCAATTTTGCGAAGTATGATAATAATCATAAGATATTTTTTAAATAATCTCAGAAAATGCTCCGCTCTGCTCTTGGTGTGCGCTGACCCAAAGTCGCTATGAAGCCATTTTGGCTGTGGAGGTACTTCTGCACAGTGCGGACACATTAGGATACGTTTTTGGTAATGGTATATTGGGTAAGCAAACACTAATATGTAGGTAATATTGGTGATGTGTACACACGACGATATAATATATCAAGCTATACATTTTCAGTTTCAGCTGACCTCGCATTGTAGAGGCTTTTCGTACAATGAGAAGTCAGCTTATACTGGAAATATATATAGCTTGATACGATACCATATCATCGCCAACATCTAGAAGACTATCCTAAAGCTATAAATATTATCTTTCATCATAAATAATGTGAATAGGTAGTTTCATTTATTTTTATTAAATTCAGAGCGGGCCGGTATCGATTGTCCCATCAAGTACCTACCTAATTAAAATACGTGAATTACCTACCTAAACTTTTCCATGGATAAGTATAAAAATAGGCAGCGCGAACACGTAACACGTAAATATTTGCGGAATATCGTCTTGTGTTGTGTATGCGAACACTCTATCACATAATATAACCTTATCGTAAAGGTTCTACCAGTAGAATACATGGTTCTCTACATAGATGTCCGTGGTTCTCTATAACTACACAGCTTACTATTATGGTCACACCAAAACGATTAAGTTCATTGACATAACTTGTATTGCCAGACGTCCGGCGACAGTCCCATCCCATACATTATTAACGTTGATAAGCTCGCGAAATTTGCTGGAAAATATACACTAAGTACATTGTTGGAACGAACAACTACATTAGCAATTTTATCGTGTATAATGCCAATGTTATACACACTGAATGAACGTGTACAGAACAGCTAAACATCAATGACTAGGCTTAGTTACTCATAATTTATACATAAAATTAAGTAGCACTGGTTAATCTGATACACAAAAATACAAAATTTGACGGAGCTTACCAGTTTCGAGGGAAAACTATCCGTATAACAACCAATTGTACGCACAGAAATAAACACTTTCAGAGCACTTAACCGTTATTTTTCATGCACTGTTAGTAAAGGCACAATGCGTGTAAACATGCGCTTGCGTCGCCGTACACTGACGGGAGCTGGTAGGATCAACGCGGACGGATGTGTGACGATGATTCAGAAACTAAGCGGGTGTCCGCCAACCGTTCTCTAGAAGCTTTACCGACGATTGCCGAACTACATGCTCTTACGAGCACAAGCGCTTCGACCGACACTGAACTATCGCTGTGACTCATTTATGAGGTGACGTACGGCTCATAAATGATGACAGCATACGATACGCGTAGCAGAAACTGACAACAGCCGAGCCAATCACTAGTCACACCGATACGGTGCTCGATATTCGTGCATATTTAACTTCATGTTTGCCGAAGGTTGAACGAAGTGAATTCTATGTCGTTATTTATAAATATTCCCTCACATGCACTTCGAACTTCGCAAGAAATATGAATATACTTTGTACAGTAACAGCCAAGATATGTTTGTCATCTTAAAATGAAACTGAAAGATATAAAAGACATGACTGTACTTACATAAAAGCGAACAGGTACTCAATAAACTTGATGTTTAAAGACTTCACAGCAAATTGCTCGTTAATAGGCAGTAGAGGAAGATGACAATGATGACATTTCTATTAGACATACAATCAAAATTACTTTGCTGATACTTTGTATTTGTGAAAATAAAATACCTAAGTGCCTATTAGCGATTTTTCGGTTTAGCTCGGTCAATAATGTTCAATTAGACTCAACAAAAGCAATACTTAAAGCCCGTGAAACGTTAATGAGTTGAGTACACTAGTACTAGTCTACTCCTACTCCCGGGGCGAAATATCAGACATGCAAAAATAGGCCATGTGAGTTTATATTTTATTATTTCTCATACAATATGAAAGGTCAACTGCGAGAAACATTTTCTCAAATAAAATGTCGTATGAAAGTCAACGAGAAAACTTTTGGAGTGAGATCTATAAACCCGAGAACTGAAATTCGCGGTAATCTTGCCGAAAATATTCAAAAGAATAGCTAGTAATTATTCAAGTGAACTAATTTTTCAATCTTTCTACGAATGATAGGTAGGTAGCCATTCCAATTTCATTGATCAGTTTATCAGAATTGCATGTGGTCGATTCTTTTATTGTCTACAACGCGCAACGCCAGTACCGTATGAACAATAATGAATTTAAACAACTATCTGTGTGAATCAACCGAGTTTAGAGAAAATTAATTTTATTACGACTAATATTAATTAATATAAGTACGTTGAAACGTAACGACAGTCGTTTGAAACTATTTCTTATCACTCTATACATAACTTCATTAATACCATGTAATTAAACAAAAGCCTCTTCATTTTAATTTAAAATTACCTTTTAATTAGTTTATGAAGGGCTTAAAAAGTAGGGTAAACTAATTTTACTTTTCGCGAAATTCATTACGCCCTGTGTAATCCGATAAGCCTATTTGTTCGGACGGAATTAGACAAAAAAACTTGTTGTCTATGTCAGTATGTAGCGAATGGAGATGAAATGTCAATTTATACCATTGACCCGCGTCGTCGTCGGTATTGATATCATAAAAGAGTTAACTCACCCATGGCTATCGCCGATAAATTGGTTTATACCGTAATTGAATGACTTTGCACGCCTATCAATATCCGCTTACAAGGCTGCTCTTAAATAAAACCGAGAAGAGAATTTCTTTTTACATGATTTTATAAAAATAACGACAGTAGTCATCTGTTTATGACAGCTCTAACAAGGTGTATAAATCGAAAGCAGAATATAAAAATATTCTTTAATAATAGCTCATCGTTGAATGAAAAATGTGGTTTTAATATTTGTTGTGTTATTATACACAACAAAAATTTTGCCAGTTGTTTTTATCTTAGTCTTAAACCATTGGTGGGTCGGTGGGTTAGAATTAGCGGAATTCACCATACTAATTCATTCATTTATAATATCTACAGTTAAGTTATCATATTAATTTAGACACCACGGAAAAAAACTCTTATCCACAATTCTCAAATATCTTGAATACCTCTCCTTACTCATTGTAAGAAGCTGAAGTTTGCAGGAAGTAAGATCAAAATACTTGGGTAGCGGCCAAAACAAATCGATTTTCGCTCATCATTTTGGGCCAAATATCCAGACACCCATCTTCGTTACCGGGATGATAACAATAATTTATATTTAGCGGCGTTGGAAATGTTTACGACGAATAATTTAATTTAATGTTATGTAAGGGGTGCATAGAACCTTTTAGGATTACGTGAATTGTGTAAATATATTTGCTATATACATATTGCAAAGAGCATATTTTTACGGGGCATATTATAATGTGTGTGTCTATTACTTACCTGGATCGGCCACGACTGGTCCGAGTGGGTCAAAGCGGACACGATGCTCTACAGCAGCGCGTGCAGCACAAACAAGATCCGAAAAAAATCTATGCCGCCTTAACGCCAACTCGTCCCTACCCACCGGGGTGGCTGGAGGATCTCGCGGCCCATCATTTCCATCATCATCACCAGATTTGGCAGCACTCGCCTCGAATACTTCATCATCTTCCGTATCTGACTCGTGTTTACTACTGGGTCGATTCTCTGATACTCCATTGCTACTGTTCGTTGTAGATTTTAATATCCCAGTGGATTTACGACGGCCTCCTGGGCGAACATCCACATTTGTCCGGGCAAGCTCCTTCTCCAGTCGTGCCAATTCTTCTAGAGTAGCGGAACCGCGCCGACAATCTACAGAAAATCGCTTAAAATCCAGACGAGTCTTCTTATAATCCACAGAATACCTCTTTCTTGTCAAATCTTTTTTAGGAAGCACGAGATCTAAAGTGTCTACCTCACCAGTCTCACTGACAGAATCAATGCGTTCCTCTTCACTAATTTCCATTTTGATGGGTTCGTCAGGGGTGGCTGGTAAGGATATCTCTTGTTGTTCTTCGTTTCCCAACTTCACTTCTTGTTTTACAGACTCTTCGATTACGTGTGACAATTCGTCCTTTTCCTGTGTATTGTTATCGTTGGAAGCCGGCAACTTTTCTTTTGTGTTCTCATTATCTGATTCTGAGTTTAAATCCATTTTTTCAGATTTAGATTTACTTTTACTAATTTTTTTGCCCGGGCGCGCACAACAACTTTTGAACATAATTATTATATAGGCCTTTAAAGTATAAATATCTCATTTGCAAACGTAAAACAATAAACTATGAAGGCAATGTAACAAGTGTAATATCAGTTTTTATAATACCATTTTATACCTAAACAACGTGATACAACAACTCGTAGTAGTATTCTTAAGTCAAGATTTCCACTTTAAAGAAATCGCAGGCCATACTAGTGTTATGGCAGGGGTGGCGTACGACGTAGGGTCGGCGGCCGGCCCAGCGCGCGGCGGCGGGCGACTGACGGCACTGACGCAGGGCGGATGCGCCGCCCGCCCGGCGCATCCTGCCACCCGCGCCCACTCCCCACGTAGCTTTTGGGACTTTATAAGGACCCAAAACCAATGCCTTTTGGTGTTAGGTACCCAAAACACAGGCTCTACAAGACAAAAATGGCTTTTATAGAGATTTCATTGCATTCAAAGTTTTTCGCAGAAGTTTAGGAGGCTGGATTCAAGATTTAACTAAACATTGACCTATCTTCAATCGGACCACTTAATTTTAAAACATACTTCAAAATTAAAGTTTTCTTTTATTATTTAGGATTTTTGTCAAGATTGAGCTTCGGAGTTCAAAGCTTTAACTTTTCACCGGTAACAATTATGAAGACACAGAAAAAAATATAAATCGCTATTCTTAAAGGAACTCGGGTAACCTGATGGTAATAATTGCCGTTTTGCTCGTTTTGACTTCTTGTATTAATTACACGGATTTGAATTTGATACCTCTTGTGACAGACCGAGAAAACCCCCCTACTAATAAACGTATTATATCAGATGAATAGTTACACACCGATTTCTCTTTCAGTTGTCAGTAATTTGACTTTCGAAAGAAGAAGACAAAGCGTTGTGTATACAGACGCTATACAATGTTTATTAGTAAGGGGTAAAGCTATAACATATAACGCTTCCTTCCCCTTCTTCTGCAACCCCTATTTTCATGCAGTCATACCGTATATGTGTACGTAATTAATCTAATTAATTTGGGCGGATTCGGATGGATAATAGGTCAATATTTGCAGCCTAGACCAGGTTTCACAAGCTGACGATTTTTTGGTAAATACTAGATCTAATACACTAACAAGTAAACGACAGCCAGTATTCGAGTTTGTTTTGAAAAACGCATTTTATCCACGAGGTAATTCAAGAGAACGCTGCTCATCCAACGACTAACCTCTTAGATGTATTTGTCTCGGTTCTAAGATAAAGATCTTAGTAGCAGTACTTATACAGATGTAGCGGTAATAGCCTTGAACTGACAGTACCGTCTCCCGGCTGTAGTTAACGACGCTCGCTCGGTTGCCGGCGGCTGAGCACCAGCAGAACGCGCCTGCGTCACTTCACAGCATTAAAACCCCTAAGTTAGTTCATTTTCTATGACGACAGACAAGAATAACCAGAGCATGCATACAATAAAATTAAAAATGTCAATACTTAATGTGCTCTAGCTTCAGTTTTACCGTAATGATGAGACAATATTGTTAAAGAAGTTTTGAACGGGTGGTGGAAGTAAATATTGAACGAGATGTTGCAGCCAGCCGCAGCGAGCGTTGGTGTTGGCTTGGCTATATACAACTATACCGTACGTTACGATATCTCTGCACAAATATTCGACATGCTATCGTATCAAAAATGACACATTTCGATAACCTGATTTGCCTTGCCCCCGGCAGCAAACATCTGTCGAAAGAATAGCGATCGTGTATTTGATTTGATTCGTTCGAATCGATGAAATCTTGTCAAACAGTTTCCATTATAGTGCAGCAACAACAAATCTGCGATACACTGATGATATCACGCTATTTGCTACTAGCGCAAGTCATCTAGAGGAATTACTTCGTAGGATGGAGACTGTGAGCCTCGAATTCGGGCTACAGATTAACCGCAAAAAAACTAAGGTTATGATCGTAGACCGCGGTAACAACAACTCGCCCCGAAGTCTCTTAAATTGCGAACTGCGATGTGGTCCAGTCCTACATTTATCTTGTGTTAATAATTTCATCTATGCACGTACGTATGGCGATAATTACTAAAGCATCGATGGACAAGCTGAAAAAAGTCTGGAAGGAACAGAGATCTTACAAAGCCACCAAGATCCGGCTTGTTCAATCACTGGTTTTCCCTTGTTCCTAAAAAAAGATAGACTCGATCTGGAAATGTGGTGCTGGAGAAGAATGTTTGGGGTATCGTGAACTGAGTTTTGCACCAACACCTCTATACGCCAAGAACTCAACATCAAAAAGTGTCTATCTGTTCTGGTCCAAACAAAAACATGTTTCGAGGCTATAGAGCGCCTTGTCGTACAGGGTAGAGTGGAGGGTACTAGTCCACGCAAACGCTCACCTATGAGAAAGACTGACCAAATTAAATCCGCAGTGGGCGATCCCTTGTATGAGTGTACAAAAAATTCCAGGAATCGGAGTAGGTGGCGAGAAATCGGAGGTGAATCACATTAGTCCCTAGACAAGAAACTACATGAGGACCACGACCCCTGTGACAAGAGTGCTACGAAGAACAAGAATTTGATTTGAAGTGACAAAATTATGGGGTTATGTACTTGGAACAGCGGGAGTGTTTAGACTCCTGAGATAACATTAATTTGATGTTCGATTCGGTACGGACAAGTATCGAATTTTAGCTATTCATATAGCTATGAATGGTCCATAATCTGGGATATTTTGACATGGTGACTCCTTCCCTGATATTCCATAAATGATCCTGATGCCAGAGTTTCTGCCTCACCAAATCGACTCACGGTGTATGAGGTTTTATTATGGAGTTAAAACCGGTAAAATTCCGATTTTGCCTACCGTCCTCCTTAAGCGGGGTACCACCTACTATTTTCGTATTATGAAACTCCAAGAACAATATTTAATAACGATTTTTTCGGCCGCTGTTCCAACCCTCCACGCTTCGATATTGCAGGAAAATTTAAGTAAATAGTACAAAATTAGTACCAGTTTGCCAAAATTATGCTAAAGTGTTGCTTATACTGGTAGCCTTCAGTCCAGAAATATCTCGCGATGTGGAGCTCAAACATAAACTGTATTACACAATATAATAGCAATTACTTCCGAACTTTGTTTACGAGTTACGACTCTCTGGCTCTGCTGTTGGATGTTCGGGAAACGTTGCTCGTAGTTAATTTAGTAATTGTTATATTATTACAGTTAAAAATTGATGCTAGATTGTACGTGGTGGAACTTGTGCTAATAATACGATATTTCATAGGCATTTAAGAAGTGGATGGTGAAGGGCTCCAGCTACGACGCGCGGTGCTATGAGAGCATTAAGTATAGAAATATGCTTCTTATTAATTGTCAATATGTTTTTTTTTTTATTCAAATGTATTGCAATGGCCAGTATAGGCACGCCTTATACAAGCAGATTTTTTGGGATTCTGGGAATGATTACAAACCTATTAACAACTTTATTTCGGAGTAAACCCAACGCATTTTCTAAAAAATATACTTTATTTTATTTAAAATACCAGATGATTAGTTTAGATTTAGATTACGAAGTTCATTTCAATTTCGTGTCAGCTCAGTTGACAAATCTGAAACTTTTAGAGGAAGGGAGGAGTAATTCGTTCTAAGGAACCACGTTGTAAATAGGCATAAGAATAACAAGAATAATAAAAGAAACCTCGCAGGTACGCGACTCGGGCACCGAACCTGGTTATTTTCTGTTAAGAATTCGAATGGTGTTTTATTGCTGTAATTGTTAGTGTAGATCGTAGGATTAGATTTTAAGGATCAATTCCTACTAAAAAAAAAGTCGTTTTTAAGTAATGTGTAGGTACTTACTTATGCTAAAATAATTAAGTAGGTACAAAATCTTTTTCATTATTATAATCCGTTGGTAACTTTTTAGTTCATACTATCAACCACTACTATCAATCGGATATTTATAATATTCTGATAAAATAGTTTTTATCCTAAACAAAAAAGAACTTTACTTTCTATATTGCCTTAGACCGAGATCTATAAACATTACTTAGCGCGAACTCATACTAAGCGTTATTCCTGTCACTCGCAAAATTTCAAACTACGAGTGCAAGATTGAGACGGGAACATGTTTAAGGCAAAGCATATGCTAAGTTACGTTTATAGATCTCGGTCTAAGATTCAGACTTTTAATACATTCACTGACCCCCATCATCACCCACCCTGTTTGCACTTATGAATCAAACCCTACAAAAATACAATAATTTTAAGAGCAAGCAGTAAAGAAAGTGGCTTAAAAAATAAACTGGTATAACAGCACTTCTGCTCTTTAAAATTCAACTTGTTTTTTTATATGACCCTTACCACATTAATAATGGTAAATAATATTCCAAGTAATAACAGTTACTACTTTATTTGATTCCTGATAACATGTAAACAAGTTCAGATAATTATACTAATGAGTCACCCCGCTAAGAGCTTCTGGTTATGTAAATAGTTAAAACATTAATAATTTAACATAAATGAATTATTATTTATTCATCATATTCTGCCCTTGTCCCATGTTACTTGACTTGAGTGAGGTTGGCGCAAAACTTTTTCTCTTTCCATTCTCCACTGTCAACCGACACGCTATCATCAACTCTCTTCTCTTTCATATCATTCCTCTCCCTCTCCATGCATCAAAATTTAAATATTAAATAATTATTTATTATTAAACATAAATTTAATTATCATTGCAGAGAGCCTATAGTTAAGAGGTACAGTGTTCTATCTCAAAGGTGGGTTGGTCTTAATTATGTGTCTGAAGCACATCCATATTGTTTCTATGAGCCTCAATCAATCAGTCTTACCAAGGGGTATCATATTACCCAATAAGTGGGTTGCGGAGGTCAGATAGGCAAATGATGTTGATGATGATGATGAGCTTTATAAAAACCAGTTAATTTAAAAACTCATGACAGAAATGAGTTTCCTATCCATAATCATTTGAAATACCAAATATTTTCTAAACATATCAAAAGTCAAACATTGGATACAAACAATTAGTATCAAAATAAGACAGCTACAAAATAGCTAGCTAGAGCCATTTATTGATAACATTGAGATGAAACATCACTGGTGAAATATGTGTGTAGGTACTATAGGTACAGTCACGAGCATAAGTATGTATACACTTGGCTTTATTCAAAGACAATTTTCTCCTTTATTTTTTAATGAAATTTTATGTTATTACGAACATAGTATTTTCGAACCCATAGGTTTATGTAAAGTGTCGTATTTCAACGTTGCATTCGTCATTTCACGAAAAAATCGCAATTAAAAGTTGCCAAGTGTTGACATATTAGTGCTCGTGACTGTACACCTCTGCCTAACCCTTAGGGGAATACAGGCTTGGTGTTATGTTATATATGTATTAAGGGGATCATGACCTAAAGCGCGGACTCACTATTGGACTGCATAGAAAAGAAAGAGAAGCACGATGACACAACACTGGTAATTTATTGCAGAATTCATATTTACAAAAAATCTATTGTTTGGACTAAAAAATTAAAACACTATTAAAACGCTTTAGTATGTTGCTTGTAGAATAATCTGACAAAAATCAGAATGTTTGTATTTACTTAGGGTTTTTATTGTGGAAAGAAAGTTTCTAGAGGTATCTTCATGATTTTTTTTCTATCATATCAAATTAGTTGTATTATGTTTTCAACACACTATCTAACTAGCATTATATATCCTGAAGAATATCATATATTTTTCTGATTTTGTTTACTGTATTCGATCATATACCTTTAGGCATTATAAAACTTGAATTTTTTGCGTTTAGGTCCTGTAGTCCCCATAGGATGAGATGGGAATGTAACCAAGATCTTGTATGGAAACATTCCTTGTTATTGATTAAATTATACCTAACTTTTGATACAAATAATATTTTTTCTCAAACATGGTTGGAAATTTGAGCATTATTTTTTGACAACCTTCTTCTAAATAAATCGAAGTTGCTGTACTGGCCAAATACATGCGAGCAGTGGCCGGCAAAAGATGTATGAAAATCCATATGTTGTGGTTTAGCGGCCAAATAAATTACATAATAAACTCATAACTGACGTGTAATTTAAAAATGGAAACAAATGAACATATTGGCGCATGAACAAAATTATTGTTGTTAGTCATTGATTCTGGAATTCATAATTAATTTACTCGTTTGAATTTCCGTGCATTATTTGAGAAAAGTACTACCTATACAGGCTTTGGCCACAACTAGGCATTGATGGACTTACGTATGTGTGCCTCGGCTCACATTTACACGTTCGATCATTCGATCATCAATGCCTCTTTTGCTTACTATAATTAGGTTCCACAGCAGCAGTAAAAAAGTATCTGCAGTCAGTAGGTATACTAGATTTTCGCAAGATGATACTTTTTAATTCTAGCTGTGTCCGCCTGTTACGGGATTACGTATCATCATATCCTGTGACCTAGTACCTACCTACTGTTAGCCGAAATGCCGAATTAAAATACAGTTTATTTTAGCAAGTGTTGACTTCAATCACCCTTTACTACAGTCTTGTACTTTTACACGAATGTAATAAAGAAGGATCCCCTCAAGAATAAACGTATTATCTATTATTTTTAAATATTTACTAGCGTTGTATTGTAATAATTATTAATGACTTGGAGAAGCTTCTACAGTAGGCGTGTAACAAATAGGGTACACAAAGCAACACAACTATCTATATTAGAACTGTTTATGTACTCACTATCGTTATCTCGTTGAGTTGACTCACTGCTGATTAGTGCTGATATGGTTGCCTAAATTTTAATTCACTTATTGTTTACGTATAAAATAATATAAAATTCAGTCTTTTTAGGTTATTTGTCAGATTATGGCTACAACAAAGTCGGCCTAAAACCGCTATCACACACGAACAACAAAATATAGGCGTACTCCACAGATAATAAAACTTTGACCCATAGGGTGCAAAGTGTGATTCCGTAATTCAGTCTCAATCCTACACTGAAAAAATAAACACAACGTTGGAAAGATGGAAAGTTCACTAAACATAGACTAATAAAAATGTCACTAAAGCTATGATACGGGTTAAATTATTTCGTACTCTATCACTATTTATTTGATTCAATTTTGGAGTCGGTGTCGGCGGCGTTGGGAAGTCTTCGTCGGTTTCACCCTTTTTTAGTCATATTTATTGTATGTACGCACACACACACGTACACACACACTTTAGTTTGTAGCAGTGGTACCTACCAATTTTTTTTTCTACGAGTAACTTACCATGGGGCCGCAGCTTTGTATGAGCTTGGGGGCAATGACTAACTTTTCCTAACTCAATGCTTGGGGGTGACTGTAGAGATACTATTTATGTACAGTCAACAAAGGAGTTAAGTATACAGGAGCGTCGAATATTGTTGAAGTTTACTAAGAAACCAATGGATATTCTCGAATAAAATTTTAGTTTATTAATAGAAAACAAACAGCTCATTTATTAAATTAAATTTCAGTCCAGAACATCCATCGGTTTCTTATTAAACTTCAACTATATCCAACGCTCCTGTATACTTAACTCCTTTGTTGACTGTACATACATCATACATATCTGATTCCATGGGAAAGGCATCAAGGATTTTTTTTTCACAGAATTCGACTGACCGACTGATCTCTTTTGAATCATAGTTTTGTTATTATAACATCACGCCTGTTTATAGGTGTACCTCTACCTACCCTACCAGTACACCAACATTAATTTCACCAGTTATTTAAGTCCCATGTAATAGGGGGTGACCATTATGCAATCAACCGTGTCACTGACTCTGGCAGAGCCACCATCAGGGATTTTAATTTTGATAACACAAAAAAATTGTCGCTAATTAGTCGAAATTTGTCGCCAAGTATCAGAATTTGTCGATCACTAGTTCAAAAGATATAAGGGTTTATAGTTGGCTGATCTGGAGTCTCCCCAGTAGGGCAACATTTATATCTCAAAAACTAGGGCACCAGCTAAGATGTGTTTTTATCCCATAATTTGTCGCTAATTAGTCGAAATTTGTGTGCGTACGCGCAGCGGAATGTTGTTGAATTTAAAGATTTTAATTATGCAGATATTTAGTGTATGACGTCGTATAAATGTGTATGGTAAAAAAAAAATTGTGCACGCAACCATTGTGGAGAAATTCACCAAAAACTGATTCCGCTGGGCGAACGTTGTCCTGGCGGAACTTTTTTTAATCCATAGACTTTAGAAGAAAAGAGATGTGTCCAAAAATTTGTGTGTATTTGTGTGTAATTGTGTATGTATGAATAAAACTAGTGCATGCATAAACTTCGGAGAAATTCAAGTTTCCGCTACGCGAACGTTTGGCCATTAGCTAGTTTTCATATAAAGCGCTTACATAGAGAACTGTAGATTTTTACATACGTTGTTTTGAATTTGTTTATATTTGTTTAAAAAACAGATTTAGAAAAAATCGTAGGGCTTAAAAGATAAAAATATAAACGTAAAATACGCTTATTAGGTCTTAGTTCTTAAAGTATGCACTTTGGGGTCTAGATTTTCACGTTTATACAAACCTTGTAAGTGTCTGCAACATGTTGCCAAGTATCAATGATGTTCCGTTAGTAACTAAAGAGTTATAGGACAAATTTACCATGAACAGATGACTGTTTACAAAGCAGTCAAATATCACGACGTTCTGGCCGCTTTTTTGTAGCCATCCGAACTTGGTCGGGTTATGTAGGTTTTCGATGCTTCGTCAGTATTATAATTGTTTTTTTTTAATTACTGAATTTAATGACATGAAATTTTGCATAAGAATAGTTGAATGAATACACTAATTATTGACATACATATTACCATGCAATTCCTTCAGAACGTCGTGATATTTGACTGCTTTGTAAACAGTCATCTGTTCATGGTAAATTTGTCCTATAACTCTTTAGTTACTAACGAAACATCATTGATACTTGGCAACATGTTGCAGACACTTACAAGGTTTGTATAAACGTGAAAATCTAGACCCCAAAGTGCATACTTTAAGAACTAAGACCTAATAAGCGTTTTTACGTTTATATTTTTATCTTTTAAGCCCTACGATTTTTTCTAAATCTGTTTTTTAAACAAATATAAACAAATTCAAAGCAACGTATGTAAAAATCTACAGCTCTCTATGTAAGCGCTTTATATGAAAACTAGCTAATGGCCAAACGTTCGCGTAGCGGAAACTTGAATTTCTCCGAAGTTTATGCATGCACTAGTTTTATTCATACATACACAATTACACACAAATACACACAAATTTTTGGACACATCTCTTTTCTTCTAAAGTCTATGGATTAAAAAAAGTTCCGCCAGGACAACGTTCGCCCAGCGGAATCAGTTTTTGGTGAATTTCTCCACAATGGTTGCGTGCACAATTTTTTTTTAACCATACACAATTATACGACGTCATACACTAAATATCTGCATAATTAAAATCTTTAAATTCAACAACATTCCGCTGCGCGTACGCACACCGAAATTTGTCGCCAAATACTAGAATTTGTCGGTCATTGGTTCAAAAGATTTTAGGTGGCTGATCTGGAGTCTCCCCAGCAGGGCCACATTCATATCTCAAAAACTAGGCAACCTAGCGAAGATCTGTTTTCTCCCATATTTTGTCACCAATTAGTGGGAATCAGTCGCCAAATATCAGAATATTTGGCGACCGACTAATTAGCGACAAATTTTTTGTGTTATCAAAATTCCTGATGGTGGCCCTGCCAGAGTCACTGATATTGAGTTTTTCCATATTAGCAGCCTGGTGTCTAGACACCAGGCTGCTAATATGGAAAAACTCAATATCACTGCCCAACCTGGGAATCCAACTCAGTACCTCGAATACTGGTAATATTAATGCATGCGACCGCTAGATCAACGACATGTCTTAAAATTTAAATTATAACAATATTTTATTTCTTTCATAACATCTTTTCAAGCCGTTTCAGGATGGGATGCCTTCCCTCAAAAATGGCGAGGGTAGTAGAGTAGGTAGGAAAAGGCTGTTGCTTACATTATGCTCGAAAACGGGTGCTGCCTATCGTGACTGGTTAAAATTGAGGGGACATGGAAGTTTTTCTGGTGTTTTTGTAAGTAGGTTAATGTGTTGTATAAGTATCGTTTTCGATCCATGTTTAGCACTTCAAATAAAACGAGTGATTACAAAAGTAAGTTATTTATTAACATTCAACTTCCCAAGTATAGCTATGTAGATACAAGCAAATTTGTAAACAAAATACATTAAAAAGTTAAAAAAAACGGTGTTTACTTATTTAGCTACATTCAAAGGCACATAAAACACCGTAAACTGGCCAGTGTTTGTGCCAACTTACATAGAACTTAATTAAAAGTTCAGAAAATCAGTGTCGTGCCGACACAAAGGTTTGCATAAAATAATGTACTTTATGTTTGGGTTACTTTAAACTGTTCATAAACATAAATACAATGCAAAAACACCATATGACAAAAAAGAACATTACTCTTATAAAATTACGGAATTATGCGTTGCTACTCCTAGTTTCTAATCGTTTTTGTTCCGCCAAATGTCCTCTAAACTGCGGACGGAGTGCAAGAAAATTACATCTATATAATCCTCAAATTACGTTTAGTGTTTATTTTTAAAATATGCTATATATGTAGGTTAAAAAATAAAATAGCCGAAACTAGCTAAATATCTCAAAATTTTGGGACAAAAGAGGATTTATTAAAAAAAATTAAAACGGACTTTCTCATTAATATTGCTTTCAATTGAATACTTCCATGTTTGCTAACATGAAAGTCATTTTGATAGAGACACAACAATAAGTCTGCTGGAGACAGCAGAGTGGTCAAATCATGACCAACAACACTCCATTAAATAATTTTGGTTTTTCTTAAAGTATCCTAATCAAAGAAAAATAAAACTTTTAGGTAGATAATTCCATGCATAGGTATCTACACAGTTTTTTATTCCAATTCATAAATACGTGCTAAAATAAAGCACAGTAACTAGATTATTTTCATAATAACGATAGTGCTTAGTAAAAAAAAGATAAATGCGCAGTTTACACCACAAGTGTGTAGAGCCGTAGTCCTAGCACTAATATAGCTCACTCTATTTTGGTCTCTTGATATAACGTTATCAGCGAGATAAAGGTTATCTATTCAGAACCTAGTTTGTTCACATAACTTGTAGTTGCAGTGTATATCGCGTATCTAATAACAACTCTGCTAAGCATCCGTTAATTATGTTCCTTTATTTTATATTAAAAATATACTTTATAGTTAACAAACAATACAACATAGACCTCTACAAATGCTAACTAGAAAAATTCGATAATAAAGACAAGTGTCAATCTTAAATCTTTCAAATTCACTTTTCTATGTCAAACAAACGTGTACAGCCGGTCGATTCAGTAAAAATCTCACCGTGAAAACTTAGGTGAAGTGAGTTTGTTTTTTCTAGGAATTGACACATGACAGCTCACTCCACGCTCACTTCACCTAAGTTTTCACGGTGAGATTTTTACAGAATAGCACCGCAGTATCACAGTTATTTCACCTCTGAAAGCAGCAACTCAATAGCAACCTTAAGATAAAGAAAATAAAGATCACTGTGATTTTGACAGACTTGTCGGTAGCAGCAATCTAACAACAACCTTATTGTAATAAAAATATCCCCCCCCCCCCCCCCCCGCCGTTAACCGCTACTGCGTAAAGGGGGCTAAGTAGTTAAGTTTATTTAAGTTAAGAGTAAGTAACAGTCCTAGAGTGGAAGGCGATTATTTCTGTTGTTGATAGCTACCCAGTTATAATTTCACTATCTTTTAATTCGTTAGACACGTCATTTTATTATGCTTAATTATGACGCGCATCGTTACTCTAAAGTATGTAACAGAGTAAGCAGAAAAATGTACGGCGATGAGACCGTACAGATGCAAAGGTAAAATAACTCTGAATGGACTGTACTACTATTTCAGTTGTAATGAGGGTAATCTAAAACATATCTAACGATCAATATACCTTCAACATTCACATTTAAAACATGTATTATAGTGTCTTGGTTGCTTATATTAATATATTTAAAACTTTAAAATTGTTCTGAAAGGACCATGATTTCGGTTGTGTTCTAAAACAGTTAAATTAAAATGTATTTCAAAATATGTATATATCACAATAAATTTCCTCCACCTAACAACAATCAAATCAATAACCTAATATCACGTCCTTTCAACCTACTCTCTAGCTAAAAGGTGAACTAAATGCACTATTTTTGTAATAAATACACAATTTGTACAATATGTTACTGTATCTCTCTTCAAAACTTAACTAAACCTTTAAGAGCTATGCATATAGTTTTTATATTATACAGGGTCAAATAAAAATAGCTAGCGGTACTCTGTAGACGTGACGGGTATCGATATCTAAACATGATATCACATTTCTTTTTTGAGTGATCGACGGCTTTTAGTGTAATCACTTGGAATATCAGTTTAAAAAACCGGCCAAGTGCGAGTCGGACTCGCACACGAAGGGTTCCGTACCACAAGGCATAAAACGCCGAAAAGAAACGTTTCTTTTATACCCGTTTAAATTTTAACTATATTTTATTTTAATTACTTATTTGTTGTTATAGCAGCAACAGAAATACATCATCTGTGAAAATTTCAATTGTCTACCTACCACGGTTCATGAGATACAGCCTGGTGACAGGCAGACAGACAGACGGACAGTGGAGTCTTAGTAATAGGGTCCCGTTTTTAGCCTTTGGGTACGGAACCCTAAAAATCAGATTGTTTGTGTAAATTTCACATACGTCATTGATTACTGTTAGCCTGCATCATCCCACTGCTGGGCGATTGATAAGGATATCTAAACACGATAAAATATTTTTATTTTCTCAACTCATAGTAACAAAACCACCAGCGCTCGTTGACTCCTAAAATGATCATCAAATCTTTTTAATTTTATCGTGTTTATATGTCGATACCCACCGCTTTTGCAGAGTTTCGCTAGCTAAGTTAATTTGACCTTGTATTCTAAATAATATTTGCACTGTGAATGTAATGAAGATTACTAGGTACTAACTGCATACAAATCAATGGAACATTCCATGTACGAATGCCAAGGAATACATGACATGTACTATTAAGTCTCTACTTTCTTTTGATTGCCAACAATCCTTTGGTTTAAGCTTTTACTTCCAAAGTTAAGGAATGCAACACTATTAAAAAAATAATAATTTTGAACACAATAAAAATCTAAACAACTAAACAAATAAATAGGTTTATAAAAACTTTTAAAACTGAAATGAGTTTAAACAAATTTTTGTATTTGACTAGTAGAACAAAACTGGAATTGAAAACGATAATTTGCAAGACTTGCATCAATAAGTACAACATCTATCAAGACAAAATATGGCACAATATCACGGAAAGATACCACGTAATAAATAGACCGACGCCAATATTCTAATAGTTTGTGAAGAAATATTGCACAAGCTTTCGCAATTTTATTTGCAAAAAGCAATAATTTTATTCCATAGATAAAGCCTAGACATTAATTTTTTCAAAGCCCATTATTCTAATAGATAAAATATGTGTAGGAATCTGTTGTATATCTAATATTACAAAATTCCAAGATTTAACAGGTATTCAATGTACTGTAATACATAATTTTGATTGATCCCGGCCTTTAATAATGAAATTACTTGAATATAGGTTTTTTATTACATTTTAGATTTAATGTGGGACCCAAACAATAATATTTATTATGTGAATATAAAAACTCTATAGTTTTTATATTCACATAATAAATAGTAGTTTGGGTCCCACATAATGCTAGTTGCAGAGTATAAAAATAACTATTTAGGATATCAATAATTATTTGCATTTACCTCAGGCTGAAGTATAAGTTATCACTATGTGGACTCAGGATGGCATAACATACAAACACGTCAGTATGTATAAAGAGCAAGATTTCTTTTTCGCGATGTGTACCTACATGCTATATAACCTACATAATATGAAAGTATTTTAAATACAATAATTATATAAGTTGTTGCATTTTCATAAATAAACCTAAAACTACGTGACATTTTCGTTGTTTTCCTTAGAATAAGGTTAACCAAGCTCTTTTGTTTGTTCTTTTTTTAGTATTGGTGAATACTAAGGTTTATTTTTTTCATGACAACTCTCCAATAGGTGCATTCTGGAGCCACAAGTCGTGAATGAAGTTGTACAAGTCATCACTGACTGCCACCTGTAACAAAAGTTTGGTATTTATGAAGTGACTTTAGTTGTATGCTGTTGCCAAAGAGTTGGATGATCTTCCCACGCAGAAATATCCAGCAGGTGACGCGGAGCAGTGTCATTGGTGCAATAGATATGGCCAACTCCATAAATAATTCGCCAACTGCTGGGAGTACGAATTTACTTCCATTCCCGACAAGATCTATGACTAATAGTAATTTTGGCTGCTTTACAAAATTAAGGAAAGGCTTTTGTAATCCAAATGGGTATGTACCTACCTAGTCTTAAGCTATTAAAATGATACTGAAGTACAGAAATGCAATTAATGTATTCAATCTGCCTAGCCTTTTCCCAACTATGTTGGGGTCGGCTTCCAGTCTAACCGGATGCAGTTGAATACCAGTATTTTACATGGAGCGACTGCCTATCTGACCTCCACAACCCAGGTACCTACTGGGAAATACGATACCGCTTGGTAGGACTGGTTGTCACGACTTTCGGGCTTCTGACGACCCGTAACGACTGTCAAAGATCTACGAATGACAGCCGGGACCACGTGCATTCCGAGGCACGAAGGGTCTTGGTATGTAAAGGTCTCCCATCCACGGACCAACCGCGGCAAGCGTAGCTTAACCTGATCGATCGACCCGTGCGGCTGTTATTACTTAGCTACAAGCCCATTACTTCAAGCCAATTGCAATCAATTATACTTCATGTAGCTGCACTTGAATTCATACCTATGCATGTGCTATAAAATATAATTAAACTATACAAACGTTTACTGCATCATTAGAAGCATACCGTTGTCGTCATTTCTATTGATTTATTGTACAATAGACTGACAAATAAACCTTATTCCGCGAGAAATAAGGTTAAAAACATATGATAATGTTAACTTGTAATTTAAAAAATACGCACAAGATAGACTGTGGTTTTCTTGCATACTTAACTGAATAGTACGTACCTTGTAGGGGGTGGGGTTCAGATTCCTCTTGATATCTTGTCTGAGAGTTCTCAATGAGGACTGTACGCGCTCGCGCACCTCATGCAGCGGTTTCGGCATCGTGTAAATGATACCGTCCTTCCAGTACACCTATAATAAATAGAAATAGAATCTTTTATATAGAATAGAATAATTATTTATTTGCATAGAGGTAAAAAAAATGCAGATGAATATTCAAAATGAACATGATCAAAACACGATCTTATTTATGTAAGTGCTTAATATTCTAATGAAAATGTTCTTATATTCTATTCTTTCTCTTCTTTTCTTGGTAAGAATAATAATTATTATAGAGTGAATATTATAATGAATGTCGTTTTAGTGTGTGTAGAAAATTTGTAGCATTTTCCTGTCTGATCTCTAACAAACATTCTAGTGATTTGTTATTGATATTTAGAATAACAGCTCGCTAACTTCTACATAAACATTGATACATCTCTAAATAAAATAAAATAGTAACGAATAATTTTAGTCCGTTTCTCTGTCGTCTGTATGTATGTTCCGGATTGGCGCAAACACGGCTGAACAGATATGAAGGAAATTTTGGCACACAGATATTTTATAACCTGGATTAACACATAGGGTACTTTTAATCCCGATAGTACGTTCCCGTGGGATATTTTCCAACGCGAGTCAAGCCGCGGGCAAAAACTAGATCAATATAAAACAATAGTCTTAAAATACATACCACATTTTACCTGCAGAACTTCTGGCGCATCATAATTAAACTGTAGTTTCCTCATTTATACTAGGAAAGTTATGAAATTACCTTGTATAGATGTTCAACTTTGCTGGGGATGACGTAGGCTCTTTTCGACTCCTGGAAGGGATGTCTACAGAGCACCTTCTGGCCGACCTCGGGCGCCGGCTCCGAGGAACGCTGCAGAAGATCGACCAGAGCGTGGCCATCAGCTCCGAATAGTCTGTATGCCTGAAATTATTGTGATAACAGTTTTATGACATTATACAATATATTATGTTAGGCTATGTTATCTTTAAATCCGATATGATTCGACGATTTTACAAGAAAATTATCTGATACATCTTTATCTTTACATAGTATAAAATAAAGTCGCTCCCGCTGTCTGTAAGCTTAGATCTTTTATCTACGCAACGTATTTTAGTGCAGTATTCAGCAATAGATAGTGATTGAAGAGGAAGGTTTACATGTATAATATATGCATATTATAGTAGAGAAAAGCAGAGAAATTCAAAGATTTGTAATGTGATGTCGTAACAAACATATTTGTGTGCGCTTACATTGCAAACGCTGGCTAAATCTTACGAGATAGATCTAATTAATGTACTACGGAATTGTATATCTTAAAAAGATCGATAATAAAGTCCGCGATGGTATATGTTTATCTCGTAAGGATAACCCACAGTAAGCATTTATATATTTTACATATTACAAAAAAAATATGTATTTATGCTTATTGTGTCATAAACCAAAACGTAATAGGTATATTAGACTCGACAAAACGTAATATTCCTCAGGTATTTTTCCTACAGACTGAACAAAGAAATAATATACTAGGTACGTTCTATGGATATAATATGCCAGTAACGAAGGCCAGTAGGCAAACAGTAAATGGGTTTCCTAAAACCAGAGGAAATCGACCATATTTATAATTAAAAAAAAAAAAAATTACGTAGTTATCCTGTAAAACCTTATCAGTTAGTTAGATACTATCATTGCTTTTTTTTAATTCGTCATTTTTTAAAAGACGTACGTTAAATCGGTATCATTTTATCACCTGCATAGTTAGTTTCAGTAGGTAAACTTGTAGTTTTATTATGAGTATTATTAATTTATGACATACTTTACTTAACAGATACAGAATATTTGTTCGGAGGCTGGGATTTATAAAACAATGCTGTCTCTATTGCCTTTCTATTTCTAGCATGATCCATAAACGTCTAATAAATGGATGGTAAATAGTGCAGTCAGTGAACAATTAATAAAGCTGACAAAGTATTCGTAATTCATAAGACCTTGTGCCGTTCGATGATACTGTAAACTGTAAGCTATACCTATCTATTCATATTCATTAGAATCGTATATTTTTCTCCTTGATAACACGCATCGGTTCAGGGCCGTACGTTATACGATATTCCGTCGGTTCCGTCTTATACATATTTACCTACCTAATCTCATCGTGATACAAATCATAGTTTTATCGATATTAGGCTAGTCGCTAACATTTTGTATTGAACTACATGCGCAACAACGATAATATTGGCTGTCGAGACGATTACTGTGATTAGTTGTAATCGATATAAGTTAAAGTTCAACGCAAGTGATGTGATTCTACCCGGGTAAATTCCTAAAATGGGAATATTCCCGGGAACATTCCCATTGAATCCACCCAATGGGTATTTATTCGGGTATTTATATTTTTATGATCAATTTATACATATTTCGCATATTTGATTTAGTAAAACTGTAACATCCGAACGTAATCACACGGATAGTGGTAGACCGCGACATTAAAATTTTCTTACGTTTTTTGCAATTTGCAGGTCAGTGTCAGATTGTATCTTGATCAAAATATGATTCGCGACAATAACAGGTACATATTTATAGAATTATAGTCATTAATATATCTTTCTAAGTTAGATTTCTACCACCAACCACCAATCTCTTATGGAAAAGTATTAGGGGTAGAAATCTAACTTAGAAAGATGTATTAATGATTTGAATGATTATAATTCTCTAAATATGTATCTGTTAGTGTCGCGAATCATATTTTGATCAAGATACAACCTGACCCTGACCTGCAAATCGCAAAAAACGTAACAAAATTTGAATTTCGCGGTATCAACTACCCATTCACCTTAATTGCGTGGCGCACACATTGAATTTACTTTGTCATGATATAATGAAAGAAGATGCTATACAAGCCTTCATTTCAGTTGCCGTCGATGTAATCAAATCTATTAGAAAAAGTCAAATTCTGAGCGCGTTAGTCAAGCAGGTACATGTCATTCAAAGATATAAAATCACGTCTGGTCTTTCTGCTTCCTGGTTATTCTTCTTTGGTTGACAATAATGTCAGGGTGAGGATTTTAAATGCAGTTGATAAACGCAGAGGGAACTGCATAAAGCCTATTCATCTAGCAACCTATAAGTTCGATGCCTTGAGATTTTGGATCTAGCATCCAAAATCTCAAGGCATCGAACTCAACAAAGATGAAGAAATCATTGCCATGGATTTCATTCACGAGAAAGGAAGGCAGTTACACTTGGAAATAATGACTGATTTAGCTAATTATAGAACAAGAGAAGGTTTGTGGGGAAAATCTTTTGTTTGGACCAGCCTCCAGAAAATGAATCCCTTAACTTGGTGGAAAGGAATTTGCAAAAACAAACCTCTGAGCAAAGTTGCAGCTTGTCTTTTAACTGCTCGCTGCACCTCGGCTGCAACAGAGCGTACCTTCAGCGTTTATGGAAATATTCACAGCCTTAACCGGAATAGGTTAACAACAGAAAGAGCTGCAAAGCTGGCCTACATATCATATAACTGGAATTTGTTACACAATCAAAAAGACGAAGAAGTAGATGAAGAAGAAGATGAGGAACCCCTTCAAGTCCTTTTATGGTTAGCCCATTGACCATAAACAATATTGAACCTCAACCATCAACTTCTGGAAGAAATACAAGAGAAATAGAGTTTTGCGATATAACAAAAACATTCTCCGATGACAGTGATTTAGACAGTGATTAAATGAATCTCAATAACATTTTACCTACTTATCTATATATATAAAATGGTAAACTGACTGACTGATTGTTGATATATCAACACACAGCCCAAACCGCTGCTCCGAGAGACATGCAACTTGGAGGGTGTGTTCTTTGTGAAGAGTAAGTATCCACTAAGAAAGGATTTTTGGGAATTCTACCCCTAAAGGGGTGAAATAGGGGATGGAAGTTTATATGAAAGTCCGTCAGTTTTTAAGTTATGATCTTCAAATTTTGTGTTTAGGCTGAGGATTGAAAATGAATTTACACGTGTCTCAGCGTTTTTGACAATTCTACTCCCGAAGGGTTAAAAAGGGGGATGAAGTTGTGTATGGAAAGTCCTTAATTTTCGAAGGAATAATTACTAAATTTATTATCTAGGCTTATGGTTGGAAGATAACGCAACAGTGTTGTTAAAATTTCAACCCTTAAGGGGGTGAAAAGGAGGATGAAATTTAGTTTTTAATTATATAATCTATTAACACACAACCCAAACCGCGGGTCCTAGAGACATGGAACTTGAAGGGTGTGTTCTTTGTAAAAAGTAAGTATCTAAAAAAAAAAGGAAAGAAAGGATTTTTGGGAATTATACCCCTAAAGGGATGAAATAGGGGATGGAAGTTTATATGAAAGTCCGTCAGTTTTGAAGTTAAGATCTTCAAATGTTGTGTTTAGGCTGAGGATTGAAAATTAATTTATACGTGTCTCGGCGTTTTTGACAATTCTACCCCCGAAGGGTTAAAAAGGGGAATGAAGTTGTGTGTGGAGAGTCCTTAATTTTCGAAGTAAAAATCACTAAATTTATTATCTAGGCTTATGGTTGGAAGGTAACGCAACGGGGTTGTCAGAATTTAAACCCTTAAGGGGGTGAAAAGGGGGATAACATTTTGTTTTCATCTATACTCTATATTATATACATTATTTAAAAGGCAACCGTTACTGACTGACTGATATATCAACGCACAGCTCAAACCACTGAACGGATTGTGCTGAAATTTGGCACACATATAGCTATTGTGATGTAGGCGTGCGCTAAGAAAGGATTTTTCAAAACTGACTCCCTAAGGGGATGAAAAGGGGGGATTTTGATTGTATGAAAAATCTTATTCCTTGAGTTAATAAACTTGAAACGTGGCACGAATACTTATCTAAGTAAATTATGCTGGCATTTTTTGTTTTCTACCGCCTAAAAGGGGATTGGGGGGTGTCAAAATTTGTATGGAAGAATTTTAACGCGCGGTCCGATTAACTCGAAAGTCAATATTTATATTTAAGACCAAAAATAAAGAATAACGTGTATTAGGGTTTTTCGAAAATCTACCTCTAACTGCGTGAAAAGGGGTAGTTAATTTTACAGGGGAGGATTATACTGCGTGGTTTGATTAACTCGAAATTTGTTATAAATAATCTTTGAGTCAAGTAATGAACACACCCCAAACGATTTTTAGAAATTCCACCTCTGTGGGGGTAAACAGCGGGGTACAGTTTATATGAAAAGTCTTATTCATTTAGTTAATAAACTTGAAACTTGGTCAAGAATACTAAACTTGACTAAGCAAGTAATAAAGTTTATCAAAACTACCCCTCAAAGGGGGTTTAGGGGTGTTAAAGTTTGTGTGGAAGAATTTTAACGCGTGTTCCGATTAACTCGAAACTCAGTTTTAATAAGTTTTTGACAGAAAATAATTAATAATAAGTGTATGGAGTTTTCGGAAATGGACCCCTGACGGGGATAAAGTGTTAATTCGATTTTTAAGGGGATTATGAATGAAAAAAAAATGTATAAATTTTTAACTTGAAATTTGGCACGAATGCTTATCTAAGTAAATTATAAAGTTCGTAATTTTTTGGAATTCTATACTACCCTAAAGGGAGATTGGGGGTGTCAAATTTTGTATGGAAGAATTTTAACGCGCGGTCCAATAACTCGAAACTCAGTATGTAAAATCAAAATAAATAAAGTGTACCAGGGTTATTCAAAATCTACCCCTAACGGGGTGAAGAGTGGTGGTAGTCAATTTCACAGGGGAGTATTACGTGGCTTGATTAGCTGGAAAATTGGTATAAATAATCTTTTAATCAAGTTATAGAAACATCCCAGACGATTTTTCAAAATGCCACCCTTATGAGTATAAAAAGAGGGGATACAGTTTATATGAAAAATCTGATCCCTTTGATCTATAAACTTAATAATTGGGCCGAAACCTTATTTATCTAAATAAATGATAAAGATCAAAAATATACATTTTCGAAATTTTTAGACGAAAGTACCTACGAATTTTACGCGGACGAAGTCGCGGGCAGAAGCTAGTACTATTATAAGAGTATTAAACTTGAAGTGATTTTTGTCACCCATAACCTGATATTTAAACAATAATTTTCATATTTGAACCATCCTGTTGTTAATTAAATGATTTTGGAGTTAGTGTTTTTGTTTTTATTCAGTACTTACTTACTCATTCGTCATAGAAACTAATTTACCCACGATTTGGGAACTTACCCGGGTAAATACGTTTTGGGAATATTCCCAGGAATATAGTGTGATAGTTGTGGAATATTATTATTATTATTATTATATTCCGGGTGGAATGATGGAAACTTTCCGAGTCGCCCATCACTAAACGCAGTCGCTTGTTTGTTGCTAACGTCAGTAGTTCAGTACACATTAAATGAATCAAGATAGTGTTCGTTTTCATTTATAATTTGCAAACAAACTTAACAACAACAAGTTTGTACTTCTTATCGCTGTAATAAACATTAAGCGAGAGTATTACTTTTTCATTTAGATAACACAATGACCTTGTCTACTGAAAACGTTCCATTAATTAATACGACGTACCTCTTTGTGACCGGGTATGGTTACTTTCCCAACATCTTGACTCAGCTTGATGCGAGGCTGTCCGTTTATCTCCGTTAATTTGTAAACGCATCCCAAAGCTGGTTGGCGTTGACATGTTACTGTAAAAAACATAAACAAATACTTTAATTCAGTATGGCAGGACATCAAACCAATTTTAACAAATGGCTGTTTCCTTGTACAGTATTCTTGAGTCACAGCTGATAATGTGGTCAGCACAACGTAACATAATGAATAAATCGCGTATTTCCGGAAATTACTGTCATTGTTGATATTGTATGAAATAATAGACTTAGTAAGCACATAGAGAAGCATGCGAGAAATGGTTAGTATTCTGTGATTAGATTATTTTCGAATAAATGATGTACATATGTAATTTACAATACCTAGATGTGTCCCGATCCCGAAACAGTCGATTTTGTGTCCTTGTTCGTTCAAACTGAGTATCGTTTCCTCATTAATATCATTGGAGGCGACAATGGTTAGTTTAGAGAACCAGGGCAGTTTGTAAGTTTCGGCGATGCTCTCGAAGGTCTCCCGTGCTAGTACAGACAAATAAGCCAGATCGCCGCTGTCGATACGGATACCAACGGCTCTGTAGGCGCAGTCGTTTAGCGCTAAGGCCACCGCACAGAAGTTTAGCAGACCACTCCTGTTAAGAAATATTATTTCAATACTACTAATTAAAAAATTGCATGACAAAAATACCTTCTGTTATCAGTTACGTAATTATCTGTTACAAGGCATGCTGTCTTTGAAATATCTCTGCTACATACATATATCATTGATACAAACCTACAAATGCTGTATGTACTTCAACGTCTTGTGGATGTGTTTAAGGTAATGCTGTATGAGGTCATTTGCGATTACGTAGGCGTACAATCAACTAGGTGTCTACTACAAATTGTTCACTACGTTCGTTGAAAAGATATAGATAAATACAAAAATATAAACGAAATATCCAATAAATTTCTTACTATGTTTATATAAGGTGCATGATGGTAGCTTTACATGCAATACCGGCTTGAATACTGTGAATGTGTGCATATCCCTATACAATGCAACTGTGCCCAATGACTAACTTTGCCCCTAATCTTGCATATAGGGCACGACAATACGTCACACTGAAGCAAATATAAAATTCTCGTAGGACGTGTTCTCATTTATTTACATTCGGTTGTACATGAAGCGCCGTCCTTATACGCTTCACTGAAAAAGCGAAACAAAAACATAAAATAGTATCTACGGCCATGATTGTTAAGTAGTCCCAGCGGATAATCCCGGCGGATAATGTGTTGTTAGAGTGTGCTTGCATATGTCATTCCTCCCAGTGTTATGAGTCTTACATGCCCCCCTAACAATGAGTTATGTCAAATGAAATTGCAATAACTGGACTTAGCCAGTACACAGAACAAACCTAAGTAATAAATAATTAAAACTTCACAAAACTTAAAATATAAATGAAAATGCAACACAATAATACAAATTTATCAGACACCAAATGTCAATGAGTTGTCTATTTGCATCTTTACCTCAGTGTGCGTTCGACCGTGCTATATCCATATGTACTATGTATAGTCGGTGATTTGAGTACACTAGTACCATTGGTTCCACAGTTGCTATTGTAGCCAGAATGCCCATTCATATTATGCTGCCTGTGTCGTGACGGTAAGCCTTGAAAATTATACCTCTTGACATCGTACGTATCCACTAGAGCCAAGAAACCCGACGGGAATGCTAGGGCATACGATATGAGGGCAGCTAGTTCCCCGTCGCTCGCTTCCTCCGGGGATATATCTATGATGGCGGACACTCGCTTGCGCCACTCTAGCGACAGTTCGAGCAGGTTGCACGGGTTCTGTGTTTCTGCGTGCCGTATCACAACCGAGTGCAAGTCTTCCAACGTGCTGAACGACGTCACAAATGAATGTGCATGAGTCCCTCGTACAGGTATATTAAACATTTTCCCAGCCAACACATTGCTTGTGCCATCGAATCCACCTAAAACAGAAACATTTGTCGTATGCTCTAAAGTCAAATCGTAGCTATAATATCAACGATGAGTAAGACAATTCGTGCAAGGTTCGAAAACACCTATCATCCCTTAAATCAAGTAGGTAGCAAAAGTCAATTTAAAACTTTGGTAGCAGTCCGTACAAGAGTACCAAGCAGGTGAGACATTCAAGGGCAAGGTTCGCGAAACTTGCCTGATTAAACCTATTAACGAAAAGTATATTCGCTATTGGGGATTCTTATGAGTCAATGGCGCGGCAGGGTGTTTTATATTGCAGAAGTTTGAATAGAGCCCGCGAGCTTCGTACCAGGCACGGGCCTCGCTAGCCGCCTGCCTGAGCTGCGCAAACACGCTAATACAATCAATACCTACCATAAAGACAAGCTAATTTGCGCCCCTATACAAGCCCGTTAAAATAACACATTAAGTATGGGAACACATGAGAGAACTTTGTCATCAGAAAATTAATATCCTGCTAGCTAATACAATTAAAAAATTATTTATAAATCTAACCAATGTAAGCATATTTCGATGCTGACAATCCTCCGTCAGGGCCTTGGGCTCTCCGTAAGCCAAATTCAAGTAAAGAAACATTTTTCCCAGCGACCATTCTGTACCGTGCAGCGTTCGTTGCCATCAAACTGTAAAAATGCAATAAATATTACAAACAATTTAAGGATATGAAATCTCAGTTATTGTAATTAAAAATAGGATAGATAGCTCATAATTTTAGTAAAAAGCAATGGCATAAAAAGTTAAAGTAATTAATAGAATATTTCTTTTCAACTTTGCTTTCCTTTTAAACTTTTCAAAAATTATCATTTAAATAATATTTCCAGCTGAACCAAGGACCAAAACCCAATGTTCTCGAAATCGAGCTTATGACTGTTTTGACCACTTTTCTATATTTTCATGGCTTCAGTTTTTGTCGCATGTAGGTATCAATAACAACCTAGAGTTGTAGGTACCTATCCTGTATCGTGGCTTTGTATTTCTTTATTATCTTTGGTAAAGGTTAATTAAGGTTTCGTCACAAGAATTTCTGCCGATTAAACAATGGAAACGTCCTTCACCATTCTTTGTCGACAGTAGGAGTGTAGGTAGGTTTTTATTAATTGTTAGTGCAAAGTATATAGGTATTGGTTTCTTAACCATGCATGTATAATACTACATCCACACGAGTATCACTAACAGACTCTTACCAACTAGGTAGGTACCTACTTCTCGATATACAAATGAGATACCCAATATCACGTACTAACGACCCAACAAAGGGTGACATAGGTACCCCATTGTCAAAATAATGAAAGATGGCTTGCAATTATCTGAAGCAGCCATGCCTGACCTGACTCCTATCTGATAAGTGTGACACTATACGTAATATCGAAGAGCAAACACTCATATCTGAACACATACAGGAAAGCTAAGTAAGCTGATAAGTATGATTTAACCGATTACCTATGCAAAATATTAAGGGTGCATGCTTCAGCTGACACATGTAGGTACCTACCTGAACCAATTCGTAGAGTTCTATGACAAGGTAGGCATAGTGATTTGAACTGCCGGGTAATTGCGAAACACACTTTTGACTGTGTACTTTTGACAGTTCATCAACATTCATCACACTCAGTAACTGGGTTGTGGAGGTTAGATAGGCAGTCGCTCCATGTAAAATACCGACCCCAACATAGTTGGAAAAAGGCTAGGCAAATGATAATATGAAGCCATAGATAAGCCTTATCCTTCAAAATGATTCAAATTTAAATTGACAGTGTGTTACGCAGTACGCTATTAGGGTGCTGATTCTAACTCTTGTTTTCGTATTCTTCGTGCCTGCACCAACTTTAGCAACTTTAGGAACATCTAATTTCCTTTCACTAACGTCTTAATTTTAAGTTTGATAGCTTGACATAAGTTATCATACCACCTGATAATATTAAGTAGGTACCTAACAAAAGCTTAGGTACCTACAACAGAGCGAAAACCGCAGATATATTTATAAGGTATTCCTACTTCTTACGTAGTTTATTTACGCATAAACAACATTTAGATACCTACATAAGCCAAAATAATCTAAGTAGTACAAACTGTTTTGCAGCATGTTAGTTATGTTTATAAATAATTACGTCAATATTGCAATAATTGATAACAAGTGACTTACCTTGCAAAGTTGACGAGAGTTAACAAAGTGGTTTCAAGCAACTGCGCTATAATTAAAGGTCCTTCAACTCTTAATAAGGGCACCCTGCAAGATACACAATGTCATAAAACAACGATGATTGTAAACAGCTTAAGTAACCTTTATTATTACTATTAGTATCTGTTTGGAGCAATGTTCATGATTGAAATGAAATGATGATGAAATGAAATGATTTTATTTTTTGTAAGTAGTCTTGTACAAACACTTTTACACGTCAATCATGTTTTTTTTTAAAACTAGATGAAGTCGGCCAAATTGGCCAATTCAAAACTTCATATTGATAAAATTTGCGCTCTCATGAAAACAGTCTATTGTACATAAACGTAAGTATGCGTACCTACGTATTAAAGCAAGCTGTTTTTAGGGTTCCGTAGTTATCAAAACCGGGACATATTATGTTGAGAGAAAAGAAAGAGAAATGGACAAAAATAATACTTAACTGAATGGTACCCTAGAGCAAGCAAAATAAGTAGAGGAAGACTGTTAAAGCGACGACGCGTCGTCGCTTTAACAGACGTGAAGATGATTTTAGGAAAGTATCTGGCCCAGAATGGTTACGAGAGCAAAGGATAGAAACAAGTGGAAAGCCTTAGAGGAGGCCTTTGTCGAAAGACAAGCTGTTATGTGGGGAAACCAACCGAATGCCGAGAAAATGATTTCGTTTAAGTTAATTAAATATTTGTTCTTTTTTCAATAAATTAAAAGCTAACAGCAATAAATGCTTATTTTATTTATTAGTAAAAAATACCCTCTTAAGATCCTAAATCACTTTGATAAGAATATATAACTGCACATCTTTTTGTATTTTCTTTTAATCTTTTCTGAGTAGTTTATTAGATATTAGACGAATTCATATTATTATAATGGCGTAATTGTGTGCTTTCGAAGAATTTCCATTTAGAGGGCTTCTTAATTATTTACATACCTAAGTAGTCGGTTTCTTGATATTTGCGAATTCATTTTCGTCATTCATTACATTCGACAGTTTCGTTTTCTTGAACGTATACCTAATTATTTATGAAATAGTGTCAGCTACCAACGGCAATACAACATATAAATGTAAGTAACTAGATTCGGTATTCTAGGGATATATTGAAAATCTATACTAATATTATAAAGCTGCAGAGTTTGTTTGTTTGTTTGTTTGAACGCGCTAATCTCTGGAACTACTGGTCCGACTTGAATGATTATTTTAGTGTTGGGTAGTCCATTTATCGAGGAAGGCTATAGGCTATATTTTTTTTCTTCAAAATTAGGGATCCGTAATAAAATTGCTATTTTGTAACAAGGTGTAAAATCGAAAACCTATTTTTGCGTGCGCTGCAAAAACTATTGACAATAGAACAAAATAATGTACTACGGGTTTGTAGAGCCCATTAAGACCTACAAAAAAGTCCGCGAGAACATATATCTAGCTATCATGGTTTAATCACAATAACCGATTTTGTGTTCAAAATACTAATATTATAAAGCTGCAGAGTTTGTTTGTTTGTTTGTTTGAACGCGCTAATCTCTGGAACTACTGGTCCGATTTGAATGATTATTTTAGTGTTGGGTAGTCCATTTATCGAGGAAGGCTATAGGCTATATTTTTTTTCTTCAAAATTAGGGATCCGTAATAAAATTGCTATTTTGTAACAAGGTGTAAAATCGAAAACCTATTTTTGCGTGCGCTGCAAAAACTATTGACAATAGAACAAAATAATGTACTACGGGTTTGTAGAGCCCATTAAGACCTACAAAAAAGTCCGCGAGAACATAATATATCTAGCTATCATGGTTTAATCACAATAACCGATTTTGTGTTCAAAATAATTATTAAATCGTCTGAAGAAAAAAAAACTACGTTAAATATGTATCGTAATATTAATCTTTATCGAAATTAAGCATTATATTATCAAGAGTATATAGGAAGAAGTAAAATACTTTTTGTTTCATCTCAATCGGATATTTCGTTTAAAAGTTATCACGTGTGTAAGATGTTAAGAGTTGGTACCTATTTAGGAGTTATGGGCCATAGAGTTTTTTATCTATACTAATAATAAAGCTGAAGAGTTTGTTTGTTTGAACGCGATAATCTCTTTAACTACCGGTCAGATTTGAATTCTTTTTGCATTTGATAGCCCAATTCTTGAGGAAGGCTATAGGCTATTTAACATCACGCTATGACCCTTAGGAGCCGAGCAAAAATAAAAAAACTCAGAGTGAACGGTAAGCGAATACGAAGTGTTGCGACGCGACGGGGTGGGGGTACAAGAAATTTCACGCGGACGAAGTCGCGGGCAGAAGCTAGTATTAAATAAAATTGGAATTTTTGGAACTCAACGTGGCTTTCGGTAGGAGTACCTTGTAGTAAGTAATCTTCACGTAACGAAAAGGAGTTTTACCACCATGCGAGTTTTTTATTCTTATTTTTAGTTTTCAAGGGTGCTGAAGCCAATAGTGAGGTCTACATGAAAATCCAAGAAATGCGGAGAAAATTTAAAAAAATTCCGTCATGGCTGTTGTTGTTAAGCCCGGTTTCCAACGCGAGCGGAACGGACCCATTAATGACTTCGTTAAACTCGCAAACGCAAAATTTCCTCCAACGGTGGAAATACAAGTAACAAGTAAGTAACTGTGACTGTTAACTGTTAACTGCATGCTTGTATTTCCACCGTTGGAGGAAATACAAGTATGCAGTTTGCATTTGCGAGTTTAACGAAGTCATTAATGGGTCCGTTCCGCTCGCGGTGGAAACCGGGCTTTAGGGTTCCGTACCAAAATGGTAAAACGGAATCCTAATGGTGAGACTAAGTCTGTCTGTCTGTCCGTCACAGCTGGATATCTAAAGAACCATGGGGGATTTTGTATGGGATCCGTCCCCACCCTCCAGTCATGAGATACGTGTCAATTTGTTCATTGGGACCCAAAAAAGCCGAAAGTACCTGTATTAGTTGCGAAAACGATTGGGTTTATTTATAATTTAAAAAAACTTTTCGGCAAATCACGTATCACACTCATTTATTTTTAAACAAAAATCATTTTTTCCACAAAAAAAAGCATATTTCACGTAAACAAAATATGACGATTCTAAAAAAAAAAGCCGATTCTCAAACTGAAAATCATTGAGTAACAATAACAGTGTTTAAAATAATTAATATACCTATTAACACATTACATAATCAGCCTATAATGTTCCCACTGCTGGGACACGGGCCTCCTCTCTGTAAGAGGTAGTGGGCCGTAATCCACCACGCGGGCCCAGTGCGGGTTGGCAGATGTCACAATGTCTTCGAATTTATGGTTCTAGGACATGCCGGTTTCCTCACGATGTTTTCCTTCACCGTTTTGAGAGCAGTGGTGATAGATATTCTCGCAAAGATATTCTCAAAGTCCGGTAAACAAGCAAGGGTCGTTGTGCGCCGTAAGCAAGCCAATAATTATTACCACGATAGTAGCAAATAATGCACAAGTGACGACTGCAACTTACTAGTCTTATCAAAGTACTCTGTGACTGCAACCATATTCGTGACAATCTAAGAAGTCGAATTTGACAGCTATAAAAATACTTTTTTAAACAATCGTTCTGATTATGAATTAAAAAATAGTACCATATAGACAGACTTTATGCATGTACAACTGAAATAAAATTAAAAAGTTAATAATGAATTAAAATAAATAAATAAGAAAAGAATACTATAAAATATTTTTTTGTGTAGTGTATGAAACTGCTTATAACTATTAAAACACTCGTGTTATACTATTAAAAACCTCGCCTATAATACCCCTTATATGCATCACTTTCATAAACTACTATTATTTGTGTAAGGGTAAGGGAAAAAAACAATCGGTTGCTTTAAAAACCGTTACCTTATATGAAAACATTATTAAGATCGCCATTATTCTAATCTTTTTTATTGCAAACTAAGTAAATGTGTTAGTAAAAAAGAAAAAATATATAAAAAAACAATCTATTATAAAATCTAAACCCCACGTATTTGAAGAGCGTCGCCATAGTAAAAAATGATCTATCCTACTAGACGCTTCCGATGACACTTGATTCAAGTCTGTTGGAGGGTGGGGACGTTTCTTCCCAATGTCCTTTGGAATAGTTTTTGATGACGTTTGCCCAACTATTTTGCAAATAAGAAAGAAATAAAAATATATGTATATTTTTCGCAACAGGGACTGAAAGTCTGAAAAATTCGAAGTGTTATTAGGGCGTGTGGGGCATCTTATATTTCCATTTTTGATGAAAAATGTAACCCCCCCCCCCTATCTCCGAAGTTTGCAAAGAGAAAAATCTGAAATAATTCTGTGATAGAAGTTTATGTAAAGATTACAGGAAAAATAAAACGATGTCTCTAAATAGCACACTTTTTCAGAAATCATCAACAAAAGTTACATTAGTTGCACTATCGGTCAAGAGATGGCGTTGGCATAAAACTGCAATATTCTAAACCGCACCGCAGTGCACAGTGTTAAAATTCTCTGACGAATATAGGCCTCGCCGATAAAAATTTAAAAACATAAGTATGATGGTACGGCGGAACTGTCGTCGCCGTCGCGTCGGTGCGCGAGTCCGACTCGCTCTTGCCCGGTTTTTTATTTTTATTAAAAAGTGCAGTTCTTCTAATTCGATGGACAAGCAGACACACTATTACGCCATGATATGAATTCGTCGAAAATTAAGTTGCCTATAGTTCGTTTTTAAGGGAGAAGCGCTAAGGTAGCCCGCGAAATTCAAATTTTATTACGTTTTTTGCAATTTGCTGGTCAGTATTAGTTGTACGTTGATTAAAATATGATTTGCGGTCGTAACAAATATGTATTTACAGAATTATAATCATAACAATCAGTAATACAACTTGTTAAGTTAGTATAATCCCCAAATGTCAAATTTCATGAAATAGTAATTCTTGGGGATTACTTGGTCTTAGAGAGTTGTGTTGATGACTTTAATGATTATAATTCTGCAATACCTTTGCCTCAATTACAAACGAAAATTACATTTAGACTGGCCCTCAAACTCCTACAACATATAAGTTTAAGTTTAGTACATTCTTGACAGTATTTCTGTCTGAACCAGACACATAAGTGAAAGGGGTAGTGTGAGTGCGGTGACTTAAATTTATTTCCTTTTGAATATTCTGTTATGGTCTGACCCTAACATAGTTGGGAAAAAACTAGGCAGATGATGATGAGTCTGTTACGGGATGAGTGCAAGAGAACAATGAGTCTATTGCAATTATTTATTAAATCTTTTGGTTTTTTTCGTGGGTGATGTAATGCTCATTCTGACTGGCAGAAAAGGGGAATACTTTCAAAAAAAGTATTTAATTACAGGTTTCATAGCTTCATTAAATTGCTGGAAGTAAAATGATTGTTTCACATACCTTGGGAATACTACAGAACCTTCTTCAATTGCGCTTACTCTAATATCCTTGCAAGTTAAGTCTTTCAAATATACAAAGAATTCTGGTTCAATGTTGTCTGGTAGAGTCTGCTTCAAATAAGCAATATCTGAAAAATAAGAGCTGTTGTATATTTTCTGTAATAAACCTTTTTAGTTATACTGACTTAAATGAAAACTACATACCACTGTCAGAATAATGAAAGTTTTCTAAAAACTTTAGACATTCTTCAAGACCGGCGAATATGGTGAATTCTCCTTGGAAAGGATTGGTGCGGAAAAATAAATCAAACACAGCAACATCATTGACTTTTCCAGATTTCCAGTACGCATAGGCCATTGTTATTTGATAAAGATCTGTAGAGAACGTAAATTCATATTATATCATCATTCTCCTGCCATTACCATAAAAGTAGGTAATTTTTTAATTAATTTTTTAAATTCACATTATATGTAATACAGTGTCTTCATAATGTGCACATATCGAAATGAGGGAAACTATAGTGTAATTATTAATTCACTGGAGTAAACTGACAGATGCTAATGTCACATTGAAAATAATAAAACGAATAAAACGTTATATTAAGTAAGTAAGTACATAAGTTAGTAGTACATAAGTTAGTAGTAGATAAACTTATGTACTAAGTTAGTTACTACTACTTAGTAACTTGTTATATTTATAACACCGTAAACGTCAGATTACTCCAGTGAATTAATAATTAGACTTTAAGCTTAATTTTATCTACAGAAAAAATATTTAGAAAAATTTAAAATTATTAAGCTCTTTATTTTTTGACGTGACAACGTCTTAAATTAGGTTGCGACTGGGAGTCACTTATGAAAAAGTGTAACGCTCGGTAACGTTACGATGAGTCACCGAACGAGAGAGAGGCCCGCCGAATGCCTTGCGTCTCTCTCCCACTCAACTATGATCGGATGATCGGTCGTTGTCACGTAAAATCTTCGCCCGTAAAACCGACTTTTTTTTAGGTTGAGATCTGCTAAAATATGGTATGTAACCGAGTGCAAGGCCTTTCTTTAACAATTGATAGGAAATGTTGTGATTCGAGTTATAAGCATGGTAATTTTACTTTTAGAAAGCTAATACGATGGAGAATAATTTAAAGTAATAAAAAACTGGGCAAGATCTAGTCGGACTCGCGCACCGAGGGTTCCGTAGCATCGATATGTTTTTAAATTTTCATCGGCGAGGCCTATATTCGTCAGAGAACTTTAACACTGTGCACTGCGGTATAGAATATCGCAGTTTTATGTCAGCGCTATCTCTTGACTGGTGCAAAAAATATACATATATTTTTATTTCTTTCTTATTTGCAAAATAGTTGGGCCAACGTCATCTAAAACTATTCCAAATTTCAAGTTAATAGCATTAGTAGTCCTTGAGATATCCAGCTGTGACAGACAGACTGAGTCTCACCATAAGGGTTCAGTTTTACCATTTTGGTACGGAACCCTATAAAGGGTAGGTAATCGGAGCTTTTATTGAGAAATTTTGCAATTATTGTAAGAATTGATGAAAAAATATCTGATTTCTGTTAAAAAACACCATAATTCTCAATTGAGGGTGATTTTTTTTCTTTATTCTTTAGTTTTTATTTTATGAGGACGCACTGTTATTTCCAGTCATTACTGAGTGTGTTGCATCGTGACAGATTGTTTAGTTTAAAAGTTGTAAAGATTTGTTTACACAGGGGTCACAGCAGCGACAAAAATTTAAAAATTTCTATAATTTTTTTTCTTTTTTAAATATTTTTTCCGTTGATAAAATTATTCTTAGTTTCCCTCATTTCATTATGTGCACATTATGAAGACTCACACTGTATAATATGTTATGAAATATTATGTAAATGATGATAAATAACCGGATACTTTTACAGAATGTCTGATTTTCTAAATGATAGATTTAATTCCTTAATAGAAATATGATTTATTGTCACTAGTACCTACATATAAAAAATGAAAATCTACCTTTAAAAATATTATATTACTGGTGACCTACCTGATGAATATTTTTAAGTAATGTGTTGTGTTGTGAGCGAGCTTGCTTCCTCCACTTTGTCACATAAACCTTCAAAGGTTTTAGACAAGTGTATGCTTGTATAGTTAGTGTAATTAATGTATATTAAAAAAATAAACGAAAAAAAAAATATATTTGGTAAGAAAATAACTTTTCCCTAAAACAAAATAGGCTGGTTCCTGATTACCTGTCGTTATGATGATTGATTGAAAAATAAATAAACTAACTTCACAGCTAATTTAGATTATACATTTTATTTTAGTCAAGTTTGTATTCAGAATCCTACGAGCCTAGATCCCTAGATCCTACTGTTTGCCTTGTGGTTGTGGGTATTATTGAAATTATTATTGACACTGAATCTAAAACGCTTAAATTATCCACACGACATTCTGATTATTAAGTTCTAGCTAGAGTACACTTGACGTTTAAAATTCGCTCCAAAATATATTATATTTTACTCACCAGTCAACAAAGGTTGCACAATACCATTTTGTCGTGCCATCTTTCTCTTGATATTTAATTCTTCACTAGACATTTTCGTTGCAAGTGATGAAGTTAGTGCAGAATTTTTTAGAAACGTGAGCTATAAATGGTATCTGTCGAACGACTAAAATAAGTAATTTCATCGTGATCAAGAGTGGTCGTAGTTATCAGCGCGCCAAACAAATTTTGACGGATATTCTACGCATGCGCATATGATTCCTATTGACTATAAAGTTTAAAGGTCATTTCTGAAGGTCGACTTAATGTTTAAGCAAAATTGAATATTTTCGGTATTATTTAACACTACACCGTTTAGTATTTATTTCAATTAACATAAAATATTAAATTACAATTCACTCACACACAATAATATAATGTACTCTGCGCACACAAACAAACACAGAACATAAATATACCCAGTGGGTATATATATTCTGTGTACTCACACAAATACAAGATTAACTTTTTTTTCTTTTTAACGCTGGGCGTTTTGAGACGGTTTTGTTTATGGTGATATAACTTTATGGAATGTTCAAAATGAGAATGGCTGCAAGATACAGACACGCAGTGATTTACTGGCGATTTGACTTTATAAACGATTAATGTCGCTGGTGATACTGCAACTAAACCGCTGCAAAAATGAAAAAATGGTTGATATCGCATAGTTTTTATTCTGTCGGCGAATTTCTGAATAAAAATCTTGTCAGTCCTACCACTTCAGAAATGCATTGTAATATTTTTTGACGTGACAACGTCTTAAATTAGGTTGCGACTGGGAGTCACTTATGAAAAAGTGTAACGCTCGGTAACGTTACGATGAGTCACCGAACGAGAGAGAGGCCCGCCGAATGCCTTGCGTCTCTCTCCCACTCAACTATGATCGGATGATCGGTCGTTGTCACGTAAAATCTTCGCCCGTAAAACCGACTTTACAGGCAACCATTTTTTTTAATTATTTATCTTCCTTTGTTAATAAAATTAACTGTACGTTACTATATAGTATGTTACGTTACTGCATGTTGTTACACATACCTACTTCATGTATTAAATATTTGCATGCCATTATAACATGGCGGAATGTGTCTTTGCACCATACAATTTTATTATCATCTTTTGTATACATACCACATTATAAGCAAATAAACGATTTTGATTTGATTTGATTTGCAAATCTAAAAAAGTCACAACATAATCAATATCGATCCGTGGACGACTAACAAGTGACTATTCGATTCCTGGCTCAGAAAAAGCTATTAAAAAAAAGCAGTTTTATTTTCCTCAAAAATGAGGGATTTTCCTTTTTTTTTAACTCTTCCCTAGTCGCTGGATAGATGGCGCTGACCTTGGTAAGTTACTGCAAGGAACGGAACTTCACACCATTTTTTGATTATTTCACTTGGATGTAATTTTGAGATCGTAACACGAAAGTGTCAGTCAACGAGCGTATGTGACGTGACGCAATGTTTTTTTTCCAAGCGTTTTGGCTTTGGCACATAGTAACGTAGTCAGTACAACGCCATCTACAGAGTTCTTGGAAACTATTTTTTTTTAATAATCAAAAAGACAACCTCTCATTGAGATCATGGGTCGTTTGACCACTTTGCACTGTTACCCATAGTTTCTGTGCCATCGCAACAATCATGTTTATTTACGCGGCTGAAATTAAATTCCCCCACTTCCAGGCAGCTAATATTTTTTTGGGTTGATGATGATCCTAAAAATAAGGGGGAAGCGCTAAGGTGGCCCGCGAAATTCAAATTTTCTGGTCAGTATTAAGTTGTACGTTGATTAAAATATGATTCGCGGTCGTAACAAATATGTATTTACAGAATGAGAGGTTTCCTTTTTGAGTATTTAAAAAAAATAGTTTCCATGAACTCTGTAGATGGCGTTGTACTGACTACGTTACTAGATGCCAAAGCCAAAACGCTTGGAAAAAAAACCTTGCGTCACGTCACATACGCTCGTTGACTGACAGTTTCGTTTGCTTTCGTTTTAAGATCTCAAAATTACATCCAAGTGAAATAATCAAAACATTATGTTTGTGAAGTTCCATTCCTTGCAGTAACTTACCAAGGTCAGCGCCATCTATCCAGCGACTAGGGAAGGGTTGAAAAAAAAAAAGGAAAATCCCTCATTATAATTATAAGCAAAGAGTAAAATAACTATGTAATAGTGTTCTGTGATAAGAAGTGTCATTTTATTTTACTGCAACGCACAGAGTACATTATACATCAGTGTCGGAAGCATTGCGATTTTTCTATCTATGTGAATCTTAGACAAAGAAACGTATAGACGGCGGGTAGCGTCATTTCATTTCCACAAGAAAGGGATAAAGTATTGGGTTATTATAAGTAACAGAAAAGGATAAAGCTATACTATTTCCGTCTCTCAGTGCGTGCCCGTTTTTTCAAGGCAGCTACATAGGTAGCCAATGTTATTTAAGTTAGTTTTTTGTCTCATGTGTGGCCACGCTACCCGATGCTCTATAGCAAGCTAGCTTTAGCTTTAGTGGAAATTGGAGGTCCAATCGCTCTACTTCCTAAATTGTGTACAGACGCCAGCAGATCAAGCTACCCGAAACTGTCAAATTTTCCCAATCAACTTTGAACCTTAGGCTTTAGCGATAAAGTTGAAAATCTATTAAAGAAATTTGACAGATTGTAGTAGCTTGGCGTCTGTACAATCTAGGATAGTGTAATCACGGCGTATCGGAAACGACAGCATTGCCCACAGAAAAAAAAAACCATGTGCTACGAGTATATAATATATAATACTATCCATACTTTATTATCATAAATTCGAAAGTACCTAACTCTGTCTGGCAGAGAGATAGATTGCATCCCGGGAAAGGACATAGGATAGTTTAGGTAGATCGACACTTATGCGGGTGAAACCGCGGGGCGCTGCTAGTCTTAAATAAATTAATAGAAATGTATGGGGAAATGCCTTATCTTTTTAATAAAAACGACAAAAATGATACCTTTTTTTTTTGTTTTTATAAAATTTTGTATGGAGGTAGCTGACACGCTGGATTAACATAATATCCGGTTGGGTGTCCCGCGTCCCAAGGTTACGTCATCACAAGTGTACCTACATTTTTTTCGACGCGCCGCGGGGCGCCCTCGCCACTCATACACGACTCGTACAGAAAAAAATTCTATGGACCGCTGTTAAACTAATGGCTGTTTCTTTAAGTGGATATACCAGGGTAGATTATAAAACTTGTTTCGTAACTTTAAGAGACTTAGATTTATTAAAATAATCATTTATTTTTAATGTTTGTTTACATTACGAAAATTAAAAATTAAAATAATTTTCATTCAAAATCGAAAGCGATGACCCTATTTTTTTATTTACCTAAAAAATAGCCCCATTCATACCGAATCGAATGACATATAATACATACCATTGTAGTTTCAAAGTTTATATAAACAATAACATTTATATCATGCGAGTATCCTATTACGCACACGTCATCGCCGTCATTTGTTTGATTTTCAACTACAGATAACTAATTTCGTAATAATGCTACGCACACACGGTTTTTGGCACAAATGTACTCTATTTAGTAACTCGACTAAAGAACATGGAACGCAAGCAATACTCCCATAGACAAAATTACGAAAAATAAAATACTGAGGCGTGGAACGTGCTTGCTGTCACAATTTTTTCCGGGTCTAGATCAGGACTGGGTCAAAAAGCGGATGTGCACACGAGGCAGAATCGGGGACGCTCTCACCTAAGCGGATAAAGGCTACTTTTTATCCCGAAATTCCCACGGGATCGACACTTATGCGGGTGAAACCGCAGGGCGCAGCTAGTCTTTATAATAATAACGACCAAAATTATTTATTTTTATTTTTTTACTAGCTGACCCGGCAAACGTTGTTTTGCCAAATCAATTATTTCTAGCTGCCCGGCGCTACTTCATTCGCGTGGTGTCCTACCCCTTACCCTACCCTACCCCTACCCTACTCCTACCCTACTCCTTCACTACTCCTACACTACTCTTAAATGTCCGTCTAAAAACGAATAAAAAAACCGGATAAAAAGTATCATATGTCCCTCTCCTGGTTCTAAGCTACCTCCCCACCACTTTTCAGCCAAATCGGTTTAGCCGTTCTCGAGTTATAAATAGTGTAAATAACACGACTTTCTTCTATATATTTTATAGATTATATATTATAATCATTATCATTACTTTTTTAAATAACACAAACATAAGTATCAGAGTTATTTCGTTATAAAGGCAAGCCTTTACGACGTGATTATACACATAATAATGGTTTAAAAGATCACAATATGTTTTCGTTTGTACTATATCGCGCCAATAGATGTCGTTAAGTACGTACGTGTTTCCACTTATTGCAATAAAAAATTGTTATAGAATGCTTTAAATTGATTATATCTTTTGATAGACTGAAGCGATTGCGATGAAACAAAGACTAATCACTATTCCGAGTTCTACACTATATTTGAGTATAAATATGGACCATATTGGTTTGCTACTTTTTACGTTGTACGTACACATACCTGTTCAAATAGAAAATCTCTCACATCCAAACAGACAAACCGACAAACAGACAAAAATTTATGAAATGGCATCTGTTGATTATCCTTTAACATCCCAACTATATATTTTTTTATATTTTCAATGTACAGAAACGCCTCGTCTACAGATTTATTATATATATATATATGTATAGAAGATATTTTTAAACGACATTAAATTATTATTTTCCTTTGTTGTTTTGATAAATACGGCGCCATCGATAGGAAATTCGAAACGTGCAACCCAGTACGATCCTTCTTCACGAATGCGACGCCAACAATGCATCTGAATGCGTCGTCTGTCTCTGTCCGATTTAGAATCCAATTTAGTGTAGTGTAAATGTAATCACTAGCTCCGACTTCCTAGTTAGAGTGTTCCTACATAGTTAGCATTGCTTAAAATTGGATAATGTAATAAGCGCTTTACTCTAAGATGAGAATGGAGTATAGTGTTTCAGTCTATCAAAAAGTACTCTGTGGTATAATAGCATAGACTACTATTAAATACTAGAGAATAATAGTGTGAAGCCGATAGGAGTTATGTGTTCTGTGGTGTGAAGTGAGTTGTGAGAGAACAACTGTCAACTGATTGTCAGAAGATTCAAAATTTGAAATTGTAAAATTTGGTTTGAAAATAATTGTTTTAAGATAGATGATAAATGATAAGGTTTATATAATAGTTGGAATATAGTATTTGAATAGAGTTGAGTTTCTTTTATTTAATAATCTCAACTTCAAAGGGAGAATAAAACTAATAAAAGACAGAAACATATGAATAAAAAGGTATGTATTGCCAAGACGCCTAAAATTACTATTTTATTTTATTTGAGCACTCTTTTTGGAGAGGAGTCCGTCCCATCTCGTCCCTTTCATCATTCCTTTACAGTGAATAATCGGTGGCGAGTCCTAGGGGTCGAATTTTTTCGGGGTGTTTTTTGTCGTGGTGGATTAGCAAACCTTTTCTGGTCACGTACTCTTCTGAGCAGTTCGTGCATTTGAAAGGTTTTTCTCCCGTGTGTTGATACATGTGGTACTAGAAAGAAAATAAGTACGATAATTACTCCAATAATTAATTAAAGGCAGACAATAATATGGCGGGTAGTAATAACATAGTGGTTAGTACCTAATTAATCAGTTTTTTTTTAAATATTTGTTTTACTGTTTTAGCACAATTCATCAAATTATTGGAAATGCCCTGTGTACTGAGTATAATTATGCAATTAGTGAAGACAACATTTATGAAGAACTTAAGTGAAGTTCTTTATTAATGTTCCAACTGTTTCTTTACCATATTTTATAGCATAATGCAGTAATACTTACATTGAAATTTTCCTTCTTCACAAAACTATGCTCACATAAGTGGCATTTATATTTGATTACACCATTTATAGTTGTAAGGTTATTATATGATGTATTGGTAGCTTTCGGTTTAGGTGCAATCGGTCGAAGCGTTGGAGGGCTAGCAGGGGTAGGGTTCATTCTCTTATAACCACTGTCCTTTTTTTCATCAGGATGCATTCGATTTCTATGAGAGTAACAATTTCCAGAGCTTGCAAAAGACTTGTCGCAGAACGGACATTTGTAAGGTTTTGCCCCAGTGTGTTGGTTCATGTGGAACTGAAACAAAATTGTACAGTCAGCAACAACATTTACTCATCATCTGCCTAGCCTTTTCCTAACAATGTTGGGGTCGGCTTCCAGTCTTACCAGATGCAGCTGAATACCAGTATTTTACATGGAGCAACTGCCGCATGCCGATGCAGCTGAATACCAGTATTTTACATGGAGCAAATCCGCCGCTAAGACGACCCACTGACCCCTATCTGACCTCCATAACCCAGTTACTGGGTAATACAATACCCCTTGGTAAGACTTGTTATCAGACTTTCAGGCTTCTGACGAAACAAAAACTGTCAAAGATCCAAGAATGTCAGTCTGAAACTTCTACATTCATGTTTACGGGTTGTTAATCATTACTTATTTATGAATTATTATTTTATACGAAAACTAAAAGTTGTGTTAGAAATATGTCACAGTTTACCACTTACTTTTAAGTCCTGGTTTCTTTTAAAAGTCTTCATACAGACCTCACATGAGTAAGGTCTGTCACTACTGTGAGTGACACTGTGTGTCTTCAAACCCCCCCATGTGTTGTATGATCGACAACATACTTTGCAGGTATATGACTTGCTTGTTGGTAAATGTACTGACAAGTGGGCAACATATGTTCTTTCTGATCTAAACCTGTAAAAAGGCAATTTGGCATTTTAGAATCTCCAATAAGTCTAGTTGTTCGAGAATCTTTGAACAAAAAGGCTGACTATGGGAGTTTTAACAAAATAATCAGAGTAGGCAGATAGTCAATTCAACTCTGGATACAAATTTATAAATATAAAAAGAAAAACTCACATTCTTCCACACAATTGGCATACACCATTTGTTCTATGCTTCTTCAGATGAGATATTAAATCATACTTATAAAAAAATCCTTCTGAACATGTGTGGCAGTTATAGTGTTTCTCATCCCTACTTTCAGGAATGTGGACCCAGGTATGGTTTTTTAAAGCCAAATCTGTACAAAAGCTGCGGTTACATGAATTACATTGAAAAGGTTTCGCTTTTAGGTCATCTTCTTCACTACTTTCATGTCCTGGTGATTTGGTGGCGTCCTCTTCCTTCTCTTCATCTTCGGAATCAGAGTGTGTATCTCCTTTCTTGATTAATTTTATGGTCACATTTTCTGTATCCAGGCCATGTAAATAAGTAACGTCATCCATTGAATAGTTATGATCGTATGGGGGCGAAAGAGTAACTTCAGAATTTTGAAGCACCATCATGGGATCTACGCTCACTTCCATTTCAGTATACTTATCATTTTCGAAATTTTCTTCCGACTCATGCTTTTCTTCGTTTTTTACTAAAGATATCATACACTTGTTTGGAATAATCTGATCCATCAAAAAACTACGCTGGAGTAGTACATCCTGAGCCTTTCGCGCTGTATCTATAAAATCACATGCTGATTGTAACTTTGTACAGCATTGTATACAAATGTTTTTGGGCAACTTGTCATCTTCGTCGACCTGTAAATTGTAATATTTAGTTAGTGTTAAATATCATTTTTTTTAAATAACGTGGTGGGCTTGAATAGGTACCTTACCTCAATTAACAAATATTTGTTGAGCTTGTTTTGTAAAAGCATTGCTTCGGCTTCCTGACTAAATATCATTATGGTAACATCTTGCTCTTCAGCGCAAAGGCGACAACATCGATCAAAACTATCTTCGAATTTTAATGTTTCCGTCATGACTAAACAATTACGAGCATAACTGTTGTGGCACTGTTTCTACTTATTCCTCAGAATGTGATGCACTGTAATGATTTTTCCCGACGTAACCATCCAGCGACTGCTACAACAGCGCATGCGCGTTGAAAGATAGCGATACCCGATGCTCAGCATTGTATACTTCGTTGCTATTGATATTTTTCCAAAAAGGTATACTAACTCAGTGCATGTGCCGTGTGCGGGTACTGCGCAAACTCGAATCTGCCTATAATGTGCGGTTACGAGAAGAGATATACTATATTATGTGGCAAAGTAGTAGGTATGTGCAGTCGTTTTAAACGGGTAGTCAAAAGCATAAAAGACTGAAAACCCAGTCTTACTAAGGAATATCGTGTTTCCTAGTAACTGGCCTGTGGAGGTCAGATAGGCAGTCGCTCCATGAAAAACAATACTAGTATTCAGGTGCACCCTAAGACTGAAAAAGCTAGGCAGATGATGAGTAAATGTTGTTGCTGACTATACGTTCCTTATAAGAAGGCTAAAAGTAACCCAAAGGGCAATGGAGAGGGCTATGCTTGGAGTTTCCCTGCGTGATCGAATCAGGAATGAGGAGATCCGCAGGAGAACCAAGGTAACCGACATAGCCCGCAGAATTGCCAAACTTAAGTGGCAGTGGGCAGGGCACATTGCTCGCAGAACAGATGGCCGATGGGGCCGAAAGGTTCTGGAGTGGCGACCACGTACCGGAAGACGTAGCGTTGGAAGGCCTCCCACAAGGTGGACCGACGACCACATGAACCAACACACTGGGGCTAAACATAAAACTTGAATTTGGCTAACTTTGCCTTTCATTCGAGCATATTTTTGTCCGTTACTGTACGGAGTACAGCACCTACCTACCGGTGGGTATCGTAACCTGTCAATAATATATTTTATCCAAGTCTCGAAATTGTGAATCTAAACCGCTACAGTAGGTAATTTAGGTACAATAATTAAAACACTTATGTACTTCATAAATCCAAGAACAATATTCAGGTTATTATACAATTTTTACTGACAGTTCCAAAGGAAACTTACGATTGATTCAGATATTTTTTTATTAAATTGATTGCGATATTGGAAGCAATTACTGTCAGATTCCAAAAGCTCATTTCATTTTGCTGCGACACTTGGCTCGGCACACTTCTCACATACAACATAGGTAGAATACCTAGAAGGTATTCCGACAGCTTAGAAAATTACAAAACAAATGAAATGATGTTGAATTATTGCTCGTAAAACTTCACTCCAATTACAAAACAATACCTAATTATTATGTTCAGTTAGAAGAAAATTACGTGGTTGATAGCTCGCCAAACAAAGATGTGTTGGGGGACTATTTTGGAAAGGCAAACAAAATAACCTCCTTTTTTTTTAAGTCGGTAAAAATGGTTTAGTTCTTTGGCACTCGTGCCATTTTGATGAAAGTAAAAAAAAGTGGCATTGAACTATCCAGAAGTATTTTTTTCATATTATTACCAACATAACGAAGAGTCGTTGATGAGGTTTTTCATAAATTATTACCTATTCATGTGTGTACGAAATAAAATTACGAGAATTAATGTTTTTGTGCGGTATAAAATATATTATGATATTGGCATTTGTAATACCGTCCCGACTTTTCCGTGTCCGATAAAGTAAAAAAATTTAACGATATCACTCATGAAGTCATGATGATTTTTAGCGCCATCTAAAGCAGTACAACGAACTAGTATCCGCTGTCACTTATGTTTTCCTATTGTCAATAGATGGTGTTACTACAAGAAGGGGTTGGGTATTAAAATTGTGTTATATTTAAAGATGGCACTGTAGTTGTGAAATTGTGGTTAAAAAATCTATATATTAAGACCATCTATATACAGGGTGATTGGAAGATGGGTGCAAAGCTTTAAGGCGAAGATAGTACAGACAATTTAGAACTATTTAAGCCATGGTTGTCTTAGACGAAGTCTTACTACTTTTTTTTTACCAATTTCTTAAGATTTTTTTCAAAAATTCCTAAAGTTTTAACTAAACTATTTATTTATGGCCAAATTGAATGATAAACGAATTCATTTTTATTGTATTTAATTAAAGTAATGTGTAAGCAATCTAGCAAAACATGTTTTAGGCCTCTGTGTCGTTAGACATTTTTTTTACAGATATTTAAAGTTCATAACAAATTTTAAAATTTATAAATACTTTTTGTAAACCTTATTTTAAAAATCACGGAGCGTGCTTTTTTTGTTCAAACCTTTTTGAAAACATGCTTGATAATCGCTCTTTCTTTTGAGGTAACATTTACGCAGATATCTTACAAATTATTGAAATTAGGACCTAAAACCCAATTTAAGGGAGAAATTTTAAATTTTAGGCAGTCTAATTAAACAACATTTGAATTAAATTTATTTATGTTTCATGGTCAAAATGTTGTCCGTGATTCCTAATACAAGCACGGCTCCGTCTTCTCACTTCTATTGTTGTTATTTTCAACATCATATCTCCAGCTTCATTGTTTCAAACTCTGAATTCATTCTCTCTGTCAGTTCTTCTCTCGTGTTTATTTCAACATTCGTATACACCAGCTCCTTGGCCCGGCCCCACACGAAAAAGTCCAGCAGGGTCAGATCTGGTGAGCGAGCGGGCCAAGGGATGGATCCATCTCATCCATATCCAGCTGTCAGGAAAGCAATTATTTAAATGTTCCCCATGTGTTGTGTGGGTTATGAAAGTTTGTAATGCCCTAGAAAATTTGCTTTCATCCGTCCACAAGATTGATTTCAAATTAAAGTTTTCTAGGGAGGGCATTAAAAACTTTCATAACCTTCATGAATGGGCCGCCAAAGACAACAATCCACATTTTAAGAAGCAGGTGTCGTTTCAGAGGAAATTCTGGAGGCTGGAGTAATTTGCAGGACGTTGATTGGGCCCCACTTCTTACCGGAGACTTTCAATGGTGAAAATGATTTGCACTTTCTACAAGTGGATTTACCAGAGCTGATAGAGGAAACCGGTGTCCCGATATTCGCAAGAGACAGTACAGTCATCTTTCAGCAAGACGGCTGTCCAACGCATTGGATGTTAAATGTAAGGGAACACTTAAATAATTGTTTTCCTGACAGCTGGATTGGCAGAGATGGACCCATCCCTTGGCCCGCTCGCTCACCAGATCTGGCCCTGCTGGACTTTTTCGTGTGGGGCCGGGCCAAGGAGCTAGTGTATACGAATGTTGAAATAAACACGAGAGAAGAACTGATAGAGAGAATGAATTCAGAGTTTGAAACAATGAAGCTGGAGATGATGTTGAAAATAACAACAACAGAAGTGAGAAGACGGAGCCGTGCTTGTATTAGGAATCACGGACAACATTTTGACCATGAAACGTAAATAAATTTAATTCAAATGTTGTTTTATTTAGACTGCCTAAAATTTAAAATTTCTCCCTTAAATTGGTTTTTAGGTCCTAATTTCAATAATTTGTAAGATATCTGCGTAAATGTTACCTCAAAAGAAAGAGCGATTATCAAGCATGTTTTCAAAAAGGTTTGAACAAAAAAAGCACGCTCCGTGATTTTTAAAATAAGGTTTACAAAAAGTATTTATAAATTTTAAAATTTGTTATGAACTTTAAATATCTGTAAAAAAAATGTCTAACGACACAGAGGCCTAAAACATGTTTTGCTAGATTGCTTACACATTACTTTAATTAAATACAATAAAAATGAATTCGTTTATCATTCAATTTGGCCATAAATAAGTAGTTTAGTTAAAACTTTGGGAATTTTCGAAAAAAATCTTAAGAAATTGGTAAAAAAAAAGTGGTAAGACTTCGTCTAAGACAACCATGGCTTAAATGGTTCTGAATTGCCTGTACTATCATCGCCTTAAAGCTTTGCACCCATCTTCCAATCACCCTGTATAATAACCATAGTACTTAAAGGTAGATTATGAACCAGGGCATTGCATTATGAAATAGCTACGCGTTATCTTAGTATGATGAACTACCTGTTTGATCATTGATGTTTCCTAATTTTATATATTTTTTTATTATTTAGTGGAATATCTCCCTGGTTTTTTCTTGGAATAGCTGTAGTGCTCACAATAAGAAATGAAAGTATATTTAGAATTATTTTGTTGTTTAATTTGTTAACCAGTAGCCAAATCAATTCGCCTTGAAAACAATATGCATATTGTATTTTCCACATTTATCAGTAGGTACGTAAGGTTCGAGTAACCTTTAATAATGAATTGTTCTTTGTGATGAATCCGACTAAGTTGACACAAATAGTAAAATAATTATACATATTTTCGAAACTGGAGAAAATAACGATAGGAAAAGAAAATAGAATATAAAAAATGTACAGACGTACAGAATTTCTATGAAGTTAGTCTGCCTAGCCCGAAAATTATCAGGTATTCAGGTGGTGGTGATGCAGACAGTGATAGTGTTAGTGCCTATCCTTTCACTGTGAAACAGGTCCTTCGGTGTTATGTCTACTTTTTAAGAACGATGAAGTTTTATTAAAATGACTAATATAATAGTGGTATCTTATCAATAAGTAAGTAATCCACAATGTTTGAAAAGACTTCAATGCCATATTGCCAACCGACATCATCGTTGCTAAAATAACATAAGTACTTGAAGACCATGAACATTGTTTTGCGAGATGAAACAACACAAACTTCTAAAATTCACCTGTTTTATTCAGTGGAGTTCATTAATTTTAATATAAATATAGATTTAGACTTATTTGTGCGCTTCCGTCACAATGGTTATTAAGGTGCCTAGCACAGTATTTTATGGTGAGCCAAGGAGATAGTGGGTGAGCGGGGTAAGGGGCATCATTCTCGAAGCGAAGACCGGTCTGTGCACCATACATACTATACTATGCGCAGCGCGGGTGGTGCGGCGGGTGCGCGTGGGCAGGGAGACTTGGCGGTGCGGGCGGGGCGCGCGTCAGTCGCGTAGCGAACGCTATATTGCAATAACGTCGGGTGGCGTCGCGCCAGCCCGTCGCGTGCTAGTGTTGTGTCACAGCGGTGGGCCAGGTCGGTTTCGAGATTTCTTCGTTCCGACGTAAATCATGGCTCTCAACTCGGACGCTGAACAGAAATCGAACCTGGTCCTCCGCGTGGACCAGGATTCTGACTCGGTTCTACAGTCATTGTTCGACACAGTGCTTAAGCCGGACTCGAAACGACCGCTACAGGTGCCTCTCCGAATGCGACAGCTTCCAAAGTCGTTCTTTAACCCGCCGTCAACCGGTTCCAAGTCGCCATCTGTGTCTCACTCGCGAGAAAACTCGGCTGACTCGGCGTTCGGATCGTCGTCCGCGACTGGCGCCTCACCGGTGTCGCACTCTCGGGCACATTCGTCACCCGCAAGCTTGCAACAAACTTATGCCGCTGGACAACAAAACCAACAACCACCGCTACATCACCAGCACACAAAACAGAGATCCTATGACGTCGGGACACATCTCCAAGACGATCTTGGTCCACTTCCGCCTGGTTGGGAACAAGCTCGTACGCCAGAAGGACAAATATATTATCTTAAGTAAGTTTTATCACAATATTTTTGTAATAGTATTCTTAGACCGTACCTAATGCTACTAATGCTAGTTCGTGATTCGCTGATAAACATAACCATTTATTAATAGAAGAAAAGTAGGCACCTACAATATTGATCTCAGTAAAAATCTTTGTTATTTCACCACCTTAGATACCTAATTAGGTATTAAACTGTCAAAAACGGAAAATATATCAAAGGAAAAATACTCACTACGAACAACATGTATAATGTAGGTAAGTACTAGATATCTACCTGCTAGTGACTCAGAAAATATGTTTCGCGGTATATTTCGGCTTGTCAATCGTTCTCTAATAAAATGATCCGTACGTAATAAGTGTACTTAATAACTGATGCGTATTTTAATTTATTGATGTTTTCATAATGCAGGGCTATTTCATTTACTAAACAAGAAACTAATGAACTTGTATGCGACCTCGCAATCTTTGTTATTTACCGCCTAAACCGATAGGTATTACGGTGGTTTGAAGTATTTACTTCAGTGAGTGAAGCTAAAACCTTCGAATTATAGGTAGAGGCTATTCGAATTTGTATGGTTTCAGTTCATATGCACGACATAATGGGAAAGCACTGTAGGTAATAATAGCACCTGACAATAAACATATGATGTAAGGAAAGACGTTTATATTTTAGGTCATGCTCTCATTAATCTGCTTTTTATCCATAGGTACTACTTACATATTTTATAATCACTGAAGAAATTAGAGCATAATTTTATTTTTGCCATAAATTATCTAGCATATTTAATACCGTATATGGAAATAATTATCATGATGCGATATCCTCTTCTTCACCTCCCTTTACTTTTTCTTGTCTTCAAAGCTGACAAAAAATCTTAAAAACAACTAATAAGGTATATATGACTTTAAAATAATTATTAAAATTGATCCCTTTTTTCTATACGTAAGTAATATGCAATACACTTCGATATTACTTGAAATTGAAACTAGATAGAACTGAGAAACTAGGTAGTTCATAACGTGAACTCTTCTTATTGACAATCAACACATTGTCGTCATATACTATCTTATCGCGAGATACCTGCCGTCAGTACATGATAAAAACTGATAAGACCAACTTAATGATTATATATAATACGGAGGGTATTATACCTAAGTATATAATCTGTACCAACCCGCACTGGGCCCGCGTGGTGGTTTACGGCCCACTCCCTCTCACAGAGAGGAGGCCTGTGTCCCAGCAGTGGGAACATTATAGGCTGATTATGATATAATCTGTAAATCATTAGTTCTTCTAACCTTTATAGAATCTTGTCAGTCAGATCATACTTTTACCATTTATGTGGTGTTCTTCAAAAAGGACAAATCAGAGTGAATTTCCAAACTTTTGAACAACTAGGCATATTAAGACCGTTAGGATTTTGGGAGGCCCAACAAACAGAACCTAATCCATGCATCATTATGCTAAAACTACCATTAAACTAACCACCAAGATACCTAAGCATGGCGCCGTTATAATTATTATTTTAACATGCCATTACATAAAAAACGACCTCTAATCTGCGGCTAAATGAAATAGCAGCCAAGCTTTCGATCAACAAGAAGAATCAGTATTACTGGTGATGCATCATACTTAGAAGCCTGACCAACACTTACATACGATGTCTTGATATTCCAAAAGTCAATGTGAGTGTAAAGAAGACACCAATCGACTAAACGGTTGAATGTGAGGCCGCATCTGATAGAATGGAAGCTACCTACAAAATCATATGTCTGAAAGAAGTATAGCCATTAAACTGAGTCCCAAAAGTCCCCTAAAAGCGCCAATTATTAAGAGTAAATGTAATAATAATAAATTAGGTACCTATGTTGTATTTAACTCCTAAAATTGGCTTTAAGCGTAATAACAAAATCAGGGATACCTCGATATCAAAACTACCGAAAACCAAGCTTTCTTCCTCAAGTAAAATACTACTAATAAATAAATAGCAGTGTTCTGAACTAGATGAATGGAAGAACAGGCAGGCTTCCGAAACGGAAACTACTACAGATCATAATTATTCACATCTCGAAGCAGTTCTTGAAGAAATTCAACGTGTACAATGGACTACTTTGAGCATTACTCAGATAAGGTTTTGAAAACGTCGAGTACCGGGGCTATGTTTGATATTTTTGTACCTTCAATAGCTCTCAGTGAATAAATGGAACGTGGATGATCTACGGGAGCCATAATTTAAAATTACTGATGTCCATTCTATATATGGTTCTCTGCTTATAAAAAATACCTATAGTAAGATAAAGGGCACGCAATTTCAATGCATAAGACTGCTGTCTTGAGGAAAACATAAATACTTGCTTGGGAAAATAAATAAAATATCAATGGTGACCAAAAGTTCGTCGATAACATGAATCTGGGTAAACCATGAAATAAAAAACCTACTTAACTAAAAGTGCAGGCGATAAAGTCGTATGAAAAGAACTATTACTGAAGTACCTATTGGGAATTATTGTTGTTTAGTTATGTCCTCTACCAAAATCGTAGGTTCTTTGTTGGGTTTTGGATTTTGCTTGCAATTCGGTAGGTAACTAGTGATTTATGAATATTAATGAGACTCATTATAAATGATGACCACACTCATTACGGTTTTTCGTTGGACCTTGCCTCTGAAACATTGTAAACAGGCCTTCCGTTTTCTCACGGGTTCCAAAATTCGTAGTAAAGTTATGGGTAATTGGGTCGAGTATCGCACACGCTCGCTCGCCAATATGATAAAGCCTTGCTTCACGTTTGAAGTCGGTTGAGTGATTCGAAATAATTATATCGATAATCGGTAATAGCTAGTCAGTAGTCTGGCGCCGTAGCCATTATTGTCACGTTATGGTTTCAGTTGCGCAAACGGCGCTCAATAATTCATAATCTAAAATCTATTGATGATTTAATATCAATATTCGTTTTATCTTGCAAAACATGAAACATAACTGTAAAAGTACCTATAGGTACATTCACTCCGAGATTGACGTAGTTCCCATATCGTTGAACAAGAGATAGGTAGGTATGTTCAGATGTGGACTAAAGCTTACAAAAAAGTATTAGGTAGGAACTTATCTTTTAATCGCTAAACCTTCCCGATACCAAATAATTAATTTGTTTGCCTAAATACTATTTGGGAACTTAAACTTTCTCGTATTGATGAGATGCTGTTGAGTCCAAATGTGCTTATTGGAGCTAACCTGCTTGAAAACGTACAAAATGCGTATTTCACCAAATTCTCCCTATTCCTTGGGCTTTCTTTCATTGCAGAATGGGTATCGCATGTATGAAAAAAACAAATGTATGAAAATGTCACTACGTAGGTATAATCAGTGATTGGGATTGGATTTGGATTGGATTGATTGGTATTTTAACGCAGACAAAAAAAAAATAACCGAAAAATCCTTCACCAATGGGATTTGATACGATCAACTTAACAGTTAACTGTCCATTATGATTCATAATGTTATCCTTTTAAGATTCAGCCAAAGTGGCCTTTTTAGGCTCCCTGGTTTAAAGTCAGTTTGGCACAAGTTTTGAAACGAATTCTAATTTTAGTTCAGGCCTAAACTTCGCGGCCAGTTTTTGTACCTTTTTCGACCTTTACCGTAGTCCGACTACGCTCATTAAAATATTGTTCGAAGACTCGAGTCTTAGTTGTCAATATTTTAATAAGCGTGGTCGGAATAAAGATCAAATTACAAAAAATTACTTAATTATAGGATTTGCCCGAAGTTTGGGCTAAAGTTAGAACTCGTTTTGTAATAGACTGATTTAAGTTGTCGAAATATGTATGATTTTTAGCCTTTATTAGGCCTACCTGTGTAGTTATCCTTTGAAAATAACAAACTGTGTTATTAGTTAGATCTTGGGTTCTATATATTTTTCAGCGAGAAGTCGATGTCACTATTTAGGCAGTTACTCCCAGGTTTCCACGACGCTATTCGGCGTTAGTCACTTCGCGGTGTGTGGAAGTTAGCCAACGCGACATCAAAGCTTTTGCCACCTCATAAATAAACACTACCTGTTGTACTACACGCTCGGAACTAAGTAAATATAATTTTATGTTCTATTTTGACAAACACGTGAAAATATCATCGATTAGGCTTAAAAATTGTTTTAATTTTGAAAATATCGTTCGGTCATGTCGTATTTGTTAGTATAGAAATCGGATATTGATACTTTTATTACCGTTATGAATATAGATCATATTATCCTACACTGTTGCTAGGAAAATAAATAAGTACTTCATAAGATTTATATGTATTCCGTTTAACTCGGTTCGTTAGAGCGCGTTAGGACTGCCAACGCGGAAGGCCTGCATGTTACATCTACAACGACGCACTTCATAAGCTCCCTTAAAATATTGATATTTTGAATATCAAAGGTATTAATTTAGACGGGCGGGCGCTTGGCTCTGCTCTCGCCGCCGCTGCAGGAGCATACCGCGATGGACCATTGCAAGCGGTGCGTCTCTTCCGTGTCGGTAAATAGACGTGCGCGTCGTATCTTAATTGCGAGCTGGGGCCGATGCTTTATAAGCTCCATAACGTCCGTCGACGTGCGTCTCGACTGCGAAATGTTTGCTTTAATTATTATTGGAATGGAGGGTAATTCTCTGTGGTTTTGTTCGGCTAGACTTGGCGATGTTCCGAAACGGGTAGCGATGCAAATTGCCTTGGCTAACGCCCAACGCGGCGCTATCAGGACCAGTAGCTTCACCGCGTCACACCTTCCTCCTGGCTCTTGACCTGAACATCTTACCTGCTTAGGTCACGCCACTACTCTTAACACCCCTTTTCTATTTGTTCTGCTTGGCTCAGTATCGTTAACTGGCGCTGGCGCTTAACTGGTAGTAGGTTGGTAGGTACGTACGTATCTATAATAAGTAGGTACTAACAGTTTACATGTTTTTGGGAATATAGTGGATCACGTCACGTCACGATCAAATGGAAATACATTAGGTAGATCTATACTTAAGTCATTACTTAAGAGATCTAATGTATTTCCATTTCTCATCTTCATTAGGTTCGGTGTCTGTACCTATGTATCTCTTAGCTCTTACAAGACATGTTTCTTTTTTGGAATACCTATTCTTGTAGTTTCGGTTTTGATCTCGAGTTTTTACTTATAACTTCCCGTCATTACCCCACCATGTAGGTATTGGTTGGTATTCACATAAGTACCTATAGGTGGTACATACACTACGCCAACGGGCAAATTGACCGGTCTTCTACCAATATTTCCTTTTAAATGTCGTCCTTTGAATGCCTAATAAGAGAAACTCCTTGCGCTGAATACAAATAATGAAATAGTAGTAACGAAAAAATACATCCAAAGTTCATTCAACTGTTTTTGTAACCTATGTTCTTGTTATCGGATTCTTAAATTAAACATGAATTATCAAATTAACTAAACATAATAGGTACTTAATAATTATGTACCTTATTGAAATCAAAGCTCACAATTACTTACTACCTACTTATTAATCGGCTAATCAAGAAGATCCACTACAGTTTCAACTAAATAGAATAAGTTATAATAATTTGACAGGTACCTACATAATCAGTTCTATATCCATTCTCATCAAGGAATGAAAACAAACGATTGAGTTTATCAACTAGGTAGGTACTTGTTGTCCTGTACAAGTTGTAAACGTCAAATGAGGCAAAGGCATACGTGCACGCATAGGTGGGGATACGTCTTACATAATATAAGTATAATATATAAGTAGGTACTGGAAGGCAGTCGCCTCCTTCTGCGAAGCAGTCATGCTAGCGAAGGAGGTGGCGGGATGGATGAGGGAGAGAGCCTCCCGTCCCAGCCGCCGCGGGAGACGCTCCAGGCGTCAGGAGCCACGGGACGACTCCCGACCACCGTCCGCGTCGTAGGCGCGGGCCCGCGGACGGAGAGTAATGGGTAGCTCACCGTCCGATCAGGACCAGGCCCGTGCCTGACGGCGCGTAGATACGTGTTCCACGCGCGCCTCAAAGATATGTCAGCATCAGATGAAGGGGCCCGTTATTGCCGAAGCCTGCCGTGACCCAGCAGGCTTCTCGGCGGAATTGTCCGAAAGGGTTACCGCTGGCCCGGAACATAAAGGGCTAAGGAAGGAACACGGGTGGGTTTTAGTCAGTATGAGTCTGACACTGATGATTTCCCACCCAAAAAAAAAAAGGGCAAAGGCAAACTTAGTAAGTATTACCTACAATTCTTTGTGGCGTGGCTGTGCGATGTAACTGCATTCGCGATTTGTTTGCCAAAAATATAAACAATTATACACAATACCTAAAGTTCAGTTTACGCTACAACTTCAAAACATTCTTATAACTTTTTCAATAGTCACTCTGAAATCAATTTAAATATCTAAGTACCATTAAAATAAAGTTGTTAGATTTGTTTAACTTGAAATAACATAGGTAAATTTGAAACATAACTTTGAATAGACTTTAGGTATTAGTATGATTTTTTGATCGAGCAAAATGTGCGCGTGTCTACGCGTTTGGAACAATCTGATCACCTGAGACGCAAAAAACGTAAATATTCCTACATAAATACATACACATACAAAAAAAAACATAAGTAGCAATAATGAGGTACCTACATGTTGAATATCCGCGCAACGTTGATATATTATCCTATGTATAAATAATAAATATAGATACATAGGCATGGCGAAAGGAATAACCTTTTAGACGTCTTTGGCAAGGCCGTTGTTGTCTGCGTAAACAAGCCTAGCTAGCGGGTTCGGCGCTCGATAATTAAATTATTTGAGACTTGTATGTATAAATAGGCTTTTATTAAAACTGTGGATTTGGTCACAGGTTTTAAAATATATTTTCCTTAACTGTGTTAATTGCAATGAACGTTCACAGTTCTTGCCGAGCATTTGTTATCTACACTCACGCCGCCGTCTTATTTTGTTGAAGTACCTATCAATAAGCAGCTACTAAACGTCTACATAGTCATTAATTAATAACATCTATTAGATATGTGTCGCGCCATAGATAATGTTCGAAATGTTTACCTGACGTGCAGTACAGTAAAATTAACTAACTAGGTAATTAGATAAAGCTTCACGATCGTTTCCGAGAAGAGCATGGTGGAGTAGTCACATGCGCAACAAGTGGACTTATCGCACTGGTGTATTCACAGCGATAACATTAAAATACAGCTCACTATCGCCTTCTAAGAAGTCGCCCGTCGCGCAGCGCGCTGTCGTCGCGTCGCGGTCGCCGGCGGAGCTGCGCCCGCGCACCGAGCGCCGCGACAGGTAGCTCTAACGGCACTCGCCTGAGAATACAATTTTCGTTTTAGAACAAAGTTAGTTATGCCGTTAATATACTTTCTCTTGTCATTAAAACTAGCTTTGATTATCATAGTGAAATCTATTCTCGGGGATGGATTACAAAACGTATTTTAACAAATTGCCATTATTTGCGAAATTACGCTAAATGTACCTACATACTAACTTAATTAGTACCTAAATCATGAAACATGTTTAAAAAAATGTCTTAAGCGGGGTAAACGGCTATCAACAGTATGCCGACTATCTGATATGAATTGTCTGAATACAGATCTAACACACTAGGTATAGGTACTTGGCCTAAATTCGATTCTTAGATTACTGTAACCGTCGAATAGCAGGAAATTTTGAAAATTGGAAATAAAATTAAAATAAAAGTTGGTGGAGGAGATTTACTTCCTAAAATATTATGTATCGTACCGTTGTTAACTAATCATTAAGTATGATGTCATCTTTTTGTGTGCCATTTTCATTGAAATCAAAATCCTGAATTTATCAAACTAATGCTCTAATCACTTACAAGACATGTTACATTTCCCGATGCCTCTGTGACAATGTTACTTCCATGTGTGTACGTTCGGTAGCGTTAAGTATTGTGCTGTAGAATGCTTCTTTAGCAATATGGACCATAAGATTGCGTCACAGAGCTGGTTATTCCTTGCAGCATAATAGCAACAAGGTACTCACTCAGTTTCCACGCTCTGATTACTGGATGTTGGCTCTAGACAGCGTCTCTATCGGCACCGATCAGAAACTGAGCTCAACGGGAGTGTTTTGAGAAATCGATCCAGTGCTAGTGCAAAATTCTGGTTACACGACATCTAATTAAACTTTATATACGCAGTAGAAGGAACTTGACGTATCATTAATATGTACTTCTGTTGTCATAATTCATGACTTTCCAGTTTAGTAGAAAAGACCATGTGAACATAATAGAGACGAGGTAATTTCTTTTTAGTCATTATGGATATTGTGAAGTTCTAATAACTAGACAAAATTATACAAATCCTTTAATTTTCTTCATGGAACTTATTCTATGATAAACGAATGGTTTACCTAAAGCATTATCAATTCTGGATAAGTACCTCTCGAAGGGTGACGTCATTGAAATACTTGAATATTCAAATTCTTAAGTGTTTCCCTACAAGTGCATATAATTTAGAGTAGTAACATACATACATGTAGCTCACAGTACGGGTTAGCCGTCGACCGCCGTAATTCCTTCAAGGGCAGATCTTTGTCCGTGCTGCGCTGCATTATCAAGCCTTGTGGACACAGTTGGCTCTCATCGTCTTGTGTCATCGGTATTAATGTGCTTCCAATAATACTTGCTATGGTCAACAAAGCTGCTTGTTGCGATAACAGAGTATTCATGAGACCACACCGGGCGGGCCACCGGGCTGTGTTATGTGCAAAGTTCTGTATTGACATATCAAAGCATTTTTGTTTTCAACGCTGATAATGCAGGTACAAACATTAAATTGATAATAATTATGCGCAGATGCATAATTTCAATTGTGCTTATCATGATTGCATAATTGTTTTAATTAGGTATTGGGTGTTAAAAATAAATGATGAGGAAAATAGAATAAATACTTAGAGGGATTTATACTGTCCAGTAGGTTAACCGTTTTGTGACAGCTGCCTTAAAACGTAGGTACCTACGTTTACCTACCTAATTATTCCAAATTACGTAAAAGTTAACTTTAAAATGCGTAATAAAATAAATAAGTATGACGGCGCTTCGACGTTTTGAGAGTGTCAAGAAACGTCAAGGATGGCAGCGAACATTCTGACAAGCGCGGGTTGACGTTTCTTCACTCTGACCAGCATCATATTGTAGTCTTTGCCTCTGACGCAACTCCGGGCTCTTTTGCAGGCAGCCGCTATACGAGGCAGGATCCGCTTGCATCGTGCTCAAGCAAAACGTGTTCGGTGGAGCGTCGGTGTATTTCAATTAGTTGGGAAGTGTGGATTACGGTTCTGTTAATATTTTGTTAGAATAATAATCGTTTCGTTGATCTTCTTCAATACGTGGTTTTGATTCTCCTCGCCCGCCTACCCACGATAGCTCGGCAACCGCAATGGATCAGGAATTGACTGATAATGGCCATGTGTCGTTATCAGAAGTGGGATATGAAGGGCTTGCTTTAGAGGAGAATAGTCGCACGAGATCTTCAGCGCCGGTATCAGATCCAAACCTGTCTCAACATATGGAGCTGTTTTTATCCCGATTTATGGCTATATCACAGCTGCAATCTTTGAGCAGCACGTCTACCCAGTTGATTGAGTTTGATCCGGATGACAACGAAGCGGACATCGAAGGTTGATGCAGCGTGATAGAAATCGTAGTCAACAACCGTAAGTTAGAAGGTGCAGATTTGCTTTTGTTACTTACACGTGCACTTGAAGGTCGAGCTGCTACCTGTTTAACACGACTACGGGCATCGCAGCTGACATGGCCTCAAATAAAAGAAGTATTGCTTGCGAAGTATGCTAAGCCTATGCTGCCACAAGATTACTTCGATGAAATTCTACGTTTTCAAGTTGGTGTTAAAGAAACCGCGAGCGAGGCGGCCATGCGCCTGTGGAACATCATCGGACACATCCCGCGGATGGAGATGGCCGAGGATATTACAACGGGATTCGTATCTTCAGTTTTATGCCAAAAGGAAGCCGTGGTTCGCCATGAGCTCCACTCTCATAACTTGACCATTAGATCTCAACTTCTGCGCGTTCTTAACGTCATTTCACTGAAACGAAGGCATGAGGGTAGCGATAATCATGATGCGAATGTGAAAACGACCCGATTCAACGAATCACGCTTCACGGGAACATGTCATCTCTGCGGTACTTTGGGTCACAAAGCGATAGACTACCGCAAGCGAAGAGAAGAGCCTGCTACTTGAGAGAAGACGCACCACCAAACATTCAGAGCCGTTGATAAACCAAGACCAATCACCTGCTTCGTATGTGGACGACCAGGACACTTGGCGCAGGCGTGTCCAGATCGAGCGGGAGGCGGCGGAGCAGCGAGAGTCAAAGAAGTCCATGTGTGTGAACGCAAGGCATCGAGGAGCACCTTGACTACATCATCCGGTGAGCCAGTTCCCTTTCTTTTTGATAGTGGATCGGCTTGTTCATCATTAATAACTAACAGCTACGCCGAGAAGTTCCCAAGTACTGCGCAGAATGACTTAGTTTATCTGACGGGCATTGGTAGGGGGGATGTAGAATGTTTTTCCCAGGTAATTAGCCCCATCAATGTTCAAAGGTCCTTTTACGATTGTCAACGTACTAGATCACGATAGATACGAGCTGAGAGACATTGATGGGCCTAACCGAACCTATAAGTACGCCCATGAAAACTTGCGTGCAGTACCCAGGGGCTACGGTGGGTTGATGGAAGTAGCTACTTCGTTAGTCAACGAGGCAGAGGAGGCCGAGACGGCGGAGGTCCATAGTCATGAGAATGGAATGGCTACACCTGATGATGATAGTGACACAGTATCGGACACACTACACACTTTGACCGCAAGCTCTGGCTTCTCTGCCTCCGAACATGATGAGTAGTAAATAGTGAGATTATAACAATTGTGCAAATCTAGAGCGATGAGCATTGGATGAAAGTTGGGAGCGGCGTGGTTGATCAATGGGGCTGGCCTAAACCGGGTCGACGCCCACGATCAGACTACGACTTCTTTAGTACAAGAGATTGAGCTGGGACTGGCCTATGCGGGCCGACGTTCCGGATCAATTGATTGTAGCAACTGCGTGTGGCAGTGACTGGTGGAAGGGGCGCTGACGGGTTGTCCGGTCCACCGCACCATGCGAGTTGGTGGGTGGTCGAAGGGGCGCCTGAGGTCAGTTGTCCGCCCAGTGTGATTAATTGAGATGTGTGGGGTGAAGATCGAGATCTTTTCAAACAGGCAGCATAAATGGGTAGCTAGTCAGGGATGGGCGAGCGTGCCCAAACGTGCACTACAGACCTGTATTTGGTCTTTGCAGATAACTCGAGGCGTAAGCAGACGCACGAGGACGTGCGAATGTCAGTCCGGCCGTGACGGCGCTTCGACGTTTTGAGAGTGTCAAGAAACGTCAAGGATGGCAGCGAACATTCTGACAAGCGCGGGTTGACGTTTCTTCACTCTGACGCAACTCCGGGCTCTTTTGCAGGCAGCCGCTATACGAGGCAGGATCCGCTTGCATCGTGCTCAAGCAAAACGTGTTCGGTGGAGCGTCGGTGTATTTCAATTAGTTGGGAAGTGTGGATTACGGTTCTGTTAATATTTTGTTAGAATAATAATCGTTTCGTTGATCTTCTTCAATACGTGGTTTTGATTCTCCTCGCCCGCCTACCCACGATAGCTCGGCAACCGCAATGGATCAGGAATTGACTGATAATGGCCATGTGTCGTTAAGTATAGAAACTGCCTATCTTATTGAATTATCTTATTTATGACTTCTTACAAACGTTATAACTATAAGTACCGTACGTGTATCAATTCTGACAAAAAAAATGGTTGCCTGTAAAGTCGGTTTTACGGGCGAAGATTTTACGTGACAACGACCGATCATCCGATCATAGTTGAGTGGGAGAGAGACGCAAGGCATTCGGCGGGCCTCTCTCTCGTTCGGTGACTCATCGTAACGTTACCGAGCGTTACACTTTTTCATAAGTGACTCCCAGTCGCAACCTAATTTAAGACGTTGTCACGTCAAAAAATGTTCTATCATACTAAGTGTTAATATGTGATCGAATGTAATCGCTTCAAATGAATGTATAGTAAATAATCATTTTATATTATAGTTAGGTGAATCATTAGAAAAATCCACTCGAAAACTAATAAAATATATAAATTATTTGCCATAATACGGATTTGCCACCATAAACAAGATCTTAATTTTTTATTTTGATTTTAAAACTTTCATAAAATATTATGCATAAAAAACGGTTTGTTTCAATTTCAATATGTAGTACCTACACTCCATATCTATGTGTATACACTACAACACAATTAATACGGCAAACTAGTGGATATTTTATTTTTACGCTTATTTTTGCTATAAAATCTGCTAAATTTAAAGTAAAGCAAACAAAGCGGCTAATTTATATTGTTTCTTATTTAATAATAATAAATACAGATATAAAAAATATAGAAACCGCTCCATTTTATAATCGACAGCAAAAATAGATAATCGATTCTACAAACAAATTAAACTGTAAATAATCGAAACGTTACGTTGCTGCAATCACTAGTTCCATCTGTCAAAAAACGGAATGGACAGGGTCTGTACCCTGTCCATTAGGTAAACCGTTTTTTTTTATTTTTTTAGGTTATACGTCTACACGTAGATATTTAATTAGTCACACGTTATGGTTAGATAGGTACCTACTTCTTGTTATATATTTTATCATACCACGTTGTACTGAAGTTCTATTAACTAGTTACGTACCTACTCCAGTGTTTTCTTTTGTCTGCCTGTCATATGTTACTTGGGGTTGACGCATAATCTTATCCTCTACCTTTCTCCTTTGCCAACCGTCTCGTTTTGATGCACACCCTTTTTACCTGACTCTTAATTACATCATCCGTCACACTATCTTTGCGTCAGTTTCCTTCGCCCATTCTATTCCTCATCATGTTTGTTCATCATTCTCTTAGGCATATATGTATAAATGCGTTTCAATGACATCCCTCCTCAACCAAGACAACAATACGACAATCCCTTACCAAGACAAACGGTTCCCCAACTTTTCGGTAACTGGAGCCACTTCTAAACGTTCTACTGTACGTCCATTTCTAACTTTATCAATTCTTGTCTCCTCTTATTCTTAATCATTATGTTGTTGCAATAGTTTTTTTAGTACAAACCAGGCTTTAGGTGTTAAGTAAACGAGTTGATAATTCAATTTCTCAATACATAATCAGAAATCGTCACTTATGAATTTACCACTTCACACATCCCACCTCTGTGCACACACTCTCTAGAACTACACAAATTAACATTTCTTTTATCTTGGAAAACCATTTTTAATAGGTATGTACCTGGTTTCCTTTTGAAAACACCTTCAATGACAAGTTACTAACTTCTAATTAATTTATGTATTCGAGAGTAGATGAATTATTTATTTACACGTAGGTGATCTTTGCAATAGTTGAGACTCAAGAAACAATTTAAAATACATATTGAACTCCTACTTATTGTTGCAACAATGATACTTATAACAAACATTAGCTCATCACATCTTCTGTTCTGTTATATGTGAGAGAGCGGACAGTATCGCCATGCTTAATTGTAGGATCAAAAGGGGTCAAGTGTGTATATTGACAAGCGCCTTAGGGCCAACGTCATGCCCAAGAAGGCCCGACCCGCCACGTCAGCGATTCATTACAAAGAATTCGCTAATAGCGTTTTAATTAATGTATGTATAATAAATTGTTGTCTACACAAAATGTGACACTATCTTTATTACTGTGAAAAGAGTACGTGACTTCTCATTCGACTGCATTGGACAGTTTTATTGATAAATGTTTCATATTTGTTAGATACGTTTCTGTATGAATTATCTGTTTGTCTCATACTGTACCTATTGTAAATCTCCCTAGAGATACCTACACTTGCCTGACTGCTGGCGATGTTGATAATGCGAAATAACCTGTTAATAGAAGATACTGTATAGCACAGATAATATAAGTACTTATCTATATTAATATGTTCTCACTCCTTGATAAATTAATAAGTAACTACTGATATCTATTTGTCCATCCTTTTTATAAGAATAAGTACCTACCTAAGTTATACTGTGCCTAGCACTAATTTGTTATTGCCTTTTAGTTCATCGCTGCACGTAGGTACAGTCGCCAGCACATCGTCTGTACATACATATTATATTCTTTTAAAATACTGTGAATGTGATGGATCAATAGGAAAATATTTTAAACTGTTATATTGCAATATTTTACATACATTATACTTACATTTAATTATTAAACTAGATGTAAGATTAATAATAAGAGCATAATTATAGTGAATATCCTACTGTGTGTAGGTACGAGTAGTATGATTTTTTCCTTATGAAGTCTAAACTGTGAGATTCCCAAGAAGTTAAAATATGCATTATGACATATATGGAAGTAACATATAAACATGGATTTATAGATAAGTTCGTGAGTAATAGCGTCAAGATCCTATTTGGCTAAACCACCATCATGTTAGCAAAGCACTTCTTTCCCTTCCTCAGTTCATTCTTTTTGAATTAACGTTTAGATGACAGAAGAATTAATTATATTTGACTCGAATAATTCAAAAAGAGATAACGCTTTAGCTCTTATTTACCTACAAGCTAGGACCTCTATGTGTAGCACTCGACTTGTCTCAAGTCACAATACATTCGGCAGAGTTGTTGATTCCACGTTCGGGATTTAGGGTGGGATATGATTTAATATTTATGATAGGAGTCAATGTCTTCAATTCCCATTGTAGCAGGTTTGTTGTGCTCCTGCTATTACTCATACGATGTCGCAGCGCGGTACGACTCAGTTACTGACCGTTTGCTACCGTATGCGCCTTTATTGAATACTGATAAGTTTACTCATACCACACCGTGAGTTATTGTTTTCATATGGCAATACTTTAGCCAAGGCCGAGTTCGTTAAACGTGTATATTGGACAGATTTGGTTATGCGCGTAACGTTTCCCGGGCGATAGCAACGTTTATGAGGTAGGTAATTCAGATTAGGATTTAATTTCAAGATTTTGCTACACCCGAGTAACTAGGGACATCGATACCGCCCATATTAGTACCTACTGAATGTTGTAAATATGTATTGCTTCTAATGTTAGGTATGTATCTGTCTATATTGGGTGCCTACCTGTGTTTTATAACCTACTAGCTTCCGCCCGCGGCTTCGCCCGCGAGGTATGTCGATAAAAACTATCCTATTTCCTACCCCGGGATGCAATCTATCTCTCTGCCAAATTTTATCAAAATCCGTTCAGTAGTTTAGGCGTGAAAATGTAACATACAGAGTTATTGTCGAATTTATAATATTATTAGTAGGTATTGGTAGGATCTTAAATAGTTTGTTAGAAAATTGATGCGATCACTACCGTCAGCATGTTATTTATATATATCAGCACAGGTGAGTGATGTTTCCATTAAGTAGTAATTCTTTAATTTTATACTCAGTGAGAGCAAGAAATTGCATATTTTCTTGTCGAAAAAAGATGATTTTCGTTATAGACTGAATTACTAATTATCTGTTATTAATACTTATTAAACATCCGCTTCTGAACACGAGCCACCTTTTCAACAGTTGGATACAGGGGATAGTATTGCTGTTATTGCTATGTTCTCAATTGGCCAACGGATCGGCCATAGCGTAGGTACGTTGTTATCAATCAAAAGACGCTGTTAACTGCCATCCATCTTCTTGAGATGATCTTTCGGTCCCTTTTAACGACACCCACGTAACCTATTCTTTTAGGTTACGGTACACTACCATCCCATCTTGTATAGGTACCTAACCAAATATAGGTATCTTTCTACTATCAAAGAACGTTATAGTTCAACAGTTGCGTAATGTCCAGGAGTGGTCTACTTTATAGCCGTCGGCTGTTTAAAGTGGTAACTGGTAGATCTTACAGCAGTCGGATGCAATATCAAACAATAAACAAATCGGTAAACAAGTTTAGTCACCACGGTTTATTCTCCGCCGGGCGGCGCCGCCGTCCCCATCTAACTCTCACTCAGTGTGCCAGCTGGCACACCTTACAAAAGGTCTACGTTCTGCTGAGGAGTGTGATAGATTGACTAAAATAAAGTGGGCTTCAAAGTAGTAGGCACACAATTTTTCAAAACTCTCGTCTCTGTTTGAACCGTCCAAAATGAGGAAAACCGCTCTTGATACGGATAAATCAGACGCATGCCAATCCGTATGTTGAATTTTCAGTGCTTGGATGGTATTATAGGTGCGTGTTGCGCAGAGCTAAGTGAGCGTCGACGCCGGCGGCGGCGCGGCGGCGGCGGCGCCTCGTACCCGTCGTGTTTACGTCTAATTTAGGCGCGAGCGCCGCGACGTCGCCCCCGCGCCTCCCGCGCGCTGTCCATTGAACACGCCGGTACGCGCGCGGTTATTTCGGCATGCCGAACGCGGCACTGCGACGCCACGGAATATCCTCACACTGCTACTTTCTTGTGGTGTCGAAGTAGGTTACGGAAAAATATCGATTTATATGCTTTTAAAGGTTTGATAACCTTTGTCGAGATTCAGCATTTTAGACTAAATAATTATGCTTTTCTCCACTACGACTACCAATCCTAGAGAAAAAAGTTTCTCGGAGCACCACTAGAAAAACATCAAATTTTTGGGTTCAATGAAACTTCTAAAATAGAACACCACATGGACGAGTTGGGCATAGTCCATGGACAGAGCGAGAAGATGACTTAAAATCAGCGCCAAGGCTAGTTGTATAGAGCCTTTCCAGTATTAGCTGAAAATTAAGTATTTGGTTTAGAAACACGAAAATTGTATTTAATGTTTTTATTATTTTAATATGTAGGTAAACAATTTATCACTCGCTTCGGTGAAGGAAAACATTGTGGGGAAACCCACACACTCATAATAAACTCAGAAACTTGTTGTTGGTAATGTCCTAAAAACAGTTACAGGTAGAGTCATCTGGCACGAGGTGCAAAAGTGGTGAATAAGTCAGGTTTGATACCAAAACATTAAACTATATCTAACCTGATTCATGCAGATCCTATACCGATTTTACCGATTTTACTTACGAGAAAACAAATACTGTCAGATACACAGAGAAGGAACTGAACGTGATTTCAGGATTCATATTGTCAGGGTATAAGCAAAGACTACAATATGATGCTGTATAAGGTATAAGTTACCTAGCTGTATTTCTGCCTGGAAAGAAAAAGATGAACAAAAGCCTATCTAAAATCAATATAAACAAATCAATCGAATGAACATTAATATTAACACCAAATGTGTACAAAGAAAGGCAGACTTCGAAAATCTTATTTCAAATTTAATTTAATCTGTTTAAAGTGGCTGGATCGCCGTTTTTCACCTCGAAGAGTTAACGAGCCCATGTCCTGTGATGTTACCGCGGCTAGCCTTGGAGGCTGCGGTGCGATCCGACTTCTCGGAATCGCTTCGAGCCCTCCCCGACACCCCTCACCCCTCGTAATCGCCTTTCCTGTCAGGACACGCTTAGTTGTTTATGGTACCTGAAAGGGCAGCCCGTCACAATATCGATACCTGTCGAAAGATGTAAGTTATTTATTTATTTTTCGGATTGGTCACGTACTCCCCTCTCTCTTTTTCATTTTATTCATTAATAGTGGATTTCACACCCAGCACATATTGTACCTTACTTTGAGGAAAATTGTAATATCTTTTGAAATAAAATTTTGTTCGAAGTCTGCTACGGAAGTCTGACATTTTTGACGCCTCAAACAAGATATTTACCATTTTTCTAACATTTAAATGATACTTTTGCTTCGAAAGTCAATAAATATTATGAAATGTTTTTAAAAAGTTATCGATAGTATTTGCATCGTCACTAGCCACTGTCAGTTCAAGTTGAGCTCTTTTTATTTTCTTTTTGTACACCTGAGTTGTTAGTAACAAAGGCATTGATTTTTTCTCTCGACTCCGCCCTGGCCTTTGAGTGCCTCGCCGCGTTTCTTGGTACCGGCGCCGATCATTCAGTAATCTTCGATAGCCGGTCGATAGCGCTCTCTGCGGTGGACCATGCTGCTCCACATTCAAACGCGCCATATATTATCAAAAAAGTAACCGTATTATAGAGGCCGTCCGTAGAGCGGATTTTAACGTAGGTAAATTAAAATTAACTGAATTGAAACTAGGTTTGTCACAGAAAAGAGCGAAAATTTAAAATTGCCTGAATACTACGATGATATGAATATACTCATATCTACGACCATGTACCTAACTATGTAGGTATTAGTAAACAATGATAATGAAAATAATCATATTACTAATAATCATGTACGTACTATTTAGTAAACTACACAAATGTGACAGTTCCTAAATTACCCTAGGCTGATAAAACTTTCCTATTATGTTATATTAGTGTTGAGATCACGAGAAGTTAGTGGTTGCAATTTAGAACGACGACGCTTGAATAAAATCTATGAAATGAACAACTTATCATTACCTAAGCCTTTTTACTACAAATTAAATAACTAGGTACCCACTAGGCTAGAAAGGTGATAGCAATAAGTAATATATGGTGAAGCAGCTTTCACCTGTTTATGTAGGTAGACGATTGACAGATGTTGCTATCCCTGTTCATGTAACTACCTACTAAGTTCTTCTACTAGTATTAATCCCTTTCCTATGGCCTATTCATAACCGAGAAAGTAGTTTATAGTATAGTGCCAGCCAGGTGATGTACCAATTCCAGAATTATTGGCAAAGTAGACCACAGGTACAAAAGAAATGTCCTACCTATCTAAATTCATGCTGCGGCGCTTCAGGGGTTCATTCATTCTTACTATTAACTAATAATGCAATATCATAAATCGACCTTGATTTGCCAAACAATCGAATCTGGGACGAATGTTATGTAAATCAGTACTTAGTGTAGTATAGTGACATTTTACATCTCGGGGGCGAGGTGTCTGCGTTCCCTTCTCTCCTTTGGCATTTCGCAACTCAAGCATGCGCTTTGTTGCGAATACAAATACGGCTGTCCTACATTTTAATATTAAATCTGTTTTATCACTTAACTACCTACCTAGTTTTTAAACACTCAGTAAGCTTTATTGTGAGTTAGGTATCAATAAAATGTGTATCCTCCTCTGAATTTGATTGCTATTTTGAATCAAACGTAGGTAGGTGTTTTAAAACTTGTAAAGCAATATCAAAACTGGTCATGTAAATCTAATCGGACAACTTTACGGAAATTATTATCAGCTTTGGCCCGCTAGACGTTTGGTATATGGTTTGACATTTACAAGATTCTGTATTGAGAGAACTTTGTGGCAACATGACTTAAATTATACAAAAAGAGTTGCAATAAGATTGTAAAAATAATCTAAACGAATGAATCTCATCTACCTGCTGGTTGGCTTTATCCTGTGGCATCAATGACGTAGCTATAGCGCAGGAGGGTTCAAGGACCGCTAAGTCATTTAGTAGCCAGGTACAAGCTACTTGCCCCGAGGCGGGCAGCCGCCGCCGACACACTCTCTCAGCTCTGGTTGCGTGTGGGAATGGTCCTTCGTCCTGTCGCCAACGGTCTAAAGCGACATAGTGTGACCAGGATAAATTAGCAAATTATTATTATACGGTTTAATTTGAAATATTTAAATCTGCTGTTCCGAAAAAACCCGAACGAAAAACGAAATGACTTGTTTCCGTTCGCAGTAAAAAGAAACAAAAGGATTTTGCTTAAAAATGATTAGATAAATGGGACTGGCTTTGGAAGAACAAATGCCATGGAGATAGCAAGAATCATTACTATGAAGAAGTGCAGCACCTTTGGAATGCTGGTCGTCGATAATGATAATAACTTTATGGTAAGGCATGGCAATGTGCTATCGACAGCAAAAAATGCAGTAATACGAATCACATCTCGGGCCGATTGATGAGGTAATGCGACGATGGTATGATGGACGGGAATGATGAGTCGTGAGTGAGACGCTGCACTGGTTGGAGGGAGTGAACGGGATGCAGATACAAACACGGTTGGGTCCAAAGTCCGCGACCGGCGACCGCCGAGCGGTGCAGGACACGGACAGTAGCCTCGAAGCTGCAGCGACGCGAACTAGACTGAGCCGTGTCCCAACAAATATAGTTATCTCGAAAACAACTAGTTCCATACCTATGTAGTTCATAAGATCTAACAAAAGAAAGGGCTACCTATTAAGAAACATTTTTATAATTATAACAAAGTATGTATAAGGTGATGATTATACCGCCCAATATCAACAAAGCCACCCAATGAATCTAAATCAAAGGTCTATAATTATTTGCTAGCACCACGATTTTATGAGTTTACCTAAAACCCACCGCTGGCGCGATACATTAGCTAATGTAAAAAGGGTGTCCTGTCCACCGTATTAACTGTTTAGTTCCTGCCTACATCCAGTTCCGGTGCAGCAGCAGCGAGCAAATGTCGACCGCGACCATTAGAGCTTCCTGTGCGTCCACCAGTGAATGGGCGCACTATCCGCGACCTGGCTCGTTCGCCATATGAATGGGTAGTGCGTACTGCACAATGAATTATTCGTGCCAGACTGGCTTCCGTTGGCGCCGGACACATGCTCCGTGTTCTGCCTTTTTCGCTGATTAACGTCTAATTATAGGGTACAGCTCTCCACCACATGACTCCTAGTGACTCAGTCCGACTTAATAACTGCACAATGCCGTTCGGGACTTATTAGTAGCTGTGCTGAGTTTAGGAGCGTTGTGGATTTAGCTCAGTGGGTGTAAGTTCATGACTGCTCAGTGGATTATACGCATTATACTACAAATGACTGATATGTGGGAGTACCGTCACTGATTGTGTCATGTTGATTACGAAACAATATATCTTTATACCTACTTATGTTTCACTTTTAATGTGTTTATCGATGACGCCTTGCCTTAGGTACTATTTCAATGTCGCCAGCACATGTACTTCAATGGATTGATTCATGTTATATCTACTTAATTCCACATTTCTAAGATAGTAGGTAGGTATGGTAAATAATTCTGTTTTGTGATAAAACTAAATGTTGAACGTACTGACGCCAGCACATCAAGCTACTACAATCTGTCTCTTTTTATTTTAAATTTCTTTAATAGATTTTAAATTTTATCGCTATAGCATAAGGTTCAAAGTTTATTGGGAAAATTTGATAGTTTCGGGTAGGTTGATGTGCTGGCGTCTGTACAACTAACGATTCAATGGACCAGCAAAAGGAACAGCATATTTTCTTTTCCTGAAACTTTCGAATGGGGTCCATACTAACAGCAATTCATTCGGTGTTTTATAACTCATTTCACCCTACAACTTAAATCCAACAGTTTTATTTATTTCAGGTTTTTTACAGTAACTCTATAGATAATGATCCTTCTTTTTGAGCTATTCTGGACGTGATTGACGTAGTTTGCTACACAGATTCCCTTTACACGTTTTTAAAAGTGACTGTTATGAGCAATTTTGCGAAATGTTTTATGACTTTTAAAAATAACTTCATTAAAGCTTCTATTTTCTCTTCGTAGTCTGATAACGCTTCAACGTTTACCTTTACCAATTAATTTTCTTTATAGATTTGTCCTTCCTATGTTCTAGCCTAGGGCTTACTTACATTTTATAAAATCTAAATAGAATACCACACCCTTTGATAAAGATTGGTCCTTGGCAGCTCTGGATGGCGAGTAGGGAGGCCTTTGCCCAGCAGTTGTACATTAATGGCTAAATAAAAGAATACCAACTCATATAGCCTTTTCCTAACTATGTTGGGGTTGGCTTCCAGTCTAACAGGATGCAGTTGAATACCAGTATTTTACATGGAGCGACTGCCTATCTGACCTTCACAACCCAGTTACTGGGTAATACGATACCCCTTGGTAAGACTGGTTGTCAGACTTTCGGGCTTCCAACGAACCGTAACGACTGTCAAAGATCTACGAGTGACAGCCAGGACCAGAGGCACGGAGGGTCTTGGTATGTAAAGATGGTCACCCATCCACGGAGCAACCGCGGCAAGCGTAGCTTTACCTGATCGATCGACCCGTGCGGCTGTTATTATTACTTAGCCACAAATCCCTCCAAATAGAATACCAACTAAATACTATAAATACCTACCTTCTGTAAGGAATTTATGAACTTAAGGCATGCGAGCATATCATACCATCCTCATTGAATATTTGGTAGACGTTTGTATGAAGTTGCAAAATTTTTAGATACTTTTTTGTAGAATGTTTATTATGTTCTATGTAGGTAAATAGAAACCATATTGATAAAACAAATGAACACTTAATATTGAATGTATAACTATCGACTTCTTGTTTAATTTCTGGGAATCGTTTGGAAATTTAAAGGAGTCATAGATAAAGCGTTGTGCCGTCGACCCGGATGCTGTCTCAATAGCGGCCCCTACCTAACTGACTCAACTCGAGTCGGAGCCAGGTCACGACGCTCTGCTATCCTTGTTCCACGCACGAATATAACGCAGTTCCTCCTATTTTACATGTTTCGGTAAAAATTAAAGTAATTAGGTACATAAAAAACAACTGTTTGATTCATCCATCAGTGAACAACTTTACTTCAATTTGACATGCTGATTGAGATAACTTTGAGTGTTTGCCGAAAACACATCTTTGCAATTATTGCGCGTGAGCACGCTTAAAGGAATGACAAATCATTTTTGTGTTCACAATATTCTCAGATAAGGCGAACGTTGTATTATCTCTTTACTTTCTAAAGCTAGATGAAAAAACACGTTGTTAACCTCTGGCAGCGAGAGGCAGGCCACCGCGCGGCAAGGCCGACTGGTCCGGTTGCCGCCGCGCCCAGCTTGCGCCCGCGCCGCAGCCGTGCGTGAGTGCGTACGCACCAACACATGTCTATTAGTACATAAACGCCTTAGCACATTTATTATGGGGATAACATAATAAATCACGCACCAATAGCCGATTTCGACGAGACATGATTCGGCTTTTGGGTCCAACGACAAAGTAACCCAAAAACTCTACATAAATTGCTCTACCAAAGACATTCACGTTATGTATATAAAAATATTGCAACAGTAACACGGTCTGTCTTATATGAATAAAATAATGACGAATCTTTGCACTTCTGCAGTGAATGTCTTGTACTTAGTTGCTGATCTTGATAACAAGGGAAGCGTCGCGCGCCGGTTCCGTTTATCTACCTTCAAGTACTTTAGCAATTAAGAGGTTTTTCTACTGTTTTTATTTTACTTCCTCTTCGTGTCGATGGCATGACAGTGATTCTGTTGGTCCAAAACTTCGCCTTCGATGTTTCTACTAAGAATCTTTATATTTTTTTTCTTCTAAAATCCTGATAATCTATATTCTGCAGGACGTGTTCTACCGGTTCTGCGCTCTGCATTTTAGAGAAGTGATTTCAGACGCCGAAATCAAATCCTTTATGGATACCTACTGTTCATACAGGGTACAGCGGCGCTGCCACTGTGGTGGTGTCATTGGCGCCGTTGGAATATCTAGCCTTGCCAATCAGAACGTTTGACTAACCAATTCTCAAAACAAACCTTCCCAGAATTGAGATTGGTGTCATCAAAAATAAAAGTTCAAAGAAAGTTGTAACGAGATTGTGATAATTCATTAGGTAGCCTAAGGAAAATACGTTAAATACGTTTTGGCTGGAACAGTAGATCCCATAATAAAATCGGCCGGAAGTCGATGCGTCACTAGTGCGTTTTCGTCCACTTCTGTAAGTGTGAGTATCATGTGCGCTCTACAGTGTAGTATAGGTAGTACGGCGTAGACACTATGATAGATATTATCGCTGCTGTTTTTCAGAATTTGCGAAGAGACTACCAACTTTGCAGAAATATAAAATAAACAGTCTTGGATTCGACTTAAAAACAAAGTAAATCTAAATTAACTGTTATGTAGTCGTGTTCATTTATGTGATGTAGTGGTTACACGTTGCTCTAACGCTTGTATAGTGTTACTGATTATTCGTGTGTGCGTTTATTTACGTACGCGAGCGCCGACTCGTCCGAGATTCAAATTTAGAATGCCGTCTCCGCCATGTTGTTCTCAGTGAAAAACCTACGATCCATCGTTTGGTAGCCGTGGATCTGTCGCGGGATAACGTGGCAAATCCTTTTTGGTTTTCCCAATTTATATCTTTACTTCCGAAATATAAGTTTATCGATTGATATGATATACTCTTGACCATTGAGCTAAATAACTAGAGAAGCAAACCTCATTAAAATGTGTCAAAAAAATGTAACCACTATTTAAACGCGACGACGTAGCTTTGAAACCACTACACATTTAATAGTAAACATATATCTGTCTCACTTACACAAGTCGCAAGAATAATACCGTCGCTTAGATTAGACAAAGACCGCAATATAAACATGCAATGGCGGCAGGGTGTTGCCTAGCCATGCGAAATTTTACCCAACTTTTTAAGCCATAAAAAACGCAAAAAAAAACATTAAACGTTATGAACGTTATTTTTGAATTATGCATTTAAATATTTAAAAACAATTATTTTTATGTTACAATGTTATTTTTTTGTTACACATTGTCACACATTTAGTTTTATAAAATATTTTAAATCACATACTCTATAAATTAAAAACTCCCACATAATGTGGGAAACTAAAACTAAGTTTTTAGTGGCAACATTGAACCTAATTTACAAAATTCTACATTTTATTTATTTTTATTGCGTTTTTACGTTGATATAAACACAGAAACAATAAACTTACGCGTGGAAAGTAATTCCGGTTAATTTATTGTGTTTTTGTGACCTCGAATCGCACTCTTTCACTACGAATTTTCCCATTTTGGCGGTAATTTTCACTCGGCTAACTTCGGTTGGCGTCACACAGAGCACTGAACTGACATTAGCTACGATTGAGACTGTGGTCTTGATCCCAGTGGCAACGCCTTGGCGCGGTAATTGCTAATCTAGTGTATGTATATCAATGCTCTTGACATGAATTTCCTCTGGTTTCAATAGGTATTGAAACCAGAGGAAATTCATGTCAAGAGTTGATAAATTCATGTCAAAATTGTTCATAGGCAGGTGCCTATGAACAATTTTTAAATGGAGAAAATAATGTAATAGTTTATGTTTGATAGGTAGGTACCTAGCGCTGTCTACAGTTCTGTTATCTTGAGGCCGTCTGAAAATTCAGTTAACGTAAATACATGTTGTTGGTTAGTAAAACGTAAGTGTATTCATGTGAATGAATGAGTCACGCTCAGAATTGGTTTGGTTCAGTTATTCGCCAGATTGTTGCGAAGTAACCGCTTAGATCCGTTGGACCATAAGTTGTGTCCCTTTGTCCTGTTTTTTCATGAAACCACTATAAATTGTAATTAACGATCAGTTTTAAGTACTTGAGACGTCTTGTTCTTGTTAAACTTATGATTGTTATTCTTTCTTCTAATGATCAATTATAAGAGAATTGATACAAATATAGGCACTTATTTACCTACGGATAATACATGAACTTAGCATCTTGCCACTGCATCAATTAGCTTACTTTCATTAGGTATGTGTAGGCATTATTGACTGCATTTTGCTTTTCATTACTTGTAGCACTTAGCAACAATAACAACGATATCGACCAAACAAATTTAGCTGTAGGTAGTGAAACTAGTTTCATGTTTATTGCATAACGCACGTGTCTGGTGACAACAACAATATTCACATTAATGGCGCAGTTTTATTTACACAGATACTGATCACTGACACTAGAACAATGTTTGCCAACAGTCGCTTTGTTGACGAAACGACACACTTCGGTTAACGGTACACATACGTACCTTCTGTTTATGCTACCATCTATTGCATTACCACTACAAAGAAACCATTTGCATGTCAATATTGTGTCGATATTCCACGATTTCCACATGAGGTGCTGATTGTTGCACTTCGGCCGTTTTCTCAATTTGTAAGAGAAGGATAGCTCTCATTTCATTATTTATTCAAATCGTACCTAGTCAACACTCTGTTGTTGAGGTAAGTAGCTTGTAACTTCATTCACTCGACAAGTAATTATATGTTCGGTACGGAAAGTAAATAATAATTAAGTAATTTAATTTGTCATTTGTTTCAAAACTTATTTACTCGTAGACGTGGTTTCCGGGTTGCGCAGAACGTAAATGCTCTGTCCCCTCTTCACGTAATATGATGATACCTTATTTGGATTTTGACCTTAACATTTGTAACGGTGAAAGACCCGTTTAAATCTGTTTAGCAGGTTTTAAGTGAGGTTGTAAACAGAAGCAAATGTTTGTACGAAAAATGTAGTTTTGAAACTGTTCTAGCCGTAAGTTCAGATTGAAGACAGAAGTAGTTGTGGTAGGTAAGCTACCAACCACTAGATACATACCTACTTTTAAGTCTGTTTCCAGATCATAAAGCAACGATCACTCGCCATAAAAATCATGAGTGCTAAGCATTAATTAGTAAGCTTATGTAATAAACAAAATAATAAATCGAGGACGACCACCTACGAGTATCTATCTACAAGCGAAACCAAATCGTCGTCTTTAAAAAAAAATTATGGTCTATAAATATAGAAGACAATGCGTCCTCATAGAGTTATATACAGTAAACACCGGAATCATTTATGTGCATTAGTTACCTTTAGCGTAATACACATATTCTGTGGCCTTCAGATTATAATTTATTTACGTAGGCACATGTCATGTATACTGGATGCCTAATTACTTTTTAATCGGATAAAGATAAACTGGTAGGTTAAAGGAAAAAACTCAGTGTGCTAAGAAATTGTAAACGTCGTTCTACATTACATATTGTAACCGCACATGAACTTGATTATGTAATTAATCCAGGAATAAATAAAGCTGATTTGTCTCGAGGTTACTCGGTTTGTGCCTCGTGTTGTTGTGTATCGTGGCGTCTATTGTGTGGTGTTGTGTGCAAGTGGAGAAGTGGGAAAATTGCGCACCAGACGAGGATGTAAGTACGTCCGATATGACGCGTATCCGGTGCAACCAGAGCGGCGTCTTACACTCGCCGCCAGCCGCCTGGCCGCAGCATGAACGCTACAGATGGTGCTTGTTGAGATTCGAGATTCAGTGTTTGGATCGTAACATCGTCTAGATTTAAGTGGTTTCAATTGTAACTGATGCGAGCTATAATTACGTTTATGACATCACCTCGCGATTTAATTCTAATCGATGTTTTGTACAGAATAATGGAAATCATTTTGTTTTACATAAATGTATTACCTACGTGAAGGTATGGTGGCATTAGTTGGTAACATAAGTAGTACCTAGTAATTTTAGTTTATTTCTTTGTCTTGGTGTATTGTAAAATTAAATACCTAGGTATACGGCATTACATTTCCCGTATTTACCTACTTATAAGTATTTGACATGTATGTAGCAACTGCATGCAACATCATAGTACAAAATGTGCTATAGCCGCTTAATTTCCTATTAGATTGTAGATTTTACATCTAAAGTCCATATTGTCATAGTCCTCTTTGTCATCAAATAGGTGTACTATTTGATGACAAAGAGTGAAAACATTTTATGTATTATCACAGCGTAGTCCCTGTTATATATCGGCCATCTATACGTAGGTACGATAATGTATTGGCATCTGAATGAGATTTTGCGAGCTGCTACTCAACCATCATAGTTATTTTAATGTTTATGTTACGTCGACGGACGCGATGCCAACTTTATTTTCCGTTTAATTGAAACACGAGGCATTTCACCGAATTCGTCATATTGTGCTCGCGAATCTGTTTACGATAAGTACATAGGTACTTTGTTTGCGTTGCGCGAGGTTCGTAGACAATTGAGTGGCTAAAACAATTTTCCTCTTCTTTATTGTATGTCCCACATTTGTATCCGTCCGCGCTCCTAATTAGTTATACTGTCAAAGTGGAGCGTCCTCCTTAAATAAGATTTAGGACTGGTTCAGATTCAGATAATCAAGATTTGGGGTCTTCAACCTCTGTTGCGATTGCAATCGGTAACGTTGAAAACGTCATTGCAAGTGGTGTCTTAGGTACTCAGTTTAGTTAAGGACTGGTTAAAGCAGCTTGATATTGGTGGTACCTATATTAGCATCTCGATAACATTCGATTTAGACAGTAGGCCAATAGGCATCAGCGGCGCAGACACCAACACCGGGTGTGTTGTGCAACAGTGGAAGGCCTTCGCACGAGAGAAATGGCGGCTGTTTCTTAACGCTCCTTGTCATATGGCGATTGTTCGCTAGCGACTATTATGCATTTAGATTCTAATTTTGCGAGGCTTTGTACTTATGCGCATGTCATGTCAGCAGCATGGGAGCTGGTTATGCCTTAGAGTTGCCTTCCATGAGGTCATGTTTATTAATATATTTAATTTGAATTTAGGTACCCCATTGGTAGGCCATTTTTGGTACAGGACCTACCTATGACAAGGTCGAGGAAAGGAAGCTTCTCATTAGATGCTCAAAGTTCGCAGTAACACAACTACACAACCCAAACATTATGAAACAAAATGGTTTCATAAATGAATTAATGCATTATTGTTTTGTTTGCTGCAGTAACACAATTCGATCACTAGATAAAAAATGCCAGTATGCCACCTGGCTCAGGGATGATGCAGATAATAACGTATAACGGTGACATAACGGTTCAGCACAGGTTATACTTTCTCTTCACTGATTCATAATTTTATCCGCGCGGAGGATACAGTCGAAACGTAGGTAAAACACTTTCTCATTTCAGTTTTGCTTTTTTTCATTACGTATGAAATCTGCAGTTCGCGTATATACGTATACGTGTAAGTACTTTTTTGAAACTATTTGGTACATTATGAATCTTTAGATCTTTTCAAACGGTTTCCAATTCACTGTAAAGATGACTAAAGCTAACCAGGTATCCATCTGTGTTGCCAAATCCAGTCATCTGCGTTCTGAGAATGATCGATTACGTGTTTGCCTTTGCAGATTGTGGGCAAAATAATGTGAATGTGTACAAACAAACACGGTGAGCGCGGGTGGCGAGTCGTATGTTAGATATAACAGTTTGGTCGGTGTTATGCAACTCGAGTCATCCTCTCCCCCCGCCCGCCGTCGCCCCCTTCACCTCCTCCCGCCCCGCGCAGGCGCAGGCTCCACTGTAATTACACACTTGCCCGCACACCCCGTCGCCCGCGCCGCTGTTCACCTGAAGTGGCGTGATGTGCCTACATCACACATTTCGTTCATATTGCAAACCACATCTTTTTCATTAAATCTGAATATTGTGTGTCCGACAAACAAATATATATTTTTTTTATGTTTTTGCAGTTCATAATTATGTAGGTAAGTACGGTCTTCTTGCAGTTTTTCAGTTATGAATATTTTGGATGTTGTTTCAATCATCCGTTGCAAGTAATAGTACCTACCTACCTATTCTAATAATATTGTTTAGAAGCACCGTCACAAGTCCGGTGACGAAGATCAGGCAATTCTCTTCGTTAACACAAGATTAAGATACAATCAATACCTACAAGATTAATCTTATAGTTTCAAAATACATAATCAAGACAATCGAACCTGTTGCTATGATTATGGCAAATAATAAGGAAGAATCAGCTCCTAATCCAAGGTTCAAGTCAACTTGTAGCAGTCCTGTGACTGGTGCACATGAACCTGCCCCAAGTAGCGCAAAACGACCAGTCCTGGGGAATTCCGTTGCATATGTAAATCCAAAGATTTCAAACTTTGATGTGCCGCAGCTGCGTTCTTTAGGTGTTTAATCATTGGTTGTATCTAGTCCACTTTAGGTGGACAAGTGGGTTCCACTCCTCTACCACCTCAACTTACAATTTCTAAATACTTATACTCGTAAAATGTTAGCATTTCTATTTATAATATATCTCTATCAAAATATTCTTACACGAGGCGATCGCAAACAATGGCTTCATCTATATCTAATTAACTAGGCATAGGAACTCATATATTATTGCCCATTGAAGTAAAATAAACCATGACTTACGTAATCGCTAGCCAGGTAAACACCTGTGACAACAATTATTGCAGCCTTTCTATATAGAACGAACTCCATCACGTTATGTATCTGCCGGTGTACCATATACCTACCATATCGTATCACATCTATTCTCCACTGTGCAACTAGCCAACCATATATTTTTCTTTTCTGATTTCCGATATATTTCAGCTGAGTCATTAAATTTTTATGATTTCTGCATAACACTACGATTATAGCCAAACAACAAAAAGTTAAAGATTTTGACTCTTCTTATTGGAAACTAGTTTATACACCACAATTTTACGACACATCGAAAAAAATAATAGCTGATAGTACTTATTGCATCTTAAAGTTATTTAAATATATTGAGACGATCGAGTTTACATGTGCAAGTATTTCGTGTGTATCCCGGTTGGTCAAAGTTGTCCAGCTGACGTTTTTCCTAAAGGTTACACATAGTTTGGAAGTAATGAGGAATTAAACGCAGTTGATAAGTAGCGGTGCAGGTGCGTCCGCGCCGTGGCACGTACAGGTGCCTGGCGTGACATCGCTAACAGCTGATAGCGCGCCCAAGTTCATTACCGTTCCGTGCAAATCGATTTGTCGTGGTAACGCCCTCATCCGCTTTCCAATGCACTAAGTTTTTAGCATGGCAAAATAAGATTTGAAGTTCCAAAACTCAATACATGTGGTATATAATGACAAAAATAATAATCAAAACGGTGCGCCGCCGGTGCATATAGCCCGTTCGCCGTAATATAGCCGTCAAAATATGATCGCAGGCGCAACCACAAATGTGATAGTGCCTACTTTCAGTGTAAAGAAAGTAAAAGAGTCATTCATCATGGCGGTGGCTATTCACTGGGTCGCACTCGCACACTCCGTGTCCGGTTTTGTCTACAAATTGGTCACATCGACCGCTAAGTGGGAAGATTTGGCTCACACGATGCCGATGTTGCTAACGGGTTTATAATGAATGCTTTACTATTCACAAGTAATGTCTTTGTTCGGAAAATACGTTTATATTAGGTACCATTTATTTTATAATGTCTCATGTAATTTACTTTATTATGGGGGTTCCCAGACATATTTTTTCAAAAAAGTTTCTTCTATAATCGATCCAACTCCAAGATGTTTACAGTGATTATGTTTATTTCCAGTCACATAACGAAGACGACGACATGGGACGACCCGCGCAAGACCCTGGCGGCGCAGTCAGTGGCCGGCAGCGTGCAGCATCAAAGCACAGACGCGCTGCTCACGCAGGCAGCCCCGCCGCAAAACATACCCAACACACCCGCACCAGGTGCATATCTATTGATCTTGATAAACTATACTTACAAAATCTTAGACCATTCCCCAAAAAATTTAAGATGAAGGTAAGGACTGGCTTTTTGCAAAAATGCAAACTTTGACCGAAGTAACATAAAACTAACTATAAGTAGGTGAACAAAAAAACATCGTATACAGGGGTGGATTTAGGAGACGGGGCAGTGGGGCCAGGTACTTTAGATAACCGTTGCAGCTAAAGGTAAACGTTCTTACGAGACTGTCATTAACTTTTTTCTTACACAGATTTATAATCAGTCAGGGAATCAGCTAGAAAAACGTAAATTCTCACGTTTTATTTTGTGTTGCCAATCGATGCAGTTTCCTAAAAGGTTTCAAATACCTACTTCTTCTGGACTAACAGAGATTAAGAGTACCTACTAGAAAAGTCACTAATCGCAAAAAACTTTTCCTATACATTTAGTACTAATCATTCCGCACAACAACGATCTTTTACAAAGCTATATTGGCGTCGTCGATAGTTTCTGAAAAGGTACAGTAAATAAATACGTAGGTACTCGTAATTGAACACTGTTATCTGCGCAAAGGATATAAAGGAAATGCACAGATATCGACCGATTGTTTTGGAAACGCACAGATATCGACCGATTGTTTTGGAAACGTCAGTTTTATCAATAAATGTATTGAACTAAAAGGGTATCTTTACCCACAGCGAACTTCCTGGTGTTGTATTAGTTAGGTGCATTCGACTGATGCTGAAAACTGAACAAAACTACAAAAGGTAGCTCCTGTGGTGTTTTAGATCTGATCGGTGTATTCGAAAAACTTGCTCTACCTGGGGGCCTAAAAAGGCCACTTTGGAGAATCATAAAAGGATAACATTATGAATTATAATATGGCGAAGACAGTCCGTGTTTTTCTTTTTTTCGCTGCACTACGTAAGTAGGTACAATCAAAGAGATTAGGATTGGATTTGTATTGGATTGATTGGTATTTTAGCACAGACAAAAAAAAAACTGAAAAATGTTTCACCAATGGAATTTGATACGATTAACTTAGCAGTTAACTGTCCATTATGTTATCCTTTTATGATTCAGCCAAAGTGGCGTTTTTAGGCCCCCTGGTAATGGCAATACACACGAGTAGTAGTTTACTTTATTCATTTCACTCCTACAAACAAATGGAATTGAGACCAGACGGATAGTCATGAAATCTTGTGATAAGTATATAAGAATAGTGGCAACACTGCACAGAAAAGCTGAAAGCCAAATTGTGCTGGCCTATAATGTAGTGGTTTTATGCTTGATCAATTAAAAGTGTCCAATTAAAACTGATGTTACCTTACTAAGAATCCTTGGAAAATATCGCAAGCTTTAGGTAGCTAACTAATGAAGACCATAATATTAGGATAAAAATATTTCCATTGATGAGGAAAAGAACAAGCGGTTCAGCTCAATTTCCTGTGAATTAAATATTCCAGTCAACATTTTAATGAATAAATAATATTTTATCTAATTAATTACATTACAAGTACCTAAGCACTAGAATTGCCTCAATGCTGTAATTAAAAGTCTCATGTTTGTACCCATATCGTGACATAGCGCTGAATGACGTCTATGGTATTTCCATAACATAAAATGTATTAACAAAATACTGATATGTTTGAGGATAATATTTAACAATTGTTTGAACCTGGTGGCGTAAATCTGAAACTAGGTTCGTTTTTATAATTAACGAATTAATCATTGTCCCTTGTCCTTGTTTTGTTTATTAACGAGAATGGTAAGAAAAACAGCTAAATGATAAAATTTAATGGGTTCTTTTTATCCTGATCGATACCTAGTAATATTGTAGTTCGAGATACAGTGCAAGTGGTGTGCAATTTACCTAGATTTGTTACATTTCGATCAATCGTTTCGACGACAGTCCTCAATATTCATTCTTCGAACTAGGATTTACGGTGACCTTTTGAAAATGTTTTTTTTACTGTCGAATCGGTTACCTATTACATCTAAGTAGTTGTAATATGTAGGTAACTGCTATAACTAATAGTTACTTTTTAGAATACATAGATTCGGTGGATTTCATTGTCTTTAACTATGGATTCAGTTTCCACGTGATCTAATTGGCCACAGTAGTATGTTTAAAATTATCGTGGAACTAAAATAAAAACAAGTAAATAACCCGAATTCTAAAACTGATTTTATGACGGGAATTAACGCGTTGTTTCCGTCGGTCGATGCGAGACGAGCGTTGAAAGGTGTTCGGAAAATACATCGGTGTCCCGGCGCCCGCGCAGCCCGCGCATTCGGCCATGGCGCCCGCGCCTTTCAGCGCCTTGCGACACATCCGCCTTACTCCACACGCAGACTATCATCCTCTTTGTCTTATCATAAGAAAAACTGATTTTGCTTATATTTTTAATAATATTGACTTCTTTTGTGTCACATAAACGACTTAACCACTTGGTCTGTCTGGAGTGTTTGTACGTGCTTACCTTTACCTGTTCGTATTCATAGTTAAAGTTATGATAGTTTTGTTAGTACGTGACCTATTCACGTATCAGATCACGTTCAGCCGGTCGATTCTGTAAAAATCTCACCGTGAAAACTTAGGTGAAGTGAGTTTGTTTTTGCTAGGAGTTGACACTATTGACAGCTCACTCCACGCTCACTTCACCTAAGTTTTCACGGTGAGATGGTTACAGAATCGCACTGCTGTAGAGTTGCGCCAGCGCCACCTCGGCGGGCCGGGCACCACTCATCGCGGCAAGTGACACTGTTACATCTAACTTTATCTTAGCCACACTACAAACACCGATGTAGATCAGGTGACAATACAAATAATTGTGTTTCCACAGCGCGTTCCTCTTTAATCTCATGTCGCGATAACATACCACAACTCGTACGACTGAATATCTTTCGTATAACGCATCTCTTGTCCAAAGAAGTGGTTTTAGAATCCTCTATCAAAAATCTTGGATTTATTAGCTTTGACAACAGTAGTTTACCATTGTTGACCGCATTTATTCTGGGTTGTGTATAAACAATGAAGTGTTCAAGTAGCAATAATAATTATAAACCCTGTTTCGTAGTTTAATCTTACTGCGGGTAAAAGTACAAGTCGGCGGTAGAGGCGGTCATAACGTAATGCTAACGTAATATCGCGGTTAGTCGCCGAGCCGCGCCGCGCTGTGTCGACTGTTGAGTAACGATGATTGTAAATAATGTGTAATTAATTACACTGCACGGACCGCACAAAGGCAACATAGTTAATAAAGAAATTATCTAGATTGCAACTATGATAAAGTGCATTGTTTTTATTCATCAGAACTTATTTGGCTTGCATTATGTATATTATTATGTAAATGCTTAAGACATAATACATAGAGATTCTTTATAAAATAGGGTTAAAATGCATTAAACTACTAATTCCCTTAAAACCCACATCACCACAGTTTACCTACCTACTAAACTTAGGTACCTTCTGCGACTGAAAATACGAGCTGCTGCTGAAGAGTCAGAAAGCACTATGTTTCTAAAGAATTTTATTGTATTTCCCAAAAGATCTAGGAAAGAAAAAGTGAAACACGTAATACTTAGATGTAATCATACAATTAGAATAGAGCAACTTTAATAGCGATGATTTTGGCGATCAATTAGCCGCCCGTGTATCTGTGAATTGTTTATGAATGATCGCTTGTTTGTTGCGCTGCGCGTACACAAAGCGTGAGTGCGCGCGCCTCCGCGGCACCACTCCGCGCGTGCGCCGTGATTCATTTTTGGAAGCGAGTGCCAAGTGCTGGGCAGCTCGCACTCGTCTGGCGCCGTCGTTTCTTGGAACGAGCTCTTGCCGACCTTCCCGTTGTCCACCTGATTCTCAATCACGTGTGCGTACGTCTTAGTTCATAATGTGCTGGCTTGCAACTAGTCGCTGTTGAGAGAATCATTAGTTGTTTTCCTATAAATGACAAGTGTAACGTTTCAAAGGTACTGATTACGTACGTTTGATTGATTTCAGCAGCGAAGAGTACAAGTAGTAACACACCGACGGATCCACTAGGGCCCCTGCCGGAGGGTTGGGAGCAGGCCGCGACGGCGGAAGGAGAAATCTACTTTATAAATCATGCAGCTCGCACCACATCCTGGTTCGATCCAAGGATACGTAAGTATACAACATGTACAGTGAATGTCAGCAACGCATAATTATCTCGTACGATTGTACTTGCTTGAGTAATAAGTATATCACGAAGACAGACCAGGTGCTGATCCCGCAGTGTTATAGGAAGTGTTGTGCGTGTGTGTGCTGATAATGTTTGTTTGTGTTTCCAGCGCAGCACTTGCAGCGCACGCCGGCGGCAGGCGGCACGGGGCCGGACGGCGGCTGGGCCAACGCCTCACTGCAGGCTTGCCAGCAGAAGCTGCGGCTACAGTCACTGCAGCTGGAGAGAGAGCGCCTTAAGCAACGCCAGCAGGAGATCAGACTCCAGGTATTAATACAACAAAATGTAACAGTCACGTTAGCTGGTTTTAAGTCACAGTTATGTTCCTTTTTTCGGAAGCCTCGTTCAGATTTAGAAACCCAAATGCAACTCAATTTTGTCTGCAACGCAATGTGGTCTTCCTTCATTCTAAGAATGATATGTAATGATAACAATATGTGAATCCGGAGGTTAGCCTCGTATTTCAACGTATCAATGGATTGAGAACCTGTTTATCATGTTCGTTTGTTGTGGGGTAGGTTATTATAATGCACTCATTTACATACGATAGTTGATTCCGTTTCCTCAATATGATGACTTCCGCATCTATGCGGAACAGCTAGTAGATATGTTTGACCTTTGCAACACTTCGAAAAATCTGGTTTTGTCGGTATAATCTGCAGAAGTATTGTAGATATACGATGGAAGAAACTGCCCAAAGATAAATACATAATAATATATATTTTGTATCTTTGAATGTCACTCAGTCTTCCATTTAATATACTTTCGGTTAGTCTTTAGAAGAGTAGTCCAATAATATAAGTATGGCTGTGACAACATAACATTGTCGAAACGCAAGAACGAATCTTGCGACTCATGGGCGTAATATATAGAGTTACTTCTATATATTACGTCCATGGGGCAACTAGCTTCAACTTTCTGACTAACTGACAGACTATTTAATTTTGACAATTCAAAAGTGCCTGTACAAGGTTTAATTGAAATAAATGATTTGAGTTTGAGTTTGAGTTTGCGTTGTGAAAATCATTACCCAGCTAAAATTGCAAGTACCTACTTAAACAAGATGAGAACCCCGTTCGGTTAGCTTTCTAAATGATAACAAGCCGTGCGTTATCAATGTTATCGTCTTGTAGTATCCTGTATCTTTTGAATCATTAATAATGCGTGAAGTTATGTACTCTTTGTGTATCAGATTACATTTCACCTTGCTCGTGAAAATTACTGATCGATTGCACGCCTGCGATAGCTTGCCTGAGTACGTTTAAAATAAAAAAAATGCTTGATTCTGTTGTATTAAGCATTTTAAGCATTTTTTGACATCTCAATAAATTCATGTACGAATCACTATAGTCAACTGAATAAAAAACGAACATGACCCCAAATGTGCCTTAAAACAAGAACTCCATTAATCGGATTTCGGTTCGAGAACGAAATTCGAAACAACGGCACAACCTTTGCCTACCTACACCTTTTTTTTTGTTGTGGGGGGAAACCTTCAAAAGGCACCCGACCTCCGGGGAGGGAGGTCGGGGAGTGTGGGATTTTTTGCTGATGGTGAAAACCACCCCGGTGATCACCATCAGCACATAGGGGTGGTTCCTCTTCTCCGGTTCCTCTTAAAAGACCAATTCCGGAACCCCCACGTGCAACGCCTGTAAGGCACATTCCTGGAGAGACTGTAAAGGGGCCTCCCCTAAGCCACACCCTACCCTTCTACGTAAATCAAAATAATAAATAGTTAACACCTTGCGGGACACTAAACGCCCCCAGGCGTAATAACAATCTAACTCCTATTGTGTCTCATTCAGTGTCCTTCAACCGATTAATAATGTACCTCTTCCCGTTTTCCAGCAAGAGCTAATAATGGCGCGGCAGTCGTCGTCAATAGTCTCGTCTCTGGCGAGCAGTACAGGTGTCGCCAGCACAGACCTGCCACTGGACCCGTTCCTGTCAGGACTATCGGACCACCAGCGGCAGGAGTCCGCTGACAGCGGGCTGGGGATGGGGGTCCCGCACTCCTACTCCATGCCACACACGCCTGAGGGCTTCCTCGCCGGCATGGACGACCGCATGGACTGCACCAGCGAGGCCGGCGCCAACCTTGACTCCACCGACATCACGCTAGCCGACAACCTCGACTCTACTGACGACTTGGTACCTTCTTTACAGGTATTTTTGCCTGTTTTATTCGCTTAATCTAACATTCTAACACCTAAATACAACAGCAGCATGACTGACTACGTACGTACGTAGTCAGCGTAGTGTGCGATTCGCTACGGCGTAGCCGGCGCGGCGTAGTTAGGGTCCCTGATCGACTACGGCGTAGTCGGTCCTTCTATGCTACGGCGTAGTCGAGATCCTCATAGACTACGCCGTAGTCAGCGTAGTCGTAAGCGTAGCCGCTTCAATTACTTGTCAATTTTTGTTTTACATGAACTCAAAAGAAAATTGCCTGTTTTAATTTAATTAATTATGTATTTTGCTAGAAATTAACCAAGTAAGACCTATGTTTGGCTTAAATAACTACTTACATATTTATTTGCATCTAAATAACTAACAGCATGAACTGCGATTTAAAAAAAACCTCTCTAATGATCTCTTAGTAACTATGTTTGCGTTTGTTTGTTTTGATTCCATTAATAATATAAAATAACAAAGACGACTCTCATGACTCACTGTCATGTCGTTAAAACGTTAAAAACAACGTCGTTTGAAGACATCCTCGAGATGACCGTTCAACCGGTGCGAGAGAATGTATAGAATGTTTAGTGCTTCATTTACGGGTGTTATAATGTGTAAAATACGGACGTTTCAGTTGAACGAGTTCACAAACGACATACTCCTGGACGATGTGCAATCGCTCATAAACTCGACGCCGAGCAAGCCCGACAACGTGCTGACGTGGTTGTAGGCGGCGCGGGCGCGGCTCGTGCACACCATGCTTACAAACTTTCAAATTAGGTATTATATGTTGAATGTAACGTACTTACCGCTTGAATGACGTCGACCGCTATAACAGTGTCGGTGACAAAACGGTAACGATGGTGTAAATTTCACTTTGAAAATGACAATTATAGCATAACATGTGTAATGACTGATGTGGAATTTTGTGTGCTTATTATTTAGGATAGTTAGATACTTTCAGAACCAGTACGATGGCTTCCATGAGAGCAGGTACACCGACGCGGAATCATGCATTTCTTGGAATCGTTTTCAGTTCAAATGTAATTTCGAAAGTCGCCCGCATCGGTTTACCTATTCTCTACTATATCTGCTCGCTTTTATGCAGAATTGGTTTTATCTCTGTCTCTGCATTTATTCGAATGAGATAGGAATACAAAATTGTGTGAATTAAATAAGTGTTTCTACTTCGTTGTGGTCATACATGAGTGGAATCTTGTATGTCCGACTTTACAACACATACTCATCGCAATTGTTGACTTGGACTTCTAAGTATTGTAAATTAGTGCCTTTCATCCAAAGTTAGCGCAGAAACGCTAAATTAACGTAAGGAAATAGTAATAATCTTTGTCTTTTGATGTGAGCAATACAATAATGGTGCTCAGATTCTAAAAAGTTTCACCCAGTTCAAGTAAGAGATGAGCTACGAAAACCAAGCCAAGTATCGCGAATCAGTAGAGCAAGACTATCACGAATGGCTAGTCATTGACGTTAGGTACGAGTGTACGCGTGTACAGTGACGACGCCGCCGGCACGTCTCGGCGCGCGGTGGCTGCAAGCCTTCTTTCGTAGCAGAAAGTAGTTGCGTTGCAACGCAATCATTCGTGAACTAGGTTTCCCATATTCTTTTCATAGAGACTATCGGAAATCGTATTCTATAAATCGACAAATAAACAATATTTTATGATATATTTTAAAATTAAGATTGTGATAACATCTTGATGTAACAGTGCCTTATTGTGCCTTGATAAAAATTATTTATTGTTGTAATAATTTAGATAATGTTGAGATATTTTTACAATTTTCTATTGTCGAATTATTGATGTAATAGTGATTTGACAGAAAATAAACTACTTATGTACTTGTAGAACGTTGTTTGTCAACTTACACCGTCCTTGTGAATTTTCGAGATTATGAATAGACGTTAAGTTTTAATAGTTAATCATGAAGTAGGTAATAATGTTGGCAACTATTATGTTTACTTATTATAGTTGGGTTGCAAGTGAACAATGTGACTACCTAAGCAATATTCAAGTGTATGGGTGCAGCTAGCTAGCTAATTTTAGGGAGTAATTGGAGCTCGAAATTTTGCCTCAAAGTGCCTTACTCAGAACATTGTTATTGTCTGATATTATTATGGATTTATTGAAATGATAACATTGTTAACTGCCACCGAGCAGACTCTACTATTGGTGCCAACAAAGTATAAAAACTATTTTCGATAACTACTGTTATGTAATTAGTATTACTTCACTAAGTTTAGTAATCAATTCATCAATTCATCGTTCATATTATTATATCAACAATTCAAAATATTTCAAAATTTTGTAAGCCCACCTAGTCTTTAGATTTTTGTATGAGTGTATTGAATTCAGCTAGCTTGATTGAATAATATGATAATGGAATTAGGCCTTTAATATCAAATGCTACATTGAAAACTTTGCCATATTAGTAAAAGTACTATTATTCTTATAAGACTTTAATGTAATCTTCAGTTATGACGCATAGCAATAAATAGCATCTGTGTAACTATTGTAATTAGACGTAACGGTGCTGGGTTGATGATACATTTAATTTTGTATTCTGTAGATCCATTTGTTGTATACTTTATATTTGTATTTGTCGTGTATTAATTCTAAGAGTCCGTAAGTTTGGATGCTTTTCATATTGTTCGGTTCATTATTCTTCACTCGCTCCCCCCGCGTTGTGTTCAGTCGGGGGGGGAGGGTGACAGCGGTCGAACACACTCACCCAGTCGTTCCCAGTGCCGCCCGCGCGACACGTCGACACACATTCCAAGTTACAGTAGCGGCGCCGGCGCCGCGCACGAGCACGAGCCCTGCCACTCGCTACAGGATAATATTCAGAACAATATCTCAAGTGTAAACTGTAATCAATTATTTCTAAGTATAGCCTTTATGAAAAACATATCTTTTCAGTCTGATAACAGATGCAAGTTTTCTATGTAGTGTATGTAACTCTACGTGTATCAATGTTATAACAATGAAATTACTTGTCAAAGTTATTAATTTACTATAATTTCATTGTAAATAATTCGATATTCTTATAATGAATTAAATAAATATTTGTTTTAATACCTATTATATATTTCACTTCCCATAGTTTTAATACATAGATACAATACAATAACACGATGTAATATTATAATTCAGTTCTGGGTGTTGTAATCTGTTGAAAAAAAGAAAAGTCTTAGAAACGTTTAAATTATTTATTTGTTAACGATACCAAGCAGCGCAAGCATGCCTCCTTTTAAAATAAATTATGTACAATATACTAATTGTTACCATGCTCGAGCCAACACCCCCTTCACTGTCGTGCCACCTGTCAAAACGTAATTAGGTAAGGGTTTGTACTTGTACAGACGCCAGCACATCAAGCTACTACAATCTGTCAAATTTCGTTAATAGATTTTCAACTTTATCGCTGCAATATAAGGTTCAAAGTTGATTGGGAATATTTGACAGTTTCGGGTAGCTTGATGTGCTGGTGTCTGTACAATGTTAGTAGGTATGTTTTTTAATAAATAAATCAGTTGGCAGTGGAATAGGCGAGACAAGACAGATAGAAAGAAAGGTGACAGTTCAAGCACAGTGTAAACCATGGGAACACTTCAACATGCTGTTTTAAAAGCCGAGTTCAGCCGAGTCATCATGCCTGACATCTCATGCATCGACTATTTTATGTTTTCAGTATAGCCTTAGCCATAAATCAGCAGTTTTATGAATGGCTGCTTAACAGCTTTAAGAAAAGAAAAATGAGGTAGGAAGCAATAGATAGGTAAGTAGGAAGCTGAATCTGTTGCGTACCGATTTTAAATTTTGAATAGAATAAAGTACTTTATTGAAGCAGGCAGAGCAAATCAGTGTCGGTTTAGAACTGAATGTGCTATAGGAATAATAGCTCAACCTATTTTGACAGATCTTCTATTGCTCTGTCTCTCGTTATAGTTGCGGTTGAATGATAGCATTTAACCCTAGTTTCGGTTTATTCGATACGCATCTGAATCCGGACTACTAAAGTTCGGCCGACGAGAGAATACGTTTTTGACACCTGTCAGTTTCACAAACGAATACGTGTTTTGCGAATTTGACTATAATTGTCGCACTGACAGGTGTCAGGAAAGCATTCTCTCGACGGCCGGACTGTGCGTGCAACGACTAGGTCTACTTTGGCTGTTTACTTGTATTTATCTAAAAGATTATTTTTTTTCATAACTGTTATAAATGTAAGCCATCGAATCATCGATTAATTTCTAAAAGAGAAGTTACAAACTCCCGCTTTCTGAAAGGCAAACTCCTGTCAAGTGATTTTAATGGCTGTAATGTTATTTTATTCAGACAATCACAGTGTAGAGTGCTACCACAGTATAAAAACCATATGATGTATAGACTGTGGTGCTACAGTCCGTTCACAGTTATTTTACCTCTGACAGCAGCATCGTAATAGCAACCTTATTGTAACGAGACTAAAGATCACAGTGATTGTGACAGACCTGTCAGTGGCCACAACCTTATCAGAATGGGAATAAAGGTCACTGTGATTTTGACAGTGAAGCAAAATAGAGGTAAAGTAATTGTAAAAGGACGGTATCAAAATCTTTTGGCGCCTGAATGACATTGACAGGGGGTACCAATTTGAGAAATCGTTCCAGAAATTATATTCACAAAGCAAGATGGCGGCGTTAGTTCCCATTTTGGCCACACACCTAAAGAACCTTGTAGCGTTGTACCTATATGAGTTTGACCAACTGTCACCCATTCAGAACTCCTAAGATTTGTTTTGATCGTCCTTTCAGAAAGCAGTAGGTAAAAGAAGTATCCTACTAATACGTGGCAGTGGTTTTAGTTGAAAGTAGGGTCAGGAAGGCAACAGTGACTCACTTTTTTTTCCAAAGCTTAAAAAAATAGATATCGCTTTAATATTGGCCTAAAATTTGCTCACATTTTAGATACACTATTGATCTGTAACTGAGCACTCATGATTCTCCATTATTTACTACTTATGTCAAAGTAGGAACCTAAAACAAAAAAATTATAATTGAGCCACTGTGGACAACTAGGTGTACACACTGACTCACTACTGTGGTACACAGTGGCTATAGTGGTACACAGTAACTCGGCAGTATTTATAAGAAAAGAAAATGCCCATTTCACGTAGTTATTTTTATTAGAAATAATAACAAAACTGTTACAAGCTATTCTTATTATAATCAACACGACTCTTAGGACTTGTATTGCTAAATAATAAGATCTTAAGTCATCTCAGTCTCTTCGTTAATTAACTATATATTGCTAAATAATAAGATCTTAAGTCATCTCAGTCTCTTCGTTAATTAATTATCGTTCGTACATTAACTCTTGTTGATGCTTTTCTTATAGATTCTCCCATCCTTATGAACTGCAAGCCTTCTTTAATTTTTTCATGCGAAGTGTTCCCTATTTTTCTGTCGGTTTTTTTCCGTGGCATTCTATATTCTATAAATAAAATAACAAAATTTGATTTAAAAGTTAGAAAAATATTTAATTCCTATAAGCTACAAAAGTAATGAAATTGAGAAGGTATTTTTAAAGGTACACAGTGGCTCATGAGCCACTGTGTACCTTTAAAAATTGAGTCACTGTGTACTTCTACGCCAGTTTGAAAATATTTGATCAAAACAACCGAGTTGTAAAACAAAAATGTCTAAATACGGGTTATAGACAATTGATACAAGACCTACCATCCGATAAATATAATGGCTATTACCTATAGCAACAAACAAACCTAAGAAAACAATCGAAACTCACCTTAAAAAGTAATTTAGTGGGCGCGAGAACAAAAAACACTCCCTCACACTTCCGCACGGCGCTCGACCGCCGAGCAAACTGGTTTAAACGTGCTCGGATACCAAGACCTTCGAATCGGTAAAAGAGACAAATATATATTCCTATCCCTTCAGGTCGACACATGACTGAGCCACTGTAGCCGACCGAGTCACTGTTGCCTCCATGACCCTAAACAGTTGGTTCTTACAGCAGGATCCTTGAAGCGAGAGTCTTGCGGCAGCTCGCGGTTAGCGATCAGCTCCTTGTAGTAGTCAGCTGACAGCTTTGGTGTGCGCGGGCGCGCCGGGTCCGTGATGTTCACGTGGTAGAATCCGAAACGCTCTCTGGAACATTATAGGTAATACATATTTCTTATGGCCGTAAAGCAAAGGGGCTCATCTTTAAGAGCTGACCACTTTGTGTTAGGGTTTACGGATACAAACGAGGTTTAATTTCATTTTCAGGCTACAAAAGATCCTATAAAAACCAACATGACAATAAAAAAAATAGTAGACTGAGGAGGTCGTTAATCCCCTTTTAAAAATGAGACAATCTAACATAGTATGCGTTCTGTCGCACTGGGTAACTAGTTCCTTGTAAATCAAATAAGTAAGCCACAAAAACGACTACTTACAGTGCGGCTGACGATTTTTTTATTTATTTTTTTCTTCTCCCTACTCGGGCAGGCTAAGGTCTTGGACCTTACCGCCTCGTCTTCAGTGTACCTATGCGGCCGACGAGAGAATGCGTTCTTGACACCTGTCAGTTTCATACAAACAAATACGTGTTTTGCGAATAAGATCTTTATTAGCTACTGGAATTGTCGCACTGACATGTGTTAGGAACGCATTCTCTTGACGGCTGGACTGTAGAGGATTTATAAATCAATCAAAATGACTTACGAGAATCCAGCCCTCCATTCGAAATTGTCCATGAGAGTCCACGCCGTGTAGCCGAGGACTTTGACACCGTCGTCGTAGATCACGTTCAGGATCTCGCTCAGGTAATCCTACAATTTTCGAAATATATAGGTACGTAGGTAAGTCGTAGTTTGAAGAACATGATATAGATCTACAGAAGTCGTTTAGATTATCTCTTGAAATGGGCGTGATTATGCTAAGGAGAAAACACTTTGATTCGCAGGGAACGTAATACGGCTTTACTCTCCAAAGGAGTAGGCAGAGTTGTCCATAAACTTCATAATGGCGGGACCAAATGTAAGTAATTGAATGATTCTACCACGTATATTTAGTACCCATTTAGTACTAATTTGTACTTGTCCTGAGATGTTTGTACCTCACACGGCATAAACGGAATTTCACGATAACACTGGTCCCGCCATTATGATGCGTCATAATGACGAGACCATACCTGCGGTGCTATTCTGTAAAGAGATTACCGTGATAACGTAGGTGAAGTGAGCTTCAAGTGAACAGTCATTCCACTTGATGCTAGCGATTGACACTATTGATGATGCGTCATAATGACGAGACTATACCTGCGGTGCTATTCTGTAAAGAGATCACCGTGATAACGTAGGTGAAGTGAGCTTAAAGTGAGCAGTCATTCCACTTGATGCTAGCGATTGACACTATTGATAGCTCACTTTAAGCTCACTTCACCTAAGTTTTCATGGTGAGATTTTTACAGAACAGCATTACTGTACTCCAAAACTACAACGAATTAAATCACAATGACGTCTATGAGTTGTCCTTTAATTATTAGGCTAGCTATGAAATAAGTCGTACCCACAGAAATCTAAATAATATGGCAGTAATATTATGGACTCGGCCTATTGCCATCACCTGGGCACAAATTAAACCAAAATCAGGGAAGCTACGGATAATTTTGTAATAAAAAAAACATAGGTGTCTTTGGATCTGTATTTTAGTTTTTGCCACCGACTTCCGAAATTAGGGTTATTTTTCATTTTGTAGTGTTTTTTTAGGAAGTCGGTTTTTTTTGTTAAAAAGTTTTTATTTCTAGCTTTTTAGTGGGTCTGTTTATAATTTATCTAAGTTACAATAGCCTAATGTCAACTTGCCCATAGCCTTTTACTAAATATTGCTTTTCCCGATGCAGGGACGTTAAATTGTTGAGGAGTTCTCCTGGTATTCCACCGTCAGCTCGATTTCACCATTCGCATTGTGACGAGCAAAAATTGCTTAGCAACCATATTAAAGTAATCAAATCGCAACCCGTGAAATACTTATTATTTAGTAGTTCCGGTGGCCATCTGTGGTCTTCTTCATCAGTTCCACTTCACCAAATGGTGGTTTCTGAGCAAATGCACGAGTTACTATAAAAAATACCCAAATCGCTATAGGTGTGCCTATAAAATTTGAGGAGTTCCCTCAATTCCTCATGAATTCCATCATCAGAACTGGATTTTGATAAAAATGGGACCAATTTAGAAGTATATCCTATTAAATAAAAAATAAAAGTTCCAAATGGGTTTATAAATGAACTGAGGTAACAAACATAAAAAAAAAATAACAACCGAATTGAGAATCTTTTTTTGAAGTAGGTTAAAAAATATGTGAATGAAGTTCATTAGGTACTTACATTGAAATAGCTGATGCGGCCATAATCGAGCAAAGTACCGCGGTCAGAGAATCCGTTCTCTGTGATGTAAATCGGTGGGTCGTTGTATGAGCTCTTGCACCATCGCAACAGGTTCGCGAAGCCAGTCGGTACCACCTGATGGTGATATAAAGATATGTAAGTTACATAGATACTTGCTGTACATCATGAAGATGAACTATATTTTTTGATACAGGAACAAAAACCGGCCTTGTGGACACTTAAGATCGGTTTCAATAACAGGAAGAGAGGAGACATTTTTGGCAATCTTTTCAAACTTAATAGAAAAAGTATTTACTCTGAGCCATTCCGAAGCAGAATCGCCACCGACTTCCATGGTAGTAACTGCACCGATGTCCTTCAACCATGAAGGGGACTTAGCGATAGGATCGACTCCAGCTGCAGTGATCAGATGCGTCGTGTAGTGGTTGATGCCCAGGAAGTCTGATGTACCCTTGATCCTCTGGGTCCAGTACTCGTCGAACTGCTCAAGACGTGGTTTGGAAAGACCTTCGGATGCGCTTTGGCGGGCTACATTCTCTACCATCACTGCGGGGTATCCACCTTCAGCAGTGAAAATTGGGTGCGCGAACCAACCGAACTAAACAGAGAAACAATCATTCTAAAGGGGATTGTTTTTTTTTAATATGAAACCTTGCATACCTACTGTCGCGCCATTTTGATTTCTTTTCAAAATGGCGGCCACGCATGATACCTATATAAATCGATAGCTGACATCAAGGCAATCACGTAAAATATAATAGGACGAAACCCGGAAACGTGACACTACGGGGTTTGGGCATAATACGTTTTCTGGTTGCATTAATGTCAGCTATGTAAATCATAGGTATAACGCGTTGCCGCTATTTTGAAAAAAAAAAACAAAATGGCGTCACAGTCGGTATACCACAGAACTTCAAAGCCTTAAAATGCACGGTTTTATCTTCTTACTTTGAATTGATTAGCAACTTCAGCGAGCGCCACCTGCTCTTCATTTTCCGGGTCACTGGGTTCATACCAGATGGAATTGATGGAGATCATGATCCTACCATTTTGGGATGGACGGTATTTCTCGTTGTACAAGTGGTAGGATTCAGCGTGAGACTTCAGCAGGTTGTCACTGCACAAATAGTTTCCAACACCGTGGCTGTCGATCGCTGGTGCTTTCTTGTCGTCACCATAAGCATCTTCGCAGATTTCATAAGGTTCGTTGAATGTGATCCAAGACTTAATTTTGGTTCCGAACTCTTTGTAGCACAAGTCAGCGTAATCCCGGAAGTAATCAATCATCTTAGGGTTCGCCCAACCTCCGAGATCTTGGAGGGTTTGTGGCAAGTCCCAGTGGAACAGGGTGACCTGCAAGCATTCAAATTTTTTATCATTTGAAAAATATCATCATCAGTGCCACCTATAAAATGTACTCTGTGAGTGCTACTTGATTTTTGATCATAAATCTGTCCTAACATTATTTTAAATTTGACCAATTTTGTCAGAATTACGTCACTACTAACTGGCCATATTAAGTTAAAAATATGTAGGTAATGCCATTAATTTTTTTTTATATTTATTTATTTTTCTATATTAAAAGGCTTTCATTATTTTTAACGTCCAACTCAGCTTGTATTTAATAAAAAAACTTTTTACTTGGATCTTTTTTTGTTAGACAATAGTTTCTTTTCGAGCAGTTTCTGGTTTTGTGTGAATGAAATTAGATTAGATTCAACAGTGACGGTAAGATAACCGTTTTACAATGAACTTACAAGTGGTTCGATGTTTTTCTCGGCCAGAGCATCAAGGAGGTCGTTGTAGTAGCGAATACCGTCAGGGTTGATTACATCAATACGGCCAGTGGGTAGGATGCGGGCCCATGAAAGGGAGAGCCTGTAGAAGTCCACGCCGAGGTATACCAGTTCCTCCACATCCTCCTGGTAACGGTAGTAGGACTCGCAGGCAACGTCGCCATTGGTACCGTCAATGATCATCTCAGGACGCGAGTGTGACAAGCGATCCCAAACATTTTCAGATTTGCCTAAAAATATTAACAACGTTTGAAATTGGTTTTAATTGAATACTAGCTGCGCCCTGCGGTTTCACCCGTATGAGTCTCGTTCCCGTGGGAATATCGATATAAAAAGTATCTTATGTTCTAATCCAGGTCATTGTCTACCTATGAGCCAAGTTTCTTGCAAATCCGTTTGGTGAAAGCATACCAACAAACAGAAAAAATCAAATCTTTTCTCTTTTTATTTACATCATCAATGTAGTATTAGTAGGTACCTAATCAGTGTTACAAGTAAAATCGTTTGTATAATAGTAGGTAATACATTTTAAGATGATTCTCATAATATCTCACGCTCTGAAATAAGTCATTGACCTATTCCGCCTCGAGATAGGTTCGTTAACCTTAAGTGATCTAATTATATTTTTTCTATTACCTACCATCTTCGACTGAGGTTTTAAAATATAAAATGAGGTTTTAAAATTTAAAATATAAAACTGAGGTTTTAAAATATAAATAAGTACATAGGTAAGTAAAATACTATTTATTTTACAAATACCAATCCATTGTTTTTTCGTTTCCGTCATTTTATCCCATCTCGTATTTGCGTGTGATAAAAGTTGATTGAGTATCTGTCGATATTATCGTGTTTCCACTTCAAGATAAGATTTTGTCACAACTTTTAAGTATGATGTTTTGATTATATCATCAGTCCATACTCTTCTAGGAGTGTTAACTTAGGAAAATCCTCCCCCCCCCCCCCCGATGGGTTCCCGCATTGTCGAGGCGGGGGGGCTTAGTAGCCGTGGCTTGGTCACCCACGGTGAAGCGAAGAGGAACCCGAGGAGGGGCCGCTCGTTAGGGATTTTGCCGGTAAAGCCGACGACGTAGCGGCCAACAAGTAGGTTGCGGTGCTCTTTGGGCTACATCGCAACTGAGGCGGGCCGCGATGTCGTATGAGAGGCATCGCGGCTGAGGGTTGGAGGTCGCGGCGGGATGCCGACGGTATTTCGGTGCGCCGCTCTCCCTACCTTCCGCGGCCTTGACGGAGTCGCCACCGTCTGATGGCGGACGCGGTGGGGCCGCAGAGGAGGAGTGTTGGTATGACGTTGGTCGCTCTCCCTATCCTCTGCGGCAGAAAATTGGCAGGCGGCGAGGCCAATGACCTGACCCGTCGCAGGGGGACCAAGGGTGCCCAGACACGGGGTCGGCTAGCGCCCATGTGCGGTTTGGTCCCTGGGGTGGTCAAGGCGTGCTATGTGTTCTGGTGCGCCGGTGATGGGGAGTATTCCCCAGAGGAGGATCCGGTGACGGACAGCCGCAGCGGGTTCACGGATGAGTACTAACGCGTGGCCGTGTTCCCGCCGTAAGTGGCAGAGGGGGACACCGTGGAGTTTTAGTGGGTTAGAGTCCTACATAACTGCACTATCTCCCCGTGGTAGTACAGAATGCATGAGCATTTCTCCAAGATAAAAAAAAGGCTTCCAGCCTATCGAGATTTATATTGCAATTGTTGCCAAGAACCATTGTTGGTTACGGTAAAGTTTGAAAGGGTTTGCCATTGAAATTAGGGGCACATGTGGCACGTTTTATCTTTGCCATTGGGTGATGGTTGTAATACATTGACGCCATCATATCTTAGGTGAATGTATGACCCACCCAAGCACTAATTCCGTAGTTTTGAACGAAGTTATGGGCGTTTCCAACTCCGTATCACCTTCGGGTATAAGATTAGTTCGGGGCCCGAACTAAGAATGAATGACAACATGATTTGACAGCTGTCCTTACTCCCGATGTGTCTTTACCCGTCCTAAAAAGTTATTTACCCGGGAGTAGCTATGCGCTCAGCCCCCTGATGTGATTACGAACTATTACAATTAATGGACAAGGATAAAGCGATGGAAACATAAGTAACTAATTAAAGACCATAGTCATATTATTTGTGAAATCAAAGATTGCCGAAAACTGAAATCGAAAATAATGTTATGTCGGTCACTACTTACCACTGACGTTCCACGCTCCCTCGATCTGATGGGCAGCTGTCGCCACGCCAAACGTGAACCCTTCAGGGAATTTAGTGTATGCGATGCTCCTGTAACATTACATAATGCTGCTTATTTGAAATTATAATATAATTCGCCTATAATGTTCCCACTGTTGGGACACAAGCCTCCTCTAGGATAGAGGGAGAGGTCGTAACTCGTAACCCACCACGTGGGCCCAATGTTGGTTGGTAGATGTCACATGTCGTCAAATGTTTGGTTCTAGGACACGCCGGTTTCCACGGCATTGTTAAAACGGTGAAGGATTTGAAATTAGATATATCTAATACAAATAAACATAACATCCCACTTGTATTCCCGGAAAGGGTAGACAGAGGTATAGGTTGTTACATCTAAGTAGTGCACCTACACCCAGACTTCGCCTATGTAATAGATGTTGAGTCTATTAACATTAAACCGGGCACAAATCCAAACTTCAGCCTGCTACTGAAACGTTTTTGATGAAAAGCCCAAATCCACCTTGCAAGATCTAGAAATCAAACCTAGAACCTCACGTTGAGCAGCCGAGGTTGCAACTATTGACTAACTACTTATATATGGTTTCTCACTATTGAACATAGTGGAAATAAAAGCCCAACCTACCAATGCATGCTAGACGTGACAGTATTGATAATGTATACATTAGTATGTCCCATTGCACTTGTTGTAACGACCCATTGGTCCGGTCATGGTATAGTCATGGTCATGGATAATGTCAAGGGTAGCAAGAAAAATAACATGTAAAATTCTGTTTGTGTGTACACTGTACAGTCAGCTGAACTGTTCATCAATGTTTTGCTGACCCCGAATACCGATAAAAAGGAAATTAACCATTCCCAATCCGATCATGGTTGCGACGAGGAAAATACAGCAAACTCATCGGTTTGGTCGGAGATATTTCATGATAGTAAAAACAGTGTTATGATAGGATAAGATAATGTTTATTTGCCAAAAACAGTGCTTAAGATATCATTGTATGTAGCAAAATCCTATTTCGTTTCACGCGATTATTGACTTTAGTTACTTATCATATCTGACGTTTCTAAGAGCACCTACGGTATCTGAGGGCTATAAAGCTATAAGAATATAAGATAGAATTGATAGACCACCGGATAAGATTACCTATTGGTAGGAGCAGCGGAACTTAACGTCCCCATTGCCCATAGCGCGAAAGGTTTGTGAAAAGTCAAGTAGAATAGAAGTAACTAGATAGGTATATTTTTTTGAGGTTGTTAGTTGATACCTATTAGATATCTATAAAGATTCATGAAGAAGCCTCCTCGTGTAGTGAAGTTTGTTCCGCCAGTTACTTAACTGAACCGAGCGCTCGGCGCATCCTGGACAGTCACACACAACACGTTATTTGACTGGCCAATTCTTCTCTTGCAGTGGTAGGTAGGGCTAACGCCCGCCTGGTTTGCGACCGCCCTCGCACTGAGTCAAGCAGCCTGCTGTGTTTCGTAGATGCGTGGGAGTTCCAGTGCCTTAGGCATCTTTTGGGCGCGCTCGTTCCATCATAGACCTCATCCATCGCTTTCCATCAGGCGTGATCGAGGTCAAGAGCGGCCCCATTCAATAAAAAAAAAATATCTCCATACAGAGTTCAACATTATCATTCACTGCAGGGTGTAAGGTAGGACGCCTTCAGGCTAAGGTGAAGCGACTATCTTCAGGGTGGCTGGTAGCAGCTGGATGAGAGTTGCCGAGAATCGAATTTCATAGCGTGTAATAGAAGAGGCCTATGTCCAGTAGTGGACTGCTGTAGGCTGATGATGATGATGATTCACTGCAGCCGTTTTCGTCTAGTTGTGAGACATTACTAAGATAGGTACTCTGCCTTAGGAATTCTTCCCTGTTTTTCTGTTTTGTGGCAAATTGGCAATATTTCCCCGGTCTAGATACCAAACATACTAAAATACCTATTTTATGGTCATTTTACAATTCAGTCACTTCGTAGTGCAGGCGATAAGGTACAGATATTTATTTATAAATAACAATGACTGATTTACAACAATCGAATCTTCTTATACAGCATCATATTGTAGTCTTTGGAATCTTCTACAAGCGATAATGAAAGTTGCAAGTGTCAAAGTCCTTACATAATATGTATTATGGTAAAGGTTTTATTAGGAAAACGATATTAATCAGGCCAGGTGGCACTGGAACATAATAGACTAAATATTATCTAATAAGTTGATTGCATTCATTAATGACTAGCTTCTGCCCGCAACTTCGTCCGCGTGAAATTCGTACTTTCCTCAAAAAAATTCGAAAATGTATGTTTACGATTGTTATCATATAATTAAATAAATAAGTATTCGGGCCAATTTTTAAGTTGGTAGATCAAAGGAATCAGATTTTTCAAATAATCTGTATCCCCGCTTTTCACCCCCACAGGGGTGGATTTTTGATAAATCGTTTGGAATGTGTTCATAACTTGACTCAAAGACCGATACTCATTTTCGAGTTAATGGAAGCAAGCAGTAAAATCCACCCCTTCTTCTTCTTAGCGTGTCGATAGCAATCTAAATGGACTCGACCCAGAATTCGGCTACTTGTTTGGCGCCATCACCAGCGTCCATCGGGCGGTCATCGTCGTCGTCTATTAATCCGACAGCGGGTTACATATTTTTCTAACCTATTACCTTGGTCACCCCCTAAATCCTGTGAGGGATTTTTTTAACTAAACGTGACAGTGAGTGTACTGAGCCAAATATTGCCAAGTTTCAAGTTTATTAACCAAATGAATAAAAATTTTCAAATACAATGTATCCCCTCTTTTTATCCCCACAGGGGTGGAGTTTTGAAAAATCGTCTGGGATGTTTCTATAGCTTGACTTAAAGATTATTCATACCAATTTTCCAATCAAGCCACGTAATAAAATACTCCCCCCTATGGAATTGATAATTTGAAGAACCTATAATTATGTGTACCAAATTTCAGCGCAATCCGTTCAGTGGTTTTAGCTGTGCGTTGATAGATCAGTCAGTAACGGTTGCCTTTTATATGTATATATAGATATATATATAATGAATATATATATATAGAAGATAGAAGATTATTATCGGTCTTAAGTATAAATACTGAGTTTCGAGTTAATCGGACCGCGCGTTAAAATTCTTCCATACAAATTTTGATACCCCCCAATCCCCCTTTAGGGGTAGTTTAGAAAAACTGAAAATACCAAACTTCATAATTTACATAGATAAATATTCTTGCCAAATTTCAAGTTTATTAACTCACAAGGAATAAGATTTTTCATACAACGAAATCCCCCCGTTTCACCCACTTAGGGGGTGGGTGTTGGAAAATCCTTTCTTAGCGCACGCCTACATCATAATAGCTATATGTGTGCCAAATTTCAGCGCAATCCGTTCAGTGGTTTGAGCTGTGCGTTGATAGATCAGTCAGTAACGGTTGCCTTTTATATATACAGAAGAAGAAGATAAACTCGGATTTAATTTCAAGCCATTGAACGTTGAATGTAGGTCAAATTATTCCTCTGGCTTGGTAACCCCTGCTTCTACCATAATTATACTCGTATCAGGGACGCGACGCGACATGATGCGATGATTGAATCATATTTCATTAAATTGAGCAGGTTTAATTTCGAAACCTGTGGCTTTGCTTGTATCGACCCTGATTCGAAATAAGTGCACAACAAATGGATAAAAATAAAAGAAAATACTAAGTTATGTTTTGGAAAAAAAGTGAGCTTGTCGCTGGGAAGTGAACCCCAGACCCGAAGTAGTACAAGTAACAGTGAATAAGTAGAAGGTTGCATAATTTCTCGACGTTCACCACCGGGTAAATAAGCGAATGTTTATAAATTGATGGTCAATCGATTAATATTCAAGAGGTGCAACGCGGTCATCGATTATGTAGAGTGCGAATCTATTACATCCTTGAAGAAGGCTATTGACCTTCGAGATAAAGTAACCTACATAAATTGGTGATTTGTTTTTATATTGTATAATGTAAAGTTGTGCGGTTGTAAATAGGTACTCAATCAGGTGTCACTTAAAGCAGTATAAATAAACAGACTTACGAGTGGCACAGCGCCAGAAGTCCAATAATGGTCCAAGTAGTCAACGCCATAGTTCCGTGTAGCGCCGTCGACCTCCTCCGACGAACTGCTGTGTGGCGACACCCACCAACACAGGTTAGCTTGACAACTTGTCAAGTGCCCCGAGAATCTTTGTCGGTGAGATAATTCAAGTGTCGATGTTCTGCAGATTGTCCATTGGGTGCGGTACTCGCTGACAAGGGATTATCCCCTCCCTTTTAACGTATCCCTCCTCAGAATTCACAGAGTACTTTTTGATAGACTGTCAGAATTGCTTGTGGCGCTGATGATATTCATCCGCCACAATAATATAAAATTATAATTTGTTTCCTTAAATATTCTATAATGTTTGGATGTGGTATACGTATATTTTAATGTTCTAACAATTCTAATAGGTGTTATAATATGTAATTTTATCTTTTTGTTTGTTTCAGTCCAGTACTAACCCCACAAGATCTACAAAGTTCAACTGTATCATATTTACACATAATTATTTATTTTTTTATTTTTATTATTACACACACTTGCTTTTCCAAGTCACTTTTGACATTGGCGGAATAGTCGACAGCGGCTTTACTTGCCATAATTAAAAATAGAATAGAATAGACAAGGGATTAACGCGTTTGCTCATATCCAAGTTTCCGTAGTAAACAACCCGGTAGAAGCATAGAAATGGAAGCAATTTTTTCAATATAAACTGTAGAAAAAGAACCTTCTTGTATTTTTTGCAGCGAGAACCATATTGACGTGGACTATGTCGTTTTGTAAGAGTAACGGATTATTCCACTAATTATTTCTAAAAGTTTTTATACGCGTCAGAATCACTTTATGGCACCGACCAGCGACCTTACTAATTGCAATAGATAACACTGGTTAACTAACTAATTATATTACTAATCACTTGTTTTTGATAGCTCGCGAAAAAAAACTTAAGTATTTAACGACTGTAAGTAGGTAATGAACTTTTAGGTTTTAGTTTCTAAAATCCACCATTAAGTACCTACTTAAAATTTGGTTGTAGGGCGATTTTCAAAATACTGACAAAAAGGCAAATTGTGTAAACCTTGGTAAATATTGACGTCTTTTCATTGAGAATTTTCTAAAGTAACTAACAGTTCTCTTAACGAGCGAGTTTATGGCTTTACAGCTGCATAGGAAAATGTTTGCGTAATGTTTTTTTGTACGGGTCGGGGATTATTCTCATGCATTTGGCAGTTTTCCTTTTTAACCAAATATTATTTGGACCCAGAGTGCGTGGTGTGTACGTGCGAGTAGAGATACAAATCTTAGATATTTATATTTCCACTTGTCACTGTTGTTAGGCCTGAAATTCGACAAAAAATCGATCCATGCATATCTAAAGGATCTATCTAGTTTTGTTTCTTGTCCACATTAAAAATTTAACTTGCGAATTAGTTGATTTTTATGGCCCTCTTTCATGACTTCCATTTGTTTCAATGTTTTAAAACGAACCTACTTATTAATTGATGAATATTGAAATCATACCTTGAGTTTGAAACACTCAAACTCAAGGTATAATTTTTACCTATCTTGAATAGATAAGAATAGTTGAGTAGGTTTGATTGTCTAGTAAAGGTTTGTATTTTATTAAAATTTAATTTAAAATCTATAAAACTTGGGATATTCCGTTTAGGCATCCCAAAAATTTCACGCCACTTGGCGTACTTGGATAAACGGAATTTATAGGTTTAGGATGGATGCTCTATACATATATCATATGCGTTTTCGCGTATCCACCTTAGGGTGGATTTTTTGGGGTGGATAAATGGAACAACCGTATTTCCTTAAAAAAAATCACGTATAATATAAACCCTAATAAAGTTTTTAAATGAAGTCGGAGCAATAAAAGAAACATTAGCATCAATGTAGTTTATTACCAAATAATGTTAGTAATAAAATTGGCAGGAACTTCGCATAAACCTAGTTGATTTCTTTACCTATTTCATTATAATTTTTGATAGGTAAGTAATTGGTATGTAAGGTCTAACATTAACACCTTTGGAATAATTTAAAGGGTTATTAAACTCATGAATATGAACCGAAACCGCTTAGGTTCCATAGACAAAGTTGTTTTTCATGAGCACTATGACCCTTGGAATGAATTTAGACGATTTTTGTTAGACTTTACAGTTCTAGGCTTCATCGAGCAGTCCCTGCATGACGCACAGGTAGTCGATGGAGGTGGCCAGCGAGTGTGTGAGTAGGATGCCGCGCGTCAGGACCTCTCGCACCTTCCACACGTCGGGTGCGCTGCACGGCCAGAATGCCGCGGACATCGCTCTCTTCGCTATCGCAGACGGCATGAACCGCCAAGGCTGGTCCAGCCACCAGCTGTGAAAGTGAGATTTCTTTGTGAAGACGATAAGTTTTGATTATAAAGCTGCTTTTGGTTTAAGAGCCTATACTACCTCAGCTAAAATTCACTCTTTATCTCGCTCGCACGATACTGCTCGCGGACTGTGTGAAAGCGAGACAGAGTGCGGTGCTGGGCGGGAGGCAGCGCCAATAGTTTAGGTATTTGCTTTTTACGGTGAAAATAAAGGTAATTCAAAAAAACTAACTAACATAAGACCTGCTTTATAGTTAGTTCAGTTAGTATGCAAAGTTTAATGATCTAATTTGAAGTATTTTTTGAATACCAGCGGTTTATTGTTCGGTTTGGAGGTAACTTTGGAATTTTTTTCTATCGAGAAAATTTTATGGAATCGTGTTTTCGTCTAACATAAGACCTTACATTAATCCTCAACTTTAGCAGATATTTATTTCAAAATTAATGCTGTAGAATTTTCGACATAACGGAGGATCATGCTAAGCCATTTGAGGTAGTATAGGCTCTTAAGATTATACAATTATTTTAGTCATGATTTATTGGAACTTAAAGAAAGTTTAGGGTCGATTTTTTAAATCTTTAGTTTAGGTTTGTCTGAGGAATAAAAATTGCGATTCGAAAGCTCTTGTATAGAAAATATGTAAAACCCCATTTTTATTCTTCAGATAAAAAATATATAATGATACATATCTGTCGATTAAAAAAAACGGCTAAGTATTAGAAAAGTAAAACATCTGAACTTCTCAATAAAAAATTAATAAAAAAGAATGAGAAGAATTTAAAAGTAGTGAAATACTGACCTCATGAAAAGGCTTTCATACGTAAAGTAGGTTATGGCGACGACGAACATTGGGTAGATGAGGGGCAGCACGACGAGGAGACATAGGATGAGCGTTCCTATGAGTTTGAGGAAGGTGGGGAACGGCGCGCCGTACCGCCAGAGGGAGCGCACGTCGCACGCGAACTCCCGGGCCAGAACACGCACGCGACCCAGCCTCGACGCTGAGCGTAGCTGCTGGAGACACCAGTTACTAAATTGACTCCTGCTAGCTCTCAGCAATCCATTAAAACCGTTTTAGCGTACGGATCCATAAAGCCGCAATTATATTTAGCCCGCGCCGCGTGTCGCCACGCGTATGTAAGCTATCGGTTACCATACATTTAGTTTAAGATTGATTACATTAGTCCCGCCCCGCGTGTCGCTGAACCTGCTGACGCCACGTACTAAATGTATGGAACCGATAGCTTACCCACGCGTGGCGACACGCGGCGCGGGCTAAATATAATTGCGGCTTAAACATTCAGAGTGGAAAGGAAATCGTTTTGACGATGCCTTCTCTCTCTCGCAACATTTATTTGCTAAATCCTCGGAAATGATAATGGTGATGATGAAAATGAATAAATTTTGTTACGTTTGGGGCTAGGCTTTTGGCACAAATGGCTAAGTTACGCTAGACACTATGCCAATCATTGCTTAATTTCATACCTAATGTTGTAAACTAAAATAGAGATTATGTAAAAGAAATTAGCCTGTTCCAAAAGAGATAATAAAACCAAAATTCTAAGCCATGAGGCTTAGAATTTTTTCAACCATGTAGCAATATAGTCAAAGTCGGGATCAAATATCCACCTCACGGTCCACAGGAACGCTACTTCTTCCACACAACTTGACACAATAGACACTGAACACTTGTCTTCCAAGATTTGGAATAGCATAAACCTCTCCAAGGAGCGTTGGTCTCCGCCTTAGCATCGTTCCTTCTATCTATTAATTTATCTTTCTATCTCCTAGCATCTATCTATCTATGTCTATCTACTATAGGGACATGCTGATCATACTTCAACCATAAAAACTTTATTTGATCTGCGATATGGTTTCATGCTAATTTTCTTGACATTAAATTATTTGTGCAAGCAGCATTTTTACGTAGATGTTAAGTTCTTCTGTTGATTTGGAATTATCCATGGTTTTTTTATTTCAACTTGTAATTTTTTAAATTTTTTGTTACATAGCGACAGCTGGTTTTTTTTTTGGAAATTGACCTAAATTGACAGAATGACACCGCTGTTGACGCTTCAGTTGACAATTGACAAAAACGTTTTCCTTTATAGGTATATAAGAAGTATTTATGTGGCCGATTGCAATTACTATTGACACTCTTCGAAAACTCTCGTTTCACTCCTTTTGTAGAAGCCGATTTTGTAGATCGAGATTAACTGCCTGGCCTTTTCCTAGCTATGTTGGGGTCGGTTTCCAGTCTAACCGGATGCGGCTGAGTAGCAGTATTTTACATGGAGCGACTGCCTATCTGACCTCCACAACCTAGTTACTGGGTCATACGATACTCCTTGGTAAGACTGGTTGTCAGACTTTCGGGCTTCTGACGGCCCATAACGACTGTCAAAGATCCACGAATGTGTAAGGGACCTAACTAAGGACTAATTCAAATCAGTGGACTGTAGTTTTAAAGGTATAATCCAAATAGGTACAATATACAATTAGTGTCGATGCTTGTGAACCATATGGAGTGCGCGCGCGTGCCGTCGTCCGAGATCGAGAGGTGCGGCGTGCGGGACGCGGGCGGTCGGCCACTTCGCTACCGATCTCGGACGACGGCACGCGCGCGCACTCCATATGGTTCACAAGCATCGACACTAATTGTATATTGTACCTATTTGGATTATACCTTTAAAACTACAGTCCACTGATTTGAATTAGTCCTTAGTTAGGTCCCTTACATATGGTCCTTCGAGCCTCCATAAAGTCGCGTTTTGGTAAACCAAGATCGTCGGCTACTGGCGTTACGACTACGTTGGTGAACTTTGGACTCCTAGAAAATTTGAATTCGCTGCGTCACCGGAGCAACGGTTTTTACTAGCGAAGTCGATTACACAAGAAGAACCACGACTACACTACATTTCAAGTCTTGATAACGACGCCGGCGCTTATTACATCGACTGGATAGTACGATTACGCCGAGTCATCGCTTGGAAGGATTGTTGGACAGGTTTCTTGTGGATAAAGGTTCGGTATTGGGTGAGTTCGTTCCAATTTTTTCCCTTCTTTATCCTTTTCGAACAAATTTTAAGTGTTTTTATTCCGTTAAATTCAAATTATTTCCCGTTTTCACGTTCATATTTGAGTCAATACCTACGTGTTAATATTATACATAGCTGTCTCTTTCATTCTTATGCACTGCTTACGCTTGTGCGCTGCTATATTCCCAGGCTATTTACCGTTAATTGGGTGCATGATCAGCTGTGTGCGTTTATAATAAGTGTAACAGCTGAGCGGTCCGTGACATTCATCAAGGTCACGCGGCTATTCATTCACATTTTTTATGTGTTTTGTTCAAACTTAACTGGTCATTTCTTTACGAAACTTGCTACGCATAATCAATTAGCGTTAATATTACCAACTGCTTTTCTTACTGGATAACGCTATGGCCTCTTTAGACTTATTGTTGAGAAAGCGAAGTGCCATTAAGGCAAAGCTTACAAATTTCACAAATTACATGAATGTGCTTCTTAGTTGCAAAATTATTTCCGACATTCAACGCTTAGAGTTGGAGAGCCGTTTTAAAAAATTTGAAGCTACATACAACGAATTCGACAATTTACAGATAGACATCGAGGTGCTTTCGGATGATCCCGATGAGGCGTATGCAGAGAGGGCAAAGTTTGAAGACCGTTACCACGCACTCGCAGCGCAGGCGCACGGCCTGCTTGCTAGTAGCGAGAGCAATGATGGCGGGTCTGTAACAGGCTCGGTGAACAAACACTCAGGTGAATCGTTCCAACAACGTAACTTTATACGCTTACCTAAAATTGATTTGCCTAATTTTGATGGTGGTTATCAGTACTGGCTTGAGTATAGAGATACATATTTGTCACTAATCCATAATAGTAGTTGCATAGATGCCATTAGTAAGTTCCACTACCTACGTGCGTCGCTTCAAGGCGATGCTTTGGAAATAATAAAAAACATTGATTTTAAAGGTGATAATTATCAAATGGCGTGGAAGTTACTATGCGAACGCTTTGATAATAGTAGGCTTTTAGTAGACACCCACGTGAAGGCGTTGTTCAATGTTGAATGTATTACACAAGAATCATCTACTTCTTTGCGGCGTTTAATTGATCGAATTAATAAAAATATCAGAGCCCTTAATACAATGAATGAGCCCACGGACAATTGGGATACGTTGATTATTTATATGATGGCAATTAAACTAGATCCTATCACCAGCAGGGAATGGGAAGCTCATCGTAATACCATACCAACAAAACCAACAGTTTCTCAATTTTGTTCTTTTATTAGTAAAAAAGCTGATTTGTTGGAGACATTAGAACACAATAAAATCACACTTAATATAGAAAGTAATACTAACACTCATAACGACCAAGTAGAAAACAAACATAAATCATTAATAATAGCAACTAATCAAACCAATGATTCAAATCAAAAATATAAAACTAAATGTCCCTTATGTAATCAAAATCATCTATTATACACTTGTGAAGGGTTCCGAAAATTAAACGTAGAACAACGTATATTAAAGGTCAAAGAATTTAAAGTTTGTTTTAACTGTTTACGTAGTGGACATGTAACAAAGCGATGTAGATTAGCTCGTTGTAAATATTGTAAAGGTAGACATAATACCCTCTTACATGTAGAACAGACTACTAATGTCCAAGATCCTATGCCCAATAGTGTAGCATTGCCCACTGATGTTTCTGGAGGTGCTGCTCCATGCACCTCAGAAAATATCTCCTTGTCGAGTGACGCTCGGTCGCAACATACTACCTCTCATATTTTACTGTCCACAGCGTTGGTGAGAGTGGTGAACCACCGAGGCATCAAGAGCGACGCCAGGATCCTGCTCGATAACGGTAGCACGGCTAATTTTATTACGCAGAAACTATGTGATCAGCTAGGACTTCCTCGACGTAGCACGAGTTCCACGGTGACAGGTATAAACAGTCATACTACATTAAGTACGCAGTCTTGCAAACTAACCATTGAATCGTGCAGCGGCAGCTATAAGACAGATATAAATTGCTTCATATTACCTACAATTACCAAATTACTGCCGTCTACATTAGTCGACATAAGTAGCATTCCCATACCAGTAGATTTAAATTTGGCCGATCCGACATTCAATGTTCCATCAGAGATTGACATACTGGTTGGTGCTGAAATATTTTGGAATATTCTAGGCAATGCATCTATTAATTTAGGCAAAAATCAGCCCAAGTTACATGAGACAAAGCTTGGATGGATAGTATCAGGCTCTGTGGCTCTTCCAAAGCATCCATTCAAAAATACATATTCACATTTCTGTAATATGTCCATGAACGAGTTAAATAACAGCCTAAATAAGTTTTGGGAGCTCGATTCCGTTTCTTCTGAGCATTCCTTGTCACAGGAAGAACGAGCTTGCGAAGAAAGTTTTCGTGTTAACACTGTGCGTGATCAAAACGGGCAATTCATAGTTACAATGCCTCTTAAAAATGATCCCAGTGAGTTAGGCGAGTCCTATGAAATGGCTAAACGTCGTTTTTTATCTTTGGAACGTCGTTTCCAACGTGATCCTGCTTTTAAGGAAAGATATGTTGCATTCATCGAGGAGTACGTGAGCTTAGGGCATATGACTGTGAATAATTCAACAAGGAAACCTCATTCAGGTAACAAAACAGAGTATTTCTTGCCACATCATGGAGTCATCCGAGAATCCAGTACCACAACTAAGCTCAGGGTAGTCTTCGATGCATCAGCAGCGACTACTTCTGGAGTGTCGTTTAATGACATCCAAATGGTGGGGCCCACTGTCCAAGATGACCTCTTTTCTATATTGCTGCGTTTTCGTCAGCACAAGTTTGTTATTTCTGGTGACATAGAAAAGATGTATAGGGCCATTCAGGTAACACCATCACAACGTAACTTACAACAAATAATCTTTCGTGCTGACCCTAAGCTACCACTTCAAACGTACAGTCTTAACACTGTTACTTATGGTACAGCTTCCGCCCCTTATTTAGCTACTAAGAGCTTAGTCAGTCTAGCAACAACTGCCTCTAATGACATTGTAAAATCGTCCATTGAACGAGATTTTTACGTCGACGATTATCTGAGTGGTGGCGACTCGGTTTCCGAGGTGGTCCAGATGGGTAAAGAAGTTGCATCCATTTTAGCGTCAGCTAAGTTTCATTTGAGAAAGTGGCAATCTAATAGTTTAGACATTTTAACAGAAATAGCCGGTGTTTCAGGGCATTCTGGTAGGTTGAACTTGTCTGAAGATAGAAACGTGTCATCTAAAACGTTAGGCCTATATTGGCTATGTAACTCTGATTCTCTCGAGTTCTCAATATCAGTCGATACCAGCAAACCAATCACAAAGCGCCACATTTTATCGGTGATTAGCCAAATATTTGACCCATTAGGTCTGGTCGGTCCTTGCATCATCGAGGCTAAAATTATCATCCAAAGTCTATGGACGGCTAAGTGTGACTGGGACGAGCAAGTACCTGATAATATACATACCTCCTGGTTAATGTTCGTAAATAGTCTACCATGTTTAAATACCCTTAAAATACCCCGGTGGATTTCATGTGACAACTCAACTAATAATGAGATTCATGTGTTTACAGATGCATCCGAAAAGGCCTACGGTGCATGTATTTATATAAAGTCTAGTACTAAGGATGGGTTGGTAAGAGTACAGCTGTTGGTGTCAAAAAATCGTGTTGCACCAATCAAGCCAACAACCATCCCTAGACTTGAGTTGTGTGGGGCTTTATTAGGAGCAAGACTGTGTGTTAATGTACTGAATTCCTTCACCAAACCCGTTAGTAAATGTTACTTTTGGTGCGATTCGACAATAGTGTTAAGTTGGCTTTCCATGACACCCAATTTATTAAAACCTTTTGTCCGTAATCGCATTAATGAAATACAAGAATGCACTATAGGGCACACGTGGAGCTACGTGCCGTCGAAGGAGAATCCGGCGGATCTTGTTTCTCGCGGGCTGAAGGCTGACCTTATCAGCGAGTGTTCCTTATGGTGGTCAGGTCCTCAGTTTTTGTTAAATGATGAAAAATATTGGCCAAAAATGCCCAATGACAACTTGAAACAAGATCTACCTGAAATTGTATCATCACATTTTACTGATCACGCATCCCATCATCAATCATACAATAATTTAAGTTCAAATCATTTGTCACATCATAACAATAATCATTTACTCATTAAATCACTTATTCACAAATATTCCAATTATAATCATTTACAAAGAGTCGTCGCTTATATACTAAGATTTGTTTACAATTTAAAACATAAACACAATAAATTCCTTGGTTCCCTTTCCTGTGAAGAACTTACAAATTCTACAAATTTTATTTTACGTCACGCTCAAATGGATATGTTTCCTAATGAGTATAATTTACTGCAATCAGGAAAGTCTTTACCAAAAAAGAATAGGCTTATTTCTTTGAGTCCCTTTGCAGATTCGAATGGTCTCATACGCGTAGGAGGGAGACTTGACAACTCACCTTATGATTATAATGTCAAGCACCCGGTGTTATTATGTGGTAAGCACCATATAACTAAAATAATATTTCATAAATATCATCTCGACTGCTTACACGCCGGCCCTCAGCTGCTCTTGGCAAATATACGCCAAATGTATTGGCCTCTTGGCGGTAGAAATCTTTCCAAATGTATTGTTAAAAAATGCATCAAATGTTTCAAATACAAGTGTCAAACTGTGCAACCTACAATGGGTCAGTTGCCCTCTTCAAGGACACATTTAGAACACCCATTTTTAAACTGTAGTGTGGATTATGCTGGGCCAGTGCTGATAGCTGATCGCAAAGGGCGAGGGTGCAGGCTTATAAAGGCGTACCTGTGTATTTTTGTTTGCCTTGCCGTTAAGGCTATTCACATCGAGCTTGTTACAGACCTGACGAAAGAAGCCTACATGGCTGCCTTGAACCGTTTTGTGGCTCGTCGTGGTAAACCCGAAAGCATCTTGTCCGACAATGGGACAAACTTTATAGGTACTTGCAATGAGCTACGTAAGTTTTTACAAGATCCAAATCTCGCGCCTGTAGTTGCTCAACAAGGCATCAAATTTTCTTTTGCGCCTCCATACTCCCCCCACTTCAACGGCATTGCCGAAGCCGCCGTCAAATCTACCAAACATCACTTAAAGCGACTTTTAGGTTTAACGCACTTCACATACGAGGAGATGGCCACGTGCTTGACTCAAATAGAGGCCGTCTTAAATTCCCGTCCTCTTACCCCTCTTTCCACTGATCCTCTAGATTTCTCCGTTCTTACTCCTGGACACTTCATAATTGGGCGACCACTAATATCTGTTCCGCATCCACAGGTTACTGATTTCAACCTCGGGCGACTGGAGCGCTACCAAAGAGTGGAGCACATTAAGCAACATTTTTGGAACCGTTTTCAATTAGAATATGTTTCTCTGCTCCAGCAAAAAACTAAATGGACAGCGTCAACAGGCCAACTTTCAGTGGGAGCTCTGGTTCTCATCAAAGAGAAAGGCCAACCGCCCTTGGTGTGGCCACTGGGGCGTGTCATCAAGGTCTTCCCTGGCTGCGACGGGACCACACGGGTCGTGGAGCTGAAGACGAAGAGAGGAACGGTGCTGCGGGCTTACAACAACGTCTGCCCACTTCCTCTCACTTGAATGCTTCAACCCGGGGAGGATGTTCGGGCGCCTCCGGCAATCTTCGGCTGCTTTCGTGAGACAACGGAAGGCGGCGAGCGGCGGCGAGAGGTGCGGCGTGCGGGACGCGGGCGGTCGGCCACTTCGCTACCGATCTCGGACGACGCACCTCTCGCCGCCGCTCGCCGCCTTCCGTTGTCTCACGAAAGCAGCCGAAGATTGCCGGAGGCGCCCGAACAAATGACATGCTTTATGCTTTCCGAGGCACTGAGGGGTCTTGGTATGTTAAGATGGTCACCGACAAAGACTACAATATGATGTGGTCACCCATCCACAGACCAACGTGCAACCCGTGCGGCTGTTATTTACTTAGCCACAAGCCCCTTGTAGATTCGACGTGATATGTGTTTCTGCCATGAATAATCATCTTTAAGCGAATTGGGACGCTGCTGACGTTCATCGTAATACTAACTGATTAGGTACGATGATCGTCAGGATTACCTTCGTAAAAGAGATCGAAGATTACATTTCGTAAGATTAGTCATCATCACAGAATTCGTAGAGTGCAAGAGATAACTAAACAACCTTGAGCTGTTGTTCAATAGAAGATTATCGGAACACACACGATATCAAATTACAGATGGTGATAACTTTTAGACATGAAGTTGAGTCCAAAAGTTCAAAAATCTGTATTAGAAAAATCTTATTACCTCAAAAATGGTTATATTACGTCAAAAATGGGGATTTTGAGATGTAGGAAGAAGAGTCAGGGTGAGAAGGCGCAATTCGACATGCAACAACGAAGTTGCAAGCAAAAGAAAAATGTTGGGCAAGGATTATACACGGAATAAATTCCTTGCTAACTAACCCCGATAGGAAGAAAGTTTTTATAACTAAGCCGTATAGTTTTTTCTAAGCTGTTATTAATAACGACACTAATCCTCCGTCAATGAATGCGAAATTTTGCTAAAGGATGAAAGAGTTTTCATCCTTTAGCAAAATTTCACATTCATTGACGAATTGCTCAATAATGAACCTACAGGAAAAAAAAAACTGGGTGGTCGATTCTGTTAGAATCTCACCGTGAGAAGTTAGGTGAAGTGAGCTGTCATTCCATCTAATGCTAGGGATTGACACTATGACAGTTCACTTTAAGCTCACTTCACCCGAGTTATCACGGTGAGATTTTTACAGAATAGCACTACAGTGCGTAACCATGAATTCAATGTATGGATTTGTTTTTTATGATCGATGCAAAATTTCTACGCTGGGGAGTCTAGAATCATACTGAATTCATGGTTACAGTTTGCGCACTGGTAATTTTTTTTCCTGTATGTTCTTTGCTAATGGAACAATGAATGCTATCTATCTTACTTGTTGGCTTGCTATATTAATACATGTATATGTTACCGGCCAAACCCGATTTTAGGATTAACTAGTTTCGCCTAGGCCCTTATTCTCATTCACTCGCTCTTGCTTCTTATGTCGACGGAGCCCCGCTTCGCGATGCTCCTATTTCTGTGTAAAGGGTTTAAAGTAACTAACCTAACCTCGGCCTGGGGGTGCCCTTCGCTAGTTCTTGCATCCTACTACGTCGTCTATCGACCGATCGCAACCATGCAACCCGTGTAGGGAGAACTGGTTTGGCCTAGGGGAAACTAGTTGATCCTAAAATCGGGTTTGGCCGGTAACATGGCTACTTTTTATGTATTGCGCAAATTTTCACAGGATGTTCTACTCATGAATATGAACAACTTTCACTATGGGTTCAACTCTGAAATCACGAAAAAAAATCAGCTGTTTCATACAAAAGTTCAATACCTACTCGACCAAAATGTATGAAACAGCTGATTTTTTTTTCGTGATTTCAGTGTTGAACCCATAGTGAAAGTTGTTCATATTCATGTGAAGAACATCCTGTGAAAATTTGCGCAATGCATAAAAAATTATCCTGTATATCATAGGTATAAATAAATTGCTATTGAACAATATGCATGACTAGAAATGACAATCAATAATGCTCTTTTTGTTGTAAATAGCCTCGTGCGCCAATCAATCAATAGTGCAGTAATTATGAGATTTGTATTCTTTTATTGTAATGGCGCCACTGGTAGTTAATACAAGTAGGTTGTTTATGTATTTAGTTCTGGCTGCAACTGTAGGTAAGGTATGTACTAGCATTCGTAGCACAGTAGTGGGTAAACTTAGGGCACAATAGGTACTGGTAGGTATGTGTTGCCGTAAAACTTAACTTTAATTGAGGCCAGTATCAGCCATATGTGATCCCTAACCACCGATTCCAGCGTGACCCGGTGCTACAGGCACGGAAATATCCTCTCAAACTCTAATCCTCTAAAGTAGACTGGCTTTCAAAATACACTTAAAATGTCTAAGACCGCGTCCTAACCGTCTAGCTAGTCGCGGTTTGAACGTTATAATGTATATAAACGATCACGTCGATCGCGAACTCGTGCGATGGTTTTCGGTTAGAACGCGGGTTAAGGAATGCACGAACATATTACAACACTGTATTTATAACTGTCTTGTATGGCAACTCATCGTTTTTTAATGTTGTTAGACAATGTGTAACTGAATTAATGCAGATTATGAAAGCAGTTTGTTCAAAATCGTTTACTGAATCGATTTCTGTAATTTTTAAAATATGTAATTTTTTTATCTTAAAAATAATGAAAACTACGTAAATTACAGTCCCTTCTGTTGTACAGTCAAAACAAAAGTTTGTTTTAATCGTATAATACATGTGCGACTGTGTGCATGCGTAGATTTGTAATGTGACCCAGATTGTTTACATCAATCAGTATATCTAATTTAATGAATAAACAATGTTTTATATATACTTAATAGTAAAAAAATTGTGTGTAGGTATATTATGATTATCATCATCATCATTATCAGCCTACAATGTGAGAGGGAGTGGGCCGTAATCCAGTACGCGGGCCCAGTGCGGGTTGGTAGATGTCACATGTCTTCGAATTTTTGGTTCTAGGACATGCCTGTTTCCTGATGATGTTTTCCTTCACCGTTTTGCGAGCAGTGGTTATGAAATAATTTACACAAAGTAAAGCGCCTATCTAGGTTCGAACCTACGACCTACTCGTAAGTCGCGGCCGATACCACTGGGCCACCACTACCTACTCTTGACAAATTTTATAATATAACTAGCGTTCGCGTGAAATTTCACCCTCTTAGGGGTGGAATTTCGAAAAACCCTTTCTTATTGGATACCTACTCTTCACAAAGAACACACCGTCTAAATTTCATGTCTCTAGGACCTGCGGTTTAGGCTGTGCGTTGATATATCAGTCAGTCAGTCAGGACTTTGAATTTTATATATTTAAGAAGAAGAAGATGAATTTTATATATTTAAGAGATATTCTAATTGGGGTATTTGGTGGAGTGCGGACATGTTGTATCTAAGGCAAACAATCCGATGGGTCCATTTGTTGGCGCCGACACCGCCTCACAGACATAATACGTATGTAAAACCAGGGACTTCGCATTGCGTTATCTTCCTAAAATGAAAAATCACGCGGTAATTGATTATTAGCGGCTAACCATCCATTTAGTCCATTATGTTTTAATTAACCGGCTCTGCCTAAGGCTGATATGCAGTAATCTGACTAGGTAATACATAAACAGATAGTTTTGTTTTTATTTAATCAGGAACTTTTATAATCGCAATGCGTATGACATCATCATCATCTATCTATACTACCTAATAATCTTTATAGTAATAACAAAGTTTGTTTGTTGTTTTTGTTTGTTGGTTTGAACGCTACTCTCTGGAACTACCCGTCGGATTTGAAGAAATCTTTTTGCATTTGATAGCCCAATTCTTGAGGAAGAGGGTATGCTGGAGCCTTTATATAAGAGTCGGGGAAATAAGAAATTTCAAGCGGCCGAAGTCCCGGGCAGACCCTATATCAGAATTAACAAATGAAAGTCTAATGAAACATGGACTGTCACTAGACCTTGTTTCATATTTATATCGACATTTGTTACGAATAATTGTTATAAAATATTAAAAAGCCGCAATACAATAGCAGTGAGGCCGATAATTGTGATCTATAAATAGCAGATGATGATAAAATAGCTTAGTTTTTGCGTCGCTTCTGTTCGAGTGCTCGGTGCACGGTGTGCCTACAGACAGTAGTGCTATAATTGAGGTCGATAGAGTGTTTGCTCTTACGAATAATGTCAGGCGCTGTTTTATATTAAGAGGTTTCTTATTATAAAACAGAACAAAGTACGACGGCTGTAGATTTTCTAGAAGGAACGGTAGAGACAATAAAGTTTAGGTAACATGCCGATTATAGTTTTCTAAAAATACGCGCTCCGAGACCCTTCTGAAAAAAGTATAATCTCCAAGCAATTATTATAAGACTAGCTGCGCCCCGCGGTTTCACCCGCGTAAATGTCGATCCCGTGGGAATATCGGGATAAAAAGTAGCTGTCTATATGTTAATCCAGGATATCAGCTACCTCCATACCAAATTTTAGCAAAATCGGTCCAGCCGTTTGAGCGTGAAGAAGTAACAAACATATAACACACTCACACACACCCCCACTCACAAACTTTCGCCTTTATAATATTAGTGTGATTTAGCATGCGTCTCTCTCGTAGTTTTACTTTGTTTCACAATTAATTTAAGAACAAAACAGACCTTATCTAATTCGAATTTGGACAATAGCATGCCCAATCCACAATTAAACAACTGAAAAGACTTGCCGACAACATAAAAATATATTTAGCAAGCATTGTAGTTGCGGCGTGAGTAAATACCTTGTATGTGTTCAAACATACAGGCTATGTATGTATACGAAGACTCCATTACATTTTTTTTTCACAACTCCTTCAATATAGGTATCAATCAAATGCAAGGGCTTAACAAGTAATGTACACTATAGATATTGAAAGGGAATGAGGAATATTAATTAACGAAATGAAAATTAAATACCTACTTGAAATTTTTTTTCTCGTCTGATCAAGGCCCTAGATTGATGAGGAAAGTGGAGTGATTACTGATGACTGGTACCTACGACCACTGAGTTTGACCATTTTTTACGAATGGAATTATCCTACGTAACAAATGTATTTCTACATCAGATAGTGTCGCAGACCCATTCATTAAACTACTTAGATCTGAAATACCTTACTATATCGAAATACTTGTTTGAAAGTTGAATAACTAAAGAAAGAACTATAAAAGGATATATAAAACAAAAAATCTGTTTAGTCTTAAAAATGATTAAAAACCTGATTAAACACCAAATTACCTGAATCTTAAAACGCAATTAAATTAAAATAAAAAAATTAAGGAGTCCCCACAAAAAGCATGAAATAAAAAATTTAATAAAAATAAAAAAACCCCCGACACAAAACAAAAAAAAATTAAGGAATCCCTACAAAAAGCATGAAATAAAGAAATACATTAAAAATTTAAAAACCCCCGACACAAAATAATAAAAAAATTAAGGAATTTTTTTTTTTTTGGTATTATTAATTAATGTTTTCTTTAAATCAATTAGTAGGTAGTAAAGATAAAAAGCTATATGACTAGTTAATTAGTTATTAGGTATTATACAAACAATCATGTAGTCACCTACATTACAAAAATATCAAAATATATTAGAATGTAAACAATTTAAGTTGTGATAAACAATCGTCCATTTGTTTGTACATTCCAAGTACGGACGCCAGCAGGTCAACCTACCCGAAACTGTCAGATTTTCCCAATCAACCTTGAACCTTATGTTTTAGCAATAAAGTCGAAAATCTATTAAAGAAATCTGACAGATTGTAGTAACTTGATGTGCTGGCGTCTGTACCTATAAGCTAGCTAAATATATTTGTGATAAGGATACATTCACGTCATGGGCTGGGTTCAAACTCCGTTCGACCTTTCGTTCACGTGGTGTCGACACCCGGATCTGCCTCAGTTTCCAATATTAGGCTGAAACTGCAGAATATTACAATGGTCAACAAGATGGTGCATGCAAAGATTCAGCTTATTCCGAGGATCCTCTTGTTTTTGGCCTGACTTGAGACTTGGTGTAAGACATTGAAGCGGAAACTGTTACCTACATGACGTCGGTTATAAAAAAAACCTGCTGTTACAAACATTTTGACTGTGTAGGTAGGTCTCGCACCTTTGTATGAAATGCATTTTTTTTATAGTTTTCGTAACGGACGAATATTTCTACGCTTTGGGGTCTTCATGAGCTCACCGTGTGGACACTTAGATATTTTAATGTGAATTTTGTTCCAGATTTAGGTATTACCTACAGTGTGTCGTTCCACTCACTTTCGAACCATCACAAGAACGACTGAAGCTGTGGCGAGACAGTGCTTCCTTACCCAAAAAATACGTCCCACCCGCTGTAGACCTCCTACCTGGACATGAGTTGCCTTGGGTAACCTGGAAGTCTTTAAACAGACTCCGGACCCAGGTTAGCCGAAGCAAGGAAAACCTGTTCAGGTGGCGATTCATAGACGACTCCGCCTTGGAGAAAAACATATGGGGATCCTGCCGTTTTGCCGAAAAGATTTTGCCAAAATTTCACTACCCAAACAAATTTTCGCAACCTTTTATTATACCAATGCAATGATTGGAATAATTTTAGTATGCACATTTTCATTTGGTCAAATTTTTACTTGGCAGAATATTATTAAGGATAATGTCATTTAGGCATTTGGCCTTTAATCAAATGATTTATCACGGCAAACAATCTTTAGACAATAAACGTTTGGTCAAACGATTTGTTATGACAAAAAATATAAAGGCATAAATAAGATTTTTTGGGAATTAAATAATGAAAAAATGCAATTTTATTTTAAAATAATCATTTATTTAATACAAAATATTTGTAACTTACTATTTTATTTTTTTTGCAATGGACATTATCGAGAACCGAATTAGTTACGAGGTTTATTATTAAAAAAAAAATGCTTAGGTTAGGTTAAAACTGTGACCTCCTACGCACGAGCCGAGCGAGCGAAGCGAGCGGCGCCGCGGTAGCGGCCGGCGAGTGCCAGAAACGACTAGATTATATAGAAAAAAAAAATATGGAAAAAAGAGATTATTTTTAGCAGGCTATCGAGAACCGAATAAGTTAGACGAGGTTAATTTAAAAAAAAAAATGCTCAGGTTAGGTCAGGTTAAAACTGTGACCTCCTATGCACGAGCCGAGCGAGCGAAGCGAGCGGTGCCGCGGTAGCGGCCGGCGAGTGCCAGAAACGACTAGATTATATAGAAAAAAAAATATGGAAAAAAGAGATTATTTTTAGCAGGCTATCGAGAACCGAATAAGTTAGACGAGGTTAATTATTTATTAAAAATGCTTAGGTTAGGTTAGGTTAAAACTGTGGCCAGAAACGACTAGATTATATAGAAAAAAAAAATGGAAAAAAAGTCTACCCGAAACTGAACTAGTTAGACGAGATTAATTATTTTAAAAAATACTACCAGAATACTTAATATTATTATTACATGTTTAGAATTTGTCCCAAGTGGAAAAAACGCCCTTGTAATAAAACGTCTTCAAAGTTAGATCTTATGCTTGAAATGGCTGCCTTAAAACTGCGAAAACTGACGATACTAAATATTTGGCAAATGTAATTTTGCGTAAAATGAGTTAATCCAACTGAAATACACACATCAAAAGTGTCTAGGGATCAAGCATTTTTATGCGGATTTCTTGAGATTGAGATGTGGCTTTGTAATAAATTTATGATTTTATAAATTTATATGGATCCTTTTTGGTGCATTTCATAATTTGAATCAGGAACTGTGAATCAAATTCGAGTAAAAGATGAAAATCAGCTGTCAATATTTTCCTTATAAAAACATACAACGCATTGAAGACATTATTAGTGCTACTGTTTCCCTACTACTGATTAAAACCAACGTTATTATGGAGCGGCGACGTCATTTTAAGCAGGGAAGAAATGCTCAGAGCCGTGGGAATGATAGAAGCTGGTTCCCGGCAACGTACTGTGGCTTTAGCTCTGAATACAAGTCAGAGTGTTATCAGTCGACTTTGGACACGTTACCGAAGCACTGGTACCGTGGCTGAGCGCCATGGAGGACGGTATCGCTGCACCACACGGAGACAAGACCGATACATTCAAATCTTAACTCGAAGAGCTCCAACAATAACCGCCATGATGTTAGCCGTGAGGCTTCATCACTCTTCAGGGAACTTAATTAGCGACCAAACAGTCAGAAACCGCTTGCATGAAGTGAACCTTCATTCCCGAAGACCGCTACGGGTACCACCTATAGCAATGCACAATCGTAGGATTCGATATCAATGGGCTCTTGAACACAGAAATTGGGCAGAAGAACAATGGCGTTTCGTGTGCTTTTCTGATGAGTCTCGTTTTGGTATGAGACCGGATACAAGACGTATACGACACTGGAGAACCCCTGGACGCCAACAGCGATTAAAATCCTGCCAGGAAGTCCATCCTTATAGTGGTGGAACCATCATGGTATGGGCGGGTATTTGGATCGGCGGAAGAACTGAGTTGATTTGGATCAGAGGCAACCTCAACGCTCAAATTTATGCTGAGACGATTGTATCAGACGTCATCGTTCCTCTACAAGTGCAAATCGGTCCCTTATTTCAGTTAATGCATGATAATGCACGACCGCACACCGCAAGAGTTGTAAGACAGACTCTCGCCGCAGCTAACATCAATGTCCTGCCCTGGCCTGCTCAGTCGCCAGACTTGAACCCGATTGAGCATGCATGGGATATGCTACAGAGAAGAGCTCTGCCGAATATGGAGGGTATCCAGTCGCAAGAAGACCTTTTTTTGTTGTTGCAACGAACATGGGCGGCCATTCCACAGCGTGATTTGGATGAACTCATTTTGAGTATGCCAAACCGATGTTCTTGTGTTGTTAGTGTTCGCGGTAGAAACACGGATTATTAATTGTTTAAGTCACCCAATAAAATTTTAAAGAAAACTGTTATTTCAGTCTTTTTTTCGAACTTTTGTGTTAGTGGTTCAAATGTCAAAAATCCCTTTATTAGGAAAATGGCAAATTTCTTTATTAATGCAAAGGTGACTTGGTTTATCGTTACTGTGACAAACGGAAACACTTTATTTGATGAATCCTTAAAGAAAATTTTAATTAATATCAATCAGGAGAAAAGTTATTGCAAAAATATATGTTGATCCCTAGACACTTTTGATGTGTGTATTTGACTAAATAAAAATTGGTAAAAGTACTAGTTGGTAAACAAGGTATTGTTTAAACGTTCACTTGCCAAACATTAGGTTTGGGTTACAATTATTTGTGAAGAGATTTTTTGCTAAGTAATAATTTGGCAAATGAAATTATGCGGAAAATTGTTTGGGAAGTGATAATTTGTCAAAATCTTTTCGGCAAAACAAGCGAGACCCAAACATATGATTGTACGGAACCATCGGTGCGCGAGTGCGATTCGCTCTTGCCCGGTTTTTTGCTATATATGCATTTTTTGACATATTTTTAAATCATCGAAGTATCATGTGTCATAGGTATTATTTTACCGAACTATATTTCGCCGCTTTACAAAATAATTTTTTGCTATTGGCCGAAGCCTTTTTTTTTTTTTTTTTTTTTGCGGATGGGAAATCATCAAATGACCGCTCTGGGTGGAGCGGAAGGGAGTGTCAGACTCTTACTGACTAAAACCCACCCGTGTTCCTTCCTTAGCCCTTTATGTTCCGGGCCAGCGGTAACCCTTTCGGACAATCCCGCTGACCCGGCAGGCTTCGGCCCTATGGGGCCCCTCCTCGATGCTGACATCTCTTTGAGGCGCGCGTGGAACACGTACGCGCCGTCCGGCACGGGCCTGGTCCTGATCGGACGGTGAGCTACCCATTACTCTCCGCCCACAGGCCCGCGCCTACGGTGGCCGAGAGTCGTCGCGCGGCTCCCGACGCCCGGAGCGTCTCCCGCGGCGGCTGGGACGGGAGGCTCTCTCCCTGAGCCGTCCCGCCACCTCCTTCGCTAGCATGACTGCTTCGCAGAAGGAGGTGACTGCCTCCCACTCCCTCTCGCCCCGGACCATGGCTTGCACCAGGGCCGGGCGCGAGAGGTCGCCGCCGCTGCCGATCGCCTCTACGAGGACACGGCGGTGCTCCGCCCAAGCGGGGCAGACCTCCACCGTGTGCTCCACCGTGTCCTCTGGGCGATCCTGGCAATGGTGACACCCGGGCCGAAGCCTCTTTTGAACTTTTTTCATTTGCCTAATGATTTATTTGCCATATTTTCACCACACCGAAACAACATTTTGCGGAATATTATTTGGTCACAAATATATTATAGCCGGTTACTTGGGATCCTGCCGTTTTGCCTAAAAGATTTTGGCAAAATTTCATTATCCAAATAAATAGCAACCTTTTTTTATAGATACTAATGCAATATTTGGAATGATTTTAGTACCTACGCACATTTTTATTTGTTAAAATTTTCACTCGTCAGAATATTGCCAAGGATAATTATGTCATTAAGGCATTTGGTCTAGGAATCGATCCCTTTTCCGAATTATTTTTGGTTGAATTTCATTTTACCGAAAACTATTGACCGACGTCTTTTTGCTATATGCATTATTTGACATATTTTTAGATCATCGAAGTATCATGTGTCATAGGTATTATTTTACCGAACTATATTTCGCCAATTTACAAAATGTTTTTTTGCTATTGGCCGAAGCCTCTTTTGAACTTTTTTCATTTGCCAAATGATTTATTTGCCATATTTTCACCACGCCGAAACAACATTTTACGGAATATTATCTGGTCACAAATATATAGCCGGTTACTTGGGATCCTGCCGTTTTGGCTAAAAGATTTTGGCAAAATTTCATTATCCAAACAAATTTTAGCAACCTTTTTGTACCCATGCAATATTTGGAATGATTTTAGTTTTTAGTACGAACATTTTCATTTGGACAACATTTTTCACACATTTTTCACTCGGCAGAATATTACCAAGGATAATTATGTCATTAAGGCATTTGGTCCTTAATCAAATTATTTATTACAGCAAACAATATTTAGACAATAAACATTTAGTCAAATGATTTGTTATGAAAAAAGAATATATAGGTAGACAAATATTTGACCGAATTTCATTTCACCTAAAACTTTTCAACTATTTTCGTTTCGTTTTTTTTTACTTCATCGAAGTCACGTCTGCCTCAGTCTGTATCAGTTGATCATTATCAATTCGATTTTTTTCGTTACTCCGACGTTTCATTTGATCGAAAAACTTTTTACCGAAGTTACACTTACCCGAAATAACATTTGTTCGAAGTATTATGTTTCCGAACATTAATTATACCACTGTTTTAATTACCATATTTTCATTTCACCAAACGCCTAGAAAGTTTGTGCACACTATTTCATCTATCAGCATGCAAACAAGGATGCTTGCTTCAAGCATGCTGCATGCAAGCAGGCATGCAGCATGCAAGAAGGCATGCAGCGTGCAAGCAGGCATGCAGTTGCAAACAAGCATGCAGCTTGCAAGCAAGCATGCAGCGTGCAAACAAGCATGCAACATGCAAGCAGGCATGCAACATGCAGCATCTCTTGTTGATAGCAGCTCTTGTATTCAATGTCGACGGAGCCCCCCTTTGCGGGGCCCCTATTTCTGTGAAGAGGGTTTAAAGTAACCTAACAAAACCGAACCTCGGGGTGCCCTTCGCTTGTTCTTGCATCCTACGTCGACATAGAATTTGTTTGGATAATGAAATTTTGCCAAAATCTTTTTGCCAAAACGGCAGGATCCAAGTAACCGGCTATATACATATTTGTGACCAAATAATATTCCGTAAAATGTTGTTTCGGTGTAGTGAAAATATGGAAAATAAATCATTTGGCAAATGAAAAGATTTCAAAAGAGGCTTCGGCCAATAGCAAAAAATTATTTTGTAAATCGGCGAAATATAGTTCGGTAAAATAATACCTATGACACATGATACTTCGATGATCTTAAAAAAATTAATGTCAAATAATGCATATAGCAAAAAACCGGGCAAGAGCGAATCACACTCAGTTATGAAGACATAAATAGAAACACAAATAACTCGATTTAGCTTTTACGTAATTATCAGTTGATGCCACAACAAAGGCTAGACGAAGCTATTATTAACAGTCGACTGATAAGGAGGTGTTAAGTTCATAATTCACTCCGTTGAACCATTGCAGTTTTAAGTGCAGAGGGTTCACTGCACTTAAAATAAAACAAAACAAGGTAAAATTTAGAAGCATTCTTAATAGGCATATGCCTGAAAATAGAAGTAAAAGATCGGGTTTAGTTTCTTTGTCACTCATGATATAGTACACGTCAAATCCATGCTCATACGAATCATCGGGCCCTTAACATCACGTGGCGAGGAATTAAGGTTGAACATTGCTCAAACCAAAAATACCTTGGATGCACTAATGTATCGCACTGCTACAAAACGAAGCAGGAGGTCGGGACTCGGGACCCGTAATAATCTGTATAACAAGTTGTTATCAGTCTGTTAAAATACAGGTGAAATGAATTTTACTAAAAATACAGGATGAAATGAATTTTACGAAAGTACGAATTTCACGCGGACGAAGTCGCAGGCAAAGTGCTAGTAATTTATATGGCAAAACAACGTTTGCCGGGTCAGCTAATAAATAAATAAAATTAAAATAATTTTTACTACTATCACTTTGGTACAGTCGGCCCCAAAAAGATGTATACGCGGACAAGGAACCATTTTATTGTCTACAACCATTGTTCCGTAACATTGTATCCACCGTATAGGTACAAACAAAACTAGATGAGGTCGGCGTTTCATATTTGACTACTCTGAGAAGAATGGCCGAAACTAACTCAGAGTTCACAGACCACAGTCTCTTTTAAAGTCCAGTCATAATCTTGTTCAGATCATGTGAAGACCATGTAGGTAGATTGGTGTCTGAAATGGTATTTTGAGGAAAAAACCACACAGATTGAGTGGACCTGTCCAGTCACAGTCAGTGTACGCATTTGTCAGTAATCGTGCAGCTCAATACTATGTTTCGTACCTATACGGTTGCTACAATTTTGTGGAACAATGGTTGTAGACAATAAAATGGTTCCTTGTCCGTGTATACATCTTTTTGGGGCAGACTGTACATAGTAGAACTTTGATATTTATATTATACTAGCTGTGCCCGCGACTTCGTTCGCATGGATGTCGGAACACAATAATGTGTCGCTTAGGAAAGGTGTAAAAGGAAAAATCTTCCGATCTTGTCTGGTAACGCTTCCCTTGCCTGGGGTTCTCAACCGTAGCCCTTTCGACTGCACAGCAGTCACTGCGTCTTCAGGGTTCATAATGACAATACGACGAAGTGTCACTTTGATTTTTGAGGATAAATAAAAATTAAAGCGCCTGCTCGTCTGACCAAATAGCCATATTATGTCCATTTTATTTTGCATTTGTTTTAAGTTAGACCGGAATAAATCGTAAAATCATACCACCATTTTATCTAAAGTATATCTGAGATTAGTAGGTGAAGTTTGAAGTTAGTTTTTATAAGCCTTGTCTTCTTCTCTGCAGCTCTGCGATAAATTTAGAAATTCTTAACTTGGTATTGTAGATATCTTACATATCAATATTAAGACTTTATCATAGCGTCGAGATATCTAGAAGATAAAAAGAAGAATACATCAATGGTGTTACTCTTAAATCTTACCTACTGAAGTTTATCTGAAAAGTAGTTTGAAGTCTTTCTTAACTTATTCTGTAAACCTGTGCCCACATTTGCTAAGTCTCTCTTGGTGGATAGCCATAAGATACCTTGAGGACACGTCGGAAATGCACCATATCGACATGGTGCATTTCCGACGTTTGGCCCCCAAACTGGAACGGGCCGGGGCCGCCATGGGATCTGGAGGCAATAGTCCTCGCGCGCCTGTATGAGTGGCGCGCGGAGGCACTACGCCGGGGGGAGAATCCGCTTCCGCGGCAAATCGGTGCGGAGCGGACAGATCTCCGGCGCGATCTCATGGCGGCATGGAAAGAGCGACTGTCGCTACCCAGCGCAGGGCACGACGCGATAGCGGCGATAAGACCCCTCTTTAAGGAGTGGCTAGAGAGGCGCCACGGCGCCCTCACCTACCGCCTGACACAGGTCCTCACCGGACACGGAAGTTTCGGGAGGTTCCTGCACATCATCAGGCGGGAAGAAACGCCCGGGTGTCACCATTGCTAGGATCGCCCAGAGGACACGGTGGAGGTCTGCCCCGCTTGTGCGGAGCACCGCCGTGTCCTCGTAGAGGCGATCGGCAGCGGCGGCGACCTCTCGCGTCCGGCCCTGGTGCAAGCCATGGTCCGGGGCGAGAGGGAGTGGGAGGCAGTCACCTCCTTCTGCGAAGCAGTCATGGAGGTGGCGGGATGGCTCAGGGAGAGAGCCTCCCGTCCCAGCCACCGTGGGAGACGCTCCGGGCGTCGGGAGCCGCGTGACGACTCCCAGCCACCGTAGACGCGGGCCTGCGGGCGGAGAGTAACGGGTAGCTGGGTTTTAGTCAGTAAGAGTCTGACACTCCCTTCCGTCGGCGGAGGGCGGACAACGTCCTCTTCCAGCCCCCCTAAACGGGTCCAGGGGCGACGAATTCGGGGACGTCTATCACCGCCAACACATCAGGACTTGAGCTGGCGGCGCGTAGTGTTCCACGCGCGCCTCTTTGACGTCACCAGTCGGGGGTTGCGGAAGGATCGTACGGTCCCGCAACCCCCGGCGTAGGTGTGAGACGGAACACTGGGGTGATTTTTAGTCAGTAAGAGCCTGACAGACCTCGCCGCCCGCCCCAGGGCGGCGGACATCCTTGAAGATTTTCCTCCCCGGAAACAAAAAAAAAGGGTGTGATAAATCAACAGCCCGTCTGGAGGTGTGCGTTGAAGCGTTATCATGGTAAAGAAATTTTAAAAAAATCGAGAAAAAAGGCAAAAAACTATGAAAGTATGATAATTATGATCTTAAAACCTTATGTCACTAAGAAAATGCTTCTCTGTTAACAATGTTAGAAAGGTTGCTTGCCCCTCGAAAGAGCTCCTACATAAAGTTGCCCGAGTGTGTGTTTGTTTCGGCCTTTCTTCTCAGAGTAGTCAGATAGGAAACGCCGACTTAATTTAGTTTAAAAAAAAACATGATTGACGTGTAAAAGTGTTTGTACAAACCTACTTACAAAAATAAAATCATTTATCATTGCAATCTTTATCACTCAGAACACCACATCACATAATATTATCTTACATTATCCTCACTTTTTATTTGAAATTCTTTTAGCGCCACTAATCAACCAACAATCGAAAGCGATTAATATTATAATTATGTAATCATTATCATTACTTTTTCAAATAACACAGGCAGAAGTGACTGTGATAGTCATCTTATAGGTAAGCCTGCATGACGTGATTATTCACATAATAATGTTATAAACACAATAATTATGTTTTCGTTAGTACTATAAAGCGCCAATAGATGTCATTACGTGTATCCAACTTACGTAATGAAAGTTGTTGTAGAATACTTTAAATTGATTATATCTTTTGATACAGTGAAGCGATTGCGATGAAACCAAAACTAATCACTACTCCGAGTTCTACACTATATTTGAGTATAAAAATTAACCATATTGGTTTGGTACTTTTTACGTTGAACCTGTTCAAATCAAATTTTGTCACATCCAAACAGACAAACAGACAAAAATTCTAAAAATTGATGAAATGGCATCTGTTGGTTATTCTATAACACCCCAACTATTTTTTTTTTTATATTTTCAATGTACAGAAACGCCTCGTCTACAGATTTATTATATGTATAGACAAAGGGATCTTTATCTTAGTGTAAAGACTATTATTATACAAGTTATGTTATGTCAATAAAGCAAAAGCGGGTACAGTAGTGTTTTTATTGTTGATGTATTTAGACGTTTTAGAACATGTTTGTGTTCTTATTGGGAATTGTAATATTTCTGTGTGTTCTTCACATTATTTTCAACTACAATGAACGAGCTAGGTTGGTCAGGAAGATACCTGGACCTAAAGATGACTTTATCGTTGGAAATGGATGGACTGTTATACGATCTCCTGGTATTTTTTTTACGTAAACTAGAAGTAGATTTTAGAAAGTGATTAATTTACTGTAGAAACAGAAATAAATTCATTCTTAACATGAAGTTACTTACAAGTGGTCTTCATAGATTAAATAATAAAATACGCAAATAGGATCGGTTGAATAATTAAATCATTGTATGATTGTAGTTATGCCATGTTAAAAACAGAAATGGTTACTTAAATTTAGAGAGTAATCTAACACCTAAATTATGTGAACAACTTTAAAAATTAACTATTCTGGTTCACAGTTGAGATTATGGAACTCGGAAAAACACTAGGCAATGCTTTTAACGGAATTTTTAGAGTATGGATATACCCCATGGGTGCTGTTTTCATATACAATCCTGAAGATATTGAGGTAAGTACTTAAATCTTAAATGAACCGAATAATTCAAGTACTATAAATAGGATGAAATAGTAATGTAATAAAAATATTTTCAGATAATCATGTCAGGTATGAAGTATGGAGAAAAAAGTTTTATCTATAGGTTTTTGAAGCCCTGGCTACGAGATGGGTTACTCGTCAGTAACGGTAACAGTATAATATAATGTTCATTTAATATAATATGTAATATAATATTCCGACTATAACTAATTCTTTTTGTTTCCATCAGGTGCAAAATGGCAACTTCGTAGGAAAATCCTTACGCCTGCCTTTCATTTTAACGTATTGAAACAGTTTTGTGAAATAATCGAGGAAAAAAGCCACAGATTCCTCGATAGCCTAAAGGAAACCGTTGGAAAACCTATTGATGTTACACCTGTACTCTCGGAATTTACACTCAGCTCTATTTGTGGTATGTACTATTCCTGTCGTGCAACTGAATGTTATTGCTATTTAGTCTTCAATTATTTCATGATGTTAACATCCTGGATTGAGTTTTAGTCAGACATTGTGAATTCCATATTTTAGAAACAGCAATGGGGACTCAACTCAGTGATGACAACACGACAGCAAAATCCTACAAGAATGCCTTATACAATATGGGAACGGCTTTTTTAAATAGATTTATCAGGGTATATCTGTACCCCGACGTCATTTATGAGTGGTCACCATTGGGAAGGCTACAAAAGAAATATTTGAAAGTGGTCCACAACTTTACTGAGAACGTAATACAACAAAGAAGAGAATACAGAGAGAAACATGGATTAAATAATAATGAAGAAATTGTAGCTAATGATGATGACACATACGTGTTCAAGAAAAAGAAGAAAACTGCAATGCTGGATTTACTCTTATCCGCTGAAAAAGAGGGACTTATTGATAAAGTTGGCGTTCAAGAAGAAGTGGATACATTCATGTTTGAAGTTAGTGACTACTGACATACTGTTGGGTCCATTTTACTTGTATTCAGTATAATTTAATTGTTCTGATATAATTTCCAGGGACATGACACTACTGCAAGTGGATTAACGTTTTGTTTTATGTTGATCGCCAATCATAAAGAAGTTCAGGTTAGTTCCTTATCCCTCCATTCACTCTCCCAGAGTAAATTAAAAAAAATCACAGTTGTGTGGTGTGGTAGGTACGTCTTTTAAATTGGTTAGAAATTGAGTACGCACTTAATATTTCATCCACCCTGAAAGAATACCCTTTAAAGAAAAAGAAGGAAATAGTGATCCAAAGAACCGAAAAAAAGAGAAACGTTATCATTAATAGTAAAACATGTTTCAGGATAAAATCATGGAAGAGCTAAATGACATATATGGTGCATCGAACCGGCCTATTAAGATGGAAGATTTATCAAGGATGAAATATTTAGAATGCTGTATCAAAGAGTCCTTGCGACTTTACCCTCCAGTACACTTCATAAGTCGCAATTTAAACGAAGATACCGTATTAAGTATGTACCCGAAACTGTCAAATTATCCCAATCAACTTTGAACCTTCTTACGCTTTAGCGATAAAGGTGAAAATCTATTAAAGAAATTTGACAGATTGTAGTAGCTTGATGTGCGTCTGTAGGTACCATTGCCATTCTACTGAACGATGTCTACGTATTATACCTTAAAAACCTACGGTTTGCGCTAAAACGTCAAATTATATTAGCTAGCAAAACTCCGCAGGCGTGACGGGTATCGATATCTAATGACGATGAAACTAAAAAATACAAAGTTCTAAACTTTTAATTTCAAGTAACTACAGCTGTCTAAGGCCGCTGGTCCAGTACGTGTACTTACTTGAAATTATGGGTACAGGAACCCATCTGACATCTGATTTTGACGGCACGGTTGGCGCAGTGGTTAAGCGATTGACTACTGCGCTGTGTGTCGCGGGTTCGATTCCCGCACGGAACAAATATTTGTATGACCTACAAGTAGTGGTTCCGGGTCTGGCTGTTTGTGTATGTGAGTTTAAATGTTTGTAAACGTACCCACAATACAGGAGAAATTCCTAGTGTGGGGCAATGTTTAAAAAAAAATCTGTAGAGTTCCGCTAGCTAATTTAACCCTGCCTTAATTTAAGCTAGTTAATTAACCCTATGTAAACATTTTTTCAGGTAACTACACAATTCCGGCTGGCGTATTATGTCACATCCTTATTTTAAACCTGCACTATCGTCCTGACTTGTTCAAGAACCCAACACAGTTCGACCCGAATCGGTTCCTGCCTGAGAACAGTGTGGGTCGTCATCCCTACTCGTATGTACCCTTCAGTGCCGGTCCCAGGAACTGTATAGGTAACTTTGCCATAAATAGTTTTACTCGTCCAAATTAAGCATGCTATTCGTAGATCTTTGACAATCGTTACAGGTAGTCAGAAGCCCGAAAGTCTGGCAACCAATCTTACCAAGGGGTAACGTATTACCCAGTAACTGGGTTGTGGACACGATATTTCGGCCACGTGGCTAGTAACGAACACTCCATGGAACGACTCGTTATCCAGAGACAAGTGGAGGGCAAGCGGTCACGCGGTCGGTCACCTACGCGTTGGACAGACCTTATCAAAGCGTGAACACAAAGCTATGTAGGTTTGTGTTGACGCTTTAATAAGGTCTTTGAACTATGGAGTTTAGAATTTCCGAGACGCTGAAGACCGGAATAAGTGGAGGAGCATCGCGAGGGCTGCTTTGGCCAAAGAAAATGTAGAGTCATCAATCACGACCACTCTGTCAAGAGTGAACGACAAGGAGGAGGAGGGTTGTGGACGTCAGATAGGCAGTCGCTCCATGTAAAATACTGGTATTCAGCTGCATCCGGTTAGACTGGAAGCTGACCCCAACATAGTTGGGAAAAGGCTAGGCAGATGATGATGTATAATCAAAGAGATTAGGATTGGATTTGGATTGGATTGATTGGTATTTTAGCAGAGACAAAAAAAAATACTATTTTTCAGTATTTTTTTTTGATACGATTAACTTAACAGTTAACTGTCCACTATGATTCATAATGTTATCCTTTTATGATTCTGCCAAAGTGGCCTTTTTAGGCCCCGAGACATTATTGTAGTCTTACATTATCAGATCCCAATTTCTGTTCGATTCCGATCTACTACTGGTCTACCGGTCTGGTACTTTCTGGTCTGGGAAACTTATTGTTTCTTTTAAACAGTAAGAAGCTATAATCATTGGTAAACTATATATCAGCCAATTAATTATATATATGGTAGGTAGCGGTGTGCTCACTACCTCAAGGTACACTGACCGTGAATCCAAGGGGATTCACAGACCGCACTTTGATTTTACTTTGCTAATTAAGCGGCGCATACGAATGCATGTGAGCATTATGAGTACCTATAACGTTAATGTTCATATTTGAATTAACCGCTTGCTCATTTTCGCAAGTTTATTATTCATATGGAATACTTACTTTATACTCAGTAAAGTTTTAACTTTAGCGATATTTAGGGCAAGGTATATCTTGCAGTCTTATATCTTGGAGAGCAGTGGTGGCCAAGTGGTGACGGCCGCGACTTACGAGTTGTAGGTCGTAGGTTCGAACCCAGACAGGCGCTTTACTTTGTGTAAATTATTTCATCACCACTGCTCTCAAAACGGTGAAGGAAAACATCGTGAGGAAACCGGCATGTCCTAGAACCAAAAAATTCGAAGACGTGACATCTACCAACCCGCACTGGGCCCGCGTGGTGGATTACGGCCCACTCCCTCTCACCGAGAGGAGGCCTGTGTCCCAGCAGTGGGAACATTATAGGCTGATTATGGTATGGTTATGGTATATCTTGCACTAAATATCGCTTCACGTGTAGGCGCGTTATTATTTTTTATACATTAGGTAATAAGTTTTTTTTTATTTCTTCTGTTGTTGTTTACTAGGTATAGAAAAATAGATTAAGATTAAGATCTGCAACTATTATGAATTATTTACAATACTTTCAGGTCAAAAATTTGCAATGATGGAGATGAAGATAGCCGTCGCGAACGTGTTGAGGAAGTTCGAGTTGTCTCCCGTCACTCGCCCCTCCGATATCAGATTTACAGCTGACATAGTGCTTAGAAATGATGGGCCAGTGCTTGTAAACTTCATTAAGAGAGAAAAATAAGAACTCATAAGTACCTACTAAGTTTATAACGTTATTTTTAGTATTTATGCGAAACCTGAATATAGTTTGTTCAGAATAAGTAACTGAATCGATTCCAATAATTTTTACCCCATGTTATATTTTGTCCTAAAAATATTTAAAAAAGGTTAAAAGTTGGACACCGAGCGACACTAAGTAAGTTATCCAATCTCCGCGCCGCCCGCCCGTACGTACGGTTAGGTACCTCCTAGTATTATTATCAATGAGTGCAAGACGGTGGGTGAGGGTGAGCATGTTTTTGTACGGACAAACAAATAACTTAACAAGCTTATAACTTTGTGATTGTTCATGATACAGTTTTGAAACTTTGTAAAAAATTAAATTATTTTGTAGAAAATACTAGACACGTGCTTAGGGTTTCGCAATACTTACTAAAAATAATGCTGTATGTTTACCAATTATGTTTTTTTTCTTATTTACGTACCTACTAGTTTTTCATAACCAGTACTCGTGAAGAGAGTCATGAATAAATGATGATGATAGAATGTTTGTTTTGTTCTTACCCACTGAATCTTTTTTGTGAGGAATTTAAATACATCATAAAGTAAATAAATGTAGGTACTTAGGTACTTAATATTGTTATCAATGTCATTTCAGTCGTTGTAATTGTTGCTCCGTGTCATTAACCGCATTTAGTTGTATAATTACGATTAGGTACATAACCACATCTCTCCGGATTCTTATTCCTCGTCCCAAACAAACTGCAGTGCTATTTGGAGAAGCTTAGTGTAGGTCATAATTATGTGTTCAGTAGCGGATACTTACTGGCCGTTTATTAATTGATGCTCACACCACAGAAAAGTGAAACTAAAGATAGATTAAGTACAAACAAAGGTACCTATTGCTTAATTGACGGCACGGTTGGCGCAGTGGTTAAGCGATTGACTGCTGCGCTGCGTGTCGCGGGTTCGATTCCCGCACGGAAAAAATATTTGTATGACCTACAAGTAGATGTTCCGGGTCTGGCTGTTTGTGTACGTGAATTTAAATGTTTGTAAACGCACCCACCATACAGGAGAAATTCCTAGTGTGGGGCAACGTGTAAAAAAAAAAAAAAAGAAAAAAAAAAAGAATTGTAATGAAAATTTCTGCCCGCAGACTTGCGCTAGGATAAAGGTCATCACTCACCGCTCCGACACAACAAATAACTGGCCATTCAAGTTAGGATTTTAAATCAACTGCTTTATAGTAAATAATAATGCAGTCCCCCGAAAGGGAAAATTCGCATGCGTTTCCATAACAAAGGATATCGTAGAATTTTCCTATGTAAAAAAGGCATAAAATTGTGTTCTGTTTATTCGCAATATGTGAGATTATACAAACAGATTACGTGTTTTATTTATGTTGTATGCTTACAGTCTATCTCAGTGAGGCATTATTATTATGATAATAAGAAAATATGAAGCTAGTTGCCCATTCCAAAGCGTAGGTACCTATGGAGAAGAACGGGCAAGAAATTCCATGGATACTCTTTTAAATTAAATTTTTACAAAAATATTAGTTACATCATTAATGTTGAATTTAAAATTATATTTGAGAACGATGTAAAAAAGACGTAGGTACGCGTTAAAACCGTCCAGAGTACAGCAAATAGTAAGAAAACAACAATCCAAAAATAAAATAATTTCAAATAAAAATAAGCCGAGGCAGCTAAGTGATGACCAGCCCCAACTGACGGCGCCCGTTCACGAACATGACGCATAGATCAGCAGCACCATTCAGCTCAACCATTTCAAAGGGAGCTAAATGATCCAACACACACGCCACCGTCGTCAGCGAGACATTTGTTTGAGCATGACATACTATCAGCCGCCCAGGTCACATTCAAGTCAATGCTTTCATGTCTTTACATATTACCCAGTAAATGGTACATAGAACTCACATCTGTGCTATGCAATTATACAATACAAGGAAATTGAGTTTATACAATGCAAAGATAGTCTTACAATCTTCAGCAGCTCCAACAGTATTGTCAAGTGTTAATCAATTAGTTGTGGTTGTGGGTGAGCATTGAGCCAGGCATTTTTATCAGCTATAAATAATCAAGTATCATCAAGTATCAATCAATAATCAAGTAGTAATCCCCTAACTTATAATATGCCTGACTGCATAGTGTGGGTTTTATAAAAGACTTGAATTTTGTCTCATTCAGTTGAAGAATGTGGGGAGGTATTTTATTATAACGTTTTAAACAGTACCCCATAAAAAAGATGAGTCTACTTTAGCCAGCTGAAACCTGGTTGAACCTGGTAAGTAGGTACATACAATAAACTTTTGGTCAAATGATTTGTTATGAGTGTTATGACAAAAATATAAAGGCAAAAATAAGATTTTTTGGGAATTATATAATTAAAAAATGCAATTTTATTTTAAAATAATCATTTATTTAATACAAAATATTTGTAACTGATGTAACTTTGAAGACGTTTTATTACAAGGGTGTTTTTTCCACTTGGGACAAATTCGAAACAGGTAGGTAATAATAATATTAAGTATTCTGGTAGTATTTTTTTTAAATAATTAATCTCGTCGAACTACATAGTTCAGTTTCGGGTAGCCTGTTTTTTTCCATATTTTTTTCTATATAATCTAGTCGTTTCTGGCACTCGCCGGCCGCTGCCGCGGCACCGCTCGCTCCGCTCGCTCGACTCGTGCGTAGGAGGTAACAGTTTTAACCTAACCTAAGCATTTTAAAAAATAATTAACCACGTTTAACTAGTTCAGTTTTGGGTAGCCTGTTTTATTCCATATTTTTTTTCTATATAATCTAGTCGTTTCTAGCACTCGCCGGCCGCTGCCGCGGCACCGCTCGCTTCGCTCGCTCGGCTCGTGCGTAGGAGGTCACAGTTTTAACCTAACCTAAGCATTTTTTTTTAAATAATTAACCCCTTCTAACTAGTTCAGTTTCGGGTAGCCTGTTTTTTTTTCCATATTTTTTTCTATATAATCTAGTCGTTTCTGGCACTCGCCGGCCGCTGCCGTGGCACCGCTCGCTTCGCTCGCTCGGCTCGTGCTAGGAGGTCACAGTTTTAACCTAAGCATTTTTTTTTGAATAATTAACCTCGTCTAACTAATTCGGTTCTCGATAATAAAAAATGAAAAAAAAAATTTTTTTTTGCAATGGACAAAAAGAATGGCAAAAAATTTAAAATTGTAAGTTACAAATATTTGTATTAAATAAATGATTATTTTAAAATAAAATAGCATTTTTTAATTAACTATATAATTCCCAAAAAATCTTATTTTTGCCTTTATATTTTTTGTCATAACAATAAGTGTTAACAAATCATTTGACCAAACGTTTATTGTCTAAAGATTGTTTGCTGTAATAAATCATTTGATTAAAGACCAAATGCCTAAATGACATTATCCTTAATAATATTCAGCCAAGTAAAAATTTGACCAAATGAAAATGTGCGTACTAAAATCATTCCAAACATTGTTGGTATAAAAAAAGGTTGGCAAAATTTATTTGGGTAGTGAAATTTTGGCAAAATCTTTTTGGCAAAACGGCAGGATCCCGGTATTACCTAATTGTACGACGCGGGCGCGTAGGTATTCAGTCACCCACGACTGGTGCACCTTTAGCATTGATCGAAGTTTAGGTTTAGCAGCGATAAATTTTGTCAGTGTATGCGTGCGACGAGCGCGCTCACATACAAACCGTGTTCGGTGCGTTTGTGCGTGCGTTTGCGTTTATTTATTTATTTATTAGATAACCTACTTATTTGTATTTACTCTGGTTAAAGTTAGTTTTGTCACTGATTTCTGTTTCTTTATATTTTAAACAACACATTTACACGGAGCTATAATTTACGTGACGGCAGCGCCATCCAGTCGGAGTATTTTTATGTTCTGAGGCGCCATCTCACCTCTGAAAAGAAGTCAGATTGCATTATGAAGGCGGAGAGTGAGTTGTTGTGACTTAGGTATACTCTGAGCAAGGTCATGTTATGAATTGAACTTCGATATTCTGACATAATAAACTTTGACTTTGACCTAATTTAGAATTTACTCTTTGTTTGGTATCATTTATTTACAGTAGATATTGTTATTTGGACAAAAGACCTTCATTTTTAGAACAGCGTGTATAAAATAAGTACCTACCTACCTATTAGATGAATATATAAGCAAACAAATACATTGTTTGTGGAAAATATTTATAATGTACCTATGTACTTATTAACAATTGTATCTTTGAAAGATAGCAGTTGGTTGTGTCCAGTTTGCTTCTAATCGCTGTTCCATTTGGACGCCATCTGTTAAATATGTTGGTGTATATTTTAGTTATTGCAATATTTTTGTGTGTTTTACATTTATTGTTAAATTACAATGAACGTGCTAGAATGATTAAGAAGCTCCCAGGGCCGCCGGATGACTTTATTGTAGGAAATGGACTCCGGATTATACGCTCTCCAGGTGAGGTTTCTAATGACCTTTCAAAAATTTACTTCAGCGGTGCTATTCTGTAAAAATCTCACCGTGAAAACTTAGGTGAAGTGAGCGTGGAGTGAGCTGTCAATAGTGTCAATTCCTAGCAAAAACAAACTCACTTCACCTAAGTTTTCACGGTGAGATTTTTACAGAATCGACCGGCAGTAGGTATTTGTAGTTATACCTGTATGTGTTTTTGAACTGCCCCGTGGTCGCAAGCGCGACTGCTGAGCGTGGGGTCCTAGGTTTGATTCCCGGGTCGAGCAGTGTCATTGAGTTTTTCTATTAGGAATTTCTTAGTAACAGTAACAGCCCGGAGTTTGGAAGTTGGCGGTGTGATACTCCCGTGCCTCGGAAAGCACGTTAAGCTGTTAGTCCTGCACCTGATCTCTCTCCGGTCGTGTCGGATTGCCGTCCCATCGGACTATGAGAGTGAGGGAAGAGGGAGTGCTCCTGTGTCTGCGCGCACACTTGTGCACTACAATATCTCCCGCGCCGGAGGCTGTCTCTGTTGAGATTGACCGCCGTGGCCGAAATATGGCCTGGAGGACATTTTATTTTCTATATGATATTTAATGCCTATATACCTACCATCTTTATTTATAGTTTTATTTTGATTTTAAAGGTAAAGGACAGTTTTGGATAAAATCACAGATCAGAAATACAGAATTACAGACGCTATTGTGACTCCATAATTGGCCATTCCGGCAAAGAGTCTTTCAAAGTTTATTAATATTTAGTATTTCGTTTGATTCTAGTCGAATTAATGAATTTAGGAAGGGAATACGCTAAGAAATGGAAAGGAATATATCGAGTGTGGATGTGGCCGTTCGGTGCAGTAGTCATCTACAATCCGAAAGACATCGAGGTTCGTATCATAGTGTATATAAAATATGTCGCAGCCAAATGGTTAAATTAGCCGTTTAATTACCCGCCTGGCCTTGGTAGTAGTGTTCGCCTCGCTTCGCTCTCTTTGCTTTCACGCGGTTGATCACAGTTCTAACCTAACCTAACTCATTTGGTGGCTTAGCTCGCGTGATTAGTTACAGTTCCAACCTAAACTATAATATTGAATATCATTTAGGCCGTTAACTGAACGGCCGACGTTTAGTTAAAAGGCTAGGCGGTTAACTGAACGGCTAATTAAACCAGTAGGCTTTTTAGTTGGTTTTATACAAACAAAGCAACACAAATGTCAAATAAGCTGCGCCCTATTTGCGAAACACACATTCAGCCATCTGAATAATTTTGAAGGATATTGCTAATCCATGTTCGAAACATTTGTCTGCACAACGACGTATAACGCAATGAATGTTGTTGAAATGTCAAAATGAAAGCCATTGCTAAGTACTGTCAGTGTGTTACACAATTACCCCGCTAGTGGCTGCAATTTCATTAAATATGGCAAAATCTAATAATGGCACCAACTAAATAAATAAATTACCTACGTCTTTGTCATAAATTATTCTGAGACCAATACCACAGTATAAAGATATATCTTTATACTGTGCCAATACTGACATCTGCCTAATTATTTTAGGTTAGTTACAACATCTGTAACTCAAGAACGGCTGGACCGATTTTTATGATCTTTGATTTTTTGGGTTTCTCTCCGCCCCGAATAGCAGAATAACTAATTAAAACATGAGAAAAATTCAAGAAAAAAATATAATGCAGATAATTCATTTTCTCATACTTAGATACATTTTGTATTTATTGATTCTGAGGCGGTACAAACAAAGTTCGCCGGGACAGCTAGTTGTTATAAAATGCAACCTGAATTTGATAACAGTGATAACCTACCCATTAGGTACCTACAAGTACCTACACAAACATTACCTATCATATTAATATTTCAATGACGAAATTGCATTAATTATCTCATTTTTATTTTCAGTTGGTCATGTCCAGTATGAAATACGGTGAAAAAAGCTTGGTTTATTCGATTCTAAGACCTTGGCTACAAGATGGACTGTTACTAAGTAGTGGTACAGTATCATTATTACTATTTCCAGCTTTTGTTGTCCCATCGACGTGCTTCTTCTTTTCGTATTGTCGGAACATCTAAGTATATCCCTTTGGGCCCAGTAGCCTCGTTTATTGCGGTGTCAGAGGCGTTGTTCAGATCGTCGAGGGCGCAGATGAATGCACATTTGGGACGAGCCCTTTATTTAACCATTCCTGTCGATCTTCAGCTAATACGAAGCAAACCCGCCTGGGTTGGACAGAAACTTCGACAAAATACGAACCCAGTATACGAAGGATGAGACTTTAAATGAAATAATACCTCATATAGTTTTGACTATCTCGTTGGAGTTGTGGTTCCAAGTGCGACTGTTGAGTATGAAATCGAGGGATCGAACCCAGGCCGTTCGTTCCCCAGGTGACCACACGGAGTGTTATTGGGTTCATCCAATAGAAATTTCTCTTGGTATTTGTGTCCGGTACTTATCTCATAAAGTAACAAGTTCCCCTCCTATTGGCCTATTACGAGGGGCATACATGAGCCTTTAACATAACTGGTTAAAAGTGGGTGCTAGGCTTACTATAGGTACACCTCAGAAAACCCTTCGGGGCATGTTACATATTAGTTAATTTAAACCCTAGAGAGTTGTGTCACCTGGCCAGTGGGGTTGGCCTTTCCTGATGCAGAATCCCGAACCCAGAAAAGTTTTTATCTTGAAAACACATCAACCACCATGTCGACTTGCTACTCGCCACCGTTATTGATCTACCTATATCACTTTATACTTATTATAATTTAACTGTTTATTCTTTACATAAAACATTTTTCTCATAGGCATAGGCAGACAATAAAGAACGCCACTTGCTACAATTCAGTTTAGCTTAGTCCCGGCTTTCATCACGATGTTAACCTAGTCCTATACGATAAACGTCTACAATATGCATATTGTATCACGGACGTGTACCTATTATGTTAATTATTATTAGAAGTATAATATCAACAATTTCAGCCAAAGTATATACCGAATCAAACATAAACGTTATTTTTTAAGAATTTGCCTTGAAATAAAATATTAATAAATAGATACTTAGCAAGGGACCTTCTAAAAATTTAATAGTAAGTAAGCAAGTGTCATTTGAACACAAAAAGACATCGTGAATATGTTAATATTGAATACAGAATGTAAACCTAATGTTGGTAATATTTTATGCTAGCGCCTTTTATTAGAATAAATAATAGCAAATTTATGTTTCCGTAAAATAATCTTTTGTTATTTCAGGTGCAAAATGGCAAGAGAGAAGAAAGATCCTAACGCCTGCTTTTCATTTCAACATCCTCTGTCAGTTCTGTGATATCATAGAAGAAAACACACAACGATTACTGGAAAGACTGAGGGAAACGGCTGGACACCCCATTGATGTTGTACCCGTCCTCTCAGAATATACGCTTAACTCCATTTGTGGTAGGTAGAGGTATATTATTTCAACTCTAAGTTGATCCGAGTATTGTATAGGGTACCTACATGTAAACACAAAACTGTAGAATCGAAGTTCAAAAGTGTTTACTTTGAGCGTTCTTTTTTAAATCACATTTATGAACATGCTTATTATGAAATCTTTAATACAATATGATACAATCTAACATTAAAATCTATATATTATGTGCACTTATAGGAACAAAAAGAAGGAGAGCTTATTGGGCATCAAAAAATTTGTCCGCAAAAGGGAACAGCGCCCAAAAGGCAGGCAGCGTTACCGCGTTGGATGGCCGTGCTGATTCTTTGATCTAAAAATAAGCCAGCCCTCTGGTTACATGAAGAGTTGACCAACCGCTTATCGATGTCCCGAAAAACTCGATAACCCCACCACGACCATAGTGTTTTAACAGCGTTCTTGAGAAGTGTATAATAATTGGTAAATATGTTTTCAGAAACTGCAATGGGCACACAATTAACTGAAGACACCTCGGGTACAAGCAAGTCCTACAAGAAAGCTGTTTATGAACTCGGATATGGGTTTTACCATAGATTTATCAAAATATACTTATATCCTGACATCATATTCAATGCGACGTCAATTGGACGAAACCAAAACAGACATCTAAAGACAGTGAAAAGCTTTACCGAAAAGGTAATAAAACAAAGAAGGGCGTACGTTAACCAATATGGATTTAACGTATCTGACAATACTACCGAGAATGATGAAGTTTATATGTGCAAGAAGAAGAAGACTGCCATGTTAGATCTTCTTTTGTCTGCTGAGAAGGACGGACTCATAGACAAAGCAGGGATCCAGGAAGAGGTCGACACTTTTATGTTTGAAGTAAGTATTTAATCACGCACTGAATTAATACAATATTCATATATTCACTGTTAAATTAACGGTAATTATACGTCACTTTCAGGGACATGACACTACAGCATCCGGAATGACCTTCCTCTTTATGTTGCTCGCAAATCATAAGGATGTACAAGTAAGTGGTAGAATTTAATAACACGCACAGTTAAAAAAGTACCTACTTATTAGTGAACTAGCCAATGTCCTAATACATTGCAGTGCCTTTTGAAGTTTTTTTTTGTTAGGAACTTTCTCCGGTGCGCATACAGCAACTTACCAAATTTCTAAAACCACAATCGTTCAGGCTATTTTCGAATTTTGGCGAGACTAACGAACTAACCATAATATATACGTACATATGTTTATAAATATACTAACAGACCCCGCAAACATTGTTTTGCAAAAAAAAAGCAAATACGTAGGTATAGCTACCTATTTACATAATATTATTTTATGTTCTTATTTACAGGATAACATTGTAACTGAACTGAAAGATGTATTTGGAGATTCAAATCGTTTGGTTCGCATGGATGATCTGCCTAAGATGAAATACATAGAACGTTGCATCAAGGAATCTCTGCGACTCTTTCCGCCAGTGCATTTCATTAGTCGGAAATTGAACGAAACTACAGTATTAAGTAAGTGTCCATTATGCTAATTTATAACTTCTATTTCTTTCGCCAAATCGTTCTTGAGTAAGCATGGTGATCAATGCGCCTTCCCTGCATTAGAAATCATCTTTGCCCTGCAATTAATAACAATAATAGGCTATAGCTTGTTACTGGTGCCGATTCCCTTATTCACAAACTAAACTAAATTTAAGTTCAATGCATCTTTCTCTTTCTGTTTCATTAATAAAAGACAGAAGATAAATGTTAGTTGAATCCTGTCAAATTAATCAGCACCTGACGCTACTCCATACAAGTTTAGACGTGATTAAAAACTTGCCTACTTTGCCTAATTACGTCAATTTACGTCAGGTGCTGATTAATTTGACAGGATTAAACTAAAACTTATCTTCTGTCCCTTTATTAATTAAACAGAAAGAAAAATATGATCTGAACTTAAATTTAGTTTAGTTTGTGAACAACAGAATCGGCACCATTGTCCCATTGCAGGGCAAACGAAAGACTAACCTCCTCTGCAGTATGCGTGAAGTGTCGGAGAACTGCTTTAGGAATCAACCCTTTGACCCAGCCGCGCAATAAGAGCCGGCTGAGGTGTTGGTCGAGGCTTTCCGCTATCAGGCCATTAATCGTATTATTATTACTGCGTTTTATAAACACGTTACTTACGTATATTACTTGGGTCCAGTTAATTCCTCAATTACTGGACCCAAGTACTAAACATATATTTAAAGAATTTCCTCGATGCCTCCATCAGGGGCATTCTTTCTTAACTCCCACAAAGGTGCAGGTATACAGACACTATGAAACTCCTGCAAGTAGGGCATGGTCTGGCTGGTCCAACAGTCTCGCACGTGGGTGTTGGATGTTGAGTTCCTATCAAAGTCTCCCAGCAAACCAGTGTAGAATACAGTGTTAATAGAATATATAAGAATTTAAACCAGTGTAGAATATAGTCTTCAATTTTGATCAATTGACTTGATTTATTTCATTAACAGGTAACTACACAATACCACCTAATACATTGTGTCACATCCCTATTTACGACCTGCACCATCGTGAAGACTTGTTCGAAAACCCGGAGGAATTCGACCCCGACAGGTTCCTGCCAGAAAACTGCGAGAAACGACATCCTTATGCGTACATACCCTTCAGTGCTGGGCCCAGAAACTGCATTGGTAATATTTTAATTCAATATATCTGATTGTTATATTATTAACATTTAGTATCTACATAATGAGTTTGTTTGAGTGTTCCTTCTCAGAGTTTTAAAATATTATTTCCTTGACGTGTTGGAAGGGTTTTTTAAACCAATTTACAAATATAAATGTAATTTTCATCATTTATCATTTCAAACGCGGCTTCAGAACTCAATATTATGAATATATTTTGTTTTTTAGGTCAGCTTTACGTTGTTTCAAAGATTCTACTACTTATACCTACACATTTAATCAAATGAAAATACTATCTTTTCCAGGTCAAAAGTTTGCGTTGCTGGAAATGAAGATCACGGTAGCAGAAGTATTACGTGAATTCGAACTGAAGCCAGTGACGAAACCATCTGATATTCAGCTTATAGCGGATCTCGTGTTAAGGAACAACGGACCCGTTCGCGTTAGATTTGATAAAAGACAACATTAAAAAAAAAGTACCTAGTTATTAAAATACAAGAAAGTACCTTCTTCTTATACCTAGGTAAATTGTGTGTATTATAAATAATAATGTACTTACATAGTGTGCAGATGCAATGTTAAAGTTGTTAACAAATGTTGTGTTATTGTTAAACCTGCAATCAAATAGGTATATTCCCTGATGGCGTTCTTTTTTCCTTTCCTTTTAAGTTGGGTTCCACTGTGCAACCTGTAACCTTTTCCTGTGCACCTGCCAAAAAATAAAAAATGTAGAATGGATAAAATATCTGGGGGTTTTAATAGACCAGCCTCCTCAAACTCTCTTTCAAGCCCCATTTTGACCTGGTGGCTAAACGCACCAGAAAGTTAATTCACTTAATGAAACTCTAGCGTAACTCTGCCAAAAAAAAAACTCACTTAACATGGTATATGCTTGTTATACAGTGACAGAATTGACTCACATAGTGCCATATGTGAGTCAATTCTGTCACTGTATAACAAGTATGGGGTGGAATTGGAATCACCACTATGATCCAAAGCCAAAGCGAACGAACTCAACGATCGGTTTTGAAAGTCAGGCTCAGAAAACCTTTCAAATACCCGACAGTCCTTTTGTACAAAGAAGCCGCACTACTCAAAGTCCGACAGTTATATATCTTCAAAATCGTAATGAAACAGCATAAAATCATAAAACAAACCTCGGAATACTCGTAGCTTCTAAAACGTGTGCTTCGATAAGGACGCGTACAACCTTCGCACAACACATACAAGAATTCTTGCTCAGTCACATAATTTATACAACAAAGCGGTAAGAAAGTAATTCAGTAACTCTGGAACAAGCCAAGTAAAAAAGATTGTTCGCAAATGGATGCTAGTACGATCGTACAGTGAATCTGAATCTCTTCTAAAGGTACTTAATTTCGTTACACATACCTAGGTACACACACCCTCACATACACACTCTCACACACACCCCTGTTTGTACAGACACCCTTACGAGGACCTTGTTAGTCCTAGAACGAACCGAGGACCCTCCAAAAAACTGGTTTAAATACCTCGTTGGCCTTTTAGAATAAGATAGAAAGAGACAGGTGAGTAAATCTATAGTGATGAGCTTATTGGGATAATGCTATCTCAACATTTTTCTGTATGAATTTCGGCTATCATACTGAGGACCTGAAATACACAGCTAAATGTGACCAGCGATGCACATACGAGGACTTTGTGTAAGCCAACCGAGGACCTCTTACGTAAGCCCTGCGACGTCCTTCCGAGGACGTATTTTTACACAATATTTCTTATAGCTTGTACAAAGTGCGGACGTTGTGTTAGACTTTATGTCACTAAACCGAGGACAGTTTTTCGCGTAGAACTTGTACAAACCGAGGACCTGGAAAATACCTACCTACTTACCTAAAACATTTTACGTGGAAGATAATAATCAATGTTCCGATTTATTTCTTACACACTTTTTCTAAAATGAAGTACCAAGCGAGGACTAGTCAATGTCTTTACGTTTGTCAGCGCTTCTCAAAGGATTATTTATCAAAGAGAGCCGAAAGTAACGGCTTTATTTTGTTAAACAATCGTGATTGTTGCTTTTAACGTAAACAGTAGGTATTAAAAATAATGGCCGTATCTATATACATATATAAAAAAAAAAACTGACTGAGTGACTGACATATCAACGCACAGCCGAAACTACTGGGTCTGGAATGTGATTTTAGACATTACGGACGCTTTTAACGTTCTGCATCGTTCTCACGTGCATAATTTTTAACATGAATGATGAAAACAAGCCTTTGTAACCATATTATTTTGATTTAAAGATTGTCCATGGAGTTTCTTGCCCGTTCTTCTCCATAGGTACCTATGCTTTGGAATGGGCAACTACTCGTATCTTCAACTTTCTGACTGACCGACCCCTTGACAATTCAAAAGTGCCTGTAATTGGTTTAATTGAATAAATGCTTTGAGTTTGAGTTGTTTGAGATTATGAAATTTTGCACACGGCTTCCTTTTATAATGTAGGGGAGCACTAAGAAGGGGTTTTTGGAAATTCAACCTTTAAGGGGGTGAAAAGGGGGGATTTCGTTTGTATTAAAAATCTTATTCCTTGAGTTAATAAACTTAAAACTTGGCACAAATACTTATCTAAGTAAATTATGAAGTTTGGCATTTTTTGTTTTTCTAAACTAACCCCTAAAGGGGGATTGTGGGGTGTCAAAATTTGTATGGAAGATTTTAACTCGCGGTCCGATTAACTCGTAACTCAGTATTTATAATTAAGACCAAAAAAATAAAGAATAACGTGTATCAGGGTTTTTCGAAAATCTACCCCTAACGGGGTGAAAAGGGGTAGTTAATTATACAGGCGAGGATTTTACTGCGTGGGTAAAATTGGTATAGGTAAATAAATCTTTGATTCAAGTAATCAACATATCCCAAACGATTTTTCGAAATTCCACACTGTGGGGGTGAAAAGCAGGAATACAGTTTAAATGAAAAATCTTATTCATTTGGTTAATAAACTTGAAACTAAAGGGAGATTGGGGGTGTTAAATTTTTTAAGGAAGAATTTTAACGCGCGGTCCAATTAATTCGAAACTCAATATGTAAGACCAAAATAAATAATAAAGTATATCAGGGTTTTAAGAAAATCTACCCATATCGGGGTGAAGAGGGATAGTCAATTTCTTAGGGAAGTATTTTATTACGTGTCTTGATTGGATAATTGGTATAAATAATCTTTAAGTCAAACTATAGAAACATCCCAGACGATTTTTCAAAACTACACCCCTATGGGGATAAAATATTTTTAATAGCCATGTTTCTAATCACGTCTAAACTTGCTATGGAGTATCTTAATTTGACAGGACTAAACTAATATTTATCTTCTGTCCTTTTTTAATAAAATATAGAAAAAGATGCACTGAATTTATATTTAGTTTAGTTTGTGAAAAAGGGAATCGGCGCCATTAAGTTATTAAGTTTGCATGCTTACCAAATTATTTTGATCTCATTTGTGGTTTTCTAACTAAGCATTGTGTTATGTAATTTTATGTTAAGTTTTTAGCCCAAATTATGTCGATTTCTTTTAATTATGGTTTCTATAAGTCTTTTTGTTTGAGTCGTTTTCTATTAACTGTTATGTAAGTTTTCTAATCATTCTTCTCAAAGATGTTACTGCAACTTCATGATTATTTCTATAAGTAGATCGTTGTTAAAACTTTGTTAAATAATTTGTTTCATTTTAAAATAAACCTACTTTTATTTCAGTAAAGTTTATGACGTAGTTTTCTTTAGTACCTTCATGTTCTGTATTTCTTTGTACTTTATATTTGCTTCAAATCTTGTTGCAGACATTTCACCTAGGAAGGCATTCACTTTAGATTCTTTATGAAAAGCACACGTATTCAGCTCCTACCTCCAGACAATACAATATTTTATGGTGCAAATCACGGAATAGAAAAAACAAGTGGAAGTGCCACACAGCTATCGCGCGTGTGTCACAATTATGCGGAGCTCCGCAACACCGGCTCTGAGGCGGCTCAATCGCGATTAGCTACTTGCTGTGATAGGACGTCTCGAACGTAACGAAAAATATTACAAACATGCCTTATTGTGCAATTTTTACATGCAAAAACGATAGCAGGACAAAAAATGTATCTTGCGGAGGTGTATCGTATCACCGGTAAGTATAAAACTATGATATATTTCAATAAAATTGTTTTTATTGACAAAACCATATTTATTACTTTGTTGCGAACTAAAAACTACCTTATGTCCATTGTTCAAAGTCTAAATCAACTTGCTCGCTGTCTTGAATATCATCGTATACATTCTAGAAAGTTCGACGCTACTCGATTAGGGATGGGACACATTCAAATAGTTCGGTATCGATAAAACAATAAAATGTGTATTTATATAGTGAAACGTTATACGTTACCATGACATATTATGAGTGATCGGAATAGGTAGAGCTAATTTGCCTAAAGTTCGAGGAACATAGAAGAAATTCGGAGACTTCCTTACGACTAAAATGTTTTTTCGGGACTAATGTCGGGGTTTCGGGATATCACTTAAGTACATTTAATATTAATGTTATTAATAGAGTACACTAATTGAATTCATTTTCATTTTTAACCGACTTCAAAAACAAGGAGAACATCCTCAATAACCAGTAGATACGTTTTCTATTGTTATTAATTCAGGTAAAGAACTGGGTCCGGTTGGAGTGTAGCCATAGCCAGGGGCACTGGCGCGAGGACTTAAAAAACATTTAGTTTTTTTTTTTATTGCAGTTTCGAAGTAACCTTGACCATAGAAACTATTTAGGTTCTAAGAAGCATGGTCCTACGACGCACCGTTTCCGAATTATGGGCCTTCGAATTTTATTTTATATAAAACGCTCTATATTTCCAAAATGGCGGCTCGGATGAAAATCTTTTCTGGAAAGAAATTGCTGCTCTAGTCGAAAACCATGAGGACCACTGATGTAAAAAACCCGCGAAATATTGAAAAAAAAAAAACGTTTCGAGAATTTTTTTCAAATTTTTTGTCGGTCGAAAAATTTTTTTTTCCTTAATTCATGTTGGGATACTGCTTGCACAACAACACAGGGGGGGGTTAAATTTTGGTTATTTTTTGCCTAGGACGCACCGTTTTCGAAATATTTGAATTTAATTATTTTTTTTTATTTTATTCAACCATTTATGGAATTTTATTCAAACAGTTGTTTTATATTTTAGTCCGTGTTCAAATGTTGTATCTACTCGCAATCCTGTCGTTAATATTCAAAACAAAAACAGAAAATGAATTCGATAGTTGTTTTACTTTATTGATTTTAGTTGTAATTTAGTAAAACCCGGGACATTAGTCCCAAAAAAATATTTTGTCATAAGGCGTTCTCCACTTTGTCTCTGTTCTTTTTCGAACTTTAGGTATTTTATTAAACAAATATGTTTTATTTCAAGGGCAATAAATATTTTAAATTCACTATTTATCGTTTCATTTTACCTTTATACTAATCGGACTTTGGTCCATTACATAATATAAAAGATTTTAATTATTACATTGTACAAATATCGACATTAAATTATCGAAATCTTGTCCTCATCCCTAGCTGAGTAGCAAAATAGATAACAGGTGCATACGAATATGACATCTATTTCAATGACGTTAGCGTGCTAAAAAGAGTAACTTAGTACAGCGCCCTCTAGCGTTGAGTAGCTGAACTCGTTGTAGATTGCTCGAATTTGATTGATACATGGAAAAATGTGCTTCATTGATTTTGACATGTAAAATAAAAACAACATTCAGTAGTTGTAATAAGACTTAATTTTGAACAACAATAAATAAACTTTTCGCCAAAGTTGCATTTATAATAAGTAGCCAATTATATCATCGTTTTCTGTGTATTGAAATGTTTATTTTAATTTGCAATTGTGTGAGTTTGGCGACACTGGTTCCCGTACTAAGGAAGTCTAAGGGCACTTCCACTTGTTTTTTCTATTCCGTGGTGCAAATCATAATGTTGAATAATATAAGCGGGCCTAGGTACTTAGCACATACTGCAGAAGAAGCCTGATTATTCCTCGTGCACCGAGTAGCTACTAACGATTTGTTTAAGGATTCAGTCTACCTTCGATTTTCTCCTTCATAATTTTATTTAAATGATAGCATATAATTTGTCATCTACACACTAGGAAAACTGTCGAAACGAGGACTAGAATACACACTGTTCGGAAAATCTAGCAAACCGAGGTCTTAAATACACATTGTCTGGAAAAGCTACCTAACCGAGGTCTTTTGTGTTAAAGTTAACACATAGGTCCTCGGATAATACAACAAACGTGAAATGAGTGTATAAAGTCTGTGTATGAGCCGACAGTGGCACCATCTGGTGGATACACAATGTTTGTGTAAGATTATGAATAATCTTGATCAAACCGAGGTTCGGACAACTTTTTCGTATTAAGTATATAGAAAGACTCAAAATCGCTTGCAGAATACGAATCTTTGGTCAAGTCTAACCGAGGACCCTCGAAAAGGTCCTCGCTTTGAAAAGGTCCTCGGTCGTGCCTTGTGTATTCATACGCACGTCCTCGGATGGTATGTACTTAAAACAAACACACCCTCTCTCTCCCACACACACATACATAGAGCACATTGTACTCAAAATAATCCTTTAATCTACTTTATTTTTTTAATTTATTTTTTTAGGAAAGGAGAAACTGACTGACTGACATGACATATCAACGCACAGCCGAAACTACTGGGAATAGGAATGTGAACTTTCGCACACGGTTTCCTTTTATAATGTAGAGGTGCACTAAGAAAGGGTTTTTGGAAATTCAACCTTTAACGGTGAAAGGCGGGGATTTTGTTTGTATGAAAAATCTTATTCCTTGAGTTAATAAACTTGAAACTTTGCACGAATGCTTATCTAAGTAAATTATGAAGTTTGGCATACCTATTTTGTTTTTCTAAACTATCCCCTAAAGGGAGATTGGGCGGTGCCAAAATTTGTATGGAAGATTTTTAATGCACGGTCCGATTAACTCTAAAGTCAGTATATTAAAGAATAACGTGTATCAGGATTTTTCGAAAATCTACTCATAACGGGGTGAAAAGGGGTACTTAATTTTACAGGGGAGGATTTTAGTGCGTGACTTGATTAACTTGAAAATTTGTTTATATAATCTTTGAGTCAAGTAATGAAAAAAAAAAGTGAAAGAAAAAAAAGTGAAAAAAAGTAAAGTGAAAGAAGAAACGAAGAAGAAAGAAAAGAGAAGAAGAAGAGAGAGTGAAGTAAGTAAAGTGTAATAAATGGATAAATAAATGAACACTGAATGATGACTGGTAGAGAATGCCTGAGGCATTGTACCTTTTGACTGCGCGACGCAAAGGAGTGGTAATGTGTTCATCAGCCTATGTATGTATGTTTGTATGTTCCTTTGAAGCACTATACAGACCAAACGCCTGGGCCGATTTTTATGATTCACACGTCAATCGATTCCTCTTAGTCCGGCGAGTGTCACTAAAGACATGACGTTAGTGAAAATTCAATATGGCGACTACTATGTATGTATGTATGTATGTATATCTCTTTGGCACGATCTGTAGCCTAAACGGCTTGATCGATTTCAGCTTGAGAGGTGCCGTTAGATTCGTCTTAATTGTGCGAGTGACACTGGGTATATCAAAATTAAAAAAAAATTAAAATGGCCGATTTTTGGCGCAATGTTATGTCTTCAAAAAAAAGTTTTTTTGTCAAAACCTATCGAGTGGGGTATCAAAATAAAGGGCTTTAAAAGATGATTACAAAAGTATAAACAACTTATATGGTTAAAAGTCATTCGAAGTGACAAATCGTAAAAAACACGTACCAAGAACTAAATCGTCTGCGAAATCTTTCACATTTGTAAACTAAAAAGCTGGAAATAAAAAAAGTTATTAAAAAAAAATAAAAAATCCGACTGCGGTAAAAAACTTAAGGTCAATGTGGGCAAATCCGTCATATATTTTTGAAAGTTGAAGTTGGTTGACTATAACTGGTACACTTAACTACTTTAATATAAATTTGATGGTTGTAAGCGATAAAGAATTTTGTTGTCTATAATATACATCCATTCGAAATAACAGAACATCCCTCCATATTTAACCAGAGGAGCTGTTGCCAGAGTGTAGCCAGAGGAGTTGATGAGGACGGTCGTAGTACCGATAGTCAAGAACAAAACAGGTGACATCTCTGATAAAAATAACTACAGGCCGATCTCATTAGCTACAGTCATCTCGAAGGTATTTGACAGCATGCTTAATTCTCACTTAAGCAAGGTCGTAACTCTGCACGACAACCAGTTTGGTTTCAGGCCCAAGCTGTCCACTGAGAGTGCAATACTGAGTTTAAAGCATGCTGTCAAGTATTACACAGACCGTAATACTGCTGTATACGCCAGTTTCCTTGATTTGTCCAGGGCGTTTGACCTGGTTTCGTACGAAGTGCTGTGGCAGAAGCTACGTGACCATAAAATTGCACCTGAAATTGTTACCATTTTCCAGCACTGGTACGGCAACCAGGTCAACAACGTGAAATGGGCGGGAGCTCTGTCAGACTCGTACAGGTTGGAGTGCGGGGTGAGGCAGGGTGGCCTGAGCTCACCTACGCTCTTCAACCTGTACATGAATGAACTTATTGTCGCGCTCAGCAGCCGCCATGTTGGATGCCATGTCGATGATGTTTGTTTTAATAACATCAGCTATGCGGACGACATGGTGCTGCTGAGTGCGTCTGTGGGTGGTCTCAGGGAGCTCATAAGCATATGTGAGACGTACGCTCACTCACATGGCCTTCAATATAACGTCGCGAAGAGTGTGCTTATGGTCTTCCAAGCTGGGACCAAAGGTCTGACGGAGGTTCCTCCAGTCAAGTTGTGCGGCGTGCCCTTGGAGCGCGTGCATAGCGGCAACAGTCTCCTCGCCGTCGTCGCTGACAGGTCAGATGGGCCATTCATGCGGCATTGGTTGGCCCTACATGCGCCCTTTTTTAAGGCATGGGGGAGATAAGCTGTTTATTTATTAGTCTTTTATTTTTGTCTTTATTATTTTATTTATTATGTTATTAATTATTCATTAAATTAATCAGTTATTTATATGTAATCTAATCGACTATGTTATTTTAAATTATTATGTTCTAAAATTATATTCCTTATTTGGTTATTTTAAATTTTTATTATAAATTATTATTTTAATTGTTAAAGTATGTATTTTGACTTTGTATGAATTTTATGTTATTTTTATTTATTTTTGTTGAATTTGTGATTATGGATATTTTTTGTCTGACTTAATAAATGAATTGAATTGAATTAACTAAAAATGTTTTTTTTAAAAACGGTCGTTAAACGGATTTTCCCGAGGATTGGGGCAAATCCATCTAGTAGCAAATTTTCCAAGAATTACGCCGTTATATCAAAGTATGCAATTTGTAAACAACTAAAAGCACATGTTGAAGAAAAATGTTTTGTAACGTCGTAAAAATACGGTTTAATTTACGTTTTATTCCCTAAAATCTTTTTTGGGGGCTAATCCGGCCTATTTTTATAACCAGGGAAAACCTAAACCTTTTCAAGAAGTTTGTAAACTAATTTAAATGTACTTAAATAAAAATCAGTTTCCGAAAATAGATGGTTTTGTTCATAGTGACATATTATTATTAGTGTTAAAAATGGAATAATATACTCAACGAAACATACAGAAAGTTGTAGGGTTCTTGATTTTTTTCCTTAGGTATTACGTAACACCGTAAATCTTTAAATTTTAAAATATAACATTACAAATGAAATATAATTTTAACTGATCTATCAGCAGTTTGACCATAAACAAAAAAAAATATCCCTAATTATCAAACAAAAATCTTTTAAGTATTCAAAATACAATATTAGAAAGAAAAAATAAAAATAAAATAGAAATAAAATATCTGAATATGATCAATCAGTGATAGCATAAACAAAAACCAAAAGAGTTACAAACAATTTTTTTTAATCTAGCAAAAGATCACTGCGTCGTCTTCATCATTTAAAAAGAAATCATTCGTTTTTTCCGAATCTTTTGACAAGTTAATTCTTTTTACTATTTAATTCTGAATCAGAAAAATAGATCGAGATGAGGTGGCACCTCATCTCGATCTATTTTTCTTGTTATCTTAAATGTAAGTTTTGGTTTCTTTACTGTTTTGTAAAACTTTATTGAAAAGTACGGTTCATTTGTCTGTTCGTCGGCGTAGACTGCATCTATAACGCCAACATAATAAGTCCACTTTTTTTTTACATAATATTTTACCAGAACATGGTCATTCACAGAATAACTTTCACATTCCTGCTCCGTATCATTATTCTTCCGTATCATATTTTTCTCATTACTTATAAATTCTATTTTACTTATGTTTTCAGTCTCTTCGTTTCGGAGCAATATGGTCTCCTCAGTCTGTTCATATTCGTGCTCCGTATCATTTTTACTTATAATATCTATTTTATTTACTATTATTTTTATTTATTATCTTTCTGGTCGACAGTAAAAACTAAAAATTAAGGATGAAAAAGGTTGATAATATCTGCAATGGGGTAATTCCGCTATATGACGATTTAGCCCCTTTGATATTAGACGGATTTTCCCACTTGACCATTTTGAAAACATATTTTTTAAAACAATTATTTCTGTATCTACTGGTTTTTATTCAAAACAAATAGAAAAATCCGTTGAAAGACTTATTAAACTGCATGATGCATACTCAGAAAGTTGTAACTTGTAAAATTGAATATTTACCATACAAGAAACGTCAGTATGCCACACTTGAGTTCCGCGTTCGGAGCACAACTAAACTTCAAACATATTTTTTTACTCTTGTAGACAACGTTACTCCATCTATGAATCATAGTTGGCACAAAAAAGTGATCCTGTTTTATCGACCGAATCAGTAACAGCGTAACTATTCTGGAATGAGTAGAAAATGCATGCATACGGAATAGCCCCGTAGACGGATTTGCCCACATTGACCTTAAGTTAAAAGAACTGAAAAAACAAGCCCATTTTAAATTAAATAAAAGTTGGAAGTCCACTCCTTTGCGTCGCGCAGTCGGGTAAAAAGGAAGTAATAGCAGCGGGCAGGCGATGCGATGCGACGGGGTGGGTTGGGGGAACAAGAAATGTCACGCGAACGAAGTCGCGGGCAGAAGCTACAAATATAAGTAGGTATACAAATATGGTCGGATATTCGTCTTTCCCGAAAAGTCCTTATATCTCTTGTAATTAGCTTAGTTGAATGGGTTAGCAGGAATGCCAGTAAGTAATAAGTAGGTACTTAGTTTATCTAACAACACCTGCGCGAATACCTGCTGCTAGCTACTGCAGTAAGTTCATGTATGTTTTTAGAATCTTTTCAAAATGCCAGCGACACAGAGTGAAGCATTTACCTAATGCTACAATTTAGAAGCAAACCGTTGCGTTGCCTGCCAGAAATAGTGAAGTTTTTTCGAGGACAGAGGTTCGATCATTTTCATCAAGAGAGTCACGTTTTTATATTTTACAGTTTTAATCTCTCCTAACTAAGCGTAATCAGTAAGTATTTCATTGATATCTTTATATAGATACCTAAGCGAATCATAAGCATTGATTATTTTGATAATATGATTGTTTTCTATGTTATATGTGAGCCTATCTAATCAAAAATATAGTTTGGTCGGTCATGCTAGGTTCAAGGTTTTAACAGCGTTTGTACCAACAACGATATCGATGTTGGTACAAACAACGATACGATATCAGTATGAGCACATTACTTAAAAAGACAGGAAGTTTTGGTAGTCTTTGACCACGGGCTTGTACAAAATAACGTAATCTATGTCTTTGTCATTATATATTTATATATATTCAAAACTAGATTATCAGACTCCTATTGTATTGTAACACCGTGTCCACAAGCAACGCGCTCAAGCGATACGCGACTTGCGACAGCGACTGCGGAGAAAACAAATGAAGAAGTTGCTCAGAACGTGCGGCGGCGGCGGCGCGGCGGTCACCGTGACCGCGTGTCGGACGAAAACAGGCGACGCGCGCACCTTTTTTAGCGCAAGACATGTCGCAAGTCGCATCGCTCGAAGATTACATATCTTCACACGGGCTTTCTTCATTCAGAAATACTTAATATGATTCATCAATCTCCAATAGGGTGTGTAACTCTTTATGGAACCGACACACTGATCCGGATCATTGAAGTGATTCAAAAGATTTGTTCAATAACAACGTTTCAAATGCACGATCTGAAACATTACTTTGCTCTGTGCTCATTCCGCGCAACGTGTCACTCTCGAGGCGACTGAGTAGTGTGCGAGCGAGAGAGGGAGACTGAGATACACTGAGTTACTTAACTATAGACTCGCGAGTCGCGAGTGAGCGGGCGACATAAATTACAATCTATACAAGTCAGAAAGAGATACGAAATGAGATGTGTATCACTCATACTCTCACAGATTTTGATTCTGTATTTTATATCCTTTTAACCGATGATCCAAATGAGCCAAATGAAACATCAGTGTTTCGGATCATTTCAGTGATCGAGATGCAAATGTTCCAATCGCAAAAATGATACACTTTGCCCACCTCTAATCTCCAATCGAGTCGTAGTTACTACGACTCACCACAAAAAGATTCCAATTTTAAAGTTAACTTGTATCTAGTTACGCCTATTTAATTTGAAGAGCCGACTAATATAGGTATCTACTACCTACTAGGCGGCGATGTCTTGAAAAAGAAGATGAGCTCTGGGACTTGAGACCTCATGACTTTGGGCATTTGACGTAGTTTCAACCTCTTTCACTTTAAAATATATGATAGTACCTACTAGCACTTTGCCTGTTTTTTCTGTAAAAATTCCGAAAATGTATGCATAAGATCTTTATCATTTATTTAGATAAATAAAATAAGTATTCGGGCCAATTTTTCAGTTTACTTATAGTTCAAAGGAATCAGATTTTTCATAGAAACTATATTCCCGCTTTTCACCCCCTTAAAGGTTAAATTTCCAAAAACCCCTTCTTAGTGCTCCCCTACATTATAAAAGGAAACCGTGTGCGAAATTTTTCAACACCCACGTGTACGTAATAAGTAGATATTGTAAATATTCGAATGCCGCTTTTAGCTGTGGATGTGTCCTGAACTTATCTATAATTAATACTAACCAACTTTGTACCTACCATATTCGACGAATAAATGTCATTGTCTTTATCTCTTTATTACACATTATTCCGGTGAAGTGTGTAGACGTTAACAAAATGTTTTGGTACTTATTTCTCACCGCAGGTTTTCTGTGTTTCTTACACATTTTCTTCAACTATAGTGAAAGAGCTAGGAAAATTAGAAAAATCCCCGGGCCGCATGACACCTTTATTTTAGGGAATGCCCCAGCTGTAATGCGCTCCTCAGGTATAATAAGAACTTTTAACATTTTTCGTTTCTTAAATCAATTATAAACGATGTTTAATGTACTTCTTTTTTTTTTTAGTTGAGGTAATGAACTTGGCTAGAAGCTTAGCTAAAGAAAATTCTGGAATCTATAGACTCTGGATATATCCATTTGCGGCCGTGAATATTTACAATCCTGAAGATGTAGAGGTGTGATATTTTGTTTATTTAAGGATTTATTAATTTTTAAAGTGATTTTTGGTGCAACTCTAATCTTTCTTTATTATTGCAGACAATTGTATCAAATATGAAATATAACGAGAAAAGTCAAGTTTACAGGGTGTTAAAGCCTTGGCTTAGAGATGGACTTCTTGTCAGCAAGGGTTAGTGCAGCATGTAGTTATTTTTTTGGATATTTACCAGATCTTTGCAATCACATCACGCTAATATTATAAAGGCGAAAGTTTGTGAGTGTGTGTGGGGGTGTGTTTATATGTTTGTTACTTCTTCACGCTCAAACGGCCGGATCAATTTTGATAAAATTTGGTATATGGAGGTAGCTGACACCCTGGATTAACATATAGGCTACTTTTTATCCCGATATTTCCACGGGATCGAAACTTATGCGGGTGAAACCGCGGTGCGCAGCTAGTAGTAATATATAATCGTATTCAAAATTGTTTTAAGGTTCAAAATGGCAAGAAAGAAGAAAAATTTTGACGCCTACTTTTCATTTCAACATTTTACGTCAATTTTGTCAAGTTCTTGAAGATAATAGTCAGCGCTTTGTGGAGAGCCTCAAACAGGTGTCCGGTCGGCCTGTAAACGTAGTACCTATTATCTCAGAATTTACTCTCAACTCTATATCTGGTAAGTACATTCATCATTTCATTATAACTTACCAAATATTTCTACAAAAATCTTCAAGCGCCCTGTGATACTTTTTCGAGGACACGAGTAAAACACATTTCATCAAAATATTCAAGGTTTTTCTTCCGAACAATTATTGGAAATTGAGTTGTTTTTAGAAAAGACAATGTTTGACATTATTTGTATTGGTTAAAATATTCTGAAATGTTAATTAACTATGACAATAATAGTATGGCCAGTTGTTTTAATCAAAATTCAATGCTGCGTGGTAGTTCACTAATCCTATTTAAAAGTTGTATTAAATTCAAACCTCGTAAAGACATATAGTTGAACTATCGGTTGAACATAGCATTGAACTGTCTTGTGTTGAGCTCACAGATATCTATGGTTGAGCTAGATAAGCATGTTACTCGTATAGTGTGCGTTTACAGACCCCCAAATTATCAAAACATTTGAGTCGGTAATTGAAGATGTTTTGGCAAAACTTGCAAACTGGTAAAGTCAGTAAATAACTGTGTTGACTTTAATATTAGGTTTTTACCTATGAAATTGCCGTTTTACATAGAAAAAATGAAATTATTTTTTTATTTAAGAAAATTTTGTGTTTCGTTAATCGAAGATGTCATGTACCTACTTTTGCCATTTTAGTGGCATTTCGTTGATGGCTCTGCTATAAAAATCCTGGCGACGCGACGCGGGAATCGATGAACTCTTTAGAGGCGTTTTTTACCGCGTTGCATTTGAAATTTTTCCCCTGTAAAAAGTTATTCAAATTCCGAATAAAAAAAATAGGGATAAGTGGACCAAGGTCTGGTGAGTATGGTGGGTGACGAAGAGTTTCCAGTTGTAACTCCTGTAGTTTTGAAACGGCCGGTTGTGCGGTGCTTCGACGCGATTTTTTTTTACATACGTAGTTCTCAAATATAATTATAATTTCAACATTAATGATGTAACTATCTTTTTGTAAACATATAATCTAAAAGAGGGTCCATGGAGTTTCTTGCCCATTCTTCTCTATGTGTAGGTACCTACTACGCTTTGGAATGGGCTTCATATTTTCAGACTGACTGACTTCTTGAGAATTCCAAAGTGCATGTAAATGGTATTGAAATAAATGCTTTGAGTTTGAGTTTGACACTCAGTGTTTTGATAATTTATAACAATGGTAATTTTCTTAACATATTTTTAATTCAAGGTACCTACTCGTATATTCACAAAAAAAGTGGCATTATTCGTAGATTTAAGTCTGATATGTATAGAACCAACTTTGGCTTGACTCAAAATAAGTACAGAAGCGTTTTTTATAGATGGTACGTCTACGGTCTAAGTTCTAAAGATGCCAAAAAATGTTCTTCAGCAGAAATTATTTGTCTCACTTTCATTCTCATTGTGACTTTTCATTTCAGAGACCGCAATGGGCACCAAGCTGAGTGATTATGATAAATCAGAAATAAATGCTTACAAAGATGCAATATATAATTTAGGATATGTATTCTACCAAAGATTTGTCAAAATATTTTATTTCTTTGATTTCTTATTTAATCTAACGCCGCTGAGCAGAAGACAGAACGGTTGTCTAAAAATAGTGCATAGTTTCACAAAGAAGGTAATTGCTGAAAGAACAGAATACATAGACAAATATGGAATAAAAATGTCTGAGCCGACTGCAGCGGATGATGATACTTACGTGTACAAGAAGAAGAAGACGGCCATGTTGGATTTATTAATATCAGCCAAGAAAGAAGGACTGATCGACGACATTGGTATTCAAGAAGAAGTGGATACGTTCATGTTCGAAGTACGTAATAAAGTCGTCGACCGATAGGTAATATCATATTGTTTACTAAACATTACAGTTAACTAAAAAACATGTTTACGTTTTGTTTCCAGGGGCATGACACCACAGCTTCTGGATTGACGTTTTGCTTTATGCTTCTTGCTCATCACAAGGACGTACAGGTTGGTCAAATTTTTAAATGGCTGTATTCTTTTTGTAACTAGATGGTTTAAAATAGAGGCGACATCGATATGAATAAGATTACATAGACCCAGTATAGGTTCCCTGTGGAAGTCTTTAACCAAACATTCATTCTGCGATGAACGCACTGGAAAGACTCGAAAAACAGTCTTGACAATACCTTAGACATGGATGGATTACAAGCCAACACACATATACAACAACTACATAAAAGACAATTACTGAAATTGGCGTCTTTCTGTTTTCTCGCGGCCATCAACCAAATCTTGTTTTTTTAGTACAGAATAGTGTAACAAACGAAACTTATTCGACATCCATATCTCTAAACTCAGTCCGAAATGAGATAATTATAAGAGTTAGAAATTTGTATGTATATTAGCTTTGTAGGCAATTTTTGACTGCTAGGTGCAAGGTTAGTGTTAAGTTACCACAAAACAGATAGCCGCTAAATGCTTTTGGACATTTTGTAGTTGGATTGGTTTTTTACGACTTAACGAAAAACAAAAGTGTAACGCCACGTCATGTGATCAGCCCACGCCAAGCCAGCCAACGCCAAGCCAATGCCTCTTTACGACAATTTGGAGCTAAAATTGTCAGCCAAGCCAGCTAGCGACCGTTAGTGACGTCACATCCGACCGTCGAAGGGTATAAGTACTCTGATCGCTCATTTTGCGAACACATTTCGCTGCCGTACATAAGATAAGGCAAAACTCTGCCCAACTGTGTAAAAAAATACATTATTATCAATAAATAATTGTGATTATTCGTCAAGTGTGAAGTATATTATTCCTTTCCCGTTTCACTCAGAAGTGGGATATGAAGCGTAATCGCCCTACTGCATCTGTTGGTCGTGGAATCCGTCCACCTGACTGGACTGAAGAAGAGCAAGACCATAATATTAGTGAAGATGAAGAATTCCCGCCGCCACCTGCTAGAAAACTACTCAAAACTATGCTAGAAAACGAAGTGGGTAGGGCGATACACGAACTCAACGACGATATCTTACCGCTCAACCATTTCAAAGGCCATCGTGCGGCGTCCCTTATCCCGGAATTTGACCCCGAGGGAGAAGATTGCACAGTGTCGGTATGGTTGAAGAAAATTGACCAGTTGGGGGACATACATGGCTGGAGCGACAAAGTAAAATCATTTCACCTTCAAGATAAGCTCCGTGGTCAAGCACGTAAGTGGTACAACAGACTCGATGAATATAACTATTCCTGGGACGAATGGAAATGCATGCTAGCAAGAGCATTTCCCAAACATCGTGACTTCAGTGCTTTGCTAGACGAAATGATGAACCGGAAGAAGATCCCTAACGAAACAATGACTAAGTATTACCAGGACAAAATCGCCATGTGCTTTCGTTGTAACCTGTCTGACAGCGCTACCGTTTCGTGTATAATCAGAGGATTACCGCCTTCATTACAACCAAACGCACGGGCTTTCCAATGCCAGCGTCCAGATGAACTGTACGAGGCCTTCCTCTGTGCCCTCGATGATTATCGCTCACCGACATTCGAAGCACGTGACAAGCCGAACAAGGACGCTAGACAGCTGGCGAACCCGGATAAGAAAGTGAACCCTGAGACCGACCCCTGTCCGCGTTGTAAGAAGACTGGTCACATCTTACGGAATTGCTCATTACCTGATCAACGCATTTGTTTCAAGTGTGGGGTGCAAGGCCATATTGCCACTCGCTGCCCTGGCTCTTCAACTACACATGCCAAGATGACTGCCGAATCGAACAGCAGCGTCAAGGAAATTAAGCTAGTGCAAAATTACAATGAGGTTTACAAGAAGGTCGTGAAGGTAAACGGGATTTTTTTGAAATCCTACATTGATACAGGAAGCCAGGTAAATGTTATAAATGCACATATTGTCGGACTCTTGGCGCTCAAAGTTACACCTACGAGCACCATCCTAAAGGGCTTTTCTGGTGGTTTACTTACAAGCCGTGGTGAAGTAGAATTCGACCTAGAAATTGATGACATTCACGTAAAATGCACTGCGCATGTAACAGAGACTGACATGCAGGACATTCATTTACTGATTGGTCAGCCGGTTATCAACGCTGATCGTGTGTCGCTTGTGGTGACTAACAAAACTGCTACGTTAAGATTGGAACCTGACCCTTTTGCTGAACTTCAGGCTGTCGAAGATATTCAAAAATTCAAGGTGGTGACATCAAGCAAAGAATCCTTGCCACCCGGTGGCTCCATCATCAAAGTCCGGGTGTTGGGTAATGCCGAGAAAGATGTCTGCACAGCGCCGCGTCACTATGAACTGAATGGAGTTTCCTACTCGTTACCAGCCACGTTACTCCGAGGCGGAGAAGGCTTCATGAAGGTTATCAACACCGGCACCAAGGACATCGAGTGGGAAGCCGGCGAGATCCTCGCACGAGCAGATAGCTGCGACGAATCGGCGATCCAACCAAGCCGGGTGAGTTCAGCCAAGCCATTATTGTCTTACTTGCCCAATATTTTGCCAAATAAGCCAAATTATTCAGTCACTAGTTCCTCTAATCCATGTGGCCTTACAGTCCCGTCTGCCTTGGTCTTAACAACTAATAAAATCAGTGATAGTATAGGCGGGGTACCTATATCCGAAATCAGTATGGGGAGTTTAAATGAAAACGAGCGTGATAGTTTAATACATTTATTATTACAATATAAACACACCTTTGCAATTGACACAAAAGATCTCGGTTGCACCAATTTGTTCCATATGAAAATAAAACTTACCACACAGCAGCCAATATACCGTCAACCATATAGGTTATCGCACACTGAACAACAAATAGTTAATTCTAAAGTTCGTGAGTTACTAGATGCCGGTATTATTAAAGAATCAGAATCAAATTATGCCTCTCCAGTTATCTTGGTGAAGAAAAAGAACGGTGATAGTCGGTTATGTGTGGATTATCGTGCCCTTAACTCGGTCACTATAAAAGATAGGTATCCGTTGCCAAACATCGACGATCAGGTTTCAAAGCTAGCCGGTAAGAAATATTTTACGAGCCTCGATATGGCCCAAAGTTATCATCAACTACGAATTGCACCCGAAGACACTCACAAAACTGCATTTATTACACCTAAGGGCCATTATGAGTATATGCGCGTTCCCTTTGGTTTAGCAAATGCACCTTCAGTTTTCATGCGAATGATTAGTAAAATTGTTGATTCCATCCGTTCCCAAACGTCACAAACTGACAGTTCAACTAGTGAAATTCTGGCATTCATAGATGATTTATTACTACCCTCGGTTGATTTTAGTTCTGGTATAAATATGTTAAAATCGGTGTTGCAAAAGTTTGAATCGGAAAATCTAAAATTAAACATGAAAAAGTGTTCTTTTTTACAAGAGAAAGTGACTTATTTAGGACATGAAATTTCTCATGAAGGTGTGCAACCGGCAAAACCAAAATTAATTGCAGTTTCGCATTTTCCTGTACCAAGGAATGTACATGAGGTACGTCAATTTATAGGCCTTTGCAGTTACTTTCGTAAATTTATATTTAAATTCGCGGTTATAGCTCGCCCTTTAACAGAATTGACTAAGAAAAATGTACCGTGGGTATGGAGTGATAAACAGGTCGATAGTTTTAACGAATTAAAAAAATGTTTATGCTCTAAACCAGTGTTAGCTTTGTATGACCCCACATTAGACATAGAAATTCATAGCGATGCATGCAAATTAGGAATAGCAGGAATTTTATTACAAAAACAGTCTGACGGTACTTTGCGCCCTGTTATGTATTTTAGCCGAGTGACATCTAGGGAGGAAACTATGTATCATAGCTACGAGCTAGAAACATTAGCAGTCGTGGAATCATTGCGTAAATTTCGGGTGTACATAGTAGGTAAAAACGTGAAGGTAGTCACTGACTGTACCGCCGTCCGAGCCACTCTCACTAAACGCGATATTATACCGCGTATCGCAAGATGGTGGCTGTCAATTCAGGAATACGATATCAGTGTAGAATATAGGCCTGGTGAACGAATGAAACATGTCGATGCATTGAGTAGGAATCCAAGTGATGCTGTAAATATTAATCGTTTAGAAGCCACTGATTGGTTTTATACAGTTCAATATCAAGATGATAAATTAAAAATTATTATTGACCAATTAAAAGCCGGGTCGACTGAACGCGATGTAATAAACAATTATGTATTAATAGATGATAGGTTGTATAGGAAGACGCTCAGTGGTAATCGACTTGTAGTGCCTGTGGCAGCTAGGTGGAAAATTCTTCAAATGCATCACGACGAAATAGGGCACGTAGGATTAAAACGATGCACTGACCTGATTAAAAGTGATTTTTGGTTCCCTAAAATGACACGGTTCATTCGTAAATATGTAACCTCTTGTTTAAGTTGTGCCTATGGAAAGGGAGATCATGGCAGGAAGGAAGGCAAGTTACATCCAATTCCTAAGCCAAATGAACCGTTTAGAATGATACATGTCGACCATTTAGGCCCGTTTTGTAGGACAAAGAAAGGTTATCAATACATGTTAGTTATAACTGACGCGTTTTCAAAATTTGTAATTGCAGAGTGCAGTCGATCAGTTAATTCAGTAGAAACGATTAGAATACTCAAAAGAATGTTTTCGTTATTTGGCTACCCGGATAGAGTCGTAACTGACCATGGTAAGGCATTTACCAGTAGATATTTTAAGAAATATGCGGCAGACAAACAATTTAAACATACGTTGAATGCAATTGCGTGCCCGCGTGCCAACGGGCAAGTCGAGCGGACGAATCGCACCATACTAAATGCCCTACGCGCGACTGACCCTAGTGAAGCCGCTAATAGCTGGTCTAACCGTCTACCCGATGTGATTTGGGGAATAAATAATACTTTAAATGAAACCACTGGGTTTAAGCCCTATGATTTAATGTTTGCACGTAGTGGTAGGCCAGTGTGTGATGTAACCATCCCAGATCAAGTACCTGAATCGACCCAGGCCAAGCGTAGCAAGGCCAGTGCACGTATCAATAAAGCTAGCGCTAGGATGAAACGTAACTTCGACAAACGTCGTAAAAGTTGCCATGTTTATAAGAAAGGAGATTTGGTCTTATGGAGGCAGGCACCTACTAGTAGTGCTGCTAAGGTCAACACAAAGCTAGATGACTTGTTTTCAGGCCCCTACATAATAACTAAAGTAGTTGGCAATGACAGATACAGGATCAGGAGCATTAAGGGTTTAAGGGGCTACAAAAACTTTACGGGGCTTGTTTCAGCAGATTCCCTGCGACCTTATCGTAGCATAGCTCCTGTATCTGACAGTGCCAGCAGCTCTGATGACCAGCTGGAGACAGAAGACTTAATCGATCTATTAGAAAGCTAATAAAAATCGTGTGCTCCATTGCGGGAGCAATTGTTACAGGATGGCCGATTGTAACGCCACGTCATGTGATCAGCCCACGCCAAGCCAGCCAACGCCAAGCCAATGCCTCTTTACGACAATTTGGAGCTAAAATTGTCAGCCAAGCCAGCTAGCGACCGTTAGTGACGTCACATCCGACCGTCGAAGGGTATAAGTACTCTGATCGCTCATTTTGCGAACACATTTCGCTGCCGTACATAAGGCAAAACTCTGCCCAACTGTGTAAAAAAATACATTATTATCAATAAATAATTGTGATTATTCGTCAAGTGTGAAGTATATTATTCCTTTCCCGTTTCAAAAGTAAGAAAAATGGCATCATACTCCCTCCGACTTGACAATGTATACTTGGTGAGGAGTCCGTAACGTACAGAAGGAGGTGTAGGTACCAAATATTCAAATGTCCAAAAACATTAGCGTCTATCTATTTTGTGGTAACGTAATTCGAGACTTACTCCAGCCATTACCGTCTGCTTATACCGAATCAACAATATACCTCCTTACATTGTTGCTTAATTTATGTAGGTATCTCTAAAATGAATATATTTTTAAACAGGAAAAGATTTTTGCGGAAATGAAGGAAATCTTTGGTGATTCAAAGCGCTCTGTCACTATGGGAGACTTGCCCAAGATGAAATACTTAGAACGCTGCATTAAGGAGTCTCTGCGGTTGTACCCTCCGGTGCACTTCATCAGTCGAAGCTTGAACGAAGAGGTGACACTGAGTAAGTAGAAGAGTATTGTGTGAAGCCTCTCCTTATTAGGTTTTGCAGTAGAGACGTGGATGTTCTGTATGAACTATTGCCATGCACTGTTGTATGCCTATTGCGGGCACTGGTGGAAGCCTGTGCAATACAGGCGAGGGTGCCCCCGCACCTGTAGCGGTATCTACAACGCCACATGCGAACAACGCGTCATACTGACGTCACGCAAATCCTGCATCGCGCAAGCAGAGTTTACCGCGCAACTAGCATAGATACAACAGCCCCACATGAATCATCGGGCAGTTGCCCGCCAGACACAACACCCGTCTGGTCAGAGGATCCACCCTTTTCTATAGAGTATGAGTGGACTTTACACCCTGTTCCTCATACCTCTATACACCCGTCGCCTGCTGGCTACCACCTGGGAGGAGTCGGAGATGACTGTCATGCTGACGTCTTCTTCGACCCCTTCTCCGCCTTCGGAGCGGCGCCGCGAGAGAGTCTTCCTCACGCGCGCTCCGCCGCCTCCTTCTGGGACATGACGTGTTCGCAAAAGGAGGCGACTGCCGCCCAGGACCCCTCATCCCCCAGCATGGCGTTGACCAAGCCGGGGAGCGAGAGGTCCGTTCCAATCGCCGCGGTGAGACTGCGGCGCGGCAGGGTTTAAAGAAACTTTTTTTTTTTTTGTAACGTGGAGAAATGCTCATGCATTCTGCACTACCACGGGGAGATAGTGCAGTTACGTGGGACTCTAACCCACTAAAACTCCATGGTGTCCTCCTCTGCCGCTTATGGCGGGAACACGGGCACGCGTTAGCACTCATCCGTGAACCCGCCGCGGCTGTCCGTCACCGGACCCTCCTCCGGGGAGTACTCCCCATCACCGGCGCACCAGAACACATAGCACGCCGTGACCACCCCAGGGACCAAACCAGCACATGGGCGCCAGACGACCCCGTGTCTGCCACCCTTGGTCCCCCTGCGACGGGTCAGGTCATTGGCCCCGCCGCCTGCCAATTTTCGGCTGCAGAGGATAGGGAGAGTGGCCAACGTCATAACAACACTCCTCTTCCCCTGCGGCCCCACCGCGTCCGCCATCGGACGGTGGCGACCCCGTCAAGGCCGCGGAAGGTAGGGAGAGCGGCGCACCGCAATACCGGCACTCCTCTCCCGCCGCGGCCTCCAACCCTCAGCCGCGATGCCTCCGATACGACATCGCGGCCCGCCTCAGTTGCGATGTCGCCCAAGCGGCACCGCAACCTACATGCTGGCCGCTACGTCGTCGGCTTGTCGGCAAAAGCCCTGACGAGCGGCCCCTCCTCGGGTTCCTCTTCGCTTCACCGTGGGTGTCCAAGCCACGGCTACTGAGCCCCCCCGCCTCGACAATGCGGGAACCCACCGGGGGGGAGGGTTTAAAGAAACCTAACCTAACCCAAGTCGGGGTGCCCCAAGTCCCGAGATCGCATAAAGAAACATATTATTTTTATAGTTCATTCAAATACCATGGAAAAATACACCGAACAAACAATATTCGTTAAACAATAGTTCTACTGTTTGATAAGTTTGTTAAATAAAAAAACTCATGTGATTACTTAAAAATTCATCGAATTGTGTTTTGTGAAATATGTTTCATTCAAGTAAATAGTCTGTGAAACAATAATAATTGAAATAAAATACAAGGACTAAAGTTCTATGAAACATTTTCTGGGAAATGAAATTCTATGAAATTTCTGTCTGCGAAACAAGGGGGCACTCTTCTAAGGTGATGGTCGAAGTTCATTTATTTATTTATTTATTAGGCTCTTCAACAATGAGTACACGGTTACTTGTACATTGCAAACTTAAGTCTAAACGCCTCATCCCTTACAGAAAAGCACAGCATGCACTACATTATGCGCAGATAATACACAATTAATTAAATAAAACAATTGATACATATTAAGAAGTTTGAAAAAAAAACATAATAATAATGATAAAAATAAACTGGTACTTATAGCATAATTGATTACAATGAATTAAATAACATAGATTAAATTAGATTAGATTCTATTTTTTCATTGGATATTATACCATTGGCCGTCACGACTATCGACATAATGATTGCTGTAGGTATCCACATGTTGCCAATCTCGCGAGGTCTAGGTCAAGATTTATTTATTTATGCAAATCTTACCTACAACTACCATTACAGATCAGCGATCCAATGCGATAGAGTGGCCTTACATGCTAAATCCTTAATCTACATACTATAAAATTACATACTATATATATCCTAAATCTTAACCTACATCTAAATAGCATACATTTATACATATTATAGATATAATCTAACTTTTGCGACACTTAAGTTGCTTATGCTTCTCAGCTTTCTCAGGTTCTCGTCATGCGGGACCGCTATATCAACAATATCTAATAAGAAATAATATATCGAGTTATTCCCCCGGACGGTGCAGCGGTGGCATGCCCGACAGATGTCAACCGTGCCTGCCTTCACAATATATTTCCGGTAGTTGTTCGTCATCAAAATTTCGTCCATAATCGCAAAGACAAAACCTTCGGTTTCCCTAAAGAGGCGCTGAATTATGGACGCTAAGGGTCTTCATATTGTAAAAGCTCTTTGCTCTGGCATAGGTACCTCCCTGCGGTAATTATTAAATCTAATACTGTGTAATCTATTATGATTTCCGCCAGTGCGGGTGAGGCCCTTGTCCACTGAGACCACATCTCGGTGCATATACCTACGTCGACTTCTAGGAAGTATGCCCTGAGACTGCCTATCTCACGGTTGTGCAAGGTTTTAGCATTTAATGAACATGACCACCGCACTTCCACGGGACATACAGTCTCATCACCGATGACCGTGGGAGATGCATATTTTTTTTATTTATTATTTTGAGCTTATTGTGTCTTACTGAAGAGGGACTGGACTTTTCACTTTTCTCTCTTTTTTCAATTATCTATTATTTTCTTTATATTCCATTCCAGGTAATTATACAATCCCGGCTGGAACGTTTTGCCACATCCATATCTACGACCTGCATCGCAACCCTGAGGTGTTCAAGAACCCCGAGGAGTTTGACCCCGACCGGTTCCTGCCTGAAAACATCGCGGAAAGACATCCCTATGCGTACATACCCTTCAGTGCTGGGCCTAGGAACTGCATAGGTAAATGATATGTTTGAACATCGATAACTATATTGAAAGCCAACCCATATGACTGTCCTTTCCCAATCAAGACTGCAATACCATGTTTACATGTCATACAAAGGACGCTGTCAAGCTCCCGTGAAAGTAAACGGGGGATTGAAGACAAAAATTTCAATTAAAAGAACAAAATTGCATTGTACAGGTCAAAAATTCGCCATGATGGAGATGAAGGTAGCCGTGGCGGAGGTGTTGAGGGAGTTTACACTGGAGCCAGTCACTCATCCCGAAGACATTCGGATCATCACCGATATTGTGCTGAGACATGACGGGCCTGTCGAAGTTACCTTTGTAAAAAGGCAAGAATTATAATCTGTAAAAAATATGTAGATTATTTTTATAAATGAAACAATAAATAGTAGCAGCGCGTAGTACCACTGCTACGCAGCTCGTAGCACAATTCACACCCCGGTATTTAAAAGCCTTTTGAATCTAATTATGTTCCCAAATCCTGTAACAGTGTAATTGCTTTTACGGTCAACTGGTTTACATATTACCTACTCATCATCATCAGATGATGAGTAGGTAGCTGACTCCAACATAGTTGCGAAAAGGCTGCAGCTTCCAGTCTAACCGGGTGCAGTTGAGTACCAGTATTTTACATGAAGCGACTGCCTATAATATCTGACCTTTACAATCCAGTTACTGGGTAATACGATACCCCTTGGTAATAAGACAGGTTGTCAGACTTTCGGGCTTCTGACGACCCGTAACGAATGCCAAAGATCCACGATTGACAGCCGGGATTCCGAGGCACGCAGGGGCTTGATACCACTCATCCACGGACCAAACGCGGTAAGCGTAGCTTAACCTGATCGACCGACCCGTGCGGCTGTTATTATTACCTAGCCACAAGTCCCTACATATTACTTACCTACTATCTATACTAATATAAAAGCTGAAGAGTTTGTTTTTATTTTTTTGTTTGTTTCAACACGCTAATCTTTGGAACTACCGGTCGGATTTGAAATTTTATTATAGAAATTTCTCACGGACGAAGTCGTGGGCAGAAGCTAGTTGTACTATACAGGGCGTCCCACGGCTATGCCACATGGAGGGAAAGTACCTTGAATATTGTAGATGGAACATTTTACTGAAAGAAGATATAATTTTAATTTAAAAAACAATTTAAACTACATTCATAGATTTTTAAATAATTACATGGTTGACCCGGGAATCGAACCCGCTACACGAGAAAAAAATTACCCTGTAGCTTTATCATTCCGATCGAAAGGCTTCATCTTAAGGATTATTTTTTGCTAAATTTAGCAAAAAATAATCCTTATGATGATGCCTTTCGAAAATGTGCATGATAAAATGATAAAGAGACACGTTATTAGTAGGTACCTGGTTATATGTAACAAATCGAGCCGTATCCTGAGCCGAAAGACGAGATAAGATGGCCGCCGAGATCCCCAGATCTAACCCCGTTAGATTTTTTTTATGGGGTTATGTAAAAAAATTAGTTTACAAGAACCAGTATGAAAATGTCCACGAGCTACAAACAGAACTTAGACGTATTATTCTAAATATCCACCACAACAAGATCAAAAAATCGACAGGGAGTGAAATAATCAAAATTTCATAACCACCGCTCTCAAAATGGTGAAGGAAATCATCTCGAGGAAATCGGCATGTTTTAGAACCAAAACTTCGAAGACATTTGATATCTACCAACCCGGACTGGGCCCACGTGGTAGATTGCAGCCCACTCCCTCCTAAATATCACTCACTCATCACTATCTAGTGCTGTCACATGTGGTCTATAGATGAACATTAGTTAGCGCATCACTCAACTCAAGTACCAATTCAATGTGTTGATGTCAGGGGATATAGATCAATAATAATTATAGCCCGGTTTCAGTATCAGTATGGCTATGAGTACCAACTCGAACTGGGTCTGCGTGGTAGATTATAGCCCACTCCATATACGAGGAGAGGAGGTCTGAGCAGTGTGAGCATTATAGGCAGATCATGAGCTTTATAATATATGTGTAAGTCGTAGGACATCAATATTGTATCAAATTATGTAGAATGCTACGTAAGATGTTTTCGTAGAATTATAGGTTTTTGATGAGGTGCTCAATGCATAGGTATATAATTATAATGCCCTTTGCTACTTTGAGAAGCTGATCATACATGAAACCTAATAGTTGGGCATAGATAACATAAAACAACAACATAAATACAACACAATGAATAGAATCAATAGAGATTCTAACATAAATAGAGTATGAAAGGTTATATAAGGCGACAAGAAAGTCATTGAAATAAAAGCTGTATTAAAAATAAACCACCTGTCGTAATTAAAGTCATAGGTACCGTTATTGTCTGTACAATGCAGCAAAGCTATTTTAGACTACCTATTATGTCCTATACGTATTGTTGTAGTAAATACGTAGGTATAGCTGCATTAATATTTTAAGCTATGGCTACTGGCTAGCCACGTAATCGTTCAAACCGCTCACCTAGCAGTATAATGACACATCTACTTTTTTCTTATTTTACAGAAATGAGGTTTAAAGATTTTGCAAATCTTTGAAACGAAGTTGTGACTTCATTTTACATTTTATCTTGGATTTTATGGTTTTAGCAACTAGTATAGACCTTAATAGATACTAAAGGATAAAAAATTCCACTTCAGGCTTCCAGGAGTTGCTTCATAACAGTCAAAGAAGAAGAAGAGCCATGCAATTGTGCCGTTATACTTTTAACAACTTCCAAAAATGTCATATATGCCCCCAAAGCCATAATTATACAGGATGTGAAAACCAAGAAATAAAGACAATTGGTTAATAGAAAACAAAAGTTTTTATTTGAAATCAACATAAATAAAAAGTTTAACTAAAATATTATAATAACCTATATTTGGCTCGTGAGTCGTTAATTTTCTTAACGAAATAAAAAAAATATAGGTTATTAGATGTGTCATTATACTGCTAGGTGAGCGATATTTTAGTTAAACTTTTTATTTATGTTGATTTCAAATAAAAACTTTTGTTTTCTATTAACCAATTGTCTTTATTTCTTGGTTTTCACATCCTGTATAATTATGGCTTTGGGGGCATATATGACATTTTTGGAAGTTGTTAAAAGTATAACGGCACAATTGCATGGCTCTTCTTCTTCTTTGACTGTTATGAAGCAACTCCTGGAAGCCTGAAGTGGAATTTTTTATCCTTTAGTATCTATTAAGGTCTATACTAGTTGCTAAAACCATAAAATCCAAGATAAAATGTAAAATGAAGTCACAACTTCGTTTCAAACATTTGCAAAATCTTTAAACCTCATTTCTGTAAAATAAGAAAAAAGTAGATGTGTCATTATACTGCTAGGTGAGCGAAACAATAAGCTTACTACGAACTTTATGTATAGATTCGCCTTGGAAATTGATTTCATATTTTCCATTGTCACGGTTTTAAAAATGCTTTGTTCTATCCGTTGGCGCTGATAAACATTTACATTTAACAGGAACAGAGATGCACCCTCGCAATCCTCAGAGGAACGTAGATAATGTGAATAGTTACCTAACATAATGGAAAAGGTAATTTTCACGGGTTCTTGTAGAAATGTTGACAAGGTAATTAGAAAAATACTATAAGGCCTAATTAGATGTTAGAAAATATAGCAATCCCTATTTTGAAATTGTTCCGATTTGTAGTGTAAACTAAATATAATGCGACTGGTTGCTCTCTTATTACTAATTTGGCACTCCCAGTTGTAGTATATTTATAAACGGCAGACAGAAGAAGGATGGCTCAGTGCGTCGTGCGCGGAAGTGTCGGCCATTTCACACGGTATTCGGCTCAGTTCGCGCGAGACCCTGCGCGTGCACATCCCTCGCGATTGTCCCGCAACTCTGGTATGCGGTACTTGTATAACAGTGGCTTTCAAGAATTCGTGATGGAATGTGATAATGGTTTTGAGGTGATTACAATTGTTTTTTACATTTCCTCATTCTCATCAAATATCTAATTATTGACGTCTTTTCATTTATCACAAATTATTTGTGTCTAGTTCATGAGCACTAAGTATGGTTACATAAAACTAAATTAACGTTGTAAATACTTAGAAAACCCCCAATCATATTTCATCGAAAATTCGAAATGCTAGTCCAGAACGAAACACACTAAGCAAGGGCTGTGAAAGTTGCCCTGAAAAAAGCTAAAAAGAATACTAACAAATATTAGGTTTGATGTTTGTCTACTGCACGGATATCTATGGTCTACTGATTGCATGGAATATCTACCTACTGAAATAATTAAGTGATATCGTATTTTGATATTTGAAACTTATAACAACTTACGTCACTGTACCTATTGTCTAAAAACTTTGGAAATAATTGCTTGAAATGTAGATAAAACATTGTGTTCCATGTTTTGTTATGAAAATCTATGGGGACGGGACATGTTATGGTTTGCTTATAACCTATACCTAATCAAAAAATATGTCTATGTGAGATCAATATTATGTCAACGACTCGGGGTTAATGCTGTGTATGTGTTTAGTTGGTAAGCCTTATTAACTAAATAATAAATAAAACTGAAATGCTCTTCGTTGGTAAGTCCATATACTTACATAAAAAAAAGAAAACACTTCTTCGCCACAGAAATACGTATAATTTTGAATGTTAATAACATATAAGTACAAAAAAACCATAAAACATACAGAAATCAACACACACGTACCTACAACAAAAATTGAAAAAGAAAAGAAAGACGGGTTGTTTTAAATTATAAAACATGCATAGACTTACCAACGAACAGCATTTCAGTTTATCATAAAATTATAAAAACAACGTCCCGACATCAATCGTTAGGCAGTTGCACACCAAACATATCACCCGCCTGGTCACAGGATCCTCCCTTTTCTGTGGAGGATGAGTGAACTTCACACCCTGTTCCTCATGCCTCTATACTCGTACCACGATCATGAAGGGCACCGCAGCCTTCGTGCAACTACTCCTGCATCAATAATTAAGTAGGTATTGGATTGTCATCCAAGATGGGCAGACGGATTACCTATTACCTATACTGACCTGGGCAGCCTATGTTATTAAGTGAGGAAAGGAGGAAAGGAAAGAAAACATTTATTTAGCACAAACTAAAAGACACACGTGAAAAGTCCGATGTAAGAAATTAGCAGGAAAATGTGCCTTACGGCTGCGTGCCTTGAAATTCGGCGTGAAAACTTAGGTGGAGTGTCAATAGTGTGTACTAGGTGGAATGAGTGCCTTACGGCTGCGTGCCTTGAAATTCAGCGTGAAAACTTAGGTGGAGTGTCAATAGTGTGTACTAGGTGGAATGAGTGCCTTACGGCTGCGTGCCTTGAAATTCGGCGTGAAAACTTAGGTGGAGTGTCAATAGTGTGTACTAGGTGGAATGACAGCTCACTTCACCTTATAGTTTTCACGGTGAGATTTTTACAGAATACACAGTTCAGCAAAAATGCCAGACAACTAGCGCCTGACGCTGGTTTTCAACTGGACCTAATGTGTGAGGAGGTGACGGATGTAAATCGGTTTAATACTGCAACGTGACGTGTGTATGCATACTTAAATAAAATAAATTTTTGTCAGATAAAAATACCTACTTAGTAACGAATATGGTACCTATATTTAAATAGTGTGATATTGAATAACATTGCAAAACAAAACAAAAAATACCCGACGCACGATAGACCTACGATAATCACACTATCACACTAATATTATAAAGGCGAAAGTTTGTGGGGGTGTGTGTGTGTGTGTGGGGGTGTCTTTATATGTTTGTTACTTCTTCAAGCTCAAACGGCTGGACCAATTTTGATAAAATTTTGTATGGAGGTATCTGCCACCCAGTGGCGGTACCTTCATAGAAGCAGAGAAGCCCGGCTTGCCCTAATAAAATCATAATTCACAACAACAAAATCAATAAAAAATATATTAAAAAAATTCCAGTCAATTAACTCGAACTCAAACATTCATGACATAGGAATATCATTTCGAAATCCGAACTAGCGCTATCTTTGGGCTAGGTTCGCGCCAAATTCGGAATTCGGCTCTGAACGCTATACAATGCGTTCAAATGCGCCATCTCGCTCACACTTAGTCTGGCTTTTACCTGGCTTGCCTTTCCTTTCTCTGTCTCGCAGTTTTCGCATACAAATTGCTATAGAAACGTTTACATTTGTTGATATATTGGTAAGTACTTATACACAGAGTTCTATGAAATGAAAAGCCAGGCTTTTGAGAGGCATGAAGTTCGCGCAAATGCACTATCCGCGTGTTGCGTTGACCTGCGTAAAGTTAGTTGCGAAAGCACGTGTGGCGGGCGCGATGTGTCGATGACACGACGCGACTCAAACAAATTGTTATTGTTTTGAATACCTACTTTGAGAATTAGTTTTATTATTTGAAAAAAATATTGATTGTGGTGATTGGTGATGTCATTCCCTATGATTTTGTAAATGGTTAATGAATATAGTGTTCTTTTATCATTGTGTTCGGAATCTGTCATCGAAAAGGTACGTAAATACATTGAGTTTTCTGCAATTTTCTGCCAATAAATAACTCTTTACTTCACCGTAGCTAATCTTAAATTACTGTCGGACTGTCGGTAGGTACTTATCGGAAATAAAAACAAGTATTTTTGTCAGTCAAGAAGACAGAATAAATAAAATAGGTACCTACTCATTCGATCGTTTATTAGGTATGAATATGATATGACAAACCTATGTTAAAATTATCAATTGACTTTAAAATGTAAGTACCTAATTCATAAAATAATGCGTACGAGAAAATAAGGTCAGTGGGTCGTCTTAGGGGCGGATTTGAAAATAACAATAAATCGATAGTAAAATTTGGAGGCCATCTAGTGCATTTTGATTGAACAAATTTTGCAAGTGACCAGCAAAATGAAAAAAGGTCCGGCTAAGCGCTGTGGTTCATTTATTTTACGCATTCATTAATATAGATGGCGCTTATGACAATTACGTACTGATGCTTGAAATAAGTAGTACCTGGTCTTCGTATTTTAAAGGTTTTCTTACCAAAATTATAATAATGATGTTAGTACTACTAACAACCATTAACAACAAGAAAATCAGACAATCCCTCAGTTGGGCGTTTTTTTTTATACCTTGAAAATCTGTTGGCTTGCCCTAATTTTGACCCCTAGGCACGCCACTGCTGCCACCCTAGATTAACATATAGGCTACTTTTTATCCCGATATTGCCACGGTATCAACATTTACGCGTGTGAAACTGCAGGGCGCAGTTAGTATGTAAATAAATTTAGCGCTGAAGTATGAAGATATGGGTAAATAGTTAGACCAATAGTTTAATACAGGAAAACACTATTTTTTTTGTAAAAACCGGTGTTTTAATTAATTAATTTAAACTTTTTGCACAAAAAGGTAGGCATTCTCTACCAGTCAACCAAGAGTGCTTTTTCAATATTTTTTTCACACTATTGTAATAGCAGACTTGAGGCCCAGATATCGTATTGATTGGTTGTCTCGTTGCGTCGCTATGGATTTGTAAGCCGATTACTTATTAGTCGATAGTAGCGGTATTGTGGCGTAGTAGGTATGAACAAAATCGATTTCAAGATAGGATAGGAACACGAGCATTTTATTCTAATTACGAAAAAGGGTACTTATCTAATTTAAAAAAGCAGCTTACGTCTTTATCAATTATCTTTGTGTTAGGTACTCGCTATAAAAGTATATTTCTTTACCTGCCTGTGTTAACAAATAAAAGTGATTTGATTTGATTTTATTTGTATAATTACTTAATTAAGTATTATTCAATCGATGAATTTGAAAGTATTTTATGAAATAGTTGTTATTATTATTTGATAATTTTCTTCACCTTTACCACCTTTCAAATATCTTGATTAATTAGTTGAGCAGTCGGTTGATGTTTTAACGTGAACACATATATGAATAAAAAACTACTTGTTTATCTACATGTAACATAATTATGGGCCTTCCCGACTACGTAGCTCTATCTCTATGTACGTAATTATTATGATATAACGTGACGCAGGTGCGACTATATTGCCACGAATTATTCAATTTAACGTAACGCGTCAGCGGTCATGTAAACACTGAACGTAAACAAGTAGATAAACGAGAGGTTCGCTGGGCGGAGGAGCCGTCAGTTGGCGCCTGCGCCTCGGAAGCGGACATAAGCACGCCGCCGCGACTCGCCCGCTACCAGCCGCCGCCGCCGTAGAGAGTACGTCCGCGTTGGGACTTCGCAAGTCGTGTCACGCAGCCCGTCGCAATGAGCACCCGACAGCTGTGCCGGCTCGCGGCCGCACGCCCTCTCGCCAAACCCAAGCACTCGATATGCACCTGCTATCGCCAATATAGTCAAGTGAGACCAAACTATGTTATAGCAAATCGTGAAGTGAGTGTCCTTTCCTTATGTTGCACTTCCGCGCTGACATAGGGAAGTTTCGTGTCTAAATCTGGGATAAAATAACCAAAAGTAACCCTTGACTAAAATTATTATTTCGTGTTTTCAGAAATGGCGCAATTCTGCACCACACTTCTATTCAGTCCAGTCCCTGGACCTGAGGTATGCATGCATTACTTATTATTATGAATCAATGCAGAAACAGTGCCATAACACACACGTTCATTGGAAATAAATTACTGTTAATAACCCACATCGACTCCTATTGATCTATATTAAACGGGCCGGCGCCGGTACTTGTTCAATTCACCCCTGACATTTAAAACTGGGAAACACTTCTTCATAATAGATACTTACAGTCTTATAGCGCCTGCTACTAATAAATAATTAGCTTTTCCACAATCATGTATTCAGTTATGCAACATTATGTCAGACGTAAAGTAATTTGTGTCGTTGATAATGCAGTAAGTACTATATCTACGGAAAATCAATACCTACCGACATGAGATTCCTTTTTGATAAATGTGTAAAAGGTGTAGGTAACTGATTTGTCATTTTATATCTAGTGACGACACAACATTACACACAACATTTTCGGTCAAGTTCATGTAACAGTGATAAGGTATTCATATGTGTGTTTGTTCACATTCCATGGCAGCAGCAAAATCAGAGAGTATTCGTTCGTGCATAACATCGACCCCGTAGCGTGAGTACATCAGGCATCTGCCTACCCTGCCAGTATGTTGCATGGATCAGTATGATTTGTAGTAGGTACTTACCTAAAAGCTACAAGTTCCCAATTTTGATCTTGGCTATATTTATCGCAGTTATCATATATTTTTTGGAGCACATCTGTTTGGTTTTGTCTTACGCTCTAGACAGTTTAATTCGATTTTTATTTTGGTTTTGCTTCTTAGTTTCATAAGGCTTTAGTGTTGGTAATGAGCAATTGAGCACCCAAGGAAATATAATCCATAGTGTGTCTCTGAAATATCCTAATAAGACCAGCAACATCTTGTTAGGATACTTTGAGTAGGTATCTTGTTTAGTGCATTACCAAACTGTTATCTAAGCAGACACTGAAATCTGCCAAATTACCGAGTAAGTTACGGTCTTTTGGCAAATAGACATAGAGATAAACCTATATCTAGACAAATACTGTGGGACTGTGGGTTTTTCTCTACGTTGTGTTGATTCTTCTGAATGTTTATTGCATTTGTTTTGGCTATCAAACTAGCATTGCTTTAGTCGTAGTAGTTAGGTACCAAATTTTTGCAGCAGTTGCTTGTTTTTCTTGGCATTCTCGAGTCTAAATATAGCCCCATCAGGTGATGGTAAACGGCTTTGTCACGGACTGTGGTGTGTTCGTCAGAGACACACCCGCCCGCCTACGTAGTCACGCTTCTGATATTAATAGTCCGCGACGCGTGACGTCACGCGGGGGCGTTGGTGTACGTTACCAGTAACACAATATTTGTTCAATATATTATAATTGCTCTATTAGCAGTGTTGTGCTAATGGCATACTCGTGAACAATCGCGTCTATTACAGTATCTACACGCTACACACGATCCCTGTTGATAGGCACTTCATTTATTTTACAAGTTGTCACAATTGATCGCTGCTTCTGTCATGCATGGGATCTACCATATTGCAGCTAGTGCAATTTAATGAAGAATATTAAATTCTTAAAAAAAAAAACCTAATAAGATTTCCTGTGTGTACCTACCCATAGACACGACTTCATAATTATATCCTTGCCTACTTAACGACCTAATTACACCCGTCCAGTCCTACCACCAGTTAGGAACAACTGTGAGTACCTGGAATCCCTTACACTAATTAGCTACTTACCAACTACACGTACCTACACAAAATGGTATTGAATGAAAACGTTGTTGACCTGTAGGGTTCGCGAAGGGCCGCACAAGAATTCCGACGATGTCCTGTTTGATATGTTCAAAAATGAAGACACAGGCCTCCTACCCGTTGGAAAGTTTCTGGCCGTAAGTTTTGTCATAGATATTTCTTTTTCTAACAGACTTCTTTATGTACACGGCACTAACATTATTTTTATGTTTACTTACAGGCCTTGAGGACCACTGGCATTAGGAAAAATGACTCTCGTGTAAAAGAAGTGATGCACAAATTATACAAAGTTCACAAAGAGTCCAATTTCGAAGGCGGTTCACCAGAAACACTGAAACTAGACAGGAAGACTTTCAAAGAAGTGATTGCGCCCAACATCGTTCTAATAACGAGGGCGTTCCGCAGTCAATTTGTGATTCCAGACTTTCAAGACTTTATCAAAGACGTAGAAGAGATGTACTGGGCTGCTAAAAGTAACCCAGATGGTAAAGTGGCCAGCTACATACCACAGCTCGCTAAGGCTAGCTCGGAGAACTGGGGAGTGAGCATTTGCACAATTGATGGTCAGCGATTTTCTATCGGTAAGACTCAATTACGATAACATAGTTATTTGATTGCTTGTGTGTGACTGATATGGTAGGTACATAGCCATGTTCTCCTTTTTTTAGGTGACGTGACGGTCCCATTCACTCTGCAGTCGTGCAGCAAACCACTGACATACGCAATGGCACTTGAAACTCTGGGGCCCGACGTGGTACACAAATATGTTGGCACTGAGCCCAGCGGCCGCAACTTCAATGAACTCGTTCTAGACTATAACAGTACGTATCAACCACACCTACACTTGTGATACTATTTGTTTTTGTGAGTCTATAGCGTGACGGACCGAACGTGCATAAACAATTAGATCAACAATAACATTTGCCAACGTCGCGCATCTCAGCGCATCGTAAATAATATTTGTCTAAACTTATTTTTACAGTGAAGCCGCATAACCCTATGATCAACGCAGGAGCAATTTTAGTATGCTCATTACTGAAAACCTTGGACAGGCCCGAGATGACACTTGCTGAAAAGTTTGATTATGTCATGTCATTCTTCAGCCGGCTCGCTGGCAACGAAGGACTGGGCTTCAATAATGCAGTATTTTTATCAGAACGCGAAGCTGCCGACAGAAACTATGCACTTGGCTTCTACATGAGAGAACATAAATGTTACCCAGAAAAAACGAATTTCCGTGAATGTATGGATTTCTATTTCCAGGTGTGAACCAATTCTTACCTCCTCCTTGTTTTTTAAATGCACTTATATGTATATTGCGAATAGTCTAATTCAATTCAATTTATTCAGTAACAAATAATACTTACATCTAAATATCATTTCCTTGATTACAGTGTTGCTCAATGGAAGCTAACTGCGACATTATGTCAATCATGGCTGCTACACTAGCCAATGGAGGCATCTGTCCTATCACTGATGAAAAAGTACTTCGGCCAGACTCAGTGCGCAACGTGCTTTCTTTGATGCATAGCTGCGGCATGTACGACTACTCAGGACAGTTTGCGTTCAAAGTGGGACTTCCTGCGAAGTCAGGAGTTTCAGGCGCCATGCTCATAGTTGTACCCAATGTAATGGGCATTTGCACATGGTCCCCACCGTTGGACCCCCTAGGAAACAGTTGCCGAGGATTGCAATTTTGTGACGTAAAATCCATTCTATTATTTTCTTTCTTCTAAGTATTTATTATGATAGATTTTATTGTTAACCTGTATTTATATTGTTTCAGGACATGATCAATAGGTTCAACTTCCACAAGTACGATAATATTCGGTACGCGAGTCACAAAAAAGATCCTCGACGGTACAAGTTCGAGTCTACGGGTCTCAACATAGTCAATCTCTTGTTCTCTGCTGCGAGTGGAGATCTCAGCGCACTGAGAAGGTAGGAATTATAACCTTTTATGGTCAGTTTTAATAATGTGACTGGGGAATTTTGTTGACAAAGAAATTATTGTTTAACAGCCAAAGGTCTGATCCGAAACTTCTTCCCGTACCGGTGAACTCTATCAAATAGATTGCTTTCGACAAGTACTAAACCAGTACCAGTACCTGCTTATCTAGTGTACTCAGTTCTCACGTATGCTTATTAGTACCTACGTAACTCAAGTGCTATTCCATGGGTAGGTAATGCTTAACGACGTAGCTCACCACACGGCGCTAGTATAAGTATATTATCATCTTTACATTTGGTACAGCCGACGCAAAAGTAGTCCTTCACAATGTGACTTTCCTTACACCTTCAAACATATTTTTAAATCAGTAACTTTCTCGTTTCTCAGGCACCACCTCTCTGGTATGGACATGACTCTGTCGGACTACGACGGTCGTACCGCGCTGCATCTGGCCGCTGCAGAGGGCCACCTTTCTTGCGTTGACTTCCTCCTGGCTCAGTGCGGGGTCCCGCACGATCCTCGCGATCGCTGGGGCAGCCGCCCGCTCAACGAAGCCGAGACTTTCGGGCACGCTGCTGTTGTACAGTACCTGAAGGAGTGGGAGCTCACACATCCATCTGATCAACCTGCAGACGCGGTACCTTCTACTGTCGACGACATACTAGAAGTTAAACCAGACGCTAACGACGCTGTCAAAGATCCAAGCATCCAGGAGATTGTCTCCAGGAATGGTGACAAAGTACAGTAGAATCTCAACGACTGGGATGATGTAATAAGATGATCTCGTGACTACTCACTCAGGTGTCACTAAATTACTTTTGAAAATGACTCCATATCGTGTGGCGTTTTTATGCTCCGTAGAAACGTGGCAGACATGTTTACGCAAATATATCGAAAAAGATGCTAATGAACATTAATGTATTAGATATGTTCCACACGATGCTGAGTTGATCTTATAGAAAATGAAAAGTTGTGTAGCTACTTGTTTCGGTGTGTTCTCAACTTATGTACGGGTACCTACACACTAGGTACATGTGGATACCAATCTATCAATTAAGTAGAAAAAAAACAATGCATTTCACGTTTGGACAGCTTTTCTCGTGAATATTAGTTAACCATAGATGTTCAATAAATATTCACATAAATATCCTAATACCTGGCTGTTAGTATTTTGTATCAATATTTACAGAAAAAGATACATTTTACTGAAGATAATTTATTAAATATATGAATGGGTCTTAGTATTGTTGGAGGTTTTGATACTGCGTTTAGCTTTACGAGGTATTTATGAAGCACTGAGCTCAAAAGTGTGATATTAAAATTACTTGAATGCACAATGAAACATCTTGGAATAGAATCAATATGCAATGAAACATCTTGGAATAGAATCAATATGAGGGAGAGATGCTTAGAGAAATAAACTAAAGTTTATTGAGAAGATTGGTTATTAAGTTATTATTTACTACAACAGTATTAATGTATTTAAATATTAGAAAGTGAGCAAAGTAATCTCTCATCCTATCTTAAACCATTATTATTCTGAAGATTTTATTCAATGTTATTGATGAGGTAGGTAGTGTGTAGCTACTGGTTTTAGATACATTTATCATTTATTAGACAAACATTAAAATACCTACTTAGGCATATACCATATTATTAACTACAGTATCTCAGTGTTAATCTCTCTATTCATAGTTAATCTTTAAGCATCTGATTCTAGAAAACAATCCCCCCAAACATTGTATTTTTAACATTCCACATTTATAATAATGACAAAGTAACTTACTGTTCCAGAATTATAATAATAGTATTTATTCAAAAAAAAAATATTATAATTATCTATTTAAAATGAAAACTTTGACACAGGAATGTTAAAAATGTTATAATTACTAATATTAAATATAAGTAATTACATACTTATAATTCTGACAATAAATAGATGCTATTCTATGCCATTATTGATGTTGTCCAAATGTTTGTCAATTAAATAAATTGTTGACTTAAATCTTGTGTTATTGGTGTGTTGGACGTCTAGTTGAAATTCAGGATTGCTTAACCTTTTGACCGCCACAGTCATATATAGATGACAAACCAAAGGTGCCCAGCACGCCACGGTTCGACTACATGACAGACTTTGACGCCGAGCGCATGTTTTAGATTTTTTGACAAGTGGCGGTCAAAAGGTTAACTATCACTCACTCAACGCTATCTACTGCTGTCGACACAGATGGTCTATAGATGAACATTAGTTATCACATCACTCAACTCAAGTACCAATTCAATGTGTTGATGTCACATATAGATCAATAATTATGCCCAGGTTTTGGTATCAGTATGGCTATGGGTACCAACACGCACCGGGCCCACATGGTAGATTATAGCCCACTCCCTCTCGAAGAGAGGAGGCCTGTATTGCAGTAATGGGATCATTATAGGCTGATTATGCTATGAATACGAGTGGCAGTAGATATTTTATACCGAAATGTATTCCTAGGTTTTGTCTGAAAGTTTTGATTCTTTGGCCTTAGAGTTGACAAAGAAATAAATACAGAAAATAAAGTTAAAGATGAAATTTGAGGAAAGACAAAGATAATTTTAAGTCTACAAACGAGATAACATCTCGTTTGTAGACTTAAAATACAGAATACCCATTCTACTTTGAGGATGCTAAAAGCAAACAGTGGTCTTTAAACAACATTATTTATTTCTTTTACATCTACTTACTAAAAATTAAATACTAAATAACATTACTTAACACTTACGGCGGCTGCTCTAGTGGGAGTAGATATTATTCCAAGGAGCTTGCAGTCTGCTTCTAGCAGAGTGAGATCTGTGCTGGAGCCGAGAAACCGGGAAGATAATTCCAAGTCTTTGATCTGTATCCTTACTCTGGCACCCCTCACATATTCGTCACCTCTGACAGTTGGCCGGGTGCAAACACAGTGAAACTTCCATCCAAAGTCAATATACAGGTCATCCTCAACCACATGGAATATTTTACCAATTACCACTTTGTTGGTAGGGTCACCAAGCTGAAAACAACAAATAGTAAGCAGAGCTCTAAGAACCATATGGACATATGAAAAGGTTTCATCAACAATTGCTTTTAGACATTATGATCTATGATCCCGTTGAACATAGCAGCTCCAAAAGACATCTGGTAGGAATTATCGTAAGCTTAATATTAATAGTAAGAGATCAACTCACATCCATCAATTTAGAATTCCGCAGTAATGAAGCAAATGTAAAGTTTTGTTCTTTGTCCTCAGTGTCTAACATCTGTGATTGTTTATCAAAGGCCTTAGCGAAACCGCTAACTTTAACAGCAGCCACATCAGTAGAAACATTTCCAGGTTCCTCTTTAATTGTACCAGTAGGGCTACAAAATGTTCGTGAACTAATCACAATAGTGGTTCTCCCTATTTGTCTTGATAGTCTTGCTGTGTTAAGCATAATGCCGCCAAGATTTTGAACAGTTTTGTTTAAATATGACATTGGTTTGAAAGCTTTATTAGTGTTTTTAGTTATTGGTTTATTTCACAATTTTATTTTATAAAATAAATAATACCAAGATCACAAACACTAAAAATAACCTAAAATTGTAGCTGTCAATTTTGACAGTAAACTTTTTTTTTTCCTTTTTCCTTGTGGAACAGGCTAGGGTCAGGCATTATGCTGCCTAGAGTCATCCATCAGTTACAACAAGGAATATACTACTCAAGAGAATTACAATAAAGTTATATTTTTATATCATGTGGTACGCAAACTTAGAGTAAGAAAGCTATAGAGCATCGGGTAGCGTGGCCACACATGAGACAAAAAAGTAACTTTACTAACATTGGCCACATATGTAGCTGCCTTGAAAAAACTGGCACGCACTGAGAGACGGAAATAGTATAGCTTTATCCTTTTCTGTTACTTATAATAACTCAATACTTTATCCTTTTCTTGTGGAAATGAAATGGAGCTACCCGCCGTCTATACTTTTCTTTGTCTAAGTACGCAAAAGACGCAATAATATCACCAGTCAGTCTAATATCGAATACTCGATGGGGCAATTACGTCCTCGGGGTCTCTAGTTGGGCGTGCCTCAAAGTTTACCCTTTTTTTTCTAGTTTATATTATCCTTCCTTATAATGATGGATAACTAACCGATCAGCGAGCACATTCGTAAGAAGCTGGCAGTATCATCACAACATGAATGTTTTCCCCATTGATTGTTTAATTTGTTTGACAGGACCTCATACTCAGCAAAAGAGCTTACGACCACTAGACCAACGAAGCAGTCAGGTATTAAATTTTACAGAGGAAAATACGAAATCTACGTAGACGAAGTGCTAGTAAAAAAACTAAAGCGTTGGTTGAGCTTCTTTAAATTGAGGAAGGGCCTTATCCCATGAATTTGCCACGGACCTCAAACGATATAGTTCCTCCACACTGCCTGTAGGTTTATGTGAAATAAAACATGTTATCTTTTTTTTAAACTGATTTTTTACAAAAGGCGAGCTGCAATAGCTTGTGAACAGCTCTAATTCAAGAAGCTCATATTAGTTACTTTTCTAGGTCCAATAATAGTAAAGTTTTAACCTTAATCACCTAAACTATTAATCGACTAAAACTAAATGAAAATACCTTTGCCTGAAATTTGACTCAAATTAAAAACATGAACACTGCTATCTGACAAGTCAATGTCAAAAAAATTACACACGACACACGGTTTTTTGATAATGTTGAGCGATTGCCTAAAAAGTTGAGGGATTTAATCAATTAAATTGTATAATGACTGAAGATCAAGATGCGAAAGACTCACAGTCAGACTCGGGCAGTAAAACGTTTATTAATAAGAACAAGGACAAGAAAACAAAAACCCAACGGCCGCTGACCAAAGTGACTGTTTGCTTATATTGGAAATTGTTGTCTGTAAATAAATTATCGTTTACCGCAACGGAAATTAAATCAGGTTATAATTGTTTCAGATAATTCTTCGGCGGTTACCGCCTAGTATGACTGAGGAAGCATTCTTGGAGCAGGTCTCACCAATACCTGACCATGACCATTTTTATTTTGCCAAGCCAGATCCTTCGCTTGGCAATAACCTATATTCCAGAGCTTACATAAACTTCGTTAATGTTGACGATATTTACCTATTTAGAGATAAATTTGATGGATATGTATTTCTTGATGAAAAAGGTAAGGAACTTTATATTTGTGTCAAGCAATAGTTAATTTAAATATCTACCACTACTAGAAAAGTATTGACTCAGTTGTTCATTGTCGAGTGTTTTTTTTTCTATACATATGTGTGATAACTGTGATAAGTCAGCTTCTTTACAAAAATGTACAATATTGATGTAAAATGAAGTGAAATAAAATAAAAATAAAGTTCACTCATTGTATGCAAACAAGTTGCTAAGCGTTGCAAGTGTGTGTAAAATGTCATTCTTTAGCTACTGAACACACAATTTATTCTTAATGTGATTTGATCTTGTCAGCTTTCTCTTTTATAAAAAAAAAATATGTGTGCTGATGATGAATGGATACTCAGCCAAATCTGGAACAACTTATTCGTAAAAAAAACACCCATTCGTATTGTTTTACCATCTGGATTGGTAAAAAAATTTGAAAAGCGCTGCATGGCAAACCTTATACTGTAGCTGAAAGTCAATGGACAGCCACTGCCTTGAACAATCTACTTCTTATAATCAATTGATATGAAAAAGCATGCTCAGCACTAGAATATGCATTATGTCAACCTTAGGGTGATGTAGAGACAAAACATGACAGATGCAACAAAAGGGATAAATAGCTAGGAAGTGACTATAAAATACAAGAATAAATACTAATACATAGATAGATACATACATACATATAAACAAAATCTTTGAGGAGAAAAAAAAATATCTGTAGAGGAGAAAACAAAAAATAAAAATATTATTTTTATGTGCTAATGTCAAAAGTTGAAATATCCTGTAGTTTAAAGGCCTCACAAAGATGGCTTTGTGTGATAGTTTTGCTATGGAACAAAACTATAGCATAATGCATGGGCATGACTTTATAATTTAGCTATGGCTTTGTGAGAACTCTGTCTATTTATTTTATTTATTTATCCATTTATTCCAGGCATCAAGGCCCGTAAAAACACATACAATACAATATTAATATAACTTAAAAATACTATAAATACATACAACATTACACTAAAAAAATAACGCACACGAAGTGTCTGCGTCGTGTTTCGCTGACTGGTGTCATGTAGCCGGCCACGAAACCGGCGGTAAACAACACCCTTCGGCCATAACTCTTCCTTGAGGAACTTCTTGAGATGATGTGTCGGAACACGCATCACAAACGACGTTCGTGTTGTGACGCGACTCCAACTTCCCGACCCTCATAGTCTTGTTGGTATTCACACGCATGTACTCCACGATCTCCTCAACCTTCGTGGAGTGGTGCAGTCTGGACACGTACAGCTGCGTCGTCGGGATTGCTGGACGCACGACTCCTCTGGGCCCAGCCTTTTCACAACCTTGTTAAGTTTCGACCGGCTCTGTTTACCCGCTTTTGGTTTTTCCGCTAGTTTTACCTGCGAGCTTTGCGACTCAGCAGGCTTGTTAGCGGCTACTATTGCTGCGTAGGCTCGTTTGGGGGTCGACGAACCTACACACGTCGCGCGTCGTTGTCTCCACCTGTGTCGAGACAGGGACGGCCACGGCACGCGTTGCAACGCATGCATTCTCGGCAGTTGGTGACGCATTCGAGCCCGCCGACTCGAAACTGCAGATGGAGGCGTTTTGTGCCCCGCGACGCGTGTTCACATTTACGGCGTGCGTCGGTAGGTGACCTATTTGCAAAAATTGCGTTGCGCAAAAGCACTATTTCTGCCCGTAGATCACTGATGGTGTTGTTGGACACCTCCAGCTTATGCTGCATCTCGGCCTGGCTTTGCTTCAGGAATGTAATGTCCTTCGGCAGCCTGGTGACGTAATTCGCCACGAATTCAGGCACGTCGTCCGGGTCGGTCTCCTTCATCAGCGTTATGATGTCCTGGAGACTTCTCTGTACCGTTCCTTCGACGTGACGGCATCTGGCTGACTTTGCCAAGCGTCGTGAACAGCAGCAACTTGGTACTGCTAATCTCTTCCTCCTTGTACGATGACTTGCAGATCTGCAAGATGCTGATCTCGTCCATGTCGTCGATGGCACGTTTGATGAATGCCAATACTTCGTTGGCTATGAGAGTTTGAGTTCTGGGAACTCATAGCGGAAAACGGGCAGCGGCTATAGCCGCGCAATTCGCGAATATAATATTCGTACTGTGCAGCGCAAATGCGACCGTACTCGACCGCGCATCGCACCGCACTCTGAACTCTCTCTCTGTCTATGGATGCAGAGTTGTATAGTTATGTTATAAACCTTGAGGGAGCTAACTTCATGCCATTAACTGGGCACAAACCCAGCCACGAGGTTGCTACTGAGATTATTACATACATACTTAAATTCAAACCTTTTTTCCTTGAGTGTAGCCAGAAACTACAGAATGTCACCTGCTGCGATTATTGTCCAATGCTAAACATAACACCATAGTTGCTCAGTAGTTTTTTTTTATTTAAGTAAGTACACCTAATTAGTCAAATAAATGATTCGTGAACATTTTTATGTTGCAGGAGTAGAATATGTGGGGATAGTGGAATACGCACCCTTCCAGAGGATTCCGAAAAAAAAGAAGAAGAAGGATCCAAAGTGTGGCACCATTGAAAGTGACCCAATCTTTCAAGATTTTGTTGAAGGACTCAAAAAGGACCCAGACACCGAAAATCAACCTAAACTTGAGTATTCTTATCCTGTTAATGATTGTGAGTATATATGTTATAATAATGCTAAAAATGATAAAATTAATGATAAAATTTACGTCTGACGAATTTTGTACAGAAGAACTGTAAAAAATTCAAAATTACTCCTCGGATAAAATTATCTGGCGTTGGAAAAATCAGGCCTACACAATGTTAAATTAAATACTTAAAATATTTAAGGGGTAAGTAACAATAAACGAGCATGGGCAAAATTTGCTTAGCCAGCAATACCCAAACATTTTATTTTATATCAAGCATTCACTATTGTAGAAATGCTCATTGCTCATTAAAACAAAAAATAAGCATTGCCACCTGTTTTATATAGACTTTGGGTACAGTCAACTGCACATCCGTGATAATTATTTGACATGACAGCCTTTGTATTGTAGCAGTTAGTGCGGTTTTCGTAGTTTAAGTAAAAAAACTCAGATTATTCTTTTTTACAAATGTGTGTTGGTGTAGGAAAACTTTGCGAGGAAACCTGTCTTAGAACCAAAACTTCAAAGACAGGTGACATCTACCAACCCGCACAGGGCCTGCATGGTTAGATTACGGCCCACTCCCTCTCACTGAGAGGAGGCCTGTGACTCAGCAGTGGGAACAATATAGGCTGATTATATACAGGGTGATTGGAAGATGGGTGCAAAGCTTTAAGGCGAAGATAGTACAGGCAATTCAGAACCATTTAAGCCATGGTTGTCTTAGACGAAGTCTTACCACTTTTTTTTTACCAATTTCTTAAGATTTTTTTCGAAAATTCCCAAAGTTTTAACTAAACTACTTATTTATAGCCAAATTGAATGATAAACGAATTCATTTTTATTGTATTTAATTAAAGTAACGTGTAAGCAATCTAGCAAAACATGTTTTAGGCCTCTCTGTCGTTAGACATTTTTTTTACAGACATTCAAAGTTCATAACACATTTTAAAATTCATTAATATTTTTTGTAAACCTTATTTTTAAAAAAAACGGAGCGTGCTTTTTTTGTTCAAACCTTTTTGAAAACATGCTTGATAATCGCTTTTTCTATTGAGGTAACATTTACGCGGATATCTTACAAATTATTGAAATTAGGACCTAAAAACCAATTTGAGGGAGAAATTTTAAATTTTTGGCAGACAAAATAAAACAGCATTTGAATTTTATTTATTTATGTTTCATGTTCAAAATGTTGTCCGTGATTTCTAGTACAAGCACGGCTCCGTCTTCTCACTTCTGTTGTTGTTATTTTCAACATCATCTCCAGCTTCATTGCTTCAAACTCTGAATTCATTCTCTCTATCAGTTCTTCTCTCGTGTTTATTTCAACATTCGTATACACTAGCTCCTTGGCCCGGCCCCACACGAAAAAGTCCAGCAGGGTCAGATCTGGTGAGCGAGCGGGCCAACGGAAGGGTCCATCTCTGCCAATCCAGCTGTCAGGAAAACAATTATTTTAATTATTCCCTTACATTTAACATCCAATGCGTTGGACAGCCGTCTTGCTGAAAGATGACTGTACTGTCTCTTGCGAATATCGGGACACCGGTTTCCTCTATCAGCTCTGGTAAATCCACTTGTAGAAATTGCAAATCATTTTCACCATTGAAAGTCTCCGGTAGAAGTGGGGCCCAATCAACGTCCTGCAAATTACTCCAGCCCAAACATTGACAGAGAAATTCCTCTGAAACGACACCTGCTTCTTAAAATGTGGATTGTTGTCTTTGGCGGCCCATTCATGAAGGTTATGAAAGTTTGTAATGCCCTCCCTAGAAAATTTGAATTTGAAATCAATCTTGTGGACGGATGAAAGCAAATGTTCTAGGGAGGGCATTACAAACTTTCATAACCCACACAACACATGGGGCACTCTTAAATAATTGCTTTCCTGACAGCTGGATTGGCAGAGATGGACCCATCCCTTGGCCCGCTCGCTCACCAGATCTGACCCTGCTGGACTTTTTCGTGTAGGGCCGGGCCAAGGAGCTGGTGTATACGAATGTTGAAATAAACACGAGAGAAGAACTGACAGAGAGAATGAATTCAGAGTTTGAAACAATGAAGCTGGAGATATGATGTTGAAAATAACAACAACAGAAGTGAGAAGACGGAGCTGTGCTTGTATTAGGAATCACGGACAACATTTTGACCATGAAACATAAATAAATTTAAATCAAATGTTGTTTTATTTAGACTGCCTAAAATTTAAAATTTCTCCCTTAAATTGGTTTTAAGGTCCTAATTTCAATAATTTGTAAGATATCTGCGTAAAAGTTACCTCAAAAGAAAGAGCGATTATCAAGCATGTTTTCAAAAAGGTTTGAACAAAAAAAGCACGCTCCGTTATTTTTAAAAATAAGGTTTACAAAAAGTATTTATGAATTTTAAAATTTGTTATGAACTTTAAATATCTGTAAAAAAAATGTCTAACGACACAGAGGCCTAAAACATGTTTTGCTAGATTGCTTACACATTACTTTAATTAAATACAATAAAAATGAATTCGTTTATCATTCAATTTGGCCATAAATAAATAGTTTAGTTAAAACTTTAGGAATTTTTGAAAAAAATCTTAAGAAATTGGTAAAAAAAAAGTAGTAAGACTTCGTCTAAGACAACCATGGCTTAAATGGTTCTAAATTGTCTGTACTATCTTCGCCTTAAAGCTTTGCACCCATCTTCCAATCACCCTGTATATGTCGCAGGTTTTTCATAAAATTAGGTTTTTGATGAAAAACCGGAAAATTCAAGTCAATTTCATCATAAACCTGTAACAATCCAGGTTTTTGATAAAAAACCTGAACTAGTTTGGGTTTATGATCAATCTGATATAACCCCCCCCCGGGTTGCCCCTTTGCGTAGTTATTTGAGAATGTGGAGTCTCAAATAACTAACTACGCAACCCATAGATATCCGTGGGGCAACCCGTGAAATGTATGTTAAATTATTAGATCACAGTTTTCTTTTATTTCAAAATATTTTTAACATTTGTTGAGGCAACCACAATTGGTGGAGAACCAATATATTATGTGCTAAATGTCAAATCAAATCATTTATTTTTTGCCAACATGGGTAAGGGGTATTAGATGTTATCATAGATATCCGGATGTTATACATGTTTTGATAATGTTCTCCATGCTCTGCCGTCACTTGGGCATGCAAAATTTACACATAAATTACAACCTACTACGAGTATTAAAATACCATGCTGAATAACAATAAATATTACAAAATTATTAAATTGGAAAATCATTTTAACCATTTTTTTTTCATTTATCACACACACACACACACGTCGCACATTTTCTATTTTAAATGTTTGTAAAATATAACAAATAAATCACTGTATAATGTCTCTTAATAAATTGTTTTATTTAAAGAAATAGCCACCGACATTGTTTTTATCATAAAACTAATCCAGTCTAGGTTTTTGATAAAAAAAAATGGTTGCCTGTAAAGTCGGTTTTACGGGCGAAGATTTTACGTGACAACGTCTTTTTCTCGGTAGAATATTTATTGATATGAATATAATTAAATTGCACAATAGGAACAAGGAATTAAATGAAAATAAGAACGTAACGTTACCGAGCGTTACACTTTTTCATAAGTGACTCCCAGCCGCAACCTAATTTAAAATAAGAACGTAACGTTACCGAGCGTTACACTTTTTCATAAGTGACTCCCAGCCGCAACCTAATTTAAGACGTTGTCACGTCAAAAAACTGGATTTTCTCAGGTTTATGATAACATGAAGTAATAATTTTGTCTTCTTCCGTTTCTTGATCAATAACCTAGGTTTTTGATCAAAAACCTGCTTTTGTCATAAACCTGCGACATATATAATGTTGGCTTAGCATGTGAGAACACTGCCCAAAGACCCATTTACCCACATGTGTTAACAATGCCCAATGATCTGTGACCAACAACAGTCAAGCATGCTCACAATTCGAATAATTCATAAATTTTTACAGCAAATGACAAGAAGGTGCAATCAACTCCTTTGCTAGAGTATCTTGCTGCCCGCAAACAAGACAAGCGGGGCAGGGATGAGCGACGCAGAAGAGAAAATGACAAGAGGAAAATGAGAATAGAGAGGAAAACCAAAGAAAATCCCATAAAGGTAATAAAACTATATTATGCTGGCAATTTCTCGCATGTCATGACCAGATCTCTGGGTTCTTTCAAGCCTTGGAACATCCGACTTGCCCAAGATACGCTCCGTGAGATTGTCAGCAATCAAGTCGTTGCTGGCCTTCCTTGAGGAGCTAGGGTGCATCGAATAAACCATTTTCATATCCGTACGCAAAATAAGCGCATTGACGTGGAGTTGCGGAGGCCTGCCCGATAGAATTTGACATATAAGTAGTCTATAACCTGGATTAACAATCAGGATATCTTTTTGTCTAGGATGCCAGTGAAAATGCTTTTGACTATACATTTAATAGGGCACCCCCTTTCCCCTAAAGTAATTGCCAGTCAATAGGGATGGATTTCAGTTATTTACAAGTATTTCTAATGTGGAAATGTATCTTTCAATTACATTTCAGAACAATGATGAAAAGTCATTCTAATTTTTCCCTACATTTTATTTTATTATTCATTATTCCCCTATAGCGACCTGGTGATATATCGGAAGACGAGAACTTTAATGACAATACAGATTACTATGATAATAAATATAATAATCACAGTTTTTGGTATGGAGAGCAAAGAATATATCATAAAAGCAAAGTGAAATGTAATGTTCCTAAATCGGAACTGAAAAGTCACGGTTCTGACGAGTTTATAAGTACAGATTCAGACTGGGACAGTCACTTCCCTGCTCTGTCTACGAAAACCCACAACACATTTACCTTAACTTCTGGTAAAGTCTGTGATAAAAAAGAAACACAAGAAGGAAGCCAGAAAAGTGGGGGTGACACTTGTTCTAAGGTTCCTAGTATTGAATTGAAATGAATTGTAGTTAATGTTGTTAACATGTCGATATTATCACAGTATATTTTAGGTTGACTGTAGCTTGTATTGTCATCATGAGTTTAGTCGCACATTATTATTAATAAAGCGAGTGTTATACATAACGTCATTATTAGGTATAATCACCATAATCATAGTTTTATATAAAGTTAAGATGCTAAATAATATTTTAACATGAGTGCTCACTTTGCATTTCTCAGTACCAGCCTGGAATCTGAATTTGTGTCTGGTTATGGTGGAAGCGCCAGGGTAGCCCGCCAAATTTAATTATTTTTACGTTTTTTGCAATTTGTGCAATGTCAGTTTAATTGTTGATCAAAATATGTATGATACGTGATCGTAAAAAAATTACATAATATTATAATCACCAATGCTACTCTCGTAAGTTGGGATTGGCCTCAAATATCATGATTTTATGAATTTTCACAACAATAGGCCCTCCCCCTGTTACATAGGGTTTAAAAATAACTTGAAATCTGGGTGTACTGCAGTACGCTTAGGCTCCGCCTAACCCTTCCAGTTTTTATAATGATACCAATGGAGACCACGAAGAAATAAATTGATATAGGTAATCAGTTTTCAACTTGTAATAAGAAGATTCATAGTAATTAAAGGTTTCATAAATTTCAGGAGGAAGAAACTGGAGATGGCGAGGTTAAAAAAATTAAATCCAGAGAATGGGAAAAAGAAAAAGCAATTGATACAAGAGATGACCAGGTGAAGTCAGATAGTAAAGATGGATCTGTTTTCGAATCTAAATCATATAGAGATCAGCGCAAGGCTGGAATTAATGTTTTAAGTGACAAGAAGAAAAAACTTGATACTGATAAAAGGGATTCACCAAGAGATGACGATCAAGGCGATGATTCTGACAAGGGATATAAAAAAGATAAGCGCGACAAGTTCAAAGAGTCGCCCCGTGAGCAGAAGAGTAAAAAATATAGTGACACTAGAAAGGAGAGAATCAAACAGAATGAATTTGGAAAATCAGACAAGCAAGCGGCTATAAATAAAATCATGTCCTCAGACAGCAAAAAGTCGATGAACCACGACGATATCAAACCATTCACTCAACTGCCGCACGTAAAGACTGATGACTTGACTAAACTCATTGAGGGTATGGATAAGAAAGTTAAGCTAAATGATAGCAGTAAAGATTCTATCGACGAAACTATCATTAAGTCTGTGGGTGTGTCGAAGATGAGGAGGAATAGTCTAGATTCTGGGGAACTGCCTGTCAAGGATGACTTGGTGTTGAAAAGGCAAAACTCTCTTGATGACAGAAGCAAATCGACAGACAGGGAAGGTTCAGAAGAGAAAGAGAAAAGTGAAAGTGGAGACCGTCGTACGGAAAGGAGAATTAGGAATAAGGTAAGAATGAAACTTGAAATAAATTGCTTCTCTATGTCCTGATAATAGTTACACTTGTAATGAATGTAATTTTTTGATCAGGATCGTCCAAGCCTCGTAATCTACCAGCCAGGCATGGGCAAGTTTAGTAAACAGCGACTCGCGAAGGAGAAGGACACACCGCCGCCAACGAAATCGATTAACGATAGTGAAAAGAAAGACACCTGAAATTAATGTCAAATTACCCTAAACTTGGACAACATTCAACGGAATTACCCTGAAGCTGGCATTCTAAACATGTCCTGGCAGACTCAGTAGATGAGGACATCTGAATGTGCCAACTGAAGGAACCACTGTTCGTGTTTCTCAGCTGTTGTTTATATTGATTTGTTTAGTTTACATACATTTCGATTGAGTTGGAAATGTTTTAACATTACAAAAAAATCAACATAGCATTTAATGCAACATATTTTTAGCTTGTGACGATTTAATTCAGTTTGTTAATTTCATTTAAATATAATTAATTTTTGAAATGGGGCCTCTGGATTTTTCTTTTCTTTTCATGCGTGGTAAAGTAAACAAAGTAGTTATTAGTAACAATTTTATTACTTATCACAGTGAATTTTACCTAACAGTTTACATAAATACGAATTGTTTACAAAAATAGCAAGGTATTTATAGGATTACAATGTATAATAAACAATTAACCGAATATTTGGAAAAATAACAAGATATAACCACATACGGATATTTTTAGTACCGTACTCCATGAGTACCTTCAGTATTTATTACCTACTTATATAAATATATTTTATTAGCCTCAATATTGGCAGCCTCCTTTTAACAGTGACAACGAACTTGTGGAAATTCCAAAGTGAGTGTTACCGCCTGATCTTACAAGGGGGTGAAAGTAAGAACTCATCCATTTGAACAACTTTTAGTCCAACTCTAAAAACCTTCATAAAAGCAAAGTGAAATGTAGTGTTCCTAAATCGGAACTGAAAAATCCATTTGAACAACTTTTAGTCCAACTCTAAAAAACTTCTGTATCATAAATCCAAACTAATATAATAAATTCCAAAGTAACTCTGTATGTTACCTTTTCACGCCTAAACCACTGCATGGATTTCGATAAAATTTGGCAAGGAGATAGATGTCATCGTGGGGAAGAACCTAACAGTGGCGAAGGTTCCATACAACTCGATTCCTACCGGCTTCCTTTTGAAAAATGGCACAGTCAGTATTCTATAGACTAATAATATAATCATATTAAACATATCTACTCCGGCTTACTTTGACCCTTCGCTACTGCGACCTTAGCTACTTTTTGTCCCCGTGCACATTCCGACCGTGCGATAATTCCCAATATCACGCGGGCGAAGCCGTGGGTAAAATTTCCATTTAAATACAATAGAGCATTTAAATATGAAAAAGCTGATATTAATTTTAAAATTTAGAGTTGATCGAATAGTAAAAGTTTATATCTATTGTAAATAACTAAATACCGAATGAGTACTTTCACAGCCTGAAAGGGTGCAAATTAATTTAAAATCAACGTATAGTATTTTTACTCCACTAGCCGAGTAATTCATGAGTTAGTATTTGTATAGTAAAAAAATATTCAGCTCACTTCTGCTAATATAAACCAGTGAAAGTTGAGTGTTTACATATTTTTGATGTTGGATGTGACCTATAAATGTTAAAAGATACCATAACGCTTAAGATCTTGGATGTGAAACATCTAAGTTATTACATTCTTACAATACTATTTCTATAACTTATCTTAATTTTGCCAAAAATGTAATTATTGTTTTTTATTTTCCTACATTAAACTCAAAATATATTTTTGAGTTTATTCTATAGTAGGACAACGGCGTAAACTCGGTTTACATGTTCGGAGTATGTACGGTTATAAACCTTATTGGCATTGCCATAACAACCATCAACACAACATAATTATCACTAACATGATTCAAATACTCCGTTCTGGAAGCCTATTTATTTTCAATAAAGATATATTCTAAGTCTTGGTCAAGCTTTCAAAAAGCGAAATTATGTATTTTTATTTCATTTGTATGAAAGTTATCAGTAACTTCTATAAACTTTATAGAAGTTACTGATAACTTCCATACAAATTATAGTATAAAGGTAAATTCAAGAAGTTTTCCTACTTATTGTATTATCGACTTCGTAAACGCCTTACCAGTTCTGACAACATTTGTCGGTAAATTAAAACTAGGTACTTACTTACACTAAGGTTCAAATTATCTAATTGCCACATAGACAAATAAATTTTTCATTTCTCATGCTCGGAAAGTAGTGTTTGTTTGATCCGAATAGCGGGTGGAAGACGCTGCTTCCCACCTTAGGGCGGGAACGACTCATAGTAATTGCTTCCCTCTCTAGGGCGGGAATGAATTTTAAAAATAGAACTAAATTTGCTTAGGTAGTCAGCTACGTTTTTTTTTTAAATAATTTTATAATTAAAAAAAAACGTCAAAAAATTGCAGCAGTCTTCTGAGTTTATAAACAGCCAGTGTTAATTAAAAAAAAAACTTAGTAAGTGGGACGGCCCGCCCGCAGCGGCGGCGGTGAACAGAATCTACCTACTTATGTGGCTGTGACGCGGTGTGTTCCATATTTCAAATTTAAAAGAGACTATTAAATAAGTAGTATTCATGTTCATGTCATCAATAAATATTTTAGAAAAACTACTATTTTTTACTTTCCTTATATTCGAAATGAAAAGTATAGTGTTTAACGCGGGTGAAAGACATCAATTCCCACTCGGACTATAGCCGTTTGTCGAAGCCGAATTGTCAATTGATTCCTTTCGACCCTTGCATAACAATCTACTATTGTCGTCTTGTGATGTTTCGAGGTCGAACATATTGTACTCATAAATCTTATTCTTCAGCGAAATACATACATAACGATTTCATTCACTTAAACATACATGAGTGGTTCACAAAATCTTGCAAATGAATAAACAAACGAATGGTTTCAACGGCACAATATTAAAACTAGTCAGCCTTTTAAGCCTTGAAGGAATTCTTATAATGTTCACATGTTTCAAATCAGTAAATATACCAATATTTTGTGTACCTACAAATTTAATCCTAATCGACTGAAGACAAATAATTATTTGTTTATCTACTTATACATAAGTATCTATGTAAATAGGTACCTACTTCACTACTTGGTACTATGTCTTTCATAAGGACAATGTTCGTTGCCCACAGGCAATTAAGGGGGAAGCTCTAAGGTGGCCCGCGAAATTCAAATTTTCTTACGTTTTTTGCAATTTGCTGGTCAGTATTAAGTTGTACGTTGATTAAAATATGATTCGCGGTCGTAACAAATATGTATTTACAGAATTATAATCATTAATGTCATCAACACAACTCTCTAAGACCATGTAATCCCCAAATGTCAAGATTTCATGAAATAGTCATTCTTGGGGATTACATGGTCTTAGAGAGTTGTGTTGATGACTTTAATGATTATAATTCTGTAAATACACATTTGTTACGACCGCGAATCATATTTTAATCAACGTACAACTTAATACTGACCAGCAAATTGCAAAAAACGTAAGAAAATTTGAATTTCGCGGGCCACACTGGCGCTTTCGCCTTAACAAATCGTTTGTTACAGGAATTTTTATGTTAGAAAAATCAAAGTTAGGCTAAGCTGGTGCGTACATATTAAGACTACTGTCCGTTATTCTTAGCACAATAGTAAAAGCTGCACTTCCAATTTTATACGAATTTCATTCTTGTTTGAGTGTCATTCCGCACTTATCTTACGCTAGGTGTTAATTTAAATATGTAGGTATTCCTATCATAAGTGTTAATTTAAAAAGTGCCAAAATAAATTCTTTGGTATGATCAGTACCCTGAATATTCACCGTCTATAAATTGAGCGCATTGTAATCGTCAAATCTCAATCATAGCGGCCATATCTCGACATTTCACATTTCTTATCAAGTGACTTCTGTACGCCTGTCATATGTATTGCGTACTAGGCGTAGAAATGATTGCCACATTATTTGGCATGTTATAGGCAAGAATATAAATGGGTGATGTTGGAGTGTGTGTCTATGCGACGTCGCTGAGGAGGACTGCCGTGGCGTTTCTGTCGGAGTCAGGCGGTGTGGCCTGTTTGATCTTCTCGGCCGTGGTCTTCGTCTGCGCGACGTTGTGGCGGTGCATCAACCACAGCAGCAGGATGAAGCCGACCAGGAAACCCGCCAGACCGCCGCCTATCGTCAACCACGTGCGTCGCGACGTCTTTATACTTTGTACCTGGAACATTTGAATTAATTTGCGTTAGCCAGCTTAATAACTTATTGTATTACAGAAGACGAAGTTAGGAAGGTTAATTTTAAAAAGAAATGATACAAAAGGAATGTGGAACACAAGTTAAACCAGCATGAAAAGTGAAGAAAATACGTCGTTTATTCGGATCAATAACACTCGAAACAAAACTAGACCATACCTGTAAGTACTCCGCCTTACACCTGTGGAACGTGGCGTTGTGATTTGCTCTGTCATCTGGTAACGGACAGTTTTCGAACTCTGCAAAATTTAAAATAGGTTGTTGTATAGTGTCACTAATTGTATTTCACTTATTTCTTTTTATGATGAATATGCGATAGTTTCAATGGAATTTGTATAGCAATAAAAAAAATAACGAATCTTTTTACAAATGGCTATTCATAAATTAACTTAGAAAACATAATAGATACTAGAAACTACTAGATACGAGAACTACTTTGGAAATTACGGAACATAGTACACTCTCTTGACACCTGAACCTAAAATAAACGTCCAGATAGCGGCAAACGATTATTTCCGATTTCGGCCGCGCGCAGACTTATTTTGCGCGCACTTTAAAGAAATAGTTGCATACCTAAGTGGTGATGGAGTGCACATTATCTGAGATTATGAATTCAAGTATAGATGAAAATAATGTTCGATACCAACCTCTTGTATTGAGCCTAGAATAGTCGTCTAACTGGAAGAACACTCGCTTCTCTTGGAACCACAAAACTGTAGATCTAAGACTACAGAGTTTCATGTTGCCGATAGATTCCGTCAAATCCACTTTCACGAGGTTGCACATGACCGCGAAGTGCTCTGTGCTGAGTGAAGTGAGCGGGTTGTGCGAAATGTTGTAGAACTGCAACTGGGGCAGGTATCCCAAGCTGGGTAGCTCTTTTATTTTGCAGTCTGATAGGTCCAAGAGTTCCAAAGGCGCTTTGATTGGTTTGACTAGATCGAGTGAGTTGATGGTCTTGTGGAGTATAGGATTTCCCCTCAGATACAATTTTCTTAACGAAGGTAGCTGGAATATTGAACTGGGCAGTTCTAGGATGACGTTGTTGGCGAGGTCGAGGGTCTGGAGGTCTGTGAAGGAGGTGAGCGCGTCCTCGTCGATGAGGTAGATGTGGTTGTCTGCGAGATACAGGAACTTGATGCTCGTGTAGCTAGACAGCGTGTCGGCGTGCAGCTCCTGCAGCTTGTTGTCGCTGAAGTCCAGGATCTGGAATTAGTAGTGAACAGATTATGAGGTAGGTAGGTACGATTAAATTACACGAAAGATACACAGCAGCAACAGCAGCGCAGTTCAAATCTTTTTCTTTTGTCTTTTGTTTTATTAGAAATCGATACATCACGTCTGTGAAGTTTCGCTAGCTAATTTAGTTTGACCATGAATGATTGAAATATGGAGACCAACCTCAATGCCGCTCCTCAGTTTGGGTATCTTGCTCAGGCGCCGACCTGCGCAGTGCGCGCCATACATCTCGTACGCGTATTCGTATGTGCAGTGTGTCGGCTGCGCACCCAACGCCTCGATCTCTGTCATCTCCTTGCCCTGTGTGCTCCACACAGATAGCAGAGCCACCGCAAGTAATGTGTCGTATAGTCTGGAACATGCAAACGAATCACTTTTATTTTTGGAAAATTCTTTTTGATACATCGCACCTTTACTAATGTAAAACCGAGGCATTAACGACTTATTTTTTCTGTTAATTCTATTGTACATAAGTATTTGCAAACTATGTACTTGGTGCTAGGTACAACCAGGTAACTATGATGATTGCGACAAACTACTAGAGGCCAGATAAAGCCAGGGGATGAGAGGACTAAAGGTAATATGGCCTCGCCCCTTATTCAATGGTACTTAAACACAACTTTAGCATCATGTGTGTGCAGTGTAGTTAATTTTTACACAATTCTACCTACCACCTGTGGGCACTACATGCGTGATGTTATGGAAGTCAGAAGGCATATTATCCCTTACCATGAGTGCTTTAGGTTCCTAAATGAGATTCTCATAACTCGGATAAATTACAAAACTCATAAATCCTTAGATATACTTAAGGAATATATACCCACTGTGAATAACCATGAGATCAACTCCAGTTAAAACAAAGACAGTCTCAGAAGTTATTGACATCAATACTTATCTATCTTCTTGTTATCGGGTAACGGTATAAATCGATAAGTTTATAGTCTTTAAATCGCAATAAACACTGCACCCCACTCTCATTACGAAGAAATCGATGTTTGCAAAAAGCCTATTCCAGTATTCATCACCATAACAGGAACAGTCCCATGACGTAAATACAAATGTTTAGGTAGCAGTGGAAAAACCTAGATGCCTAATTTAGGTTTTTTTTAAGAAGGAAACTACGCGAAATATTGGCGAGCTAAAGTATGGGGTTCACACCGAAAACTACGGACAGACGAGCGACGGGCGGAGCGGGCGAAGCGGGCTAACACTAAGCTGCTATTCGAAAGACGAGCGTCGACTAATCCACTCGAAACGGGGAGGTGAAGGTTTTTTTTTTTTTTTTATCATGGTCTGGCAGTTTGAGTAATTTATGTGGCCTACCCAAATGTCCTTTCTTTGGTATAGTTCGTCGAATCGTTGAGCTCCTTAAGTCTTGAGTTGAGCTGCACGATTTTTGACAAATGCGTGCACTGACTGGACAGGTCCTCTCAATCTGTGTGGTTCTTTCCTCAAAAGACCACCTCAGACATCGATCTACATGGTCTTCATATAACCTGACAAAGATTATGTCTGGACTTTAAAAGAGACTGTGACCTCTGAGTTTCTTTCGGCCTTTCTTCTCAGAGTAGTCAGATAGGAAACGCCGACTTCATCTAGTTTAAAAAAAAAACATGATTGAAAGTGTTTGTACAAACCTACTTACAAAAAAATTAAATCATTTCAAATCATCAATCAAATCAAATCATTTCAAATCAACGAGTAGCTTCGCTGGAATCGTCGGATATTTCGTTAGCTTAGCTCGTTAGGTTAGTCGGTAGCTCGCGGTGTGAACCGAAGTATGTAAAGAGGTGAAACGATGTTCGCCCGCCTAGCCCGCCCGCCCGCTAGCTGGCGGTGTGGCCATTTGCACGAATAGCGGAACGAACCGGGCGAGCGGGCGAGCTAAGCTAGCGAAGCGCGGGCGCGCCAACGAGGTGACCGAGTAGCTTCGCTGAAATCGTTGGATATTTCGTTAGCTTAGCTCGTTAGGTTAGTCGGTAGCTCGCGGTGTGAACCGAAGTATGTAAAGAGGTGAAACGATGTTCGCCCGCCTAGCCCGCCCGCCCGCTAGCTGGCGGTGTGGCCTGCGCTTTATAGTTACAGCAGCTGCTGCCTTATTCGCCATCAGTCTAGAGCAGTCTACTGCTAGGTCCAGTTGCACACTAACAAACTGCTGGTTACCTACGCCATATATAATGTGCATGAGAGAGTATGCAAGATATTAATTCCTGTCGAAAGGCTGATAACACTCCTCTAGTTCCATTTCATGATTTGGTAATGACTGCTCATTACCATAACTCTAGGAAAGTGTTAATTTAAAAAATACGTAGGTAGTGGACGTCCCCACACACTGCCTATGTGATATACCTATTTTTTAAATATCATCTCACGAGCTTTGCGGTGACGACGTCGCATTGAGTCGTGGTGTGAGGCACAGATACGCCGTTTGTACTCATCTCCGGGTCATCAGGTCAAACTGAAGGTAGGTAGGACTAAGATATTAATAGTTTCTCGGTATGGGTTATCAGTTCTCTTGGCCTTAGCTTGCTCTGCTGCTTAGATATATACTTTCATATTTAATAATATTGTCTTTTTCACTTAAATATATTGTCATATTTAAACAAACACTTATCACTGGAATTTCCCATCAGGGATTTCTTAGCAGCAGTCTGGAATTCCGGAGTCCGGAATTTTGTCTGATTAATAGAAATATTGCCCCATAAGATATTGTATAATCAGCCTATAATGTTCCCATTCAATACAGGCCTCCTCTCTTCGAGTGGGAGTGGGCTGTAATCTACTGCGCAGGCCCAGTGCGGGTTAGTAGATGTCACACGTCTTCGATGTTTTGGTTCTAGGATATGCCGGTTACCTCACGATGTTTTCTTTCACGGTTTTGAGAGCAGTGGGGATGAAATTATTAATACATAGTAATGCGCCTGCCTGGGCTCAAACCCACGAGCTGTAGTTCGCAAGTCGGGGCCGTTACCTCTGGGCCACCACTGCTCTAGTGACAATATTATTTGGACGAAAAGCACCTACCTACACGGTGCACCCGTAACTCTAGATTCACAGATTGCACTTTGACTTTAGTTGTAGGGTAAGCGTGCGTAATACAAATATGAACCCTACAAGTTTTTAGTAGGTACCATGACCCTACCTAAGCGATATCAAAACAAAGGTTTAAAATAAATATAGCGCAAAAATCAAAAGGTTTTTTTTGGGATATTATTATATTTTTAGGGTTCCGTACCAAAATGGGAAAACGGAACCCTTATGGTGAAACTCAGTCTGTCTGACTGTCTGTCTGTCTGTCGGTCTGTCACAGCTGGATATCTCGAGAACTACCAATGCTATCAACTTGAAATTTGGAATACCTAGTTGTAGATGGCGTTTGCCCAACTATTTTGCAAATATGAAAGCAATAAAAATATATGTATATTTTTTGCAACAGGGACATGTGGGGTATCATATATGAAAGAGCGCAGTCTGAACATTCTCAAACATTTTTCTTTTTTTTTAGGCCGCATAGTTTTCGACTTTTGATGAAAAATTAAAAAAAAAATACCTTACCCCCCCCCCCCCTAAGTTTTCAAAGAGAAAAATCTGAAATAATTCTATGTGATAGAAGTTTATGTAAAGATTACAGGAAAAATAAAACGAAGTTTCTAAATAGCACACTTTTTCAGAAATCATCAACAAAAGTTACATTAGGTACAAAGTTACATAGTTCCACTATCGGTCGAGAGATGGCGCTGACATAAAACTGCAATATTTTACACCGCAGTGCACATTGTTAAAATTCTCTGACGAATATAGGCCTCGCCGATGAAAGATTAAAAACATTCTTGACCGGTTTTTTTTATTTAGATATTGTTTTTTGAACCTTGGTCCCGATTAGATTAACTTTTTCGGTCCGGCAAAAATAATTCAAGAGTAAGGACAACTGTCAAATCGTGTTGTCAATGAGTCTTACTTCGGGCCCCAAAGTAATCCTATGTCTGTAGGTGACAGGAGTCCTACTTCTTCGTCCAGTGTCCGTAAACTTTGGTCACAACGGATTTCGTTGCCCGAAGCCCATGGTTGATAGCAATAGGCTCGGTCCGTATTGGCCGTATTAGATTGGACTTAAACATAACTGGCGAAATGTGGGTGTACTATAACTACACCTCGGGATTACAGGCTTAATACACAGGTGATGTTATTACGTTATGATCTTCATTATTTCCCTAAAGAACTATTTCTGCCAACTTTCAAGTTTCTGAGCTGAAGGATCAAGATACAAAAGATATTCCGCGTTTTCACAGCCACAGCTAGGGGTTGATTTTGGAAAAATCATTTGGTGTGACTCCATTTATATCATTTTTGAAGTTGATCGAAGCAATCAATCAGTAAAATCCTCCCCTGAACTTGATTCCCCTTTTTACCCAATTGGAAACTGGCTTATGAAAAAATACAAAAATAAAACAACTACTCCCAAAACCAAAACTCAAGTTTCTGTCTTTAGTGGTTTGGGCTGTGACAGAATATATTTTGCTTTTCAATATTTCCGCCAACTAGCTGTCAGGATCTATCCAAGTAACCATCTCGTTTTGAGCATGACGATGAGCAAATCCAATCTCCAGAATGTACTCGAAGAAACCATTACCTATTGGAAGAATCAGGGTAGGTATATATAACCAACGCAGAAAGCGACGAAGCTTCGACGACCTCTAGGGAGGGTCACCCCCGAAACCAGAAGATAGGTAGGTAAAGTCAACAAAAGAGATAAGTATGCAGGATCGTCGGATATTGTTAAAGTTTAGTAAGAAACCGATGGATGTTCTCGGATTTTAATTTTATTAATAGAAAACAAACAGCTCATTTATCAAATTACATTTCAGTCGACAACATCCATCGTTTCTTACTAAACTTCAACTATATCCGACGATCCTGCATACCTATCTCTTTTGTTGACTGTACCTATGTATGATAAGATAATTTTTTTTTTTTTTTTTTTTTTTTTTTTTAAGTCTACTCTAAGGGTGAAGCGCTACCCGCCAGGGTCGCGGGTTGTTCGAAAGAGATACCGTGGCCCCTGGCACAGGCAACTGAAGGAACACGGGTGGGTTTTAGTCAGTAAGAGTCTGACACTCCCTTCCGCTCCGCCCAGAGCGGGAGGGGTCATTTGATGATTTCCCACCCAAAAAAAAAAGGGTGAAGCGCTAGGGAAACCCGCGAAATTTAAATTTTCTTATCATTTTATTTTTGTTTTGCGTAACTCAGAGCTTCATTTTTTGGATCTGCCTGAGTAGGTAGTTACGCTAGCCTCTAGAACCACTGAACCAATATAAATGAGTTCTTAAATTAAGAAAAATCAATGGCTAGAAACGAGTCGTCATCGAGGATATTGTAGGTACCTATCTTAAAGAATCAGAATTATTACTTTTTGGTATTTAAAATAATATGTAGGTACCTACTTAAGTAGGTACATGGTATCAACTGAATAAATAGGTACCTACCATAAAAATGTGCAACAACCGCTGTAAAACAGTCTGTTGGAAATCTATTTGTTTACAAAGTAGTACAGTAGATACAGTAATGTGACCGTGTTATAATTTTCCACATGATTTGTTACGAAAACTTTGCCTACATAGGTAATTAGGTACCTACCTACTAATATATTTTATACATACTGCGATAAGAACGGCATAGATAGCTGATAGATAACGCAGTTATAAAGCATTAATTATAAGTGCTTTATGCATGTTAAGCGGCAAACGTTATCTTATACAGGATAAAGTATAAAGTGAAGAGAAAGAATCTCGGGAAATAGGGAGGTGTCTCGTGCGTGAGTAGGTACTCTCCCATGTAGGTACGTATTGCGTTCATGTTACCGAGGCCGAGCACCATTCGCTAATGCCACCTAGGTAAGTGCTGCGGTCACTGCGGAGATTGATAATACCTATCTACCTACTTGATTGCGATTATCATGAGCACAAATAGTAATAGCAATTAAGGTCTCATGTCACGGCCAAGAATATAGAGTTTCTAGGTCTTTGCCCTGGATACATGAGCCTCTTAGGGCGCCACCGTGGAGCTATCGCTTTGCTAATCTCTCTCTTGGGAATCACCGGCTAGAGTTTTCAAGTTCGAAGTTTGTGCCTACACAAACTCACGCCTTCTTCACATGGGGGTAGGCAAAAACTACAAAATGCCACCAGCTACGATCCTTACATACTGCTTTTGCTTCGTTTACGTTCACATGCCCAGTTACAAGTACCTACTGCATCCGACCATTATGAAGAACATCACCAATCAGGTCTCTATGTCCTACTAGGGCGTCCCCCCCGGCGTTTCAACTCACATCAGCCATGTAAATATCTTTTGTTAGTTATCTTTCACTCATTCTCTCAACACCAATTCAATTTTTGTCCAACGTCTTCTTTACCGCACCATTGCCTTATGGCCTTATCACATAATTCCTCAGCCTATCATTCATAATTTTATACCAAACATGCTTCGCAAGAAAGCATTTCCACAGCATTTTTAGGGTTCCGTACCTCATATTTATAATATACAGGATGTGGGCGTGGGTGGCCAAATCCGAAACTATGAGGAATAGCGAAAATTACTCACAGGAGTCGCGGACTCGATTTTGATGAAAACTAAAAATGCATCATTGGATTTTTTAAAAATCAATATTTCTAGCCAGGATTAATCGAACCTGTAGATTTTGAAAAAAAAAATAACACACTATATTATTACACCATTCGATAGTGTCGCTAATAAGGTTCGAATTCTAAAAAAAAAAGCGAAAATTACTCAAAGGAGTCGCCCTTTGAGTAATTTTCGCTTTTCTTTATAGTTTCGGATTTGGCCATCCACGCCCACTTGAAAAATTCACCCTGTATATACCTTAAATTTTTAGCGGGCCCATATACCTAATACTTAATAAAAAAAAGGAAAAAACAGAACAATAGGATCACTTTTTTGTACGTCTGTCTGTCTGTCATCTGTCTGTCAAGACCCTATATCTCGGGAACGCGTGGAGGTATCGAGTTGAAATTATTTCATCATTATTTACCTTAATTAAAGACGTTTGATGTAAATCTAACTAACATCAAAGAAATAACATCCTAAATTCCAGAAATTGTGTTGAATGGGACTGTCTAATACCAAATAAATACGGAATACCTTAAATTAGGTACCTAGGTACCTACCTACTTATTTGATTACACATATTACAATGACTGTGCGAATGATAAACACGGAAACAGTTTCCTGAAAAAAATAGTTTTTACTGTGTTGTGTCGGTTCTGTGGTTCTGCCCTACACACACCTGTAATTTGTTGACGTCATATAGTGACATTGTAAAACAACTTGGCTATTCTTACTTAATGTCAGCGGAGATAATGAAAATAATGGGGGCTAAATAATATGAAATTAGATGGTATAAAGTAATGCAATAATAGCGAGGTGCAGTGGGTAATGAATGGCATCCTCGTGATGTGTCAACTGGTGGGAGTCGCGCTCAGCGCTCATGTCAGGCCGTCGCAGGCGCTTTTGTTGCTGTTGTTGAGCAAATTGCTACTTACTTCCTACCTATTACGACAAATAAAAATATCTCACACACCGCCAGCGTCCGGTAGACAGAGCGATCAGCAGCGCATTATTGTTACGCTGACCTGCTGGTCGATTCACCATCTCACCGTGAAAACTTAGGTGAAGTGAGCGTGGAGTGAGCTGTCAATAGTGTCAATTCCTAGCAAAAACAAACTCACTTCACCTAAGTTTTCACGGTGAAATTTTTACAGAATCGCACTGCAGGGCCTCAAGTCTGCTAAGTATTACAATAGTGTCAGAATGGTCTATCATTGATTTCATAATTGTGGATTTTGACAAGTTTGGTAATCTACTATATGTGTAATGGTCATTATGACTTTCCCATGGTCAACCACTGACACTCCATTGAAAGAAATGGCATAGAATGGTAATCTCGTACTTAATGACAAATATTACCTACTGACTTAGGCGGTAGGTAATCTGAAAAAATGTTGACAGTTCCTTTGATCAGTGACCTACCATTAAAACGTCATTGTGCAGTCATTGTTTTTAATTCGTTACGAGTATCGTAGGTAAATGTTCTGTGCCATTGACTGACCAATGATCGACCATTATGAATTTAGCAGATTACGAACTTTTAGCAAAATGACAATGGGATCATGTTGGAATGATGAATTTATAAAAATAGCAGACTTGGGCCCCTGCGCTTGCGCACATGACCTAAATCATTGCCTACATACTTGACTAGAATTATGAAGTCTGCCATGTGTACCTACTCACCCTAATTTCGAACAATTCTAACTAAATAGAACATTAAAGCCGTAAACAATCGGCTCATTAATTACTTTAAAAATAAACACCGATGCATTGATAGTGAAGAAGAGTGCAAGTACACACATGACCTGATTTTTTTATCTAACATCATAATATAATTGACCTTGTCCTAAATAGACAATGGAGATTTTTCGTCAAAACGCTATGGCAGGTGTAATTCGTGATAGCATTTTGTCTACAGAGATAGAAAGATAAGTGTAGGTATTATTACTTACCTACTTATAATTTTGCGTGGTTCAAGATAAAAAATCCAAGGTGAAGAATATAAAAGATAGGTACCTACATGAACGTGAACTATTATTATCAATAATAATTGATAGATATAATTGACGCTTTTAAGTAATACCTAATCACACCACTGATTCATAAAATCACAATTAGTTAACAACTACCTAATGCCAATTTACTTTTTAACCAAATTTCTAATGACTTATCGACGGATTATTGGTACTATATTTAATATTGGTAAAATTAGCGAAGAGAATACCTCTCTATAGCAGCATTATAGTTTTTACAACGAGATTTCTTAGGAAGATATAGATACTGACAGACCTTACCTGCATGCCATAATAACATAAGTATATTATTATTATTATGGATACTTACAAGTGACATAGTAAATGTTTTTACTATGCAAGTGATCTAGTTTGTATGCGAACATTCGTTGTAGTTCTTCTTAGTAAGCGCAATACTGAAGGGTATTTGACCTATACTGCTAAGATTTAAATGAACCCTAACATACTTCAAACCGGCACCCTCCCAGCCGCCGCGGGAGACGCTCCGGGCGTCGGTCGGTCGGAAGCCATGGGATGACTCCCGGCCACCGTAGGCGCGGGCCTGCGGGCGGAGAGTAATGGGTAGCTCACCGTCCGATCAGGACGTACGTGTTCCACGCGCGCTTCAAAGAGATGTCAGCATCGAGGAGGGGCCCCATAGGGCCGAAGCCTGCCGGGTCAGCTGGATTGTCCGAAAGGGTTACCGCTGGCCCGGAACATAAAGGGCTAAGGAAGGAACACGGGTGGGTTTTAGCACGGTTTTAGCCAGTAAGACTCTGACACTCCCTTCCGCTCCACCCAGAGCGGGAGGGGTCATTTGATGATTTCCCAACCACAAAAAAAAACACCCGGTACCCTACACCCTAATTGCGTAACACACTATCAATCACAATCTGAATCATTTTGATGGATATTGCTAATCCATTGCTTCATTGTTTGAAAAGTTTGTCTGCTCAACAAGCAACGTAGGTAAATAGCGCAATGAATGTTGTTGAGCTGTCAAAATGAAAGCCATTGCTACTGATAGAGTGTTACGCAATTACTCCGCGGGCTTGGGTGTAGTGTACAGACGCCAGCCCATCAAGCTACCCGAAACTGTCAAATTTCCCCAATCAACTTTGAACCTTATGCTTTAGCGATAAAGTTGAAAGTCTATTAAAGAAGTTTGACAGATTATAGTAGCCTGGCGTCTGTACATATTCGCGTTTATGGTCCCATAATAATAATTCATGTAGGTACCCAAGCCGGGCAACCCAATGACTATGTGTTTGGCGAAGTGTCTCGCAATATCCAAGGGTCTCTGTCAACTGTCTTAATTGTGCAGAGGTCAAATTAATTCCTTTTAATTTGTTGACTCGTCTCTCCCAGTCTCGGAACTTAAGACGGAAAACTGCAGACAAATCATTCATTGGTACAAACCATTAATTTATACCTACCTATTCCAAGAAGCCCAATATAATTATGATCCATACAATTTCAGAAGTTCCAAATTACTTATGGGGTAGGTTACCTAGTTAAGGTTACCGAAATGTAGATATACAATCAAGTAATTTGGTTAAAATATGACAATTATTCTCATTCTTTAACCTATATTTTTTTTTCCTGTCTCAGTCTAAGTACGACACAAAACCATTTTCATTATTACTTAAGTGGTGTTTAAAGGTACAAGAAAAATCATGTAAGACTTAGGAAACTGTTTTGCTTTGTTTTTAAATTATTTTAGTAGTTGTCTTATCCAGAATTGCCAAGACTACCTATTCATAAAACATCACATGTGACATTTCAGGTGATTGTGCTAAGCGTGAGCCGATAGGCTCATTCAACGGAAGCTATTGAGAGACACTCCTGCGCAACGAGCGTGGCGGCCCCAATTGTCTGATTGATCTTTATGATGCGTCCACGCCCCAGCGTTGTTCCAGAAAGGATTGATTTAAATGAACCATTTTCAGATTTGCTGCTTATTCATAGCAGACACAAGTTGTAGAAATTGTGTCCCAACCTTTATTAAGAAATGATGATGTTGTACCTACCTAGGTACTGTTAGTAGGTAGACTATACCTAGTACGTCAGCTGCTGGCTAGCTTTTGTTGACTTAGGTACTGTAGTTTCCAATACTTTCGTTATAATATTAACCAGCAGACTGCAGAGTAAGACACTAATGTCAGTAGCAATGGCTTTCGTTTTGACAGTTCAACAAGTCAACAACATTCTTTGCGTTACTTACGCCGTTGAGCAGACAAATTTTTCGAACATATGAAGCAATATAGATTAGCAATATCCTTCAAAATTATTCAGATTGAGATTGATAGTATGTTCAATTAGGGTTAGGGTAGGTTTCAAATGGGTAAGGCAAAATTTTGGGTTCAGACATTTCATGGCCTCATTTCAGGACCTCTAATTTACCTGAAGTCTATATACCCTCTAGAAACCATACCCCAAGTTTAGCAATTAGCGTACCTACAGCAGACTGGCTACTATTAAGTGTTTATGTAGTTCAACTTAAGAAGGAGCCACTGAAATCATTATTCAGGAACGATTTCATTATGGCAAATAAGAAATTGGTTCATACCATACCATATCCATCTACAGTTCGTATGTACAGTTTTCAATTTCAAGAGTGTCATCATTCTCCTGCCCTTAGTTATCCCAAATTATTTGGTGTCGGCACAACATGTCTTTTTCTTTCATACTTCTCTAGTAGGTTCTTTCAGACTTTCCTACTGGTGTTCAGCTGCATCCGGTTAGACTGAAAGCCGACCCCAACATATATCGTTGGGAAAAGGCTAGGCAGATGATGACTTCTCTATTGTCTTCAAATAAGTATTCCTCATAAAAGGTTGTCCTCATTGTTTATTACAAAACATGTTTTCAGGTAATTTAGCTATAAACACACTGAGTAACGAATACCATATCTAGTATCGACGTCTTTACGAAATAAGTATGTAGATAAGACCAATGCGTATTTTGTTCGATGACTCAACCGGAACGCAGTGTATCTAATGTGTGACAATGGTATTTTGACGAATTTTCCTAATCCTCAGATTAACAGGGATGGGTATTATATCAGGCAGGTCCATCGGTGTATTCAAACATCTTACAACGCAGGTCTTTTAGCTAGCTGGGTATCGAAGGCTCGTGCTGAATCGTGCTACAGACATGCACCTATTTTGTGAACGGTCTAATTAGTCTAACGGTCATATCTAATACGAGCTATGGTAGCCATAGAACCTGACTTAAGGTCTGGTACAGAGAGCAGTAACTTAACTAGTTTAGGCTAATTCCTCTAAATTTTGCCATTGATAGTAGGTACCTATTCAAAGAAATGTTATATGATGATTTGCTTAGATGGATTTGATTAGGTGTATTATGCAGGCGCGTTTGGAAACTATTTCATCTGATGAAGCAATAATGCGGTCGACGATGCATGGATGGTGCCTCCTGAACTTCGTAAACAGCTCGATTACCACCCGTTTGCCTAGTTGACTACCTTTCAGGAATAATTTTCAGCTGTAGAATAGGTACTTACTACTTACATTTTCAAGTATAGGCTGTGAGCTGAATGTGCCAGGAATGTTCGCACTTAGGAATTAAATGTGAGTCATATCTCTGAAAAACATGACAGCTAAATCTATTTCGCGAGTGATGCTATCTCGATTTTAACCTATACAGGTTAGGGTAGGTAATATAGAGACGTTGCGGAAGGATCGTACGTTCCCGTGACCCCCGGCGGAGGTGTGAGATAGAACACCGGGGTGGTTTTTAGTCAGTAACAGTCTGACAGACCCCGCCACCCGCCTCAGGGCGGCGAACATCCAAGAGGATTTTCCACCCCGCAAACAAAAAAAGAAAAGGTAATATAGAGACACCTCAATACTTACCTACATAAGTACTTATTGAGGTGTCTCTTTATTACCTACGACTATAACGAACACATTCATTGCCACGGGAAGAATGCAATCATTTGATTTCACAATCAAAATTCGTCAACGGGGTATTACTTGTGATGACATAATGAGATATCGAATTATGTGATAAACTAATTTGGCTTCTTATTTGAATCGATGTAAACTTTTTATTTAAATGTTAAATTTTCTGGTAGCACTGACTACACTAAAGTACTTAGACGTCGCCGTAACGTAATATATAGTTAAATATCCTTGTCTACCCAGCTACAGAAAAAGCTAAACGAGTCTTCTAAGCTTGGAAAACTTTCAATGGCTGTAGCTAAGTGGACTAATGAACTGGCAAACACTCGCATGCAAATGGGAGTTTAGTACAGACATAATTTTGTGACTCGATAGAAGATGAGGTCGATTAGGTCTGGCACAGCAATTGTGTTGGTGGAAATTACCTGCTCATCTTGTGTTCGGTATGTATTATCACTAAATCCTGTTTCGATAAAGCACTCTGGATGGGTATCACATCACCAGCACTTGTTCACAGCACTAACACTACAGATAGAGTCGAATATCGCGGTGCACAATGACTCTGACTCGCTAGGGAGCTGCAATCAGCGACGGAAGACATTCGTTGAATTGATTCAATTAGTTGAGTCGCCTCAGTCGGTCAGATGTCGCCGAGAGCCGAGAGGAGGCGAGGTGCTCCTGCCGCGGTGGATCAACTGATACTGTTGACGCTGTAATCTATTATCAGCACGTCCTTCTGCGCCGAACACCCTGTATGTAGGTCCACAACTGAGACAATGACGGCCCGCGGCCGATCGTTCGGGACAGATAGGTAGCTACCACAATGCGATACCGCTTATATCTGAATGCTCCGATTGGTTCGTCGATTATGTTTATTCTGTAATAGTTCTTGTGCTTGTCAAGTAAATGGACGTCTTTGTTTTGATATGATGTTTATTAAAGAGTGATAAGAAGTCTCGTAATGAATTTATAACGAGCCTATTAGATAAGTACCTACATATTTAAAGTGTCGAATAGTAGGTAACACAGATACAGACAGTTATGCTCGGGTCCGGGTTATTTTTACAGTTTCTACTTACTTACATATCTACTGTGTAAAGAAACCACCTCTTAAGTGCCTTCAATTGGATAATAGAGCAAGATTAATGGTCACTGTGGTCCTCGACTTGTCGTATTCGCATGTTGTGCAATACGTACTGCTGTTAATTAGGCGAGGAATGCTTCGTTAAAAGTTCACTCCTCAGATCAAAACAAAATTAAGAATACGATACTGTATACTTTTTAACCTGATGAACAACGTCTAGGGACCTACCAATATTCTAGTAAGTACCTGCCTACTCCTAGAAAATAAAAGATCAACGACATTATTTTTAAAAGATAGTTACGTCTAGTGTTGAACATCGATATGACTATGCAATAATTAGCATAACAATGTGACAACTCATCTCAAGCATCTCCTGTCGTTATCTCCTGATGTAGATCTTACGAACATCTTACTTACCACTATTACAAACTCACAGCGCTCACAGTACAATTAAATAAAATATTTGTGATGACTGTTTTGTTTGCGCTAGTGCCGAGCATGAAACCCTGAGTTCGATTCCCAGGTTTGGGTTTTTCTATCAGGAATTTCTCAATAGCAGCCCAAAGTCGGCTTTGTGCCAGGTTGCAACTCTATTACATGGGATTTAAATATACCTGACGAAATGTGGGTGTATTTTACATACCCACCTACAATTCTGCTTATCTGTATGATGTTGCTGATGTTTTTAATTCAACGGGGGAAGGGGGAGGGGTAGAACGGTTCCAGGAATTTTAATATGAACCTACGACACTTCTTAAAAAAGTACATTCTCCAAATCCACTAGTAAGTATGTAATGTTGGATTTCCAACTCTCGGTTCAACGCAAAGCATTTAACTACCTTCCATCGGCGCGATTAAAACGCTTACGAAGCTTTTCTTACGCTCGTTGAAAAAGCGCCCGTGCGAATAGGGATACTGTTTACGCCCTACCAGTCTACGAAAATGAGCTACCTACATTTTTCTTAAGTTTTCAGATAATTCGTTATTGAGCTAATCATACTTTCACTTTATCCAAGCACCTTTTCTACATACGCTACACATAAAATATTGTTTGAAACCTAGTCTTTTTGACCCCTATTATCCTTTGGTGAATAATAAATAGTGTATCTAAATTCATATATCTTTATTTACGTTCCATAATTTAAACAAGAACTTACAATGTCTTAAAGCTAAGGTATAATTTTGTTACAGGGGTAGGGCACAGCAAGAAGACAAAAATAAATCATATTTACCGGTCAAGTCACCTATGACGTAACATCTGTCATGGAGACCGGGCGACCTCCTGCTGCGCGACAAGTTTTTATATCCAGGGGGCTTACCATCACCTCTTAAAGCCAGGGTTATTGCGTATCTCTGTTGATAGTTAAAATGATGATCATACTGCACTACTTTTTTGTACTAAGACGTCATACAAAAAAGTAGTGCAGTTCAACTTCTGCCCTGCTTTAAGAGGTGATGGTAAGCCCCCTGCTTATAAAATGGTCCCCCTGATGATGTATATTGGCTCTAGGGCACTTAACCAGTGAGTCACCGACGAGTTAAGTCGCTGCGTGTGGATCTAACATTACCGGACAATCGGTTTTAAATCATAATTATAGAAAGTTAAAATGGTAGTAGTAGCATGGTTTTTATACTGTGGTAGTAGTGAGCATAGAGTAAGTAAACATGTACAGACGCCAGCACATCAAGTTACTACAATCTGTCAGATTTCTTTAATAGATTTTCGACTTTAATGCTAAATTATAAGGTTCAAGGTTGATTGGGAAAATCTGACAGTTTCGGGTAGGTTGACCTGCTGGCGTCCGTACATAAACATATATAAGAGACGGAACTCCCATAGAAAAAGTTGAAACACGTCGCTTGTATGAAACGTGCACTAAATTTTTAGTATTTTATCTATGATTAGCGCACGTTTCATAGTTTATTTTTTTATTAGACAGTTGCGATAGTTTCTTTTTTTATTAGAGAGTTGCGAGACGGAACTCCCATAGAAAAAGTTGAAACACGTCGCTTGTATGAAACGTGCACTAAATTTTTAGTATTTTATCTATGATTAGCGCACGTTTCATAGTTTATTTTTTTATTAGACAGTTGCGATAGTTTCTTTTTTTTTTAGAGAGTTGCGTCACACTGGTAGTGAGTAGTAGAATGTATATAGTAATGCATTTAACCTTCGATCAATAATATTTATCGAATGTAGTGAGTATTTTATGTTTTTTATAAAAGGGTTTACAGATAGAATATGGGTTTATGTTATCTATGATGATGATTTAAAGTAGGTGCGTTTGTGCAATTTATTTATAAAAAAATATGTTGTTCTAAAATGAAAGAAATAATTGGGAAAGAAATAAGAAATCGTGAAAAATATTAATGAAAAGAAATAAATTGATCTATATTCGGTAAATTGACTTTTGATGCTCTGCATCTCTATTTTAATTTTTTTATTAGTTTGACATTTGACAATGACAGTTTTGACGAGACGTTTGCGGCTTTTTGGTTGTGTAGCACCTTGGTGTAAACAAATTAATTTATAAATCAGTAAATGTTCTCCTTGCTACGTTTTCTGTAATAACAATGAATGCCACAAGTTTATATGTTTCTACTTGTCGACTAATAATCTTGGCTGAAGCGGCAGATAAGTCTTCATGGACAGATTTGTTTCGTTTAGTTCCTTATTTACGACAATCTTTATCTTGTACAGTGTGTGGTAACTTATTAAAGGAGCCCTATACTCCAACGAGCGCCAGCTGCCAACATCATGTTTGCAAAAAATGTAAAGGTGGACGAAAAAAACTAAAGCCTTCTTGTAGTTGGTGCAAAGACTATGAAAGTTATGGTGAAAACTTACAGCTACGCATACTTCTGCAGTGTTATAAGAAATTGTGCGAGTACTTCATGGGTACGGACGTCTATAAAATATTATTGGACGAAGACGAAATAGCAGCAGGAGTTAATGGAGGCACAGTTGCAAGTTCAGGGTTGATTGACTTAATACAAGAAGGTGCTGGGTTTTCAGACGACTACAAGAGCACGGCAGGTCTCTCCAAGTCGGCGTACAGTATTTTACCGTGTGTGTACACTAACTCAGCAGGCACACAGACCCACACCGCATCAACATCTAATAACTCAGAAAGCAGATCCTCTAAAGACTCTCCTTCCTCTAGATCTACATCAAATGGATCACCATTATATTCTGTTTTGTATGCTGGCTCTGGAAATAAAATTACTATTAAGAGAAAAAATGTTGATGAAACAGATTCACCTAATAATGATTCAGGATCAAGCCGGGAGAGCAAAGTAAGATATTTAACTAAGAAAGTGGCTTACAATTTAATTTGTTATGTTCCAAATAAACTTGTAAATCAATTTGCTTATAGTTTATTTATTAATAAATCATTATCTTTATAATTTCAGTCAAACCAACTAGGTTTTAAGAAGCCTTCGAATAGGTCTCGTAGTTCAGCTAGCAGTAAGAGAAAAGGTTGTAGATGTGGCAATGCCACCGCTACCCCTGGCAAGTTGACATGCTGTGGGCAGAGATGTCCATGTTATGTGGAAAGCAAACCATGTACTGAGTGCAAGTGTAAAGGCTGCAGAAATCCTCACAGACCTGATGGAATGAAGGTAACATACAGTTCAAAGATAACTGAAAGAGTAAATAGATAAAATAAAAAAACTTAGCCACAATATAATACACATCCATAGTGTTAGTTGCAGTGACAAAATTTTTAAAAAATATTGTCAGTGTGTAAATAATATGATATATTGTATGTTCCAGGTCCGGCCGCACATACCTCAACTAGACAGTATACAGCTGACCCTCAACACAAACCCAGACACTTCACCGTCATGCTCTGGTTCCGTCGACAGCCTCGATACTGACACCCTCACTATGGAGGCTATGGAGGAATCTCTCAATTATACTGCCGATCTCAAGTCTTCCAATATTAAAGGTATTAAATTGAGCATTCAAATAATATTTTTATGTCAAAAATTAAATACAAAGAAAACTTGTAACAACTTGGAAACTTTTTCTACACTACATTGCTTTGTATTGTATTTCAAACTCTGCATTACAATGTATAATTGTGGCTGTTACAGTATACACGAGTCAGTTACAAGAAGTGTCTCCGTCGTTACCTGCCACCATCATGATGGACGAGGAGTTCGCGGGATCGGGGGAGGAGGAGATGAGCTCTCCGCACGACTACGCGCTCGCGTCGCCCAACGACATGCATGACATGCAGGATATGCAAGACATGCACGACATGGACGACCTGCACGACATGCACGAGATGCACGACATGCACGACACGGACGAGCGCGAGCAGTCGCCGCAGTCGCCCGCCTCGCAGGATGTGAACAGTGACATCGAGGTGGATGTATGACATCAACTCTCCCTCGCGAGTGACTAGGACCTCTCCTCCGTCTGCATACTGACACTGTTGCTGATACGTGTGACGTCACTCGCCGCGGCGGTACTGCTAGTCATGTGCGTGTCTCACTGGTATTAGCTGTAAGTTTACGTTTGTACTATTGTAGAACAGTCTCTGTTGTATGCTACAATATAAGTTATTTAATTATTGATTGGCTGCCTGATTGAAAGCTGGAACAATTCTCTATCTTATATGATTGGAATTATTTGTTGGGTCCATCGAATTTAAAATAATAGAAGTTGTGTGCATAGGCTTAGCAGATTCCTAATTGAGTACTTAAATATCCAAAGTATAATGTCTCATGTTGACAGTGAGGAAAGCAATGTTCCTTCATTAGCTTGGACAATGTAGTTAATGTTAGTATTACTTTTCTCAGTGAAACTATAATTATCAATGTATGAATCATTGTCATAAGAATACTTAGTGTGACTAGCTTTTACAATATTAGCTTGATAGTATTTTACTTTTTTAATACTGTAACATATATTTTACTAGATTTATATTTTAAGAAATATGATCTATTGAAATGGTCTTAAAATGTAATATTCTTTCATTGACTCACCACAAAGGAAATATGCCTCATTGAAAGCAATATCTTGATGTTGTGTTTTATGCATTATGGACTACGTTAGTAATAGGTAAATGAAGGATGTTTATATTAATTACACATGATACATAGGAAGTAGCTAGATACCAAGTTGTTACTTCAAATAATGGTCTTCCCAAAGATTTCTTTTTAATCTGATTTCTTTAGGAAATGTTGTACCTAAATAATTATTTCTTGGCTTAGAATCATGAACTTGTTATATCTGTTTTACCATTAATTAATGAATACATTCAATCAACTTGCGTAATTAATTCCTCCAGTAATGTCGTTTTAAAATCGTTTCAATTTATCTAGCAATCAAGATATTTTTTATGATTTATATTATGATTTTATTAAATAATATAACTTTTAATTAAAAGACATGAAAATTACTATTAAATTAAGAACAAAATGAATATTCTGAAATGTTTCCATTAGTTGTCCACATAATAATATTATTAAATGACTACAAAGTAAACTGTGATACTGCTGTCACCTTTCATTTTAAAATGTCACAATTGTTCCGAATAGAACTTTGATATATTTATGTAATATCAATGCTTAGAATAATAACGGCACTGGAGTACAAAACTTTTATAGTTCTTACTGTAACATTAATGTCAAATAATCTAAGAAAGCAATTATTATCGTCTCATCAGCAAGCGATGAAAATTAAAAGTATTTTTTGTTAAATCCATACTTTTATTTCTATACCCAACACTAATATAAAATTTGATCATTAAATAAAATAAACATAATGAATCTAAAGTTAGCATACAATAATTTACATAGAATACATCAATCAGTTTCGTCATCTTTCGCGTTTGTTAAATCGGATACGGAGTTCCAGACTCTTTCGAACTCCCTGCTGAGCGCGGTGAGCACGGCGCTGTCGGAGCTGAGCAGTGTGGCGCCGTGGTTGAGGTTGAGGGTCTCGGGCGTGTGGTCGAGCGAGCCGAGCGCAGCCAGTGCGTCACCGGTGCCCGCGTCGATCAACAGAAACTCGTGCTCCAGCCGCACGCACGGCTTTATAACCTTCACTTCAATCCCATTCTGAGCAAATAACTGCAGATTGTGGAAGTCCTCGCTGTTGTGTATGGCGATTCTGACATTCACTTTGTTCTTTTGATGAACGCTGACCAGACATCTAGCCAGGGTATCGCTGGCGAGGCTCGGCACGCACACGTCCACTGTCCTGCTCGCGTGAAGGATGACGTAATAAATACAAAGCAGATTGTTCAAACCTACTTGTCTCGTATGCTCCTCGTCCCCGGCTCCATAAAATAACATTTCATTGATCGCGCTGTCGCATTGCTTGTTGTTGCTTCGGAACATACTTATTTCTAGCATTTTGAAAACTAATCCACAGATAAGTGATCCTCCATTATACAAAGCCGATTTCAAAGCTGGTTTATTCATTTTTCTTAATCTAAATATAGGTAATCCGAATCTCACAAGATCACTGTTAAAATCTACGCCTGCAAATCTAAACTGCTCCTTGCATGAAAGTGATGAGCCCGATAATAAGTTTCCAATAATATTGTTCAGAGTACCCACATTGTATGAAAAAGGTAATTTGGTGTTAAACCTTTTTCATCCACAAGTGAAGGTATTTTACCTGTTTAGAAAAATAAAATTTGACAAAACAGTTGAAAGTGCAGGTTTTGACGTTTTCTTTTTATACTAATAATTTTAATGTTTTCCAAGGGAAGTATTCCATTAGTGTAGGTTTATCCACTTTGTTTTGTAATTTCAATGGTTTGGATATAATTGCGAGCGTAATAATGTCTCAGCCACGGGTCCGCAAAATGTTGAGCTGTGGTGCCGAAATGCCGCGCGCCCGCACCTCCGCCACGAAGGCGTCCGGTGACTCCATGGCGAGCTCCATCCGCCCACACCACGACATTCTTCCAAGCAGGAGTAAGAATAAGATTCCCAAAAGTGTGCGCTACGATTTGGAGAACGCTTTAGTCGGAGTAAGCGCCTGTTAATAAACGTATATCACAATATGTGACACAGTGTCATGAAACTAAAAAAATAATTAATTCGTTGTAGTAGGATTTTAAACGTGATCCGTACTGTCTTACGTCTGGAACTTAGGACAATGCGGTTCCATGTTTCATTTGTTTCCTATATCCAGTTCGCAAGGGATGTCGACGCTTCTCTATTCAAAACCTCGTGCACCATGTTTGCTCATCGCCATCATTCAGCCAAAAGATATCCACTGCTGGACAATAGGCCTTGTCCAGTGTCCAAGCATCGCCACAACGCCCGGGCTTGTGGTTCTCGCATCTAGCGGATTCCTGCGACCTGCAGCTCTATTCTGTAAAAATCTCACCGTGACTCACCGTGAAATTTTTACAGATAGACCAGGTTATCGGTCCGGTTCTGCTCTCACTAGAACGAAGAGTTTGTACTCAGCTTGGTTATGATTTATCCTACAGATATTTCGATTGTGGTTACAGCTGTGTGACGTGTGGTTTGAGGAGATCAAGCCGCACCTGGTGCGCAATAACATAAAGCTGCACGTCAACGGCAGCAGCGCCGGCGGGGACCACGAGCGCCTGCCCTCCGCGAACCCAGCCCGCGCCCCGCCTCCCTCGCTCCGCGCGCCCGGTTGCTCACACCTCGACCCAGGTGCTGCGCCTGATGTACGAGCCTTGCTCCAGCTCCGACATCCTACTTAATGACTTCTATTGTTTGACCTGCATAAATTCTGCAAGAGTCAGAAAATTTGCCTTTGTACCTACCTAGTTTTACTTTTGACGTGACAACGTCTTAAATTAGGTTGCGACTGGGAGTCACTTATGAAAAAGTGTAACGCTCGGTAACGTTACGATGAGTCACCGAACGAGAGAGAGGCCCGCCGAATGCCTTGCGTCTCTCTCCCACTCAACTATGATCGGATGATCGGTCGTTGTCACGTAAAATCTTCGCCCGTAAAACCGACTTTACAGGCAACCATTTTTTATAGTTCCGACTGTACTGTACTGTTTGTACAGTCGACAGCAAAAGTAGATGATCAAAATCAGAAATTCAATACTAATGAACGGAGTTCGCGTCAGAACTGTGTGGCGTCGAAGTACTACTACTTAGAATACTTACTACGTAGAATACTTTTGAATCACTTCGACGCCACACAGTTCTGACGCGAACTTCGTTAATTAGTATTGAATTTCTGACTTTGATCATCTACTTTTGGTGTTGACTGTACCTAACTTATTTAGAAGTAGGTATCCTATTTTATCGCTTTACCAAACCAAATATAGGTACAGTGGATGAGTACAAAATTATTGCTTTTGATTTTATACAGATGAATACCTAATGTTTTTTTATGGCCGTATTTAACGTTTGATATAAGTAAATGTATTTTGTCATCTGGTATGCAGCATCTTCGCCGGGCTGCGAGCTGTGTCGGCTCCTCCTCAACGCCGCCAACTGTATCGAGCGCGCCGTGTGCCAGGCTGCGAATGCCCAGCCGTCGCCCCCTGTCGCCGCTGCTGTCAGTGCCGCAGACGCCCCGGGATTGCCCTCAGGTAAAACTTCCTAACTCCCTAAACTAACTTCTAAAACTAAACTTCTTCAGGTAAAACCGGTCAAAGTGGAGGTGCTTGGGGGAGGCCTATGTCCAGCAGTGGACGTCTTTCGGCTGAAATAATGAAAACTTCTTATACTTTTCAACTTTTTAGACAGTTTATTTCTGGGCGTAGGTACAGTACCTACCCTTTCAAAATTGATGGATGCTAAAGAGGGGAACGGACTTGATGACCAGAGTGCCCGTGGAAGGTAGCAGCTAGCTGGATGATGAGATTATTTATAGAATAATCTATATATATATATTATATTGTGAGTTTGTGTCACTGATCGCACTGACAACAATGGTATAATATCTATTCTAGATTCAGTCACTCAAATGTGAGGAGAAGAAACGCAGCGAGCGGCATTGCATCCGTCGAAAACATCGCAGATTCCAACCACAGCCTCAACCGAGCTGGCGAGTGCCACGCCTGTGCCGGACGTACACCGTGCTGTGCCGGGCCGGAGCCGGCGCCGGCAGTCGTACGACGATGACCGCCCCGCACCGGCCGTCGCAGCCGCCACGTGATGACTATGTACGCGAACACTTAAATTCTCTTTTTGGAAAGTTTTATTAAAAGTAACTTGTGGATTTGGCATACTATTATCTGGTTTAATTTTTATTACAAAGTAAATTCATAACTACATTAGGTACTTCGTGGCAACCCTGTAATCCCAATAGGTGCTTAAACAGTAGCATAATGAGTAAGGTCACAATATCAGCACCGCACCGGACCGGCGCGGGCGTCGGGTAGTTCTGTGGGTAGTTTCGCAGTTAAGACGCACATGAGCTGCCATCTCATTTTCCTCCATACAGGGTGTGCACAGTAGGCTATTTTCTAGGTATGACTAAGAGAAGTTTGTTAAAACCCCGTTTGTTACCCGTGGTCAGTGGTGGCTGTTACCTACTCTTCGTAGCTGTAAGTAATTTTAGCAGTGCGATATTGTAAGAATTAAAAAAAATATAGGTATATTTATATTTTGTTAATTTCATTGCAACAGGGCCCTAAATGGAGGGGATAGTTGAACTCTAAAGTAGGGTAACTAGGTCAAACGGGGTATCACATGAAAGAAGACCTTCATTTGCGAATTATAAAACTTATTTTTATTTACGGCACATTATTTTTGATATTTGTATTATGATGAAAGGTACCTATCCGTACTAAAATAAATCTATTTGATTGAGGTTTATGTAGGTAAATACTAACCCGGCGAATACTAACTTTATCTTCAAATTTTTTTCCTTGATATTTTCCCGTTTTAATGCTCGGGTCGTTGACAAATCCAACAAATCAAAGGTCATCAAAATCGGTCCAGCCGTTCTTGAGTTATAAATGGTATCTAACCCGACTTTGTTTTATGTATATAAGTAGATAGATTACACGAAAAATAAAACGATGTCTCCAACTGGAACAGCTTTTGAGAAATAAGTAGGTAAACAAAACTCCTTCACAAATACAATAAATTAGTCGATCGCAAAAAAATAAACAAAGAAAATTAAAGCAAGACTCGCACACGAAGGGTGCCGTACCACAAGGCAAAACCGCCGATAAAAACACGTTTATTGTATGGGAGCCCCCCTTAAATATTTAAGTTATTTTAATTTTATTATTTATTATTAAAGTAAAAATACAACTGAGTATTTTGTGAATATTTCAAGTGCCTACCTGTTGCCATTATTGATATCGAGCAAAAAAGGGCAAAAAAATTCGCGTTTGTTGTATGGGGGCTCCCCTTAAATATTTATTTTATTTTGTTTTTAGTATTTGTTGTTATAGCGGCAACAGAAATACATAACTTGTGAACATTTCAACTGTCTTGCTATCGCGGTTCTTGAGATACAGCCTGGTGACAGACAGACGGACAGACAACGAAGTACCTAATAGGGTTCCGTTTTTATTCTTTGGGTACGGAATTAACACTAAAAACATCTTACCAAGGCACGAACCTTAGAGTGCGCTAGTCCGACACGCACTTTGTGGTTTTTTTTATTAAATGTGACGATTATCTAAGTAAATAATAATAGGTACACTGAACGTTAAACAGCTGTTAAAACTAATAACCTACGTTTTATAAGAACATGATTTTTTCCGTTAAAATAACTCAAAAAATAATAGTACATTATGATACATGTGTGCTATGTTGATCATTATGCACGAGGCGATATTATCGCGCGAGCCGCAGGCGAGAGCGATAAGAAAGCCGAGTGTATATTGATTAATGCACACGCGTTTCATACGACGTTTTTCAACACACTTGCGAGGAAAAAAAACAGACTTGTATTGTTAAATATTAACTTGTATGGAAAATGGCGCGCTGGTTTTGTTTTCCCGCGCGCCGTGCTAGCCAGCACTAGCGATGCGCGCGCAACATTGACTCATTTTAAATATATTAATCTATGGCACAGACAAAACCGATACAGCCTATAGAAAAAATATAATAAACACAAACCAGAAAATTGCAAAAAACCTAAGAATTTCGCGGTCTACCACTGCGCATTCACCTTAAATTGTCTGTGGTCCCCTGCGAGTTCATTTTGCGACCAAGGACAATACAGACTATTTTAAAAAAAAATTAAATATAGCCCGCGGATTTTTTCTTTCGGCATGAAGTCTCTTTGGGCGCTTTCCGAATTAGCTATAATCGCTCACATCACAGCGCTCACATCATCTCCATGGACGTAATATTACGTCCATGCATCATCTCACATGCGTTCCGATTTAGATATTACTATTATGACTGCTGAGAGCTGGCAACAATTCGGAACACTCGTGAACGCGCTCACATGACAGTGCTTACACAATGTAAAAAAGATATTATTACAGTATTTCTTTGTATAAACACCACATTTCTTCTTCAGTTCTTCTTCTTTGGTTAGGTGGCGACTGTCAGCCAAAAGCACAATTTCAAAAATGCCACGTTAGTTTAATTTAAAGATGATGCAACTCAAAACAAAACACACTGACACAACCTCATACACACACTGTCATTTTTGACAGCGCTCACGGTGATATTATTCTAGGGCATGGTCGGCATTATCGCAAGATGGCGAATGTCATGACGTCATCTATGACGATTCACGGGACATCGTTATCGTTATCGCGCTCACGCTAATTCGGTTATTTCCCAATTCGGAACACATCGATTATTTCCCAATTCGGAACGCAGGGTTTGATGAGATTAAAAAAGCGCGCGTCTCCGACTACCGACTAGTAAATAGTTATCTGTGGTATTACAGAACATGTGGATTAAAGTAAAGAAAAAGCACGCGTTCGTAATACACTCCATTATGGACCTAAAAGCGGTTCAATAAGAGCCACTTTACGAGCAAGTGTGTTGAAAAAATATTTTTATGAAAACTTCACAAAAGTTTGACCACGAGTTTTGAACTTTTCTTAATATTTATTAGAGCACCGAATAATTTGTTATTGATGATATTGTTTCTTAACTTTTAGTATCGTTTTATCGTGCCTCGCCGTGAATCTGTGATGAAGAATAAGACCACACAAACGGAGGAGGCCCTATGTGTGAGCAGGGGATGTCAGTACCGCAGCCCCAAGCGTAGCTCTGTCCCCCGCAGCCCCAAGCGCAGCACTACTTGCAACTCCGACCCCATCAGCCCTACTTGCAACGCCGACTCCATCAGCCCCGACTGCGCCTCCCCCCCACTGTTCGTGCCGCCACACATAATCTGCCGGCTTAGGCGGCCAGAAGCAACTGTCGTTGAGATACCTCCCTTATTTATACAGGATGTAAGTAAGCAACATCTATTACATTTTTTTGCTGAACAACTGGTTCCTCGTATACTTACATAACCGCAAGCGCCCAGGGCCAGCCGTCTTATGTCGACGCAAGGGCAAGAGTAGTAGAGAGTTGATAGGAGGATGTCACCATGGCATGCCTGTCTCAGCTCAGATGAGTGTGATGCTATAAGGACCCCAATCAATGACGAGGCAAGTCTACATGGCGCTCGTGGCTTTTCGTGAAGTCGGAACGATTTGAAGTAGGGAAGTGGGGATGCTGGACTACCACAGCTTCAACGGCTAGAGTCGCACGCATCAGCAGCTTTGCTAACTGCGGCGATTAGTGGAATCAGCAAGGCAACTCATGCCATGGTACCTACGTGTGCCTGTGCCTTGTCGTGATGATGATACAAGTGACCAGACTCTGAACGTGCCTTTATGTTCTAAGTACCTACTAACAACTATAGGTCTATTTTGTGGTAACGTCTACTTTGCCAACTAAAAAACAGGTAGGTATCAGTATTATAACCAAGCAACCGTATTTGAATAAGTATACTTGTAAAAATGTTCTTGTTCACAGGATTTAATAGATATTATAGCAGAAAGCAATGAAAGGAGGTTAAGATTGCTGTACACCAGTTCGGACAAGGACAACCACACTTCGTTTATGAACTTAGTTCCCAACAGTCAACAAGAGAAGCGTGGTCTGAAGAAGCTTCCTCCTTGGCGATAAGACTACTTAACACTACGTAGTAACTAAAAGTGGCCAAGGTCGCTGACTATAGCCCCCTTAAACGTTGTATACCGTCTGTATAGTTACACACGCTTTGTCTTCTTCTTTCGAAAGTCAAATTACTGACGACTGAAAGAGAGAAATCGGTGTGTAACTATTCATCTGATATAATACCTACGTTTATTAGTAAGGGGGCAAGAATATTATTTTATTTTTAAATGTTCGTAATACTGTCACTTGTTTAGGTAGGAATGTTTGTTGTTGTTTATATTTTGTATTACGTCAGTTAAGCTGTTGGTTAGGAACTGCGTAATATAAATTCATCTGATAAAACACCTACGTTTATTAGTAAGGGGGCAAGAATATTATTTTATTTTTAAATGTTCGTAAACCAAAACCTGTCACTTGTTTAGGTAGGAATGTTTGTTGTTATTTATATTTTGTATTACGTCAGTTAAGCTGTTGGTTAGGAACTGCTTACCTATTATAATAAAAATAAAGAATATATTTCCATCTTTTAATCATTTGATTTCTACCCATCTTTATTTCTATTATATTATTCTATCTTCTATATATATAAAAGAAGAAACTGACTGACTGAATGAATGAATGACTGACTGACTGACTGACTGACTGACTGACATATCAACGCACAGCCGAAACTACTGGGTCTACGAATGTGAAATTTTGCACACGGCTTCCTTTTATAATGTAGGGGAGCACTAAGAAGGGGTTTTTGGAAATTCAACCTTTAAGGGGGTGAAAAGGGGGGATTTCGTTTGTATGAAAAATCTTATTCCTTGAGTTAATAAACTTGAAACTTGGCACAAATACTTATCTAAGTAAATTATTAAGTTTGGCATTTTTTGTTTTTCTTAACTACCCCTTAAAAGGGGATTGGGGGGTGTCAAAGTTTGTATGGAAGAATTTTAACGGGCTGTCCGAATATCTCGAAACTCAGTATTTATACTTAAGACCAAAAATAGAGAAAAACGTGTATCATGGTTTTCCAAAAATGTACCCCTAACGGGGTGAAAAGGGGTAGTTAATTTTACAGGGGAGGATTTTACTGCGTGGCTTGATTAACTCGAAAATTGGTACAAATAATCTTTGAGTCAAGTAATGAGCACATCCCAAAGGATTTTTCGAAATTCCACCCCTGTGGGGGTGAAAAGCGGGGATACAGTTTATATGAAAAATCTTATTCATTTGGTTAATAAACTTGAAACTTGGCACGAATACTTATCTAAGTAAATTATGAAGATTGGCACTTTTTGTTTTTCTAAACTACCCCCTAGAAGGGGATTGGGGGGTGTTAAAATTTGTATGGAAGAATTTTAACGCGCGGTCCGATTAACTCGAAACTCGGTAAGTATTTATACTTAAGACCAAAAATAAAAATACCACGTATCAGGGTTTTTCGAAAATCTACCCCTAACGGGGTGAAAAGGTGTAGTTAATTTTACAGGGGAGGATTTTACTGCGTGGCTTGATTAAGTCGAAAATTGGTATCAATAAATCTTCGAGTCAAGTAATGAACATATCGCAAAAGATTTTTTGAAATTCCACCCCTATGGGGGTGAAAAGCGGAAATACAGTTTATATGAAAAATCTTATTCATTTGGTTAATAAACTTGAAACTTGGCACGAATACTTATCTAAGTAAATTATGAAGTTTGGCATTTTTTTTGTTTTTCTAAACTACCCTCTAAAGGGGGATTGGGGGGTGTCAAAATTTGTATGGAAGAATTTTAACGCGCGGTCCGATTAACTCGAAACTCAGTATTTATACTTAAGATCAAAAAACGTATATCAGGGTTTTTTGAAAATCTACCCTTAACGGGGTGAAAAGGGATAGTTAATTATACAGGCGAGGAGTTTAGTGCGTGGCTTGATTAACTCGAAAATTGGTATAAATAATCTTTGAGTCAAGTAATGAACATATCCCAAACGATTTTTTGAAATTCCACTCCTGTGTGGGTGAAAAGCGGGAATACGGTTTATATGAAAAATCCTAATCATTTGTTTGGTTAATAAACTTGAAAATTTACCCGAATACTTATTTATCTGAATAAATGATAATTAGATTACATTTTCGAAATTTTTAGAGGAAAATCTATATATATAGATAAATAAAAAGAAAAGTCCTGACTGATTGACTGACTCATCAACGCCCAGCCCAAACCCTTGGACCTAGAAAGCTGAAATTTTGCACAGAGGTTCCCTTTATAATGTAGACAAGGAATAAGGAAGGATTTTTCGAAATTCAACCCCTAAGAGGGTGAACGCGGGGAAGATGAAATTTCACGCGGACGAAGTCGCGGGCAAAAGCTAGTTTATAATAAAGTCTTAGCGAAGAATCAAGAATTGTCAATTAAGGCCTTCAAACCTACTGGTTTAGGAGCTACTGGTTATTGAACTTGTATCATTCATTGTTGACACAATAGACGCCAGATTTATGTTCAGGAATTTCAAGATTTATGTTCAATGCTTTGAACATAGATCTGCCATCAGATCTAATATTTAAAGGAGTTAAAATTAAAAATATATATCTCACACGACACTTTTGATTGGTATGTTTAATTAATATTTAACTTACATTAAACCTTACTTACGACTCTTTACAAAATTACAACAGACGTATCGACTACAAGGCTGATACAGGGTGCTTTTCACACGAATAAAATAATTTACAAAAACAGTCGTACATATACATCACGCTCATTACAAACTAAATAAATATCTGACACAGTCACCGTGCTTCGATCGCGACCGCGACAGCGCCCGCGCGCCGTCCGACCGGGGCCGAAGCGCGCACGCTCTTTGGATCCGAGTAAAGTTTGTGAACGTCCTCGCGTCACATTCGCACGCGCATTCGTTAGTTAGTGTGCTTCACGTAATCCGTCTCGTAGTAGGCGGCAGCGCCGTGGGCGCCTTTGCGGTCGAGCGCGCGCACTCGCACGAACAGGAACGCGGCCACCAGCGACGCCACCACCAGCACCAGCAGCAGCATCACCAGGCCCGCCACGAACGACGGCACCGACATGCATATAGTCTCCGGATCGCTCCCCGGAGACTGTATGACGACGGTCTCGTTGGCCGCGGCATTGTTTAACGCGAAGTTAACGTCTCCAGGTGCTACCACCTGGATCGTTCGACTAGTATTGACGTCAGTCATTTCTTGAGCGTCACGCTTGTAAATTCTCTGTGGCGCGGACGTCTCTCGCCGCCGTCTCACTCCGACCAGTCTCTCCGGAAGGTCCTCGACCGAGCGCGGCCTTCCTCCCAGTGTTGCTAGATTGACATGAGCGTCATCTTTCCTCTTAACTGTATTGTATACTCCGCGACGGCCTGGAGGAGGCGGGGGAGGAAGATTGACTTCGTCTTCGTCCCGGACTGGAGCAGGTGATGATGGACTGGGTGCGTTCGGTGTCGATGAGACTTGCGCTTGTGGAGGTGGTACAGCGTCATCGCGTTTTTCTGAGAAAGATCCTGTCGCATCCGCAGGATGACGTGGATCCGGGAACGCAGGTGGCACACCGTAGTCTCCGTGAGGTGCTGGTGGCGGTGGACCATACTCACCGTGAGGCGAGTTTGGTACACCATATTCTTCAGCACCCAGAGAATTTCCACCTAACAATGGTACTCCGTAATCAGCGCCAAGACCGCCGCACTTCGGTTCAGGACAGTTATATCTGCACACTTGGATTACACACTGGAAGTGTACATTCATTGAATCGGGGAATTTAAATGCTTGGAAATATGCGAAGGACACTACAGAAGCTGAAGGACCGAAATTCTTTATTTTTTGGAATTTGCTCATAATCTTAGGTCTTACGACACAGCCGTACTGATCGACGAGCTGGATGGGCGCTCTCTTACCGTCATGTGCTACGCAGTTTCGTACTAACATGTCGAATTTGTTCTCGTCGTCTTTGATCGCGAGCACCATTGTCATAGTTTGACCTATTTTCACTATGCCGGACACTTCTGAAGCCCAAGGTCCCTTTCCAACCTGTATCTGCATCCAGCATTGCAGGTTGTCTCCGAGAAAGTTCGCCGTGACAGCGTGCAACATATCCACTTGGAATGGTCTAAACGTGACTGCCTTTTCGTAAAAGTCGTACCACGTGCATCGTAATTTTCTTGCTTGATCCCATACCTCTTGGACATAAGGGTCGTATTGAACAATGATTGTGTTTTCTACATAGGAACCGCTTGGTGTTGGACTTCCATAAGTCGCAACATTATGATTAGCAGAACTGCTCATGCCGCAGCTATTGAGGAAGATTTCAAATGTCGCGCTGAGATGACCAGTTCCTGGTTTTAAATGCATACAATTAGGATCACTGTAGAATCCTTTGGAGAATATCATGCCGTAGAATGGGCGGTCAAATTCTATATTAACCCGCATGCGTGTTTTCTCACACTGAACTTGTAGGTGTTTTATTTTAGGGCTATCCGGTGTCGCCAGGGGCCACGGGTCGTCGGTGTGCGAGGGTGGCAGGGGCGGGCCGTAGCCGGCGCCCGTTCGATGTTCCAACGGTAACGAGGCCGAGTCCACCGGAGGTTCGCATGTTGCTTCCTGGAAATAGAAAGCCATACATTAATTTTTACGTCGATTAGCATAACACATCTGCATCAATAAGCAGTTTACAGGTATAATGTTTGCTCTACATGTAGGAAATTTATGAACACCAAAAGCCACTGTGAAGCCGAGGTTATGATTTTAACTGGACTTTGGGTAGTGGGCATGTAATGTAACAGTGTTTGCGACGATACATAATATAATAACAGTCTTAGAACATTCCTGAGGCGTCTCACTCTACATACTCCGAGCCACGAGAGCGCGTGCGCTGAGCGCCCTCGCCTCATCTTGCGAGCGGCGCGCGCGCAACGTTCTTTCCGACTTTCTACACTGATGGATAGCTCGCACGAGCAATTATAATATTAATCAGTACGATCATATTGCTAAGATGAGTTACACGAATGCTTTCACGATACTTAGGTGGTATATTTTAAATTTTATAGTTACTATTAGCTCTTTCAGCTAAAAATGTGGGGTGCTCGTATTTTTAGCTTTTATTTAATTACTTGTAAGTATACCTATGGAAGGCCTCCCACAAGGTGGACCGACGACCTTGTGAAGGCCGCAGGAACCCGTTGGATGCGAGAAGCACAGAACCGGTCGAAGTGGAAGTGCTTGGGGGAGGCCTATGTCCAGCAGTGGACGTCTTTTGGCTGAAATGATGATGATGATGATACCTAGTGGTACAAATATGTCTGGTATGTGGTTGGTTGGGTTAACAAAAACCATTATCAGCAGTGTCGCTAGCCGCGTGTGTTCTATGGTTGTTAAACTGGATTATGCTGTATTTGGATGTTAGACTAGAAAAATATGGCGTGAGAGCTGATGAGTCAGTTGGTCGGTACACGGGCTAGTACGTAAGAATAGCAGCAAGTGGCAGGTTGTCGGCGGGAGCGCCGCGCGCCCGGTGCGTACCGACGACGCTCGCGTTTTCTAAACCGGTTAGAAATTACCCACTGATCGAGATTGTGAGTTGCGGAAGAAAACACCGGACCTATAAACATGCGCAACTTTGACAACTAGAGCTTTCTTTGGCAGTTTCCACGTTGGGTGCGTTATCTAAATATAGGTACCTACTGATGCATCGATGTTAATCGAAGTGGGCAGGATACTTACATACCTACGACGCTACCAATATGCAAGTGGAACCTTGGAAAGTCTCGGATTAATGGGTTGCACAATAGGTACCCAATTTCCTGCATGCTTTTAGTTATTTGAAACTTGTGATAGCAAATATGGATAGTGTTGTGCGCGTATAAGTTGACTATTATTTGTCTGCTCGTTAGCGTGTGTAAGAGTTTGTGGACTACAGATAAAGGTGATTACTTGCGCATGCTCGTGCGTCAGCAGAGCGAGAGACGACAGGTGCCTGCGCGGGCGCAGGTGAAAGTATCCGTCGCGAGTACATCCGTTTCCACCCAAAATTAACGAATTTGCTAAGTTCCCCCTAAATTGTTGTTTAATAAATTATACACGCAACCATCACGCAACAATGAGTTGATGACAAGTTCGCGGTACAGAAGCTCTACCAAAAGTTTAGCGATATTTACATTTAGCAGGCTTCAGTTAGCGGAAGATTTTGGTGAACTTTTCCTTTATTTTGTTTTGCTATTATCAATGTATGAGCTCTCTGCAAATGCTCTTTCGGAAGTACAATATGTTCTTCGAAGACAAGTTAAAGTTCTTTGGCGATATTGAATAAGTTACGAGTTTAAGCTCAACATAAGTACAAAATTGCTTTACCCTCATTTGTAACCTTAACTTCTGATTAGGTAGGTACCAATTCAACTAATAAACTTGTGATAGACATGCTTATCAAAAGTTGAAAGAATTTTAATATTATATTGAAAAATCAATGTGGCAAACTGTGAAGTCTTTTCCAAACAATTTACTTATTTATGTTCATGTTCCACTTTACTATTAGGGCCAAGCCTATTAAAGATAAAGAAAGCAAAATATACCTCATTAAAAACTTATAGACATAAAATTAAGTGAAGCTTAAAAGCTCAAGCTTAATTCAAGATGGAACTTAAAAAACATCGCAATAAAAATGCTGAACTTGATTGCACCAGACTGGTCTTATATAACTAGAATAAGTTAAAATTGTAAGGAGTCGTACCTACATACCTTAGTACAAAAATTTGTACGAGGCAGATGAAAGTTGTTTAAATTAACAAGAATTGAGTAGAACCGGATTTTTGTTTGTGTTTCTGTTTGACTACGCGGGACCTAATAGGGTTGAGCTTATTTATATTTCTCTGGCTATTTATTTGCGGAATAAACTCGATACGAACAACTAAATATATTTATGATTCATAACAAAACCATAGACCATCCCAAAACTATTTTTATGCATGAATTTAGTCCGAAAATACAACTTTTACTGGAAGAATTGTAGGTACCTGACTGTCTAGACATCTTCAGAGACAGCAGCTGTAGCACTCAACATTATAAATCCTATTATACACTTATGTTAGTTTAGAAGACATACTCGGAACAGACTAATCTGTATCCGGTTGCAACTTAATAACCAGATTACTGTCACGAATGTGCGAAACCTAACCACACATAGGTAAGCGAAACAAATTGTACAAGTTGTCTCCCACAGCTCTCCCTGCACATAGCGATTCTTATTGTCTTTGATACAATTTGAATCGTGCTAGTTCGTGGGAAGTGTGCTCGGTGCGTGCGCTATCAGACGATCGCGACAGACGCGCGACAACCTGCTGTCCGATTCGAGGCTTTCCACAATGTGTGTGATACAACTTTATTTACCTAGATATTATAACAGTCGCAAGTAGGTACGGACCGTGGAAGTGTTATGAGTTTGACGGGTTACAGAAATAACAGAATAAGGAATTCGGGTGTATCCGCGTATGCAATGGACAAGTTTGTCTTGTCACATAACATAACCATCAATTTTTTATTGCTTACGTCAGTGAATTGTGCTAAGCTCAGCTATAACGGGTACTCGCAAAACTCTGTTTCTAAAGGTAGGTAAGTCTTTACTTGCAGTTAACTTCTTGAAACGGAAAATGGAGTCATACTCAGTTGTTTGAGATTTACACAAGGATGTTATAGTACTGACTAGACACAGATACTTGACCCAAATCGAACGTAGGTATAGTTCTTTTGAAGCCATCAGGTGAAGCTAATTTAAACATTACTACGAATGTATTTGTGACTACGTCGTCCTTCGTTAACTTCAGAATCAACAACACCATAAAGCCATTCTTTGAAAATTAACCGTCGCGTAATCGTAAAATGACATATCATTATGGGTTCCAAAACTCATTAATTTCGACGGTGCAAATGCAATCAAGATTTAGAGATTACACAGCGACAATCTCACAAAATCTCCGACGATAAATGGAAAGGTGTACCTATGTATTGTATATGTACAGTCAACAAAGGAGTTAAGTATACAGGAGCGTCGGATATTGTTGAAGTTTACTAAGAAACCAATGGATATTCTCGAATAAAATTTTAGTTTATTAATAGAAAACAAACAGCTCATTTATTAAATTAAATTTCAGTCCAGAACATCCATCGGTTTCTTAGTAAACTTCAACTATATCCGACGCTCCTGTATACTTAACTCCTTTGTTGACTGTACATATATACATATAGCGGTTAACGCAGGTGTGTTGTTAACAAGCTATAGCAAATGTCATGAGCTTGAACTTCGAACGCGGAGTCACAAATCCTCGTGAACACTTTCCCTTACATCGAGAAAGTATGGATACCAATGAGATAAAGAAAATCAAACATTGAGTTGTTTGGACCTACAGGGACTTTTTAAATCACGATTAATTTTAATGAAATTACAATATTTCAGATTTTTTCGATAGCAAACACTTTCGAATTTAGTTTTGTAGAGTTATTGCTTGGTTTATTGTTGTTTTAATTGAATTGCTTGAAACGCGATCTCTCTATTGTTAAGTTACTTTTAATATTTCCGGTAAACGCGTTCTTCAACTACAACAGTCTTTGTAGGTAATTGCTTTGAAAGATCTTATTTTCGAATTTCAACTAATACGAGAGAATGGTAAGCTCAGAAATAGAAGGTTCGGACGATGTTGTATAAGATACCGAAACGTGCACATTCAGAGACCAAAAAATATTTGACCAGGTGGAGCATTGGTGGGCAGTAATAAGTCGAAGTTACTTAATTGAAAAATGAATGAACCTGTCATAACTTTAGTAAATAAATATGAGGTACATATATGTAGTTGATAAGACAAAGAAACTATGAATAAGCTCAAGTACCGGCTGTAAGTGTAACCGATCGATTAGAATAGACAACGGAGTCTGTAAATCCGGCCGACAATCGAAAGCGATCGTCAGTTTACACATTCTTTGCAATTGCTTTCTAACATGAATTAGCGAGACGCTTGACAGTGTCGAACGACTTATAATTTCTACTATCTACGTGTAGGTACTGGTAACTTAAATATTCTGATATTAATGTAATCTTCGGCTTTAAATTAGGTAAATGCAACACCTACAACTTCATTTTGCTGTCTCTATTTATTTGACAGTGAGTTAATTACTCTAGTCAACTGAAAAATTTGAATAAAAATTGCGATTTAGAGCTATCCTAGCTAATGAGTAGGTAAACAGATTAACAGAGCCTATGAATATTTTCGAGAAAATCTAAAAATGCAATGTTATATAAACATTATAATAAAGTCAAAGTCAAAGTTGTTTTATTTGTAAAACATAGGTGGTATAGAAACAGTTGTTATTCAAATATAGGTACACTATGTTTTGCCAATGACGGCGTACAAATATGAATAAAATAATTAATTTAAAGTGAATTAAATAAAAATAATAATTAAAAAAATGTCATTAGAATTTTTTTTAATAATAATTGAGTAATATAAAACATTCAGAGAAATTTGAGTTTCATGTTGAATAAATTGATGAATAAATTTTGCAATGATGGAACCATAACAAGATTAAATCAATTATGAAATTGATACGTATGACAGTAGGTAAGCTTTAATTAGCATTAAAACCTGCTCGAGAACAAGCTTTCCTATTAGGTATGAGATTAATTAATCGTCGTATCGTTTTATTAACTAATCAAATTACGATTATTAGCAATGTAATAAGCATATACATAACACTCGACTGTTCTCAGATGGTAAGATAACTTCGTCATGGTCAAAAACGAAATCACTTGCACAACCGGGTTACGTCATTTCCTTACAAAGATGCGAAATATCAGTGAAAGTGCTCGTAGAAAAAGATGCTTTGACGGTCAACGACTGCTTGATTGTTGTAGGCCTTTAGAACTTATTCAATGTTACAAAAGCTGTTATTACACAACCAAATAAACAAAAAACAGATAACTTTTCTTTAACTGTTTATTTTTTTTTCGGTTCATATTATATTATCGCTTGTGGAAAACATAGCTGAGCATAATTAAACCATTGGAATTGTGGCGACTTCTATCAATTAATAGGATTATAAATTAATTTCTCTCTTACGCACTTAATATAAGTATCAGCATACGCAGTTAGTTTCCAATGGTCCACTGTTTTGTGGATGTGCTAACGGAATCATTAGCCTAGTTGGCGAGAACGCGAGCGGAAAAAGCTGAATAATGTAGAAGCGTTCGACAGAGCACCGCGGTCCGCGTGGCTTCCACACTTACGTGCTTGCACTACCCACTACTTTAGCCACGCTTCATGTAACATCGCTTATTTACATTATTTCTTAAAATATGTTGGCAGACAGCGTTACTTTTATGAATCGTTAGACCTACATTCTAAACTCATGACGACTTGACTTCAGAGTCTGTCCACTGCTGATAATGTTAACAATTTGTTATGGCTTAAGATAACTTACTTTTTTGGCAACCAGAACCAGCTTCATCGAGAGCATTCGACTCATCAGAACAACATTAATGCCATGCTCCTTATCAAAATTGTAAGTAAAGCATGGCGTTGAGTCAGCAACTTGGTTACTGGACTTGGGACTGTTAGCTGCTCTGATATATCAATGAGATGTTCGAGCCAACGGGACTAGCGCAGTCAGCACGCGTCGGATGATTGGCAGCATCATGTACCTAACTGTTATTATTTAAATTACGATTTATGTGTTACCTTGTCATAATAAATGTCATCGATTCTAGCCTTAATTGAGAATGATTTATCGATAACTTCTAAACTAGACATATGTCTTTAATCAAATGATTATAGTGCTACGTTTTTGGGATTTAAATTTTTGTTGAGAATGCTATATGCATTCTCAACAAAAATTTAAATCCTAATTATTTGTTTTTTTTTTCTATTAGTCAAAAACTGATCAAAGTGAAAGACGCGAATGAGCTGTAGGAAAGCGTGCATTGAGACAATTGTATAAAACTTTTCTTGAACAAATTTCTGTAGTGAAAATGATTATTCAAAACTAATATTTCCTCAAACGCCGATTCATTCAATTGTTTTCGCCGGCGTAGTATATTTTATAACATTCGTTAAATGGTTTAGATTGTGTCAGTGAAGTTATAAATAATTCAATGTTCGTAAATAAAATATAATGAAAACTGTCATTAAAAAGAAGATCTCAAGTTTCACTTACGTTTCTTTATCACGGTAATTAAGAAAGGTGACTCACCCGTAGCAAGAGCACAGCGGCCAGCAGCAGCAGCCTGGTCCTCTTCATGGTCACAGTGCAGTCAGTCAGCATCCTGCAACCAACGGAACACGTTGAACAACCAGAGGAACACTAGCCGAGGGCGCGGCGGAGGCGCGGGCGCGGGCATGGGGCTAGCGTACAGCCACACCAGCCATGGCGACGAGCACAGTGCAACACCGCTCGCTGCACCCACCGGACCCCTCCCCCCTCTCCCCCCACACTACCACCACGCACCCCACCGCCGCGCAGTGGGGCTGACCCAGTGACCGAGTGCAGCGCCGCCCGCGCCGGAACTGCACCGGCTGCATCTTTCACTGCGACGCGTGCGCCGCTCCCGCTGCGTCGCAAGGAAACCACGCGCGGCCTTCACCTTATTACAGCACAAGGTCGCGTATGTTTGTACATAGTGACACTTTGTATGGTTCTGTATATTAGTTTTACGTAAGTAATGCAACGAGATGAAGTTATACCTAAGATAGGACCCAAGAATAAGCAAGGGTTTCATTGAAAAGTTAATTAAGATTTTGAATAACGTTTCTCCTCCTGGGCGGAATTTGTAGATGCGTGTTTCCTCTGAGGTATGCGTAAAGCAGCTGCATCGCCGATTGTATCATGTGTGCAACGGACTCGGTCTGTCCGGCAGCTGCGCGGGCACTGCCAGCGATTTCACCCCAGACACTCGATCGCTCGCCGGTTAGAAAGCACAGAAAGTCTCATCTGTCGATCTCAGAATATAGTATATTTGCATGAGGGCGTTTAATGAGACATTATACGTGAAATCAGTGTAATTTTATGTAGAATTTAATTACGCTCAGGAGCTCGGAGAGTAGATGTTCCACAGCAAAATGATTTTTGAAGGTATTTAGTTTCAGAGGGTAATGTAATCGCAGTTGTTGGACATAAGGAAATTGTCTGAACAAGCATACAATGTGCAGAAAGAGTTATCAACATGCATGGCAAGTATGGCAAACTGACTAATTAATTGACAAATATCTTCTAGCCCTGAAAAGGTTCGCCGTGTGATAAGAAATCTTTGGCCAGTAATCGCGCTATAAATACCGCAGCATAAAGAAGACGAGTGATACACATTAGTCGCGGCTGCGCCCACCTATAACTAGGCTAGTCACTCTTAAGAAAGCGGGCCCTCGGGCATTTTCTATTTTCTGTAATCTGTGGTTATACTATAATAATAGCTGTTATAGCAGGTGGTTTGTTCAATTAAGCACATCCGAGCAAGCGGCCACCTCGCGGGCGGGTACACCAGCAGATTGTACCACACAATCAATTTGATAACAACCGTGCATCATTTTCCAACCGCAACCGCCTGTTCTGCCCTACTGTGGTTTCAACTTGTAGGTACTTTAATTTAAAGTCGACTTTATATTAACTACCTACCGCGTTCTTTTGTTTTAAAAGGAACTTTTTAAATAATTGATTTACACATTCCGTGTCAGCACTTACCTAGTAGCATACAATCTTGCTACAGGGTGTGTTTAACTAATTGGGAAACATCTATGTCTAGATATGAAATAGCTGTTTAACAGATAGTAAGAACGTGGAAATCATTAATTAACATCAAGTTTAAGTGGTACACATTATACAGTTCAACACCTGATGGCAAGATATTATTTGCACGCATCTATTTGGGATAACTTAATTGCGCTGTCAAAATATTCATCACTCGGCCAGAGGTCTAGAGTGTTATCCAATTTAACACTCATTGATCAACGTCTGGCAGTTTGCCTGAGAAAGTGGTTCTAATTTTCTTCTCGTTTCTCTAATGGGGCCACATACCTAATTCATTAAGGGCAGTAATTGCTTTGGTACTATTTACCGGTTAAACAACAAATTCATGTTTTAAAGTTTCTAATTGTTATCGTGTTGAGATAACTAGTGATATTATTGATAATTACAGTATAGGTGAATCAATCGATTGATGAGAAAATGTCAGTAATCAAGCGTGACGGCGAGCCGGCGCGGGCGCAGGTGACGTCGCGCTTGTCGCCCGCAGCGCACCACCTCGACGCCTCGTGGGACTAACTTTGTTGGCTCGCATATTAAAAATACATAAAAAGTCATGAACCGATTTCACACGAGATGATCGACAAAAAGTATCGTGAGTCGCAACTTTACATGGAACTTTCCTTTTCTGCCTAGAGCTGATCTGCAAGTCAATGCATTCAATATTGTGAAGATTTAGTGTCTTCGAAGCAATTACACTTTTTGCTGCAAATGACTAAATAGTTGCTTGCGTGAGCGATTAATTCAGATTGTGGGTAAGTGAAGCCAAACATTTGTGCTGGTGGAAATAAGATGTTGACTTAAAGAAAGCTAGGTATCCTTTGGCATTTAGGTACTTAAAAAAGACTGGATTTAATGATTTAACATTCTTACAGTTTTTTTAACACTATCTACCTACTTGAAATACGTAAAAACCAGTATGCCTAAAAATACATTTTCAACATAACATAACATTTTTAAAATAACTTGGCGGTTACACAGCACGTTTCCAAGAGATCTAACGTTTTAACAGTTGTAAATGACGCTTAGAGAGCAAGTTCCCCCTGTATAATATGTTCAAATATTTCCGGGTATCTGGCGTGCACGTGTGACACGTCGTCGGCGAGGTCTAGGTGGTGCGCGTGCGCTGCTCGAGAAAGCTGCCAAGTCACGTAAAGCAATTACACGAGCGGAGGGGCGGCCCGCGGCATGCTCATCTTATCCTTATCATAACATCTTCACACCTCATCTTTCTATTGTCTTCACCACCGTGCCGTGATCGAAATAGATATCAGTAATGATACAGACGTTATTAGAATGATTGCTCCTATTCTTACGAAACTGGAAACTTGTTACAGCCGAACCACAGAATGTCAGATGTTTGTAATTTTTTTGTTTTTATATCATAAACAACTAGAAAGTGGAATAAAAACAGAAATAGATTCAACGTTAACGTTTCTGTAAATGATACACCGGGAGATGTAATCGTATAGACTCAACCGGTCTGTGGGAAAAGTGAAAGTGATATTGATAAACTAGCGAACACAGCCAAACATGAAGGGGTTCCCTTAAAGTTCGTTGTTGTCACACGCGTTATCCATGAAACCAAAATTCGTTGCACGATAAACAGTGGCGTTTCTAGTCGTCACGCGTGATCCAAAACTACGTCTAGTGACCCATTGCCTGCTAATTTAATAGGGTCCCCCCTTTACAGCAGAACTTTTTATGTCATAATATTATTTTGAACTAGCTTCCGCCCGCGACTTCGTCCGCGTGAAATTTCACCCTCCCCCCATTCACCCTCTTAGGGGTGGAATTTCAAAAAATCCTTTCTTAGCGGATGCCTACGTCCTAACATCTACCTGCATGACAAATTTCAGCCCGATCCCTCCAGTGGTTTGGGCTGTGCGTTGATAGATCACTATGTCAGTCAGTCACCTTTGAGTTTTATATATTTAGATTTTATATATTTAGATAGTTAGCACCTTTCGTTTTCATTGCAAAGTCTTCATGGATAGAGAAGGGCCTGGACAATAATATATCCGACTCTTAACGTCTAAAATCGTTCGCTGGACTTCCTTTGCACGTATTCAGAAAATGGTTTCGGGATTTCCTTAGGAACAAAGGCGTTTCCCTTGTCCCGTCTCGGACTCTCAAGTTTTTTCATTGTATTTACATAATCAGCCTATAACGTTCCCACTACTAGGATACACTCCTCTCTGTGAGAGGGAGTGGGCCATAATCCACAACGTGGGCCCTATGCTGGTTGGTAGATGTCACATGTCTTCGAAATTTTGGTTCTAGGATGTGCCGGTTTCCTCACGATGTCTTTCTTCACCGCGTTTTGGTGAAGTCTAAATCACTGGGTCACCGCTGCTCTATCAATTGCATTTACCACATTTTTACTCTCTTCTACTATTCTTAACTATCCAGATTTATTTTCGAGGGATACAAGTATGCCATAGTGTCCTGCTTGACTTGCTTTTTTTTTTTTGCGGACGGGAAAACCGACTAACCCGTGTTCCTTCCTTAGCCCTTTATGTTCCGGGCCAGCGGTAACCCTTTCGGACAATCCCGCTGACCCGGCGGCGGCGGGTTGACTTGCTTCAGTGCCTCTTAAACTTCAGTCTCATGTAGATAGTGTTGTGTTACTTTCATCGGCACGAGACGCATAATTCATAGTATAATATAAAAGTTTGTTTGAATTGGGGTGGAACAATCTTTGTCTGAAATATGAAACTCGGTTAACTGACTATAATTTGACTCAAATGACTGTATATGAGTTTAATCTTTGGATTTTTTTTAGTTCGCCTTCAAATTGAGACTAGGTTGAAACTTGAAAGTAGTATAAAAAAATACCCTGACTGACTGATATAGGTATCAACGCACAGCCGAAGCCCTGGTCCTAGCAACATGGAGGGTCTGTTCGTTGTGAAAAGTTTATGAACTAAGAAATGGTTTTTTGAAATTCCACCCCTAAGAGGATGAATAGAAAGAAAGAAAGAAAGAAAATACATTTATTTAGCACAGACTGTGTGAAATTTCACGCGGACGAAGTCGCGGGCTGAAGCTAGTGAATAAATAAAGTAGGTATTGTCCCTGTCTACTAGTTAAGTAGTAAGTCGTTTGTTTACTAGTTTGCTCTACTTCGCATATCCCAGTACAACTACGGTGTCACAACGGAGAACATATATACTTTCACGAGAGTCCTTAAGCACTAAACAAATGGTGCAAAATCATCTCAATTTATTTGAGCAGACAATCACTTGGAATTGCCACACACTTTGACAGTCGGTATGTAAGAAGCCCGAAAGTCTGACAAACAGTCTTACCAAGGGGTATCGTATTATCCAGTAACCGGGTTGTTAAGGTCAGGTAGGCAGTCGCTCCATGTAAAATACTGGTATTTAGCTGCATCCGGTTAGACTGGAAGCCGACCCCAACATAGTTGGTAAAAGGCAGGTGATGATGAGCCATTGTGAATTGAGTCTATGTAATAATGAGTAGTTTATCATCATGGAGGTAAACCTGACTACGCTCAAGTTAGAAATGCAATTACCATGATAATGTTTGCTAGTCACTTTCGGCTCTGATTAACGACACGACACGTGGGCGCGGCTGACGCGACTTTTAATTGGCTGGTAACGAGCTGAAAGTTTTTTTAAACTAATGAATGGGAATCGCTTACAAGATTAACTTTTCTTCTCCATTATTTTATTAGCATACATTGCAGTTAGAAAGCGAGCGTGTATTTATACTGAGATTTGTTAGCTATTGTTAGCATTTACTTACCTACTCGGATTATTATTCAAGAATTACCAAGTAGCAAATTAAACCGTGCATCCGTAATATTCACTAAAATGAATTTCTCCCGCAACAAATCGTAAAAACGAGAAATAATCTATCTCTATTGAAGCGTTTCCAAGAAAAGGCATGATTTGCTAAGATGCGCGTGCGCGGCTCCAATGATACGAGACTTGAATTAATCTGTGAACGTACATACGTAAAACAAGCTATTGAATTGTTTTAGTAGCTTTCATTTCTAATGAAAAACTTTGCGAGTAATTTTTATTGTTATATTTTACGATGATTGCGATTTTCACTTGCAGGGTCAACGATCAGTCGCATGGGAACTTTAAATGAAACCGACCATTGTTCAAAGTTCATATTAGATAATTATCTGGAGATTTGGTAAATATCTACTGTTAACAATCGACGACATCGTGAATTAGTGACACACGAATATGACTTTGTCTGACTGTTTTATTACAGAGATAGATTATATCCCTGATGATCATTGACCAATGATAAATAGAGGTCAGGTAGCTTATCGTAAGGATTTTCCTTTCAAACTCAAACTCAAAGCATTTATTTCAATTGAGAACGATGTAAAAAAGACGTACACGTTAAAAGCGTCCATAGTACAGCAAATAGCAAGAAAACAACAATCCAAAAATAAAAATAAGCCGAGGCAGCTAAGGATGACCAGCCCCAACAGACGGCGCCCGTTCACGAACATGACGCATAGATCATCGGAACCGGAACTGATTCGCACTGGGTATCACTATGATACCCAGTGCGACATTAACTGATTCGCACTAGGTATCATACTGATACCCAGTGCGAATCAGTTAATGTCGATATCCGAAAAAAGAACCACAAAATTCAATCGGTAATCGCGAAGCGTGTGTCCGAATGATCTCTTAACGCTAAATTCTTGCCTCAATACCTCAATTGTGTTAACATTTCTCACTTAAGTTTCCTCACCACGTAGTAAAGTATGGTTGTTACACATTGACGACCACGTCGATAAACCACAAGTATTTGATTTGAAAGTAGCTTTTCTTTCAAATTGTTAACACCGCATTTTTTATTGTTGTTTGTTGATAGGTGTTTTTATCTGAATGTGTAATTAAAGTAATGTTATTCATTGACAATGCGTAAGCATTCACTTCAATTAGCGGCTATCACGTGTAAATATGTTAATGTGTCACAATCTTTTTATCATCAATGGATACATGTATGCAGTATGACGAATGTGCAGTAAAAAGACAAGCCTCTCAAGTATCGTCTGTCTAAATGATTGATAACGAGCGTAACTGAACACTTGCGTATCAAACACATATCGCGGTGACGTATTGATTAGATGATTCGCTAAAGAGCAGCGTGGGCTCAAGGTTACGCCACGCAACACTTTCACCAGCCGCCGCAGTTCGTTGCTCTCCGAATTCAGCGCCTCAGTACTCTCAGGTTCAGTCGCTATCAATGGCGATCCGCTCGAACCTTGCACCTTGGAGCGTACCCAAGCAACACAAACAAAATTACACTCAAATCTCATGGCAATAGCTGCCACTTCCGAATGGGGCGGAGCGGCTCCAAGATGCTATCCGTTGACGTTTACGTTCAATGCCCGTGTTAATGGTACCGAGAAACGTAACGTGGCCCACTTTCTCTTTTAAGCACACGTTGTCTCTTTCTTCGTTTAGTATTGTGGGGTCCGGCGAGCGAGATGGTAGTATTTAAGATGTTTCGTTGGGGAAGCTGCATGGGCTCGCTTTCTTCGCCGCACTTGGCATTGGAGGTGTACAAAATCCGGTAACTTTCGTTGGCGGCGAGCGACTGTGTGTATTCTGTGGAGAATTAGTGCCGGTCGGGTCGCGGCGCTACGTTACAATTAGCCGGTCTTTCATGGTTACGTAACGATTATTTTATCAGTGCGGTAACAGAAAGTATTTGTTATCCTATGATTGTTGTCAATAATTTATCAATTTAATTGATTGTTGTATTGTATACATGTTTTTAATTTTGACTTAACATCAGGGTTATGAGTTTTAGTGTCAACAGGTGAATTTTATTATGTACTTAGTATTATTGTTATTAATTTAATTACTGTACATAATAAAGGAGGAATATTGAGATGGTTGAGGAGATTTCTCTATATTTAGTTCCGGTTTATTCGTAGCTTTAGAACTCAAACAAGTATATCTTAGTATTAAAACCGTACGGGAGATGATCATAACTATCTTCGTGTCAGACCTTTGTCCAGAGTAATGTTTGTCGGATGCATATTACACAAAGTGCGTAACAGATGCGCCGTAGACCCTGCGTAGCAGCCGCTAACACGCAGCGTAGCAGACGCGTAGTAGACCCTGCGTAGCAGCGGCAAAGACGCTACGACACCGGCCGAACCTAACCGAGCTTTTGGTTACATATTTTAAATGTTGTTTACTTTGTGCGTAGAATTTGTAGGTTTTCTTTCTGTCTACGTGTACCTCACGTCTGTGCGGCTGCTAGCATAGACGTGAGGTGGACACAACGCAAACACTGCAACAACCGTATATTATTTACGAGCCACGTAAATGGTGGAAGTGGAATCTTCTTATTTTATCTTATTTCTATCATTCAATTTTGTTTAATAACAGCCGTACAGATCGATCGCTCAGGTTAAGTTACGCTTGCCGCGGTTGGTCTGTGGATGGGTGACCATCTTTACATACCGAGACCCCTTCGTGCCTTGGAAAGCTCGATAAGCCGTTGGTCCCGGCTGTCATTCGTGGATCTTTAACAGTCGTTACGGGTAGTCGGAAGCCCGAGAGTCTGACAACCAGTCTTACTTACCAACTGGTAATGCATTACCCAGTAACTGGATTGTAGAGTTCAGATAGGTAGTCGCTCCATGTAAAATACTGGTATTCAGCTGCATCCGGTTAGACTGGAAGGCGACCCCAACATGCTGAGCTGGGAAAAGGCTAGGCAGATGATGAACTTACGCTGGTATTGCATATTTTGCATAATGCGTACGTATCAACACATACAAACCACACGAAGGTAGCACACCCTAATAAATACTAGCTTAAAATGTAACGCTAGTTTAAATAAGTACTGATAATCATGCATTTCAAACCGAAGCAGCATTTTACCCACTTGAACAATTTTAATGCTTATGTAAGCCTTAAAATATGCGTAGGACTGCCATACAATGTCACCATTATATTCACATTAGGTTACACTCATGTTTGACAAAATTACACGCGACCTGTATCAGGGTTACACAATCGAAAGTTGACACAAAGTGTTACTGTCATTTTGGCAAAAGTTTATTAAAATTTTGTAACGCCATTTTATAAGGTAGAAGACAACTTTTATGTTGAAGAAAAGGCTCTAAATTTGTATTACTTGTAGACAGTTTTATAGTTTTCCGGTGAACATAATGATTATACCTACAAGTAACATTTTAATTAAGGTTAATTCTACCTTTAAGTGAGCTGTTCCATAGGAATGTTTTCTGAGAAATTATTTAAATACTCAAGCAACCTCAATAAACCTTTATTAATTAAGTAGTCCTTACATATATATTAGTACTATTTCTAATATAAGCATGTTGCGGTGTATCTGTTCTAGATATGTCATTGCGCCGCCCGGCGCAGGCGCACGGCACTGGGCCACGCTGATAGCTACATGACACGTTTCTAATAGCCTCCCGAAGATCTTAATCGTAAGTTACGTGAGTGAAACTGATTCTCATCTCTAATAGATACACAACGCCAGCTAGTTTAACCTGAATAGGGAACATGGTAATACAATGGGTATATGTCAGCTACACCTAAGCAGAATTTTCACAGGGCTTTTCCTCACATAGAGCCGAACATGACAATAAAAAGTTTTTCAAACTCAAAGCATTTATTACAATTAAACCATTTAGAGGCACTTTGGAATTGACAAAGAGTCAGTCAGTTACTCAGAAAGTTGAAGCTGGGGTATCTAGCTTCAACTTTCTGAGTAAAACGTAGATATTCTCAACTAGCAGCGCCTCGCGGTTTCACCCGCATAAGTCTAGATCGAGTGGGATAACAACTATCCTATGTCCTTTCCCAGGACTCAGTCTATCTCTATACCAAATTTCATCTAAATCGGTTCAGCGGTTTAAGCGCGAAGAGGTAACAGACAGACAGACAGACAGAGACACTTTTCGGATTTAAACGAAACGGAACGAAATTAAACTATTACATATTTAATGTGTGTTTAATGATTGTACATAATTGGAAATTAAGATTATGTATTAAAATAAACTAAGCATCGTGCACTTATAAAGGCAATCAAGTGTCGATGTTATTCTATGCAAAGCCGGTACTTCAGCTTCCGTATCTCGAAGAAATTGACCCGGTTTTCTGAGAAAATTGCCTTATTTGCATGAACCTGAAGCTGGTTGTTAAAAAAGTATATCGGCGTCCGCCAGCCGGCCACACAATGTAAACGATCCACGTCTTAGTTGCCGAGCCGTGATTAATGGAGTTTTATGAAAGGCAATTAAAATTAAAGTCTTATTTACGTCTATTGTTAGTTGCTAACATTCTTCACTTCCTACGCAGCTTTTCATTGTAATAAAAGATCGATGTAAAGTAATTATTGGAACATCTGTGAGTCGAGCTATCAAAACAAGAACGCCATAAATTATACAAACATGTCGAACCGAAGATGTTTTGAAATGGAAAGTGTGTTATTAAACAAGTTGTATAAATTTATTGACGTAGTTCAATGAGGGATTTCCTCCCAGTATTTTGGTTGGAGTGAAACCGGAACTAAAGTGAAACGTGCCTCGGACTAGCTCCTAGACTTTTCTTGACAGTTGATACTGGCTATCGCATAACAGCTGATGCTCATGTGTGCTCAGTGAAATCTGTTATCATTAGAGATTACATTTTCTTTACGACAATTTTATTAAAAATACATATAGCATTATTTATTTATTTTAAATCAAATCACGGAGAGAAATATGGATAATAAGTGGAGAGAAATATGGATAGTAAGTTTATTTATTTAAATCACATAATAAATAGCTTCACCAAAATAATAACGATAAATGAGCAAATCTAATGTAACAAAATTCTAATATATCTCTCTAATACTTCTAAATAATATTTATCCACAATATTAAATGACGAATTTGAATACTTTATTACTAACTTTCTTCATTTGATGGACTTTCATTACAGTCCGTAGAAATATTCACCATACCTACTTAGAAAGCACTTAAAAATGTTTCATATAGGCACATACTCGATTTTATATCCTTAGGGGGTAAAGGGTTCTTTCAACCCCTATTTTCAACTCTAGTTACAGAAGTGTGTACCTGTACTTGCCCGTCAACATAACTAGCAGTCTACGAACTTTCCTACCAATAAGAGCATGTTATGTTAATCTAATTAATGCTGTGCAACGTTAAATGTTAATGTCAATCTAAAACAGATACGTGTGACCCAGAGAGCGACACAAACCGGTAGTGTTGTATTATCGCCACCAACTAACTCTTTTATCTATGCTAATACATGCTGCGCGCGTAAACTCGTGCCCATTCCACTGCATTATGGAAATATGTGCAATTATCTACAGGCTTTTTAAATTAGTCTCTCTAGTATATCTACCAGTAGGTACGTATTTAGGCTTTCGTGAAATTAGAATTGATTAAAATGATTTTTGTGAGTCTTTAACACGTTAATTTTGGATTCAATAACGATATAATTATTGAATTACCCTAAAATCTTCACTATTTGGTACATTGCAACATAACTTTATTAGGACATTTTGAATACCATATCTGTATATATCTGTAGCACAAAAGAAACTCAAACAATTATTAGAATAATCATAATGAACGCAGTGAACAGAACACAAAGGTTTATCGGTGTGAGTGATCTCCGTATAGCCGGAGCCGGAACAAACAGTGGGAAGGAATGATTTATGTGGTGCGCCTGCGCTCCGCTGTAAGAGAAAGTCGGAGCACGTTTACAGGCCAAGGACGAGGGCGTCGCTCCCGAACGTTGCGTAACGTCGTGAGATTATTTATTACACCGGCCGGTGCCCGCACAGCCGCCCAGCACTTATGACGAAACAATCATGCGCAAGACCATCGAAGGACAATGACTCCAATTTGCTTTTTGACCTATCATCAAAATGCCCAGGGCTATCGCTTTCACCGCCGCCGTGAGAAATTTAATGCTCAAATATGAAGTTGCAGTTGTCCAAACTATTTCTCTAGTCGGAATCTTACATGACTGTCGAAGTAATTTTAATGATAATAATTAGGGAATATTTTGATGCGTGGGACAGTTATTAGTTACAATCATTTGATACTCTGAGAGGTGGCTAGTCAAAATGGGGCATGATAAACTAAAATACCTAAGACTAACGTTAAGAAAAAGGTTTAAAAATACATCAAGATTTAATAAGATTAGGTAAAAAACTAAACCCGGCGAGGGTTTAGTTTTGCTACGGGATAAATAAAAATTAATTAAATTAGAAAATTGGTTACTGTCTAATAAGGTGTAAGAATAAAGAGGTTTTCTAGAATTTTAATCTCGGAAAAAATTCATGAATAATCTATTGCCTGCTATAGATAGTGGACTATGGATAGCAGGCAAACAATAACAATTAAAGAAAAATAAGAAGACAAATTAACATAAATTCAGTGGAATAAAATGCCAACATGTGTCCTTAATGCACTTTCACTCTCGTTACGGTTGTACACAAAATGTGCTTACAGAAGTTAAGTAACCGCTCCCGTACGTCGCGCTTACATAGGTAATTACTTACAGAGAAAGTCGATAAATTTCGGCGAGAAATGATCGAGTGAACATAAACTGTGGATCACTTTCGGCTCTTCATAACCATTGCGCAACAGCAGCCGAATTGAAATCATTCGAATTAATATGTTACATAAATGATGAATTGATGACACACGCAAAAGTAATTTAAATATTTTCTTCTTTTTTAATGCTCCTTTTTTTAAGATTGCGTCGAAGAAATTCATAAATATGTAGAGTTATGTATGCTTACCAAATTATCTTGGTGACATAAATTTGAATGTGATTCAGGTCAGGAAAGTCTGAAATAAAAAAAGTAAGTACTATTAATACAAAGCAATTACATATTTCAATCAATAAGGTTAAGAATGCTCTTTGTATGCTCATCGAGGTGGAATGGATATTAATTAGATGTTAAATGCTTGCTAACAATAGTTTGCATAATATGGTTGTTAATCGTTACTTGACCATATTGGTTGCTGACACCATTCCTTCAACTTAGCATTGAAAACAATACACTGTCATTGCCAACAGGCATCGGGTCATCGCTTTATAAACATAGGATGCTGTCTTGTGTCTTTTTGTGTATACCTTTTCCTTCTTCTATGGGGTGGAAATTGTAATTTCATATAATTGCTAACATTGATACCATAAAGGCAAGCAATGTTTGTCAAAAGTAAAGCGACTGGCTACGTCATAAAGCACAGAAAAAGAGAAGTGCACATCATGTTCTGTCACTCACTAAAGTATGAGAAAACGAATGCCTCACTTCTGAATTAGTGAAATAGAGCATTAATAAACAAAAGACAAAAGCGCCTTTCATTTGTTGCTCAAATGAAACAATGCCTTATTATAAGGAAGATAAAGTGGCCTCTGTTATAATACTTTCAAACATCTCATTACTCATATTAGTGTTATATTATTTCGAAACAAGTTTCTAGACTTGACCAAGCGACGTAACGTTACATTCTAGGCTCAACCATTGTTCTTTTATGATGTCATAACAGACAATAATAATAATTCTATTACCCAAGTAAGTTATCTATGTCGTGCATTGTATCGCAGTGAAATCGTCCTTGTACAATGTGGTTGGTAGACAATAAGTTATTTTAGCTTCCTGCCGGGACGCTTACGTCGGCGTCGCACGGCGGGCGGCGGAAATACAGGAAAGTGAAAGCATGTAACGAAGGCACACGGACATTTTGCTGAAAGGGACCGAGTCGCGATAAATATCGTAGCAAAGACAGCAATTGTTCGTTTTTGACGTGACAACGTCTTAAATTAGGTTGCGACTGGGAGTCACTTATGAAAAAGTGTAACGCTCGGTAACGTTACGATGAGTCACCGAACGAGAGAGAGGCCCGCCGAATGCCTTGCGTCTCTCTCCCACTCAACTATGATCGGATGATCGGTCGTTGTCACGTAAAATCTTCGCCCGTAAAACCGACTTTACAGGCAACCATTTTTATTGTTATGTTTGTTTGTAATGCTATTTGTAGTTTTAATAGATATGTCGAATTCGTTTACCTACTAACTTTTCAATGAAGCTTATTTTTAGAAAACTTGTTCGACTTGCTATTGTCCACTAAATGGGGTAGATTACCGACCCTTTTGAATCCATCATAAATACATAATTATAATAATGTTTATAGATAGCCGTGTCAGTGCTTACTTGAAACAATACTAGTTTTACCTTCCTTTAAAAGATTAGGACCACATTTACAGCGACAATTTTCCTGAACACATAATTGATATATTATCACCGCACACACATAAGTTACAGATATTACAAATAATGTTCGCGACGTTGTTAGACAAGTCAAACTATGTGGAGTGATCGTGGGATGGATGTGGTCTGCAACTACTCGTAAATACTTACAAGATGAAAGTGGTGAAATCTTTAGACGGGCCGCGAGAAATCGCCGCCGTAATAAATAATGCACTAGTTCAGTCTCGCAAGCCCTTACATCGAGCGACTGGTTCCAACACACTCGTAATTCGACAAGAAATATTGACAGTACCCGTTTAGGTGCAGCCGAATATACTTAAGTACCTTTCTATTTAGATAATTACCGGAAGATTAAGCTATTAGATTAGTAGATTCGATAAGCCTTGCTAACGATGATACGTAAGATTTAAAAAAATAATGATGATTCAATAGAGACCAAATGACTGATGTTGAGGATTTCACTTTTCGATTTAAGAATACCGGGTTGGGTACTTGATATTAGAAAATATTACATGTTGTTTTCTTTAAGCAATCTGATGAGACTTGCATCAACTGTGAGAGTAGACGAGAAACGAACCCACTTCACCTGAGTGATTTCTTCTAAGTTTCCTCAACGTACCTACACCAATAGAAAAACATTTTCTAACTCTTAAGGTACAGCTCTGCCTAACCTTTCGGGAAACATAGGCGTGAAGTTATGTATGTATTTTCAAAATAATTGCTTCTTTAAATGCGCAGAAAAAAATATAGATATTGACTATCCTTCCAAAACTTGAAAGAAATTAATATCTGTGTAGGTATGAACATGTTTTAGTTCCCATTAAGAGCTGTCATGTTAGTTTAAATCTGATTGTAATCTCTTTATTAATGTCCAATTTAATTATAGACGTGAGAAATGAATTGATGTAGTCGAATGTGACTACCGTCTGACATTAATAGTGACGCTGTCCACGGTCCTTAACAGTCGGAATCATTGGATTGGAAGATGTTGGTGTAGTTCGGAAATGGTTTTTATCCTCTTTGGAATAAGAGTGAGAGAGGTTGACTTATCTCTTGTAGCAGCTTTCTGTGGCGCCTGCGCCGTCAACGTCGTGTTTCCACCACATCCGCTGCGGCGCTGTCTCGCCAACCAAACTCATTTGCCGTGACACAAAACCTCACGTCATAATTGGAGCACAATAATTTGATATACTTTCTCCAATCCAACGTTAAAATAATTCATAAAAATTCAAACATTCTACACGCGTATATTCATGCATGAGCTTAATTAATACTTTCAGTTTCTTCTTGAAAATTAAAATACTTAAAAGAACAAAGCGGAACTAGTTTGGCAGTTTCTATTTAATAAGTAACAGTTTGCCAGTGGAATGGTAGTGAAAATTATTATAACATTGTTATATACTTACCAATTAATTATAAAAAGTTTACTCATCAAGACACTTCCTGACGTTAGGTATCTATAGAACGTTACCTTACTATTAATTTTTAGAGTTACAAGTCCAATTAATTAATTATACATAGTCCCTACTTATATGTTAATAGGTGAATCGATTTATGACTTTATAACATTTACTTTCTGGCGGTTTTTTTATTAGTGTACCGAAATTCTAGTTAGTGGCAGATGGCAGTGGTAAATGGTACTTAGTTTGTATTTCAAAGTTGTTACTACCCCGAATATAAATAAATGTTGAACATGAAACTAGTATTTCTCACTCGACTGGTAAGTAGAGCTGTCACTACAGACGTGAAGGGAAAACTTTCAAGTGTCCCTCCTAATCACTGATAGAAGTGCATAACAAAAGTGAAATCTGTTGAATTTCCCCGCTGCGCCGGCGCTGCTGCCGGCCGCGGATTGGGAGCGCATAGGGGCGCTATCGCCACTCTCGTTATATCAAACATACGGGCCTGGTTTGTCACTCTGGTTATTACATACATCACTTTGTTAGCCCGCAAACGGTGGCGCTTTCTAATGATAAGTCACTGTTATTATGAAATGTTTCCGATAATTAAATAATTAGCATCGATTCCGAGACAGAGACGTACATGATTATACCCATGTATGTTACACATCAAATTACATCTGCGAATTTAAAATGAATAGCTTTTTAAATGTGAATATCTTATCGTGTATCTGTAGTAACGAGCGTTTAATCGGCGCCTCGGGGGGACACTCGGATCGATCAAAACAATCAGTGGAAAGCTGCTGTAGCTGACCACTGTGCGCATAACCGCATTCCTGGTGGGCCTCATCAGGCGACAAAAAGAAAAAAATACGTTAGCTAGCTTTAGCCCGGATGTTAGACTAGAGATTATATTTCTCTGTAACTTTAATAATGATCTCGGACGATTCAATTAGCCGCTCCAGTAAACGATGGCAGATTAGATTAGCTTTTTAAAGCTAGTTTGACAGCATTATAATAATACTAGTAGACAATGTAGACATTTATCAAGTCTGAACATAGGGAGAATTGCTCGTGGGTATGACGTAGCAGGCTCGTTGCGCTATCCGGAAAAATTGTTCTAGTCTCCTCCTAGGTTTATCAATTAAAAGTAAGTTTAGTGCGATTGCGAACCCATTTTTTTTATTTCAGCCATTTGGATACCAAGCAAAATTAAGCAAAATTACAGACTGAACAATCCATGCGTTTTAATGTGTTAGGCACACATTAAAATAAAAGGATTGTTCTGTCTGTAATTTTTAAACAACTATAAAACAGAAGTTATGAACCATTTAATTTTATCTAATCTAACTCAATTTAAGACAATTTGTAAAGTTCTGTATAGCTTACACAGTTAGTTTCTCTCCTAAGATATCAATTATAATCCATTTCATATTGCTGATGCTAGGTAACCTGAATTCCTATCAAAATCAAAGTAGTAGATGTTAGTAACCAATAAATGGTTGGCGTGTAAATAGTTTGACCCTGTTAGCGAGAACAAGGCGGTGTTGACTCATTTCCCAGGCAAAAGAAAAGAGTTCCACTTGTATGTGTGTCTCATTGGAACAATACCGGGGCAGATGTCGCTCCTACGTAACACACAAAACTACAAACACCATGTTTTTATTTGTAATGTATTTATCTGTTCGACTAACATCGAATACTTTTTCAATCTTTTTGAACCACATGACAGGAATTTCTATTCCTTGGCACGTATAATATGGTTTTAGAAGTAGGATCGTGTATATACTAATAATAAAGCTGAAGAGTTTGTTTGTTTTAACGCACTATTCTCTGGAACTATCCGTCGAATTTGAAAAATTCTTCCTCAAAAATTGGGCTACCAAATAGCACAATTTTTGAGGGAGAATTTGAAATCACGCTAAGACTCTTAGGAGCCGAGCAAAATGAAGTAACAGCGCGAGCAGGCAATGCGATGCGACGGGGTAGAAAAGAACAAGAAATTTCACGCGGACGGAGTTGCAGGCAAAAGCTAGGTTAGAAGTAAGAGATCAAATTTTAATACCGATTTTACATTAAGAGGGAACGGGGCCTGCGAGGAATTTGAAAAAATAGGTATTTGAAGAAACTATTGCCGTCGCCTTACCTCAAGTCTGCCCCCGTAGTGTGTGATATGGGACAGCTGCAGATCAGACCGAAATTATCATAAAAAATTTCATATGCAGCTCAGACCGAAATAATCACAAACATTTTGACGAGATCGACGTTTCGTATTCCCCGTTTTTCTCCTCGAAAACTGAGCCCATTCAATTATTTTTTACATTAACATTTTAAAAAAGAGTATGTTTAGGTTGCTATCATTTTTTTTTATCTTAAAAACTTTTCTAATTTGTCTGGTAGTCGTGAAATCACGGTGGCAAAAATAGGGGCATTTTATGTATTTTTAGAAAAAAGGGGAATACATTTGTATGGAGAATCGCACGACCTGTTCCCTCTTAAGGAAGACTTACAGGTTTATGCTTAGTCTATGCTAGACTTAATCTTAGTAAATGTGACTTGAATGGCCATTAACTTAATATATAATAGTAATTAGACTGTCGGTCTCTTGTGAGGAGATAACTTTAATCTGTACCCACTTTAAGGCAGACGAGTTACTCAGACACGGTCACGGCAATTAAATGAAGATACATTAATCACTTCTCTTGCGATTAACAATTTTGTTTATCTATGATCATTGATCGATGACACTCGTTATCGTTTGCTTAGCCAATAAGTAAATCCAAGATTTATCCATACTGATACTATAAATTTTAAAGTAACTCTGTCTGTATGTTAACCTTTTCACGCTTAAACCACTGAACAGATTTCGATAAAATTTGGACAGGAGATAGATAGCATCCTAGGGAAGGACAAAGGCTAATGTCCGACATCCACGCGGGCGAAGCCGCAGGCAGATGCTAGTTTTTCTATAAAGGAAAATGTAGCCACGAAACGCCCTATTTACTAAGGCAATTCTTAATTGTGATTTTCCTCATACTGGTCTCATGGTAATAGTTCTCAGATCCATTTAATCACCAGGTATAAGTTAGATGCAGTAAAGATTTAGAATAGCACAATGTTTACATACATTTACTATTAGTATTTTTATGGCGAATTGCATCAAACATTGCAGCTCGAAAGTTTTATCGGATTTCAAGAAATGCTTTCGAGTTAAAGTTACAAGCATGTTGTTATTCATTACTTTCTTATCTCCACAAATGAAAAAAAATCACCAGTAAGTCCATAAACACGTCAGAGCTGGATAAAAATCCGGTGCACTTAGTGCAATATTTTTCACCGTTCCCAATCCATGCGTGAGCGCAATTACAAGCAGTTTATGGGTGACAGTGGCGATGGCGCGGAACCGGCCTTGCGCTAACTAACCTGCTTCCTATGCCACTACAGATATAAGCTCACCCTTCTACTATTCTCCGCTGCTCTAGTTATTTGACCTAAAATAGAACGTTTAATTTCCCTCAATCGAAGCCGTGACGTGACGTATCGTTTAATATTATAATTAAGACGTCTTTTTTGCAGCATGTACATATTTCCATCACAATGCGACTGCGTCGATTATGACGTGTTCCGAAACATGTTCGCTCCAATCAACTTTCAACAAGAGCGCAACAATAGATACAGAAGGCGGTCAGCATTACTCGGCAGTTATTAATAAGAAGGGTACTATTTAAACATTGATCAGGTGCTATTGCCGAGAGGAGCGTCGAGGAGTGCCCCTTGGTGTGACACACTGACTCGCTTTCGCGCCGCGCACGCTCCCTGAGACCGCGCCGCCTGCGCCCGCGCCGATGCTTGCTGCGGTATCTATGCTCGCGTACATTACCCACGCGTCTCACACTACTTGCTTCTTTATCTGTTCTGTGACTTGTACGACACGCATCTCACAATAGTAAACGCAATTCAACTAATGTCATCTCTCAGTCCCTAACTACATGTCGCAGTAAATTAGCAGTACGTTTGATAAGCGTTTTGTTTTTATGTTTTAAATGGATGCGAAGTTTCATAATTATCAACTGTTAGGCTGTGGCACATCTCTAAGCTTCTGATACCATACTCTACATTTTGAACTTAAGTTTTGCAGACTTCAGATTTAAATTCCTTAAATTCCGAAAAGCTTTATCTATGTGTATAGTTGTGGTGTAATTCTTTACTAACTTATATATACTATTGCCCTTAACTCTTTCTTTAAAGAAAGTTCAGCTTTTATATTTTATGAAAACTTGCCAAGTAAGTACGTGTATAATTAGTTTTTAATATTTGTGTTTATATACTTGCATTCCGCATCGGCGCATCTCATTTTCGGTCCAACTTTTTGGAGATTTAAGTCGTCTTGGCGGAAATTAAAACTGGACATGCTCATTAACGCTTTCACTCTGATGTTTCCGTTATATTCGGACACTATCTGTTTAACGTGGATCCTATACTGCGAAAGTGAAAGTGTCAGTTCAATAAAATATGAAATAATTAAATTATATGTAACATTAAGTCATTTTCCTAAACGAACAGAATTTCTAATGTAAAAATAAATATCGTAACGATTAAATTATATACGAAATTAAGCATACTTACATAATATAAAAGTTATGGACGTTACGCAACATGACGCGACGCAGGTTGCACAAAATGACTATTTTTAGCACACATTCTAGAAAGCTTCATTCATTCAAAATTACGCGAACTGCGACAATCTGGCGCATGAATAGACAGTAGGTATGTTGAGGTAGGCGCTCTCACAAATCTCATATGTGTTAGATGATGACAGAAACTATAAATCTTTAGACCATTTCGTAATAAATGAAATCTTTAAAAAGTGTTAAAAGAAACCAAGCTTTGAAAATGGATTTTGGAACTTTACAGTCGATTTCGTGAAAATCAATTTCATTGTATCAATGTTGTCGGTGATCACCATATCTATTACATTATAAATCTTTAAGCTGTTAGGTCACGGAATGTTCCATAAAAAAAAATATTAGGACAACATTCCATCAACAGGCTAACTCTAATGGCTGCATTTGCGACATGTACGTTTCACAATACAGCACTCAACAATCCCAGGAGATGGCAAGGTACCGTGACGCAAACCACTCACTTACAAAATCTTGATGCATTCGAACAATGGAATGGGAAGTCCTACTGTGTGTGGACGAATTTCGCAATGGCATGGCCTGAACAGCAGTAATAACCGTGAAGACCCGTGTCGCATCCGCTGTTCCACAGATAAGGGTAATGCATAGTGTTTCAGCCTTAATAACCAAGAAGATACTCAAAAGTCCATAAACACAGCTCTAGTAGATAATTTTAACTACTTCAACGTGAAAAAGAAATCTAGAGAATGTAACCATTATCTTGTGTCATATCCGTGTGAGCGTGTCTAATGTAACCGGCGGCGGTATTAAAATGTATTCGTTACGATAACATCTTTCTCATATCGTCAGGACTCGTTCTTCTAACTTTTTATGATCTAAATGTTATACTCTTTACACCCAAACGTAGATAATATCATTAAAGGTTTTAATTAGGAGTAAATAGATACAATCTTAATGTGCTCAAACTATGCATTTCTAATTAGGATAAAATTTTCCGAGTGCTTTTTTTATTGGATACCTAACGTCTTAGTTTCAAACCAATTAAGATACCATGTTTAAAGCGGTTACAGCCCACATATAACATTAACTAGGTAAATGAGGTACGAATTAACAGAAAACAATTTTACACACACCGCAATTGAAGTTCAATAGAAAACTATAAACATGCAAGTTAACTTAGGTGTTAGTTTTAACGTAAATGAGGAACCCCCGCGGGTATGAGAAGTATAAAATGCGAGCTGTGTGACGCGTGACCTACTTTCCACAAGCCGGCTTCACCACATGTCGCCATTCCGGATAGCTCTTAGTACCACCAAAATAAAGAGTAAATTGCCATGAACAATGAAATTACTTTAAAAAACGTCAGCTGCGTAGGTACAGAAAAATCGTTGAACACAACACATGCAAATGAAGTGTGTTCAAATATTCGCGATATGCGAAGAGATTATTTCGACGAGTGCGAGTGAAAGTAAAAATTATGCAACTTTCTACAACTGAATATTATTGTTCAGAGATAACAAAAAAACACGCATTATTTAGCGTATTGTAGGCGCGGGTTACGGCGTAGCAGCGGACGTTACGGCGTAGCAAGCGTGTCCGGGTGACAAAAGCTAACATATATGTCGATTTTCAGTTGTATTTGTTTGGAAAATGTGTCGAAATCTTAAGTTCAATGTTTAAAACTTCTGTTTGATAACATATATTATAATAATAAAAAAATGTTTTTGAAGGATTTTATTCTCATTTGTTATTGATTGAGATAAGGTTCAAATGCATGTGACAATATTTATAACTGTTTATATGGTATTTCAAAGCAATTGCAGCTTTTTTACAAAGCTGTTAAATAGTGCTTATGCATATGTAGCGAATATGCAATAAATAATTAACTGCTGAACATAAAATCACTTCAGTAAGAAATCCAAAGTTTCGTCCATCACATGTAGGTAATATTTAACTTCTCCATCATATCACTTCCACACAATTTTCAAACACATAATAATCCTTCGCCCGAAACCAACCACCACAAAATCCTGTACCTTTTCAGGTGAGAGCTAAATGAGATTCCAGATCGAAGAAACAGTTTCAGGATAACACAGGCAGCTACCGATCACTGTTCCAGAGTTCACAATCACTGTCACAGTCTGGGGTTAGATCACTTTCGTTTTCGCGGCGCGTGTGCACTGCGCGCGCGCTCGTGCTCTGTTCGACTACTCGCACTGGTCGCGGCGGCCGCACTCCAAGCCGTTTTATACGCGTGAAAGTTCCGCGCCTTCGCAGAGCTGACTATCCCGGATCGGACCGATCTGACGTCCATTTGGATTTTGAAATCCTTTGATGACGCCATTGATGTCATTGCGGGTGGAACTGATGATGACTGCGCCTTTGTTATGAAAGAATTCTATTTCGGTGCATGATGTCCAATTTGGTCCACGAGGATTTGTTATTAGTTTGATTGTGTATGAGGAGGATGTTTGGTATCATGGTCATCAAATAATACTCATGGTTCGAATATGGCACCATTTTATAGCGGATATTACAAATATTTGCATTCCTGTGCAGTAATCCCACGCCAAGCAGGCTACAGAAACGGGCGTATTAGCCAGGATGGTGAATTTTAAATGTCAGTGAAACATATCATTATCATTGTCTATTCAAACGTTCAGGAAAAAAAATTGTGTCCCTAAAATAACGTCAACGGATCAGTTCTTTTGCGCTACACAAGCACTGCTCCGTTGGCGATTGGCGATATTACCCGCTGGTATGATGTATGCCAGCGTATGAATTATCCAAGCCCTTGCTTCGCTTCATTTAGCTCATATATCGTAATTCGAATTATATGAAAATTTGCGCTGCATGAATATATTAGAATCTGTCTATTTTCCGTGTACTTCCAGCGTAGGTACCAAGTCGTTAACTGTATATTTTGATAAAATTGGTATCCTAAAGATTTAATCAACGTCAGGTTATTCTTTCCCTAGGGCCCGGTCCAAACCAAAAGACATCAATGAAAAAAAAAACCCTATTGTTTTCTTTATTTTTCTCTTGAAAGAAAACTTTTCACTATGCATCCCCATGATATGTGTCGACGAATTTAATCAAACCAAGCTATACTTACAGGTCAAGAGTATTAAACAACTACGATCGAGATCGTATGAAACTATTTTTCAAAATAATATGATGTAGCTCAGTGAGTAAACAGGCTTCGAGACTTTTGAAGTTTGGGGTCAAGTCCCATTCAAATGGTGTTGATGCAGTCGAGTCCTCTACAGCCTATCTATACACATCCAAACAATTTATCTATCAGTGTCAAGCCATACAAAGCAATCAAGCCAACTTTCGGCCTTCATTCCGACTTTTCGTTTATTTTTATCAATTTCTGTACGATCTCTAGAAACTAGAAATGTGAGCTATTACAGAAATATCATTTTAATCCGCAACAAAAACTATTATCCGTGAAATATCAATTGAGAACCGAGCAAAAAGCAGATAAAAAAAATCGATATCAAAACGCCGAACAAAAGAGTTCAACGCAAGATAATTCAAAATGATTGAGTTTGTGTATATTAAAAGAATCAACAAATCATAAATATCTATTATTTTTATTGTTCTTAAATATCGCTATTATAATAATGCAGCGTGGCTGTAGTAGATAGTAAGTAGGTACCCATAGTTATTTGTATAAATGATCCGTTGCGTTCTTTGTATGTGGAACGAAGAAAACTTATTTTACTTATTGCTCACTTGCAGAACTGCAACTACTAAATGGATTTTGAAATTATATGCCCAATATTATGCAAAAACTCAAAACAAAAGAAGCGCTAACTATGTAAATTACTGACCGTGCTCTTGGCTTGAAATACATTTATAAATATTCGTAACAATTAAGTTAAATGGCATCATGTTGATATTTTTAATATAATTTAAATAATATAATACAATTTCTTAAATAAATGATTTAAAATAATGAACCTCGCGCAACGTACCTACTGTACGTGGATGTATATTATTGGGGATTCAAGATTAAAAACTAACTGTTCCTCTGCGAACGACTGCGATCTAACAAAACATCACGCCAGCATTTCTTGAAGAGACAGCTGTGGTGTAGGTAAAGCAGGCAAACTCACGTTTTGTCAATTACTTATTTCTGCTACGTATATAGCTAATCATAATTAATCAGCCCATAATGTTCCCACTGCTGGGACACAGGCCTCCTCTCTCCGAGAGGAAATGGGCTGTAATCTACCACGCGGGCCCAATGCGGGTTGGTAGCTAATTGTATAGATAATATACAAACACATTTTATGTTTCAGCTGTAAAACTATCTAAGTAAACCCATGAGGACCTTGGATGCCATTCTCATAGGTCGTTTATTTGCTACTGAAATAAAAACTCGTAACAAACTGTCATTATATTTCCTCATTCTGGAAATCCCTACATTGCTTTTAGGCTTTAGGATGTCGTCGGGTCTTTAAATGACCGTAAGTACGATTTATCTACCATACCGCCGCATAGGAATTATTCTTATTGTCTTGCGAAAAATATAAGTAATTGTTCAATCATAAGCCGGCCGGCAATTGCTTGGTGTTATCGTGGTTGTACTCAGAGCGTATACAAGTAATGGGCACCTAGAGTCAACCGTCATTGTCATAATTTAAGCACGCTCTCTCAAACGCACCGGGTATGCGCCCGCGTCGCGCGCGCACACACAAATATGAAATTTACGGAAAGAGTGAAATCGAATAAATTGCCCATTGTCTTAGTATGGTGCACGAATTCGGCTCGTATTACTTTCTGTTTTCATCTCGACATGTGCGCGCCGCAGGTGAATGATCTCAACTAATTGTTAACTTGCGTCCCTGTCATTACCGCTGACTGTGTTATTACACGTATTTGCTATTCCACTCTTATTGCCCATCCGCGCGATAATTGTTTTTTTGTTCGTTAATTAGAAAGATTTAATGGAGACGTAACCAGCATAACAATGATTGGAAATTGTCTTCGCTCAACACAATTGATGGGTAAAGAAAGTTGCCGATTTGAAATTTTAACTCTGCAAAAATGTAGTTATAGTCTTCCGGGCGAAGCTTAGGCTCTCAAGGTCATTAAATATGAAGAACAAAGATCATCAGACATGACATGGGCGCAACTGGAAAGTATACCTAATAGAACATGCTTATTAAAATACATGAGACAATAGTATCAGCGAGCTAGCCAAGTTTCGCAACATGCTCAATGAGCTCAGCGGTCTGCTTCTGCAGCTGCAGATCTGGTGACGAGCTCGTATGTCTGCCATGTTGTTGTCGCACATATCCGCTTTGCATAACAATGCCGTGTCACCACTTTCTTGTAAACGGAACACGATCTGAATTCGGGTTGTATTAGTCACTGTTCTATGCCAAGTGTTCCGATGTTCCGATTTACATAAGAGGCTTACCGACTAATCATTATCGGTATTATTGCAAATGTGTCAATACCTTCTCGTCTGTATCGGACGCTTATAAAAGTGAAAGTTTGTTTTAATTTTGTAAATATTATTTCAGGTTGTGCAGATATGCAATAAGAAATATTTTAAGTACTTATTAAAGGAGTGGTTTCAAAAAAAAGATGTCGTAGAATTTGCTTGCTGCATACAAAATAATTTTAATGCTCAGTCATACCGACTAATGTCCGAATGCGCAAGAATTTTAGAGAGAAAGTTATGTAAGATTTTTTCTTATTTAGATAGTAAGCTATGTTTCTAATTAAGACTCGCGAAAATACATAATGTAACGGAAACTTTGCATGAAAAATGGAAGAACTTGGGTACCTTCTAACAGAAACTAAATAACTAGATAGGTGTATACAAATACAAGGCATAAGATGTACATGTAGGTATATACAGGGTGGAATTTTCGAAGCGTACCTGGAGGAAAAGTACTCTAAATACTGAAGACAGCAAATTTTACTCAAAGGAGACATTCCTTTATTTTTAAAAAGAAGCAAAACAGCATTTATTTTTTTTTGAAAATATGCTTGCCACACCCCGGAATCGAGCCGACTAAAATCCGAAAAAATAGCATCCTATACTTTTACGGCACCAATCGATAGGGTCAATCATAAGGATCAAATGTCCCTAGCAAATATTAAAGGAGAATCATAAAATCCAAACTTTTAAATTCAATGGGACAAGATGAAGCAAAACAAGATTAGATATTGTAAAAAATCATATTTACCAAAAATCCTATACAACTGTAAACAAGCTAAAAACCGAGGTTCGCAATACAATTTTTAATATTCACCACAACACGTTAAAAGTTACTAAAAATAAATTCCCTAAAAGAATAAATTTGTGCATCCAAGAAAATGGAGCTCATTTCGGGAAATAACTAATTAGTTAATTTACTCGTTTTTTTCGTTCGAACGTAATTTAATTGACCATGTTTGCTAGAGAGATTTGATCCTTATGATTGACCCTATCGATTGTTGCCATAAAAGTACAGGATGCTATTTCTCCGGATTTTAGTCGGTTCGATTCCCGGGTGTGGCAAGCGTATTTTAAAAAATCTTTAAATTCTGTTTTGTTTCTTTTTAAAAATAAAGGAATGTTTCCTTTGAGTAAAATTTGCTGTCTTCAGTATTTAGAGTACCTACTTTCCCTCCAGGTACGCTTCGAAATTCCACCCTGTATATTTACTATTCACAGTAACTGTACCTACTTATATAAAGCCTTTCCAATACATGATAACCCATATGAGAGTAAATATGCTAAATATAAAAGCTAAACTAGTCTCAGTTCTCTATTTACACCCGCTGCCAATGAATTATGAACTCTTTCTCAGGAGAAGTTCAACTAAAGAAATCTACCTTCTCTAAACCGGTCTTAAGCCGTAATACCTACGTTATGTGATAATATGGGGCGCTTTCCGAATTAGCTATAATTGCTCACAGCGCTCACATCACCTCACATGGCGTTCCGATTTAGATATCACGATTATGACAGCTGAGAGCTGTCAACAATTCGGAACGCCCGTGAGCGCGCTCACAGTGCTTACTCAATGTAAAAACGATATTATTACAGTATTTCTTTGTATAAACACCACATTTCTTCTTCTTTGGTTAGGTGGCGACTATCAGCCAGAAGCACAATTTCGAAAATGCCACGTTAGTTTAATTTTATGATAAGATGCAAATCAAAACAAAACACACACTGACACATCCTCACACACACACTGTCATTTTTGACAGCGCTCACGGTGATATTATTCTAGGGCATGGTCGGCGTTATCGCAAGATGGCGCTTGTCATGACGTCATCTATGACGATTCACGGAACGTCGTTATCGCGCTCACGCTAATTCGGTACGGGTTTAAGCACGCTCACATCGATTATTTCCCAACTCGGAACGCAGGGATAATTATCTTCTTATTATCCCAAAACAGAGTTTCATTCACAAAAGGAAAGTAGACAAATAGTTTGAATGCCATTTGTATCACCTACATACAAATCACTATAAATCAAACATTAATTCTAGACAAATTATTACTTAGCATCGTAACGTAACATTATACGCCATTGACCTTTGTTAAAAAAATATGAAGTTACGTAACTCATGCGTCAAGCGTTCATTAGAATGGGGCATGCGCAGGCGCTGGTTCCGATTGTTCAATGGCCGGCGATGCGGACGCGCATAGAATGGGGGCGGGCTTACACCATTTCATAACATAACGCGGCTGTAGGACTTCAACGAAAGTGAGTCTCGCGGATGCTGGAAATTCCGAATTTATTGCAACAACCGCACTAAATAAAAACCGAGTTACACATTGCTACTTAACTTTTGCATTACGGTCTTACGTAAGTGTTTCATGAAATGCTGCGAAACCATAGATTTATGAAGTGCGATACCGTTACAACGTTGGGTTTTATATATTTTTCTAGAAGTGAATAGTGCTGTTTCGTCCCCTGGTCGTTTCAGGAGAAATATGCGAAAATACATAGAAACTTAAGTTTCAAATGCAACTGAATATTTTCGAATGTAACAAATTTCCTAACAAAGTATAACAAAGATGATGAAAGGCAAAACCCTTCTGGCTAAGGTAGCCAGAAGGTTATATGTATATTTTGTGTAGGTACACAACCACCAGCCACCACCAGCTATAGCAAGTTTGTTATATTTCGTCTTTGCGCCTTTAATAAATTTACCAGTTGTATTGAATTCCATGATACTGCAATTTCGCATACGAAATGTAATGGCACTTTCGCCCGTCTGTCTGTCTTAGATTGTGTATACTTATAGAGTCGCAAATGTTCTCTTGTCATTGTGTGCAGATTAGTTGACAAAGCACAATGAAAAGCGTATTCGTAGCTAGGGTTGATCAAATAACTTTAAATTCATAATTTTCGGGGTGCCAACATTTAAAAAGTTATTTGGAACATTTGTGTCAGACTACTTTGTGTAATCTATACATACATACTTACATTACACAAATAAATAAAATTGAAGTGTCTGTTTGTTCCGGCTAATCTCCGAAACTGCTGGACCGATTTTGATGAAATTTGTATGGGGATACTTTGAACCTACTTTTTATGGTCATTCAAAGTTGTAGGCGGAAGCTAGTAATATATAAAACTACGACCCACCCCTACTTCGAACGGTTTTTACGCATTGGCAAAACATCTAGATTTCTTTATTTTAAGTAAGATTATGACAAACCTTCCGGAGTACATAATCAGCATAATATAGAGAGTGGGCCACGGAGGCCCAGTGCGGATTGTTGGTGGATGTCAGAGATGTCTTCGAATTTTTGGTTCTAGGACATGCCGGTTTCCTCACGCTGTTTTTCTTCGCCGTTTTGAGAGCAGTACCTTAAACGTCCAGAGCATTTTTTTTTTAATTATGGTGAAAACCGCATAAAACCGTTAGCGTAGTTTAAGAGAACAATGCGTTCACACAGACAGACACGAACAACGACTTTAATTTATATTATACGTATAGATTGACTAGCTTCGCCCCGCGGTTTCACCCGCATAAGTGTCGATCCCGTGGGAATATCGGGATAAAAACTATCCTATGCCCTTCCCCGGGATGAAATCTATCTCTCCACCAAATTTTATCGAAATCCGTTCAGTGGTTTAGGCGTTAAAAGGTAACATACAGACAGACAGAGTTACTTTCGAATTTATAATTAGTATGGATGGACATAAATATAGATTAAAGTATGTTCATTTGGGCTTAGTTGATGCTTCAGCAATAGATTGTCTGTTGTCAAACAAGCTACGCTGAAAAATTGTGTCACACATAGATACATAGCCGCAGACACTATCTATTTACTCATAAATACTTTTAGGGTGACTACGCACCTGGCTGTACTTATGTCAATATCATATTTGTAGGAAACTGAGGAAGCGTAATACTATCCCTAGAGAGCAGAAGTACCTGCTTCTGCTTTTAATGAGCTTGGATGCTGCTCAAACCCTACAGCCAACACTAAGCAATTTGTTATTGTTAGGGGTACCTAATGGGGCGAGACGGAGTGGGAGGCAGTCACCTCCTTCTGCGAAGCAGTCATGCTAGCGAAGGTGGCGGGACGGCTCAGGGAGAGAGCCTCCTGTCCCAGCCGCCGCGGGAGACGCTCCGGGCGTCGGGAGCCACGCGACGACTCCCGGCCACCGTAGGCGCGGGCCTGCGGGCGGAGAGAAATGGGTAGCTCACCGTTCGATCAGGACCAGGCCCGTGCCGGACGGCGCGTACGTGTTCCACGCGCGCCTCAAAGAGATGTCAGCATCGAGGAGGGGCTCCATAGGGCCGAAGCCTGCCGGGTCAGCGGGATTGTCCGAAAGGGTTACCGCTGGCCCGGAACATAAAGGGCTAAGGAAGGAACACGGGTGGGTTTTAGTCAGTAAGAGTCTGACACTCCTTTCCGCTCCACCCAGAGCGGGAGGGGTCATTTGATGATATCCCATCCGCAAAAAAAAAAAAAGGGTACCTAATTGGTCAGCGGGATTGTCCGAAAGGGTTACCGCTGGCCCGGAACATAAAGGGCTAAGGAAGGAACACGGGTGGGTTTTAGTCAGTAAGACTCTGACACTCCCTTCCGCTCCATCCAGAGCGGGAGGGGTAATTTGATGATTTCACATCCGAAAAAAAAAGCGGTACCTAGTTTACCTACGCATACCTAAATCTATAGGACTATAGATGGAGGCGGATCTAAGTTTTCTAGATCGAAGTACTTTCCCTTCCGTTGTTGCAGCTAGTTCTAGGTGAGAATCAAATCATAGAAATAGCAGCTTTAGCTTTATGACGTCAGATAAAACCACCATTATTAAATCAATCAAACTCGATATTAAAATAATTATGGACTTATAATTTACAACAAGAGAAAATGCGCTTTCATTTTGTCTGTCTCTTTCCATCTTACTTTAGTAGCAACTGACCTGAAAGAAAACGTAGGTAGGTAATCATAATAATCATTTATTTGCAATAGGTAGGTATTGGTGCAGTGTTGGTCATAAAGTCAGTAATTAAGTTCCTAATACCTACATAGTAAGAAATGTTGACATGCCAAACATTATAATGTATTTAAAATGCTAGAGTAGGATAATAGGTACCTTATGTACCTATGTCCAATGGCAATAAATGGTACCTAGTGTCTATTATTCATTAATTTTGACAATACATTCAATATTAATTATCGTCACATTCATTTAAAACAGATTATTTGACATTATTTATAAATTCATTTCTAGAATAAAATCGTTTTTCTAGCAGTCATAATTTTAACTTTATAAAAAGTAAATTATTAGGTAACTTTTTAAAATTCTTTGGTATTTCGTTATAGATAAGTCTACTCATATGATAACAGTTGTTTTTATTCAGAGAAGGCCTTAATTTTCGACGGCAACAGTCTTGAGCCTTTTTAAACAGGGCGAGAAAATAACGATGAAAACTTGACAGCCCTGAGTAATCCTAAGTATTGTCATTGTGAACATCTACGTAGCAACACTATGGGAACCCGCATGGAGCCCACTTGAGTCGAGTAAGTAGGTACACCATTGTGTTATAACTAATATGCCTAATTTATAAGTAGCTAGTGCGAGCGGCTTATTGTTTGAGACACCTGCTCTTCTTATTATGGACGTAAGAAAGTTGATACATTAATTTACTCTGTATCCGTAGAAAGCTTGCAAAACCGCGTAGCTAACAGATTGGCGTAGGTAAATTAGGTATAGGTTATGTAATAGGTAAAATCAGATATCCTGTGCCTATAATATGTAGTAGGTACATGTCGTTAAGTTAAGTTAAGTAAGTTAAGTAAGTCTTTAGATTCCCATATCCCTTCGCATGTCGCGTGTACAGGGTATTGTAGGTACCTACATATAACAATAGAATTTCTATTGTGTCTGCTAATTGGACATGCGACGGGATATTACGAGTAGGTAGGTACATTTAGTACTAACTTTGGCAAATTAAACAAAAGTTGTAGTAGTAGGTGAAATGTGTTGTTTAGAAGTTTCATAGGTTTTTGTTTCATGAAAACATCCAAAATCTATTTAAAAATGTTATGAAATGAGAAAGTTAGAAATTATACTTAAAAGAATCCTCCGTAAATTGAGGTGTTCCAAAATTTGGAAATGTCCATATCAAGATCATATTTATTTTGGCAAGGGCGTTGACTCATTGTTGTTATTATAAGCTCAAAATGCGGACACGGTGTTGCACAACATGTCGCGAACGTAGCATAATGTCAGAGCTATAAGGCATCCTGTAGACGTAACCGCATGATTCATACGGACAGTGAAAGTGGCACATATTTCGTGAGCAGCCCGCCGCAGCCCTGCTCGTGCAGCTTGACGCGTCTGCAGTGCGGGAAGTGAGGAGTCTAAAAATTTTTTGTACTACCTAATTTGTTTTGAATATTATTCCTGTAAAAACCTCATATATATTTTTCCTGCTGAATCCGAAAATTTTTCAAGGTTTCAAGCGTTATCATCTAAAACTAGACCGCGTATACCTGGACAACTTAGAAGTTAAAGAGAACGTAGGAAGAAGGAAGTGTACGAGTGTATTCCAAAAATTAATAATTATTCATACAAATACATAACGGTGTAGGTAGTATTATAAACTAGCTTATGGTGGCAAAAAACTAAAATACAGATCCCAACCAAGTGGTTGTGGTGTCTTTGGGAACTGTATTTTATAGTTTTAGTTTTTTGCCACCGACTTCTGAAATTAAAGTTATTTCATAATTTTGAGTTAATTTCTTTTTGAAGTCGGTTTAATTTTTTTAAATTACTTTTTATTTCGTAATTTTTAGTTTTTGCACTAGAATTTGACCAAGGTTTTGAGATGTTTTCCCTTTGACACTACCTACACCCGTAGCTCGTATCAATACGCCAGGCCGTCACACTTACACGCATTAGTCCATATCTTGAAAATTACTGAATCGATTTTGATGAAACTTGCACTGTTCCCTAAGTTGAAGTACCTAAATGTAAGTCAATAAAAAAATGGTCACGATGCGACTAATAGTTGCGGAGAAATGCGTGGACAAACATACACACGTCTATAAAATTTTGTATATTTTTTTTACCGACTTCAAAAAAAGGAGGTTATCAATTCGATACGTATGTATGTAATATTATTGGAATTGCATTATATTCACATATGACAATCTACTAAGGCTTCCAAACAAATATACAAAATTTCATAGACGTATGTATGTATGTATGTTTGTCCACGCATTTCTCAGCAACTAATAATCGGATCGTGACCATTTTTTTTGTATTAGCTTACATTTACTTCAACTTGTGCAAGTTTCATCAAAATCGGTTCAGTAATTTTCAAGATATGGACTAATGCGTGTAAGTGTGACGGCCTGGCGTATTGATACGAGCTACGGGTGTAGTGTCAAAGGGAAAACATCTCAAAACCTTGGTCAAATTCTAGTGCAAAAACTAAAAATTACGAAATAAAAAGTAATTTAAAAAAATTAAACCGACTTCAAAAAGAAATCAACTCAAAATTATGAAATAACTTTAATTTCGGAAGTCGGTGGCAAAAAACTAAAATACAGATCCCAAGACACCGATTTCCGAAATTAAAGTTATTTCATAATTTTGAGTTGATTTCTTTTTGAAGTCTGTTTAATTTTTTTAAATTACTTTTTATTGGAAGCCTTACTAGATTGTCATAAATAATGCAATTCCAATAATATTACATACCTACACCATTAAAATATAATAATAACATCATTGAAGAAGTAAATGAAATAAAATTTCTTGGAATAAATATTGACAATTATTGTAATTGGAAATCTCATGTAGACCTTGTCTGTAAAAAAATTCACAAATTCGTTTACGCACTTCGGAAAATAAGAAAAATAACTAATACGGAAACAGCATTAATGGTATACCACAGTCATGTATGTTCGGTATTGAGGTATGGGGTAATCATATGGGGAAACTCTACAGACGTCCAGAGAGCTTTTATAGCCCAAAAAAAATGCATAAGGTCAATTTATAGTCTCAAGTGGACTGATTCGTGCCGACCCATATTCACTGGTAAACGTTTACTTACACTTCCATCCCTATACGTTTTTGAAATGTGTAAATTCGTTAGAAACCATTTATCACTTTTTGACCAGGATGATAAGGCCCAATTTAAAAGGAAGACAGTACAAAAACCTCTCATAGTACCTCGAAACAGATTAAAGTTATGTAACAAAAACTGCTACACCATGGCGGTGAAAGTTTATAATAAACTACCGGAAAAAATAAGAAAAATGAATAACTTAGAATTTAATAGAACTTTAAAAAATTGGCTTTGTGACAAATGTTTTTATTCAATAGATGATTATTTAAATTTTAAGCAGACATGATATCCCTATAATATAAATCTACTAACACTTAACTATTTAAATTATAATGATTGACTTTATTTATAAACCTAATCAATAAATTAATGAACTGTCTTGACTGTGAGATATAACCTATAAACTAATTTAATATATTTTTTAATGTAATGTGCCTAATTATTATTAACGAAGCAAGACTGTAAATTTTATTACGATTATTATGTGTATGACTAATGACATTAATGTAATTTCATGATATTAATGTACCTATTAGAAATATTTGCACGACTGATAAGTCGAATGTAGTGAGACTAAAATTATTTTACCATGTTATTATGTAAGTACCTATATTCTGGCAAATAAATAAATAAAAAATACATACGTGTCGAATTGATAACCTCCTTTTTTTGAAGTCGGTAAAAACTTAGTTTATTTTGGATAATTTTATAGGTAAATGTTTTCACACTACCTACTGTGCAAATATTATTGTGTGAAAGCTCTGAACACGTTTTACTGAGGTTAGTAGCCACCTACTTAATATACCTATAAAGAAAATATTGATTCAGCAATGTAGGTATAAAGCCGGATAATAGAAAAAAAAATCGAACTTGTTTTTCTTTTGTGTAAATACCTCTGTGGTTACTAGACGGCTTCGCTGGTAATGTAAAAGTTACCAGGTCACCTTTTTATTTGGTCTAGAATAACTAGTGCATTCATAATAATTTCCTGGAGTTTTGTTTCTTTTGTGTGCATTGTAAGGATCAGGATGAAAGGTTACGAAACGTGTTGTTTCTTTTCTTCACGGCAGGCCGCAATAGCGCCTGTAAATGAAGCTGTGTATTGAAGCAATTATAAATTGTCTTTTGTGTTTGAAAACCGTGAGATAACGAGAGGCTCGGCGCGGTGCGATGAATGAGCCACAATGCCTCAGAGGCGCTCGGCCCGCCCGCCTCCCGCCGGCGCCCGCGCCGTACACTTTCACTGGCTGGGATAGGTTCTGCAGCGATTGTTTATATCTTGTTAATGCGCGTTTTATGTCGCATCTAGATGTATCCGGCTGATGTGACGGCCGTTGACTCCGTTTCTAATTGTGGTTAACTGCAAGATTACATATTCTCTTTCTACTTTTTATTCAGCAGGTGAAGTTTAAACCGATATCTCTCTGCAGTTTGTGGTCGGATAGTTACGAGTATGTAGGTAGGTACCTATAGGTACTTACTTAAGTCGTCAAGTTTTTTTTTACACTGTCTTCATGTTGTGAGTAGAAATTAGGTATCTACCTTGTTAAATTCATACTTGACTAAAAGTGAAGACTTGAAAGTGAAGTCCTGAAAACGATTCACTGAAATATTATAGCTAGTCTATGAGTCTATCTAATTGACTTCTTATAGATAACGCTCAAGTTAATAGCGATTGATAAAGCTTTTGCATTCCTACCGTAGCAGTAGCAGTAGCAACCTATTGTAAGTATCTAATAACTTCACTGTGCAGGTCTCATTAAACTTTACGTTTGAAACATTCTGTTACAGTCAAAGAAGCAATTGAAGTTCATCTCCTAGTGTGACCGCTACATAGGTACCTATTGAATGTTAAACCAAATCCTACATTACCTACCATTTAAAATTGTTTAGTGTTAAATGACAATGTAGTTATTTATAATATATAATGAGGGCATTATGCCATCACAACCACGCTTTGCCGACTAAGTTATTATTAGCAGACTGGAGGATTCTGTAGTCTCATCTTCCATTAGATACGAAATCTATAGCTACGGGCTGGTACTGACTGACTGATATATTTGTTCCACTCGGAAAGCACAACAAACCGTTTGGTCCTGGCTGTCATTTCTAGATCTTTGACATTCGTCACGGAGTTAGTCAGAAACCCAAAAGTCTGACAACCAGTCTTACCAAGAGGTATCAGAAGTGCGGAAGTCTGATAGGCATCCGCTCCATGTAAAATACCTACTGATATCGAGCTGCATACGGTTAGACTGAAAGCCAACCATAACACAATTGGGAAAAGGCTAGGTAAATTAATTAATTTTTGGATAAACAGGAATTCACAGTTACCTACCTACTTAAACAGTAAATATAAACTTATTTTTCAAAGTATTACGGAATGATTTATTAATTAATTTGAAGAATACATTAGTTTATCCTTGTTTCACGGCTTGGCTGTAACTGTAGGGTCGGATGGGGCTGGCATTGCCTCGACTGTCATAGAAATTAACGAGTGACTTGACGCTGCCGGGTCCGGGGGTCGTGTTGGGGTTCGCTACAGGTGCGGGGTTCACTGGAACAGGCTTGATTTGGGCGGGTGAGGCAGGTTGCGCAGGCTTTGACGGTGACGGTTGTGGTGCAATTGGCTTAGGAGCAGGAACCGGTGTCAGGGGTTTCGTGGTCACTGCGGGCGCGACCGGCGCCGGTTGCTTCGGCGCTGCCGGTGCCGGCGCGGGCTGTTTAGGTGGCAGCACAGCGGGCTGTGACCTCACCCCCCCACTCTCCATGTTGATAAAGTCGATGTTGGCATGTTTGTTTATCGGTACGACCTTACGACCTGAAATTATAAACGCCCAGGTTAATTTTATTTACACATTCAAGCACCTGTTTGGTGTTGTGTCCCGAAATTATTATGATGGTAGGTACGAAACTTTTTACTACAACTATAAGTAATGCCTCCAGGCAGTGGACATCGATATTATAAGGAGTTTGATAGTCGTTACACCGGTTATAAAAAAAATAAAATAAAACCAGTGTTACTTTGAGATAAAATAAATCGAGATTAACTTGTTTTAAACGAAAGGAAATTATGTACCATAAAAGATTTCCCTGAAATTCAGTTACCAACCTAAGTACTGCTTTATTTTACAGCGTCGCGTCGTGTAATTAAATATAATAAATAATTTGTTACTTACATTCAACTGAACAAAAGACGAATAACAAAATCAAAGCGGCGGCCTTCATGTTGCTCACAATTTGACTAACCTCCAGAACTCTTTGCCTCGAACTGTCGACACCGCTACTGATACTGATGAACAGCGAGCTAGACTAGACTCTGCTCTGATTGGTCGGTATCAATATTTGCCAGGGTCGAGTATTGCGACGTGCAATCGTCGAACTGGACTGGGTCGCGTCGGCTGACGCGTCAGCGACCTCTGCCTGGCGTGACCTCATCGATAACGTGTTCTCGGTATAGCCGGAATGTTTACATACACAAATAACGGTTTATTAAATTTGGATAATTTAGCAATATAGGAGCTGCTCAATTGAAGAAAACGTTCACGCCAATATCCTATTGCACCCTGCCTTTGAGACCTTACGCGAAAAGAGCCTCCACGACTGACGCCACCTGCGTACCTGCGTATGTACATACCTACTTCCGGCACACGCAAGGTCTACTACCAACCTGAATGTAAAGTTGCTGAGGTTACAGCATGATTGAAGAAAAGGTTCCACTTCAATCTACGAAAATACTTTATGAAGAAAGTTTCTTATTTATAAACAATTTATCACCAGAATGACCGACTATCTGACTGGGTTTATACGTACTTAACTAGCTACCAACTTTAAACATTGCTTTGTTGCGTAGGTACATAAGTCTGTAGAGGTACCTACTTACTAAGTGTTTATTAATTATATAGTAATTTCCATGAATTTGATGATATAAACTGTAAAGCATATAAATAAGGAAAACCCGAGTGATTATTCAGAAAATAATGTCATAAGAACAAACATTATTAGTAAGTAATTGTTCTTGAACAGAGCGTAGGCGTAGACAACCGCGGTCGGAGATGCAAATAAATGAGTCGGGTAGTTATGTTATTGCCTCAATTAACTACCACTCGTTCTATTTTGCAATGAAAAAGAACAGTTCGGTTTAACTAAATTTTAGTTTAAAAATAGGTCCACCTCCTCTATAGTCGGTCCCTCACTGTTGAGGATCGTGATTCCTTCTCATTGTTTTCTGGATAGCGATCACGGGCACTTCAAATTACTCTAACACCTGGATCGGCCATCTCTTTAAGCTAAAACACTACAAAGTGAAAAATAACTTTCATTTCAGAAGTTGGTGTCATTGGTTCTGCATTTTCGTTTTTTGACACCGACTTTCGAAATTAAAGTTATTTTTCACTTTGTAGTGTAGTTTTTGGAGTCGGTTGTTTTTTTTTAAGTTATTATTTTTCGGGCCCAGTGCGGATTGGTAGATGTCACATGTCTTCGAATTTTTGGTTCTAGGACATGCCGGTTTCCTCACGATGTTTTCCTTCACCGTTTTGAATCGTTTTTTTTTTCACCGTGGTGGATTACGGCCCACTCCCTCTCACCGAGAGGAGGCCTGTGTCCCAGCAGTGGGAACATTATAGGCTGATTATGGTATTATGGTATGGTATTATTTTTCGCTTTTTAGTTTTACCTACCTGCCCCACATAAATTCATATAAGTAACACTATTTGCTATGTGAATATCAGTGACATGAAACTGTTGAATACATCTGTCTTCCCCTTTAAAGGGTACAGGCGTGATGTTATGTTGTGTGATTGAGTAAACAATGCATACATATGCGATAGCAGCAATCGTGGTTGATTTGCTGGCATTTATTGAAGAGTTCCGTGTCTGTCTCCGAAACTCATCATCAGATCTTTCCGAAATTTAAATGGAACCATTTCGGAATAAACTTCTTTCGAACAAAAAGTTTTGCAAATCCGTCTATATGTATATAACGGAGTTATGCCCGAACATACATTAATAATAATAATATATATATATATATATATATAAATATCCAAATTGAGAATCTCCTCCTTTTTAGAAGTCGGTTAAAAATAGATATTTAGGTAGTTTATACCTACAGCTAAAATAACATGTTGAAAAAACAAGATCCAACCAAAAACTTTCCTGCTTCGGAATCGTTAGGTGACCTCTGAAATCGTATCACTCTATTCATTACGCTACCTAATAGTACAAACATGAGCACTAGGTACTCACTAGTATGAAACTTACGATCGACAGTTCTTACTGCTTTCCTACAATTTAATGACTTATTAAAGGAACTTTCCTAGTACAAACAAATTGAGCATCATCAAACTAATATCCTAACAATGCATTCCAAACAGTTGCTATGTAGTATGTACAGTTCTAATAGCACCGTACAAGTATTCAAACGTGGATCCGACGAGAGCCTATGCATTAAACATCTAGTAAGATACGATTTTCCCGCCGTGCGCGGGCGCAGCACGCTATACTGCTGCATTGCGCGCGCGCGCTCGCCCGCAACGATGCGCTTCTGATAATGTCTCTTTTCTGATGACTTTCTTTTATTCGTGGGATATAAATACTACTGCTGTTGTTACATCCCGGTTCCACTTCCAAGTCTTCACGTGATTGCACTCATAAAGTACCCAAACTTTCAATACAATGCCCTGAGTCTTTGCCAGGTTCTTATACTCCACCTCGTTAAAAAAGTGGGTTAGGACAAAAAGAAAGTTAACAGTGGCTTACTTTGTTAGCGTACTGAAGAAACATTCTTAGTCCTGTTTTCTGAAAGTTTGGACATAGTCAAGTGGATATTGATCAAGCTGAAGCAAGTCTAAGATTAGTAAATCTGCTGTCCTGCTTTTCCCATGCTGGCTAGCTGCTGTGATCGTTGAGGAAATTAATGAAAAAAATATATAATTTTAATATGACATGTTTTTGTGAGCAGAGCCGTAACTAAGCTTGAATGGAGTCCAGCCAAAATAATGCGCTGAGGTCTGATGTGTAGTTCGCTGATGGAGGTGACCGCATGTCCTCGTTTATGCAACCCGTCATTTGTTATTCAGTGTTGGTCACCTTGATAAGTATTCAAATGAAATCATTTTGTTCATTCATTATAATGGTAGGTCCCATCATAAGGAAAATAGTGCTAAGAAATCGAATTCTCAAATCTCTGGGCTGCAATCAATGCCTTTAATATCCATCTCATTCTTGGGTTTACAATTCTACAAAAAGGTAACAAATCCGTTGCACAAATGACAATATCCATTAAAACAGATACCTAAACATGTCTCGGGTATCCATACATGTAAGCGCAACACGACTCACGAGTAGCGTTCACAATTATACAAGTTGCGTATTCTGAGGTGTCAATGTCGGCAACCTGCTGAGGTCAATTCTGTTTACCAAGACAGACTCTACTCTGCATCTCATATTACACATTCAGGGCAATCACCGTCGTCGTCGCAAAAACCATCGCGTTATGAATCTCAACAACACATCGTATCTATAGTAGGTGCATGACATCACCAAAAGGTCGCGCAGTATCGCCTGCTCGCGCGGGCTCAGAGATCACTAGTGCGCCGTGATCGTGCTAGAAACAACGTATTAAACTCTATCCAAAATGAAAATTGCACTAGTGTTATTAGTTTGTGTAGCGGTATGTCGGGCCGACGACTTAGCTCATGCCGCGGGGCAAATCTTCAACAACATTTTGCCAAATTTGATCGGAAACTCTGTGACCGGGCAGCAAGGTAACACAGCGACCAACACTCTCAACCAGATAGGAACAGTGGTCGGCGGAGTGGTCGACTATGCCAAGAAGAAGAGCTACGAGGACCTGCTGCGCCAGGTCCAGGACTCCACCACTGATGAAGACATCCTGCGAATCAGTGAGGAGATGTTCAACACGGATATCAACAACGCTTTCGCGTACATCCAAGTCAATTTGCAAGGCAAAACCAACCCTCTATCCAAAGATGACCACGCGCAAGCTAAGTAAGTTATTTTCTTTTGACCTTCAGTATCCAATTGATCGAAAAATACTGTAATTAGGTACCTACACTAAAAATAACAATGATTATACGTCGCTGTTATAGCTTGTGTGCAAGAATTAGCTACTGTGTGTGTGTATGTGTGGCCTGTGGGCATTTTCAGTACATTAGGTATCTACCTATAAGTCAGAAAACTTATCATAAACGTACCTATTCTATTTTGCGATGCAAATAACTAGGTAGGTAGGAACCTACCTCTTTGTTATGTTTAAAAAACCACTTAGCTATTCACACAAATATGCCTATAATCTAATCACGTTCCGTTCGTTTCCTATAAGTACCTAACTGTTTTAACAATGTATTCGCTTCCTAATAAATAGATAACTTTGTAGCCTCCTGACCGTGCCTGAGAATGTATGGAGTGGTCCAACAATAAGGCCATTTGTTGCACTCTTCGACAATTACCACAAAAACGTGATAAGGCCAGAGTTCGTCACGCCCAATGTAAGTACCTACTTACTCGTTTCAATTGAGTAATTCCAACGTACATAAACAGCTAGACACCTGCATCTAACAAGGTAATCTAATGTTAGATGATGTCATGTTGCAGGAGGAAACGGAACAGACCACTTTTATCAACACAATCCTTGCTACCGGTCCAATTAGAAGTCTTATGAACCATTTGGTCAGCAAAGGTAAAAAAACATATATATATATTTGTACTTAAACCTGTTTTTTTTTACTAACATTACATCACCACGGGAAGCTGTTTTCATTTCCAACTTCAATTTAAATAGCCTATCTTGACCAATTATGTCAGGTAGGTACTGCCTAGATAATTATTCTAACAGGTAGAGACCTACCTTTATAATTACATATGTTAAATGATCATAGCACCTAGCTAGTACCTACCTACGTACCTACGGGGTTTCCACATTTTCATTCCATCTACGTTTGCAGTCGGTATGCTAACTGCTAAAGCATAATGATATGTTTACCACTGAACTCTTTACAAACAATGAATTATAATCGGTAGTTTCTTAGTAATCAACCCACGCATACTAATAGCCCTAACAGAATGTAGGTGCCGTCAAGTCTTTTGTATATTCGTCAGTTTGCAAATTATTTTTTTTATTATATCAAGCCAAGACACATAATACCTTTGAAGATACGGCACTGAACAGACAATTGAAAAGAAAACTATATTTAAAGTGACGAACATATTTTGTCTGCGACTGTACCTACCCATAATGGATACCTATTTGTAGGAATGTATAATCCTAATTCTAGTACCTCTTTCCGATTAGGTCTGACTCAAATGAACGAGTACACTGAGCAAGTGGACCTGTTAAAGAAGATCTGGTTCACGAAGTACGCGCGCCACTGGACCGGCCTGTGCAAGTGCAGCTGTGCCTTCGAGAACATATTCATGGCTGAACTCAAGTCCAACGATGTACTTGGTAAGTATTGCTCACTTACCCAGTTAGGGTTTAACTGTACCCCAAATAGTTTCGAAGTATCCTTACTGATCCAATTATTCTCAATAGTACCTACACTCGGCAGTTGGCGGTTGACTACTTTTCAACCATAGAGGTGTGCCCTTAGTAATAAAGTTAAAAGTGATTAACCGTGAACTTTGTCGACTGTAGGTAGGATAGGTTAGGTCGAGCTTACATGCACCCTGTGTATCAGAAGGCCTGAGTTTTTAGATCGGCTAGTAGGTAGGTATCTAGTAGGTAAAAGACATGTTGCACCGACCTCAAATAAATTGGGATAGGGGGCAGGAGAATGATTATAGTAGGTAGGTATCTGGATAGGACCTTTGTGTTGCCTTTTTGACGGAGATAATTAATGGTACTGTTACGAGCTTCGTGTTCGTGACAATAAAAACTGCCGATTTAATAACCAAAAATAACAATTTATTTTACAACACTAATTACAACTCAAAACACTAATTAAAAGAACACAATCACACTACTGATCACTCTTAATTCGCACTTGAAGATCGCTTAGATGTTTTCGCTTTTGTCGCTTTATCCAAACTGTGTCGGTCGTCGCGCATCCCGGCCTTATATAGTGCCGCAGATAGTTCTAGAACCTTCCATTGTAGAAACATCGAGAATGTTCGAGTACATACCGGCCCCGACCGACTAGGTGTCGATAGTTCGAGAAAGTTCTACAAAGTTCTAGTATCGAATTTTCTAGAACGATCGTAACTCGACTAGTTCTGCTACTCGATACTAGATGGCGCTAGTGGTAACTAATGTCACCATGTACCAGGCGTTAATTGTGGCGCGCAACACTGCCCCCTCCTAAGACATGCTCGTCCCGAGCATTATCAGCCCCATAATAACGCGCCAGTCGGTCCACATGGACGATCTTAGGAGTACCTCTTGCACCTTTCTGTATCCGGTAGGTTACGTCATTGATCTTTGTCACAATCCGGTACGGTCCGTCCCATTTAGCTTGAAGCTTAGGAGATTTCCCTTTGCTGCGGACTGGATTGTGCAACCACACTAGTGAACCTTCGTCGAACCCTTTATTGTTCATTTTGCGGTCATAACGGGTTTTCATCTTTTCAGACATTTGCTGGCCCGATTGTCTGACGTGCTCATAAATGTCATTCATTTTGTTCCGCAAGTCATTCGCATAATCGGTTATACTGCGTGGGGCATCAGGTGGTATTCCGGTGATCAGGTCTGCAGGCAGCCGTAATTCTCTTCCAAAGTTTGCGAAAGCTGGTGTCACCGATGTACTTTCGTGAACAGCGCTTCGATATGACAACAAAAACGGTTGTATGTGCTTGTCCCAATCTCGTTGCCGATTTTCCACAACTTTGGCTAGGTACCTCTCCAATGTCTGATTAAATCGTTCCACCATTCCATCCGACTGTGGGTGGTAAGAAGTTGTTCTGGTTTTATGAGTACCCATAACTCGACAAGTTTCCTGGAATATTTGTGACTCAAAATTCCTTCCTTGATCACTGTGAATCTCTAAAGGTACTCCAAAACGACAGAAGACTTCATGAACTAATTTATCTGCAACTGTCGAAGCTTCTTGATTTGGAATGGCGAAGACTTCCGGCCACTTGGTGAAGTAATCCATCACAACCATGAAATACTTGTTGCCACTTTCACTTACCGGAAACGGCCCCGCTACGTCAAGGGCTATCCTCTCCCATGGTGCACCAACATTGTACAATTTCAATGCACCTCTACTGCGAGTCTGAGGTCCCTTTACAGCTGCACAACTTGTACATTTGCGACACCAGTCCTCGACATCGTCCCGACAGTGGACCCAGTAAAACCGTTCTCGTATCTTCAGTAGAGTCCGTTTTACTCCCAGATGACCTCCTGAACAACCATTATGGTACAGCTGTAGAACATCCGGTACTTGAGCTTTAGGGACAACCATTTGCAAATGACAGCTGTCTCCCCGAGCATTTTCCCATTTACGGCACAGGACTCCATCCTGAATCACCAAGCTATCCCATTGGGCCCAATAGCTTTTTGTATTCGAACTCATCGCTGAGACGTCACTCCACCTGGGCTTAGGAGCTCTGGTCTTCATCCACTCCAGAATCGGTTTGATGTCTGAATCTTCCTGCTGCGCACGTTGTAGGCTTTCCTTCCACTCGTTGCTATGGTTTATTGTCCTGAGCATCCTCACAGGTACCACTTCCTTACACTCTTGCCTAGTACAATGTTTGCGGTCTTCAGGACAAGGTCTTCTTGAAAATGCATCTGAGTTGCCATGAGGTTTCCCGCTGCGATGTTTGACCACAAAGTCGTATTCCTGCTGCTGCTGGGCGGTGCTGTTAGCCGCACTTCTCTCTAGAGACCAGCCATCTTCCCTTTCTGCAGTTCGCTTAGGGCAACTGGATCGAAGGTGGCCCTTTTCCCCACAGCCGTAGCACCTAGGGCTGTACCTTCTATTATGATCGCGAACTGTAGTCGCTACAACCTCCCTGACGCGATGGGAACGATGATCCTGCCGCACAGCTTCCACCTCCAGTGCATGTGCCAAGGCGTCCTTAAGCGTCCCGTGGTGACCGAGCCTCACAGCAACTCTCACTTCAAGGTCGCGGATGCCGTCGATGAATGCCTGCACCAGGTTTCCATCAATAAGCGCAGGTACGGACTGGTAAGCTTTGCGAACCAGCTTCTCCACTTCAAGGGCCCACTGCTGCAGGTTTTCGTTGCTGCGTTGCACGCGATCCTTGAGCTGCGCACGAAACACGTGTTCCAGGTGAGCGTCGCCATACCGAGCCTCCAATGCCTCAAGGAGCTGCTCGTAAGTCACTTCCTTACCGAGAGCTTCCAGAATAGTTAAGGCCTGGTCGCGCAGGCCTAGGGTGAGGGCAGTCATGGCCTGACTTTTATTCCACCCGTTCGCCTTCATGACGGCCTCAAACTGGATTTTGTAGGCCGACCAGGAAGAAGTTCCGTCGAACGGTGGCACTTTGAATCCACGTAGCGAAGGTGTTGTAGCTACGGGAGCTGCGATTCCATCCCCAAGTTTGAGGTAATCCAGCGTTTTCTTCACGTCAGCCATCACGGTTACCTTCACGTCAGCCATCACGTTGTCAACCCGATTATTTACTTGGTCGATTCGGGTTTCAGCTTCCGACAGGCGGTTGTCATGTTGAGCAACCTTATCCTTCACCTCCTTCATGTCTTTCCCGAAGGTAGCGTGAAGGTCCTTCATAAGGAGCATCTGCTCTTCCTGGCGGCGCACCTGCTCCTCCTTATCACGTTGGAGCTGTTCTTCCAACCGACGAGCCTGTTCCTCCTGTCGACGAGCCTGTTCCTCCTGCCGACGAGCCTGTTCCTCCAGTCGACGAGCCTGTTCTTCCCTGTCACGCAGCAGCTGTTCTTCCAACCGACGAGCCTGTTCCTCCTGTCGGCGAGCTTGTTCCTCCTGTCGGCGGGCCTGCTCCTGCAGCATCATCATCAGAGCAGCCAAATCTGGTGCTGATGATGCTAGAGCAGCTGTGGACGGGCCGGCCTCCGTGGTCGGTAGCTGGCCTTCAGACCTCTGTGGCGTAGCTCCACCAAATCGCCTCTGGTCCGTCTCCTGCTGCCGTTGACTCCGGGTACGGGTACCCTCCGTGTCGTCTTTGGGTAAAACCGGCATTTTAATCCTCGCTTCTGACACCAATTGTTACGAGCTTCGTGTTCGTGACAATAAAAACTGCCGATTTAATAACCAAAAATAACAATTTATTTTACAACACTAATTACAACTCAAAACACTAATTAAAAGAACACAATCACACTACTGATCACTCTTAATTCGCACTTGAAGATCGCTTAGATGTTTTCGCTTTTGTCGCTTTATCCAAACTGTGTCGGTCGTCGCGCATCCCGGCCTTATATAGTGCCGCAGATAGTTCTAGAACCTTCCATTGTAGAAACATCGAGAATGTTCGAGTACATACCGGCCCCGACCGACTAGGTGTCGATAGTTCGAGAAAGTTCTACAAAGTTCTAGTATCGAATTTTCTAGAACGATCGTAACTCGACTAGTTCTGCTACTCGATACTAGATGGCGCTAGTGGTAACTAATGTCACCATGTACCAGGCGTTCAACAGTACTTACTGCCTTATTCAGGAAAGCATAAAATTAATTACGAATAAACAGCGACCTATTCTGCAAATTATTCCATTTTGTTTCATAATGATTGACGGCTCGAACAAAAAAATATTCAAATAAATATTCTATTCTATTAAAAAAAAAAACAAAATTATAATATAGTTGTGTGAAACATAATTACATTAATGTTTTTTGTCAGTACCTGGTTGTTTAAAAATGTATTTGACTGTACTAAGTACCTAATATTTTTTCCGGTATTCCATACGTACTAGTGTAGGAATACAGGGCAAACTAAATCCGATATTTTGCCCTTTTCTGCCTACGTTAGTTTTAACGTATAGGTTGGTTCTTTTGTTTCTGCCGCCTTCGCAAGGATTGTTCGAGGCTGTCCTTGTAAGGAGTCCCGTTTATTTGAATTACATCATCAATTAGCACTCCATGTTCGCAGCTCCTAAATATAGCCCTCACGTAACAATGAAATGACAGCAAACAACTACTTAGGTACAAAAATACAGCAGGAACATATATCTATCGAACAAAGACTTTTTGAAATCGGTAATAAATTATAGCCATAGACATAAATAGCACTAGCGCAGGCATTTTACTGACTTTAAGCATATCATTGGCATAGCCAAGAATCTCTGATTTCTGATTTCCGTAGTTTTAGAAAAATATTTTGGGTTACCTTCTAGGGTAGGTACTCCTATGACATAGACAGGTAGGTACTATTGCTCCTAAACAGTAATATTTATTATTGAACATGTGCCTCTAAACTTATAGGTACATAATTGTTTGTATTTCCAGGTCTTCACAGCTGGTTGTTCTTCGCTAAGCGTGAACAAGATCGCAAAGCCAATTACTTGGGCCACATGGACAAACTAGACCTGTCCGGGGTAAGTTAACATAGAATAGAATAGCTTACTCTTTGTTATGTACACCATACAAATTACAGAAAAGAATGTATTAGAAAAAAATTAAAAACGCCAGCACGTCAAGCTACCCGAAACTGTCAAATTTTCCCAATCAACTTTGAACCTTATGCTTTAGTGATAAAGTTGAAAGTCCTATTAAAGAAATTTGACAGATTGTAGTAGCTTGATGTGCTGTCGTCTGTACATAGGGTGACACAATGGGAACATATTGTGATATTATTATTTTATCGTTTGTTAAATAATAATATCACAATATGTGTGTGTATGTGTGTGTGTGTATGTTATGTGTGAGGGGGTGTGTGTGTGTGTTTTAATTGATTAAAATGAGAAGAGTTATTATCGGTTGATTTTTCGTCAAAAAGATTGATCGTGAATGTCCGACTTTAGGTCAGTTACGGCGTCCCACCGAATACAGAACAGAATATCGAAAAAAAACTAAGGTAACATCCGGCTCCGTCAGTGCAAACGAATCGCTGAAGGTTATCGTAGGGTTAGGCCAGTAGGTAGAACGATTGTCTTTGGTACCACTACCAAAGACAATTCATATTCATTTATTTTCGTTCCACAGAGTAAAACAAGAGGCTTAGAGCTAAGAGCCGCTGTAGACCCTGTCAGGGAAATCGTTCTACTGGCCTTACCATGTACCTACATGGTACATTATTCGCATAACAACCAGGAACAAAAAAAAACAAAAAAAAAGTATATGTGTGTGTGTGTGTGTTTATATAGTTAAATATGTATTTATCAAGTCTTAACCAAAAATCCTGCATTGCTCTTACAGAAAGGCATGATCCTGAAGCAGCACTCAATTCTGAGCGAGACGAAGGACGCTCCCGAGGTGACGATGTTCGTGGGCACATCTCCCGAACTGGAATTGGCACTATACACCATGTGCTTCATGGCTCGCCCCGACAGGCCCTGCAGGCTGCGCTACAACAACGTCAACTTCTCCATACAAACCAAGACGCTGAAGTCTGAGAACGTACTCCTTATTGATACAGCCTACCCTGTCTACTAACATGCTACATAGTAAACTAACTATAGTTGTAGCTATTCACGAGCGCGCATTGTATTTTAAACCTTATGCCAATGACATGAAGATCACATGACGCGCGCTGGCGATTTGCAAAAGCTATACCTACATACTCAATATTATTATATGCAACAAATATTTAAAGACAATAACCCTCAATAAGTGTAGCCGTAGGTAAACTAAAGCTCTCTTAATAAGGTCCAAATAAAGATAATTTATCCAAATACACGAGTTAGGTATTTATAAACTCTAGAAGACCGATAACGCTACAAACAAGCAGTTGTTATCATCAATCCGCGGGTCTTGCCCTCTATGATAAGCATGTTATTAAATATGAATTTTCGCAATAACTTTAAAATAAGGCTAGATAATGACTGTAAAATAATAAACGAATTCAATGTAAACATCTTTTATTGCAACAGTTATCTAAAACACCGAGGACTATTTAACACAAAATATTGATAATACCTAATACATAGGTAAGGTATATAATATAATAAACTCAAATTAATATAACAGTATAAAAAAGTACATTTAGTGATTTTATTTATTGTCTAAAATGGCTCAAACAACTAGTCTTCGTTTTTATCATTCGTAATACTCGACAATGTATAGGATATGCTAAGATTTAATACAAATATATTATGGTTTAATAGAATTTCTACTCAAGGTACAGACGCCCGCACATCAAGCTAGCCGAAACTGTAAAATTTTCCCAATGAACTTTGAACCTTATGTTTTAGCAATAAAGTTGAAATCTATTAAAGAAATTTGACAGATTGTATTAGCTCGATGTGTTGGCGTCTCGCGTCTGTGCAACGCTGAAATTCTTAAGGTACAAAAAAGCTATCAAATATTGTTGTAAAAATAATTTATATTTAAAGCTACAAACAACGTCGATAAAGAGTCGATAATAAAGTGCAATAGAGTATATAAGATTGCCAGTATACAAAATATTAACATAATCTATGAAGACACTAATTTTAAGGAAGAAGAAATTAATTTTAATTATTACAGTCCGTTGAATCATTCAAGTGAATAAATAGCTTTCAAAATGCTTAAAAAAATAAGATTCTTGGTGGAGATAATAAAAGTGCAGGTTTGACCTCTCGCGATTATAATTAACGAGCACTGATTATAATTCACGAGTACTACAGATGCAGTATATGAATATTGTAGGTACATTATAATAATTACACACAATAAAAGCTGTACCAAATGTTTTAGTAGAACACTGCACTATGGATGTAAATGAACCCGTAATACCTTAATAAAGAATACTAATAGTTAGCTTTAAATACTTCAATGTTGTATGCAATTGTTTTTAGACTTACTCTACATTTTCCTACTTATATTTAATTAACATTTACCCGCTATTCCATGTTTTTATTATGTTCCAACTGGCCGAATTGACAGTAAAGATATGTTAAAAGTAAGAAAATAAATAAAGAAACTTATTGTAAGACGATATTAAATACTTCTGACTAGAATACAGTTGGATGATTTGCAGTATACCCACAGTGTAGATATTTTGTCTTACATTGTATATTTAAACTAATTTGCTTAAACATCTACAATTTAAATTCTCTAAAAATATATACAAACAATCATGAAAATATCTAAAACAACTGATTCAATAAGTTGATCACTCAAAGTATTCTCGCCTCATTATTCAGGTATCTCATAGCGATACAGATTCTCATTAATACTATGGAGCAAATATGGCATAAATTTCTCCAAAACAAATTTATGATTTAACAAAAATTATGCTTAATTCTACGTGAGTAACACTAAACATGAGTAAGAGTAACACTTAATTCAAACGAAATACGAGCCATACTCGTGCGGCATGACTCCGCGGCGCGGGTAGAACGTGTGCGTTTGCGAGTAGCTTATCAGGTTCGAGATGTTCGACGTGTAGATGTCGGCGAAGCGGAACAAACGTCGCGAGAAGTAAGTCGGGTTGTGGTATGTACGGAACACGCTACCAAATTGTGGGTTAAATACTGCCTTTATTTCATTCCTGGAATTTACATAACATCTCCTACAATGGAAGCATGAAAACAAAACACAGAAGCGTTATTTTACAGCCAATCAGTCACGACGGTTACACGATTACGATAATTTTGATTATTTGCTTTTAGTTAAAAAAAAACTGAAAAGCTAAAACCAAGGCCCTTTTTAAATTAAATTTATTTTGATACCCCACTCGATAGGTTTAGAGAAAAAAAAAAAATTTTTTTTTTAAACAATATGGCGCCAAAAATCGGCTTTTTAATTATTTATTTTTTTTCAATTTTGATAAGTATGCCCAAAGTCACTCACAATTAAGACGAATCTAACGGCACCTCTCAAGCTGAAATCGATCAAGCCGTTCAGGCTACAGAGAGTGCCAAAGAAATATACATACATACACTCGTAAATCATAACCCTTTTTCTGGAGCAGTCGGGTGAAAAAACATAGCCCTCCTTCTGGAGCAGTCGGGTAACAAAAAAAGAGTATGCTTGATCATAGCCACTGACAGATAGTATAATTTGTCAGCTCTATTAGGTATGATGGGTAACAGAATCATCCATTAGGTTTGGACCTGCCAAAACACACACAGTAATTTTGCTAGCAACAAGCATCCCAGATTTGCAGCTTTAGTAATGAAGACTATTAGGCGCACATTTCACATAACACTCACTACTCACCGGATTCAAATAACGCATGAAAAATTCAGAAAGTTGAGAGAGAATTAGTACAAACCTTAAGTAATCCCGTTCTGCCATCCACCCGCTGACAACCTCGAGTGCTTCTGCGTCCTTATAGTCCTGATGGTCCTCTATGAGCTGCGTCAGCATCTGCAGCCAGTTGGCATTCTCCTTGAACGACTGCGTGTTCAATGTGTTGATTTCGTGCTGGAGACATAATTGAATAACTATTTACTAAGTTAAGAAATAAGGTATATAAGAAATCAAACGACCAGTCGTCCACTTTAGCCCTGGATCGAAAGAGTTGGAAGACATAGGGCCCAGAGCTGGAAGACGTTTGCCCAGCGGTGGGATGATGCACGCTAACAGTAACAGTAAGAAATCTTTGCAAGAATGCTGTGAATAAGGAATATATAAGAGTTAGATCTCAAAAATTTCCGTTGCATGTGGGAGAAGAAATTCTTCGCCGATACGTTGCCAACTCGGTTTACCTTACCTTTCAGCTGAAACCTAGAAATGTATGCCGTTTGAAAAAGAGCTGCAATATTAAAATGGAACTAGACTAGACGCGATCCTTATTCTAAATACTACTTCGTTGGTCTTGTAGACGTTACCGCGACTGTTAAGCGTGGGGTACGGGCTTTGATCCGTAGGTCAGACAAATTATTATTGGGTCTTACCATTAAATAATTCTCTGTACCAGCCTGGAATCTGGATTTGTGCCCGGTTAAATACAGCTACATAGGCTCGCCGCCTTTTGCATAGGGACTTATGACGTCTTATGAAATGTGTGGCTAATAAAAAAAAAAACAAAGACTGCTATAATCTACTAACCGTCAACTCGTTAATGATCGCTCCGGTGCGCCAGCCGTGCTCCAGAGTGACGTCAGCGAGATCAGTGTAGGGATGGTCGCCGAAGTACAGCACCTGGTGGCCGTACCAGCCCGTCAGGTCTTGCAGCTGCTTCACTGTTCCCTGAAATGTTAAGTTAAACATTAATGACGGAAAAAAACTAAAATTAACTGATTGATGCGCGTAGAGTCGCCCCACAATAGTTATCTAAGTGTACACAATAGTTACATTAGTCAACGGTATATCAATTACTAATAATAATAATGCTGAAGAGTTTGTTTGTTTGGACGCGGTAATGCCTGGAAGCCTGGAACTCCCAGACGGATTTAAAAAAAATCTTTTTGAATAAAAACTATTTTGCATTTGTTTGCCCAATTCTTGAGGAAGGTTATACACTTTTTAACATCACGCTACGACCTTAGAAGCCGAGCAAAAATAAAAAACTGGCGAAGTGAGAGTTGGACTCGCACACGAAGCGAAGGGTTCCGTACCACAAGGCAAAAACACCGAAGAAACACGTTTGTTGTATGGGAGCTCACCTTAAATATTTATTTTATTCTATTTTTAGTATTTGTTGATATAGCGGCAACAGAAATATGTACATCATCTGTGAAAATTTCAACTGTCTAGCTATCACGGTTCATGAGATACAGCCTGGTGACAAACGGACAGTGGAGTCTTAGTAATAGGGTCCCGTTTTTACCCTTTGGGTACGGAATCCTAAAAAGGTCAGAAATTGCGAAACTATTAATTCTTACATTTTATAATTTTACAAAACTAAGTACCAATAACTTCGGATAAAATACTTTTTTCCATGTCGTTTAACTACAGTTAAAAGTTACATAGGTTTACCTCATAATAAATAGTTCCTTTTTCTAATGAGGAGACTTTCTCCCATATATGCGTGTTGGCGCTTTTGTCGAAGACTCGGATGGGCCGAGACACCTCCGTGAAGAACTTGGGCTTATTCGCATTCACTATCACGACGTCGAAAAAATCCCTCCAGTCATGACCCACAAGCATTTCCATGCCTGCATGCCTGAAAAAACAATAGACGAAAGCATCAGCAAACACTTTCGATTGATTTCTGTGAAAATAAGTTCTTTCAGCAGGTTGAGAAAACTTTGTAGAGGTTTTTTTTTTTTTTTTTCTTATTTTCACATTCAAGTCAATAGCCTAATACATATTGTATTGGGCAAGATGTTTTGATGTGAAGATGATGATTTTATATTTTTTTAAGTATAGATCATTACTGTTCATTTATTACGTAAGACGGTTTGAGTGGGGAGCATAGAGTAAGTAAACCTGTAAACATGAGACGGAACTCCCATAGAAAAAGTTGAAACACGTCGCTTGTATGAAACGTGCACTAAATTTTTAGTATTTTATCTATGATTAGCGCACGTTTCATAGTTTATTTTTTTATTAGACAGTTGCGATAGTTTCTTTTTTTATTAGAGAGTTGCGTCACACTGGTGGGGAGGGGGTCCAAACTATTGGAGCGTTTTATGTAAACGAATACAATATGTCAAATGTCAAGTTTGTCAGTTGAGTTTGAAGTTTGATTTGAGACAGAACTATCTCTCTCTCTCTCTGCTAATGGCTGTCGATGTGAAACCTATGTATCTGGCTCTCTGAGATTACAATAATATTTAATCTAAGTATTGAGTTTACTTTTCGCTATAAAACCATCACAAACAAGTCTTATTTTTTTTCTTAAGTGAGGGTGGGAGGGGTCTAGTCTAGATTATTCTTACGTAAGATCACAAAAGTAAGAAAAATTATAACTTTAATTTTTTTGCTACTATTTCTTTGCAATTTTGATAGATACTGATCTTACGTAAGATTGAAAGGGGCGGAGGGGGTTCTTCCTAGTCTTATTTTTTCTTACGTTTGGTCAGAAAGTGGTCAAAATTGTCTTACGTAGGTTATAAATGAACAGCCCCTTACATAACATAACATCACCCCTTGTTTCCCCGAAGGGTTAGGCACCAGTGTACCCATCCTTAGTACACCCACATTTCGCTAGTTATGTTCAAGTCCTATGTAATAGGGGGCGAGCATATTGCTACCATCGGGCACAAATTCCAAACTCCCGGTTGCTGAGAAATTCCAGACAGAAAAGCCCAACAACACTTTGCCTGACATGGGAATCGTATCCAAGACCTCGTGTTCAGTAGTAGCGTTCGCGACCACTAAACCAACAAGGCCGTCTACTGATCTATATTTATTATTATTTCTAATGATCTTCTAACTGCGTGCAGCGTGTGTCGTGTGTTTATCAAATGCATCAAACATGTCAGTAAACGTGTTTATCTCATTTGTCTGCAAACATACTTGACTTGCCTCACGTGCTTATTAATAGGACAATCTGTGTTCTACATATGTTGATACAAAGTAGTTTGCTGAATGGTCTAGACAAGCCATAGATATCTATTCTTATTATAAATTAAAGTGCCTTTTCGTATCTATACTATGTTACAGATGTTAGTATGCAACGGATTTTCATGTGGTTTCTTCCATTAGATAGAGAATTTATTCCAGAAGGTTAATATGTATAATACAATAAGATTAAACAACAAAATAATAAAGACAAATTGATGCATAGTCAAGTTGTAAAAATTGTGTGAAGTATAGCATTTTATGTACACCATACAAATCGAAGCAGGGATTGGTAGCTAGAAAATAATATTACATAGGTAGTATAAATGCAACTTACACAAAATGATAGGGACTATTGGTGACAAGGAACAGTTTCTTATCATTGTCCTGTAGCATTTGGAAGTATGTCCTTAAGTCTGCATTGGGCCTGATATACTCCTCCACATTTTGAGCAACAATCTTGTGCATGATGGGGTGACAGCTTTGCACTGAGTTCTAGAATGAATAACACCACGATTATAAACCTTGCAAGTGTTTTTAAGATGTGAAAAAGTATCATGTTATATTATTCTATTAGATTGATTACCTTGACATCTAAGAACAAAATTTCTGGATGATAATCGATATGATTTTTGATAAAGTATTCAGCTACATTACATAGTAAACCCATTTCAGGAACTGAAAATAGATCAGCTAAATGCACCATCTTAGCTCTGTTAGGCTGAAAGAAAAACATTACATTTAGACCACTTATAGCAAATCAGCCTATTTTGCACTGCTGAGGCACAAGCCTTTTCTCGGTGGGTGGGAGTGGGCCGTAATCCACCACGCGGGCCTAGTGCGGGTTGGTAGATGTCATATGTTTTCGAATATTTGGTTCTAGGCCATGCCGGTTTCCTCACGGAGTTTTACTTCACTGTTTTGAGACATATTACCTATTTAGACATAGTAAAGCGCCAGTCTGGGTTCGAACCTACGACCTACAACTCGTAAGTCGTGGCCATTACAACTTGGCCACAACTGCTTTTTTTTTTTTTTTTTGTAGATGGGAAGTCATCAAATGACCCCTCCCGCTCTGGGTGGAGCGGAAAGGAGTGTCAGACTCTTACTGACTAAAACCCACCTGTGTTCCTTACTTAGCCCTTTATGTTCCGGGCCAGCGGTAACCCTTTCGGACAATCCCGCTGACCCGGCAGGCTTCGGCCCTAAGGGGGCCCCTCCTCGATGCTGACATCTCTTTGAGGCGCGCGTGGAACACGTACGCGTCCGGCACGGGCCTGGTCCTGATTGAACGGTGAGCTACCCATTACTCTCCGCCCGCAGGCCCGCGCCTACGGTGGCCGAGAGTCGTCACGCGGCTCCCGACGCCCGGAGCGTCTCCCGCGGCGGGTGGGACGGGAAGCTCTCTCCCTGAGCCGTCCCACTACTTCCTTTACTAGCATGACTGCTTCGCAGAAGGAGGTGACTGCTTCCCACTCCCTCTCGCCCCGGACCATGGCTTGCACCAGGGCCGGACGCGAGAGGTCGCCGCCGCTGCCGATCGCCTCTACAAGGACACAGCGGTGCTCCGCCCAAGCGGGGCAGACCTCCAGCCGGGCGTTTCCTCGCCACAACTGCACTGGATTACTTATTAATACAGTAAAATTAATGGAACTCATGTTGAATCACATTTGCAATGGAATAATAAAATAACAACAAGCCACATTCTAACTCTAAATAATTATTTTGTGACTTGGCAGTCATTCTCAAACATGCCATTGCGTTTTAGGACAATAATAGATGACTTTCAAATGAATATAAAACAATAGTACACATTGTTTGTTCCTTTCATTTTAACATAACAATGGTAAATCCTAAACAAATAGGTCTGAGGACTTATGCTCTGTTCTTATAAACAAAAACCGGGTAAGTGCGAGTCGGACTCGCGCGCCAAGGGTTCCGTACAAATATTTAGGTATGTAAATAGTTTTATCAAGGGATTAAAAAAAAATTTAACTACTAATTTCCGGTTTCGGATTTTTTTCTTTACTTGTGCTACCTGACCTTGCTTCTTGCCAAATTTCATGATTCTAGGTCAACGGGAAGTACCCTATAAATTTTGATTCCCTTGAGAGTGTCGAAATATACGACCCCCCAATAACCTATACCCCACCACCAAACACCTTCCCTCCTATTCCCACATCCCGTTGGTCCCAGAGGACTCGTAACCTCGATTCCAAAAAAGCCCACCCCCTCAACAATGAACATGCAGAAGGTAAAAGCAGGTGAGTCCCGGCCAAGCCGGGGAGTCCCACACCGCTACGGCGGTCAGCCCCCAACGTATTCTAGGTGGGGGGGGCAACCGACTGCTCAACTTTGCTCCTCAGCACGGCCGGCTGCTGACTTAGCGCCCATTACCCAGGCAGCGACACACGCCCCCATAAACATAACTCCGGCTGCGACCAACGCGCCAACAACCACTACCATGGCTGCGACTCACGCGCCAATACCCTCCACGACATGTATACCTCCCTCGAGCCTCTGGCAACAGAGCATTGTGCGGAACAGCATCACCAACCCAGACATAGACGGACACGGACAGAAAGTGATGGGGAAGGTTGACGAACCTGGCGACCCTACTCACTCACTCTCCCGGTTGATAGAGTACGCCTGCTGAAAAAGCGCGGAAAAATCACAAGCCGGGAGAGGAAAGTAGGCGACCGAAAGCGTGATCGGACGCTGAAGAGGTAGTACGCGACCAGCCTCGAGTCCGCGATGGAGAAACCAGGCGCGAAAAGGGGCCGTACGCGGAAAAAGAGAACGGCCGCAAGTCCGCGAAGGGGAAACTCAGCACGAAAAGCGGCCAAACGTAGGACCACGCGACCAGCTGCGAGTCCGCGAAGAGGCAACCCAGCGTGAAAAGCAGCCGGACGCGAAACCGCGCGTGCAGGGGCAAATCCGCGAAGGGGAAACCCAGCGCGAAAAACCCCTGCACACGACAGAGTCTGTCGGGTGCGCCAGCCATCCCCATCACACCAACACTGACACGGATGTATCCCAAGACAAATCCCGACTAAAACATCACAGAGGAAGGCGAGGTGGATCCTTGCGCCCAGACGTCATCACCCTGCCAGGCACCTCCATGCCGCAGCCTGGACCGAGTGGTACAGGGCCGGCGAAGAGGGAGCGCCCCGACGACTCGGCTTCACCGAGTACGCTCCAGGGGGACGCCAAACGCGTAAGGGTCCACTCCGCCCAGGGGGATAACAGACAGTCCCCTGTGCAGGGCTTGCATTGCGCATGTGCTCTTTGAGTGCACAGGCGTCACCCAGATAAGGTCAGAAACCCTCGGGACACCCAGATCGTACACAGATGTTGTTAACAGACCAGGAGACTTAATCAGCTTCTGGAGGGAGGTGGGCTGGTTGGAATAACCACCGACGGCCGCCATGGTCCACGCACAATGGTCCACTGAAGGACTAAGTGCGGAAACCAAACCCATAACATAGAACATAGATAACAAGTGACCGTATAAGGGTTTGGTGTTTTCCTTTACAGGTACGGAACCCTAAAAACAAATATTTTTGCTTACATTTTTATTGGACATATAAGTAGATCCTTAAGCTAATTTTACCTGCGATAGCTACTTCCATATGGGAGGGTCTACTATGCAAAGCTATGAGGTCTTTGCTTTATTATTGGTACAGATACAAGAGTTTTAATTTTAACCAAAACTGGTCCATAAATGATAGGAATCGGCCATTAATAGATTGAGTACAGACAGTAATATACAAATATATTTAGTAATAGGTAAGGACATATATATCAATGTCTTGTCACACATGGTCCTTGTGTCAACATTGCAAAGGGGAGCACAAATGAATGATTGCTTACAAGTGCCAGTGATTACTGATGGCCATCTAGTTACTACTCTGAGTATCATAGACAAAGTGATTTTCAACCTTAGCACAAAGGAAATAATGATCGAAAATAGAAAACATGTGGTTTTCACATGGTGTTATAGTTATGTAAGCAGTATGATGTTTATTGGTAGTTAATAAACCATGTCTAGTTCAGACTAACTTGTTCGAGCTTTTTTTTTTAATTAATTTTACAATATTTTTTTTTGTTTACTTTATATTTTACATTCATACACATACATAAACTCACTCACTTCCCATGGGGTTAGATTAGATCCTTACATACTCCATTTCTTTACTTTTTTTTTTTTTGCCTCATTTACATTCATACCTGTGGTCATTTGCGCATAGGGAATGCAATCCGGATTATCCGTAATCCGAAATATCCGGATATTCGCACATTTTTACTAGACTTCCTAATCCGGATTTGAAAATCGAATCCGGATTTTTTGAACAATTAAATTTTTAAGAAATGTAAAAAAAAAAAACGAAACGAGCGAGTTCGCTGTTCGCGCGTCGCGTCTCGCGAGTGTTGAGTCTATCGGCTAAGCGAGCAGGGCGCGGGACGCGGGTCGAGAAAGTGTGTGAGGCGTCCTTGATCGTTCCGTTCATGCCGCTTACAAGTGTCTTCAGTGCCGCCTAAAAGCGTCGAACAAGAGCGTGCTTTTTCGTGCAACCGAATTCGCAGCAGGTTAAACGACAGCACTTTAGATGCCTTATTATTTTTGAAGACACATTTAATGTCTTCTGTAAAACCTGTCGCAGCGTATGTATGTGGTCTACGGTGCTAAAGCCTTTACGGAATACAGCTTGTTCGGGAGGCTGAAAGTCGTTAAACCTGCGCGCGAGACGGTTAGTGATGACTCTCGAAAACAGCTTGGGCACATGGCTCAGAAGTGAGATGGGCCTATAATTATTAAGAAGGGCATTGTCGGCCTTCTTAAAGAAAAGTATCACCACACCACTGTTCCATGCCTGTGGTGATTTACCCTCGTGGATGACGGAACCAAACAGCTTCTGAAGGGCCTTAAGAACGGGTTTTCCGCCGGCCTTCAGGAGCTCGGCCGTAATTCCGTCATCACCCGGCGCCTTGTTGTTTTTGAGCTGCTTCAGAGCCATCCTAACCTCGTACAGGCTGACGTCCGGGATGTCTTCGGTATAGTGTCGGGTCAATCTAGCTCTTGGGTACTTTGCCAGATTCGTAACGGGGTTACTTGTTGATTTGTATAACTGACCATAGAACCTCTCGATCTCTTTCAACAACACAGGTTTAGCGGATTCGATAAGCTGGCTCTGCCCATTAGACAGATCTCTAGCAAAGACCTCGGAGCCTTTAATTTTGTATGCGAAAAGCACAGAACCGGTCGAAGTGGAGGTGCTTGGGGGAGGCCTATGTCCAGCCGTGGACGTCTTTCGGCTGAAATGATGATGATGATGATGAATAATTTTATCGTTGTTACTTAGCACGCGAGTCACAGACTGATTATTTTAATAAGAATAAGTACATACTTAATTATTATAGCAATAACATCATAATTATGGTATTTAATGATGATCGTTTGAATAATTCCAAATAACAAAAAAATTAAAAAATCGTTTGTTGTGATTTTCGTGTGCTTTTATTTTAATCCATTTACACAAATATAGGAAACATCATATAAACAAACTAATATGGGTAGATTTGTTTATTTTAATGAAAAATCCGTAATATCCGGATAATCCGGATTGGACCAAAAATCCGTTCATAAAAATCCGGATTTTAAAACAGAACGGATTTGCATTCCCTATTTGCGCATGCCAGTTGCGAGTATCAACCCAACCTTTTCTTTTTATTACTAATATTAACTAATTATTATACTTACTTTATGAGCTCTGGTATCACCCTCAACATAAGCTATGGGTATAATTCTGTTTCTGTATATTTTGAGCACTTCATCAGCAGGCACCTGTGTAAGACCCCTATACACAGCTCCAAATTGTATTTGTAAAAATGAGTCCAGTTTCAACAGGAGGCCTTTCTCTATGTCATAATGCAAACCTCTGACGGCAAAGTTAGGTTTGTATTCTAACTGCAGTATTTCTGGAGGATACTGAAAGGAAAAGTAAACAATTAGAATGTTTTTGTATTAAGTGTATCCACAGATTTCTTGAGCAAACTGCCAGGCCAGAAAATAGAAAATATTAAACAATAAAAACGTTACTGACAATTATTCAGATCTTCTACTGAATGATACGTAAGTACTAATAAGTATCAGTGGGTCAGTACTCATTGGTGGAAGGACCTAAAGAGAAACCTGGGTCAGTGGGTCGTCTTAGGGGCGGAAACCTGTTTGCTTGAACCATTCAGCGCAGCCTTAGACTTACCACATTCAGCTATATCCCACTTTCTAATCATATTGATTATTGCACAGCTACTCATATTAATTTATTTACGTATAATATTCACATACCAACCTTATATTTTTCCAAAAGTATTTCTCTGCCGAGATTATACAGCAAATGTTCCAGGGTAGGTTTGTAATGTGCCAGTGTGTAATCATAATCAAATCCATATACTTTGACTTCAGAAAGGTCCAGCTCGTTGCAAGCAAATACACCCCGTGGATTCACATCTTGAGGTAATTTTTTAGCTACGAAAAGTAATTAATGTGTAAAGCACCATGCACCTACATTGATAGAGAACCACATAAAAATTAAATACTTGCATACACTTACATTTAAATTTTAGTTTTGTACGACAATAGGCCTCTTTTAATAATTCGCGTGTAGAAAAACTTCTGCGTATTAAATCTTCTTGGTGTTTATTTGGTAGCTGTGATACACTGCATTTCCATCTTTTTATACCGTTTATTGTTTTAATACTACGTATACTCATCAGAGATGACATTTTTATTAAACACAAGATGAAATGTATCACATAAAACTGAACCCAATACACGTGGATTTAGTATTTTACGCATCAAAATAACAAAAATAGATTAGGTAACTGTCAGCTTTTATATTAATCTAAAAATCGTTGCATAATTTATTCGAATAAACATCATACACACTACTTTTACTCTACCCGTCTATCCACAGAGCACTTTCTAATACTGGTTAGTCTATCTTTCAAACTTTCTGCTCAATGATTTGATAGCATTGACAGAAATGATCAAAGAGTATAATAATATAGAGGGAATAGATTGACAGCATTGACCTGGACCACAGAACACAGAAGGCCGCTTTCCGAATTAGCTATAATCGCTCACAGCACTCACATCATCTCACATGCGTTCCGATTTAGATATTACGATTATGACAGCTGAGAGCTGTCAACAATTCGGAACGCTCGTGAACGCGCTCACAGTGCGTGTAGTCAACGTCAAAACGATATTATTACAGTATTTCTTTGTTTAAACACCACATTTCTTCAGAGGGCTAAATTGGCTAAATAATAACCGCTGCACAGGTCGATCGATCAGGTTAAGGTACGTTTGCCGCGGTTGGTGTGTGGATGGGTGACCATCTTTACATACTGTGACCCCTCCGTGTGCCTCGGAAAGCGCGTTAAGCCGTTGGTCGGGCTGTCATTCGTGGATCTTTAACAGTCGTTACGGGTAGTCAGAAGTACTGGAAGCCGACCCCAGCATAGTTGGGAAAAGGCTAGGCAGATGATGAAACACCATATTTCTTCTTCTTTGGTTAGGTGGCGACTGTCAGCCAGAAGCAATTTCGAAAATGCCACGTTAGTTTATGCCGCATTTAAAAATGGAACTCAAAACAAAACACACCCTGACACATCCTCACACACACACACACACTCACTGTCAATTTTGCCAGCGCTCACGGTGGCGGTGATATTATTTCAATTAGTTTTAGTCATAGACTAAAGTATGTATATATTTGGTTTTAGTAGGCAAGTTTGTACTTGTATGGAGTACTGTCAGGCGCTGATTAATTTGACAGGACTAAACTAAAATTTATCTTCTGTCCTTTTCTTAATGAAATAGAAATAAAAAGATGCAGTAAACTTAAATTTAGTTTAGTTTGTAAACAAGGGAATCTGCACCATATTGACCAAGGACGTAATAAAATAACGATTATATTACGTCCATGATATTGACGGACTTTTAGTGTTGCCAGTTGATACGTAGCGACAAAATAATGTAACAGTGCGCCTAATTTGCAAGTGCCAAAAGCAAGCCCAGGGGTAGGACAATTCCTTATAGTGACAGATTATGGGGCATTTTTTTCAAAATGCGACATCTTTTATCCTCATCCAAAACAATTAGTTACTTTATGTCCCCGCAGATGGCGTTACCATCGTTAAAATATAATTTGTGACTAAAAAATAAATATAAAATATTTAATTTAAGTATAGTTTCAGTACTTATTGATTTAATTAAACACGTATTACAATTATTTGCAAATATTTATGTAGATTACAAAAGCTGAAAAATAATTACAATAATGCATGACGAAAGATTTTGAAATCCTCTTCCGTAATGTAGGTACACATTTGCTAATTACGAAAACACCTTTTTTTTCGGTAATAAACTAAAGTTTAACGAAGTTTAATGCCATTTTTCTAATATTTTTTCAATAGGGCGCGAAAACAGCTCGCATTGTCATGGCGTCGGGTCAAAACTCAAAAGTACTCTGTGGTTGTCAACGCGCACAGGGTACTCAATCTTAGTACAAAAAACTGGGGACAGCAGTGGGTACTATGATACAAAATCAGGAAGTATTAAGTTGTATCTGTACAACATAAGTTTGAATGTGTTTTTTAATTTTGTCGGATTATAATTGCTCGGATACAACAAATATGATCACAAGATGGCAGTTCTGAAGCAAGTTCACTATTAATTCGAATAGATGGCTCTAAAAATAATTGCAACCAATCGCAACTTTGATACATCTGTAGCTCATTACTACTAAAATAGTATATTTTTATTTGACTTCGGTTTTGTGTATCCAAAAAATATTTTAAAATAAGTCAACGGTTTTATTTACATTTATCGCAAAATATGACATTTCATTATTTTTCGATCAATAATTATTACATATTGCAAGAATTTTCACCAATATTTTGCAAACATTCATTGATGGTGGTAGAATTTCTTTGGTGGTTTTACTATCAATAAATTGGTATCCCCAATACAAATGTCTGATAACTACGTTGGTTTTTTAGCGATATTTTTGTGATCTTTCTGTGTAACGTTGTGCGTTTGTCATTAAATTGAGCAAAAGTTCCTCCGACTAATCCATATTTGTGACCAGAAAGTAATTTTATGAGTGGTTGTGTCATAACTGAGATAGGACTCCAGTATAGTGTTAGTTTCAGATAGGACTCCAGTGTTTGAGCTATGACTCTTAGTGCATCATGTCATCGGATAAGCACTGCTGTGTTCCTGTGTGCAAGGACAGTGGAGGTAATGTCACATTGTCATAGTTTTGCATTTAAAATTTCCTAAGGGGCCTCTGCGAGTTGGCTTTGACCCATAGTACGGCGTCCAACTGACCGGGATCCCAACCACCCCAGGGTGCCGAGATATTTGTCAAAGGAAATCTAAATTAATAATTGTCTGGATTTTTTTTCAGGCATGCATGCATACAGTTCTTCATGGATTTCCGAACCCTGAAAAAGACCGATTTCGACCTGGCACCTACCTATAATAAGTGATATTTTGGGACTTGAAAATGCACACATTTTTAAGTTCCGTCGAGTGTGTCGCAAACACTTTCAGGATCAATATTTATGTCGCAATAACAAGATAAACAATATTGCAGTTCCAACATTATATTTACCAGGTTTGTTCATTACTTACATAATGCTACTTTTTATAATAAAAGAATAAAGTTGCCATTATTCCTTTAACTATTAACACATTGAAGGACACTGACCGAGACACAATAGAAGTTTTATTGTTATTACGTCAAAAAGCGTTAAGTGTCCCGCAAAGTGTTAAAAAAAAACTTTATAGCACCTTAGCAAAATTATTAATGCAGTTATTCCTTTATAATTTTTCAGGTCTAATCACAACCAAAGACACTATGTATTGGAAGAAAATCATTGCAAGGACTTGTAAATCAGCCAATCCCATCAACTTCTACAGGTATATATTATGATTTTTTATAATACTCTTTTAGGGTTCCATATGTCTCTATGGTCTCTATCATACCAAATAAAAAATGAAGGTAAAGTGTAATAGTTTTGGTGGAATGGAATCCTTAGACTTGCACTAATCGACTTGTAATAATCCTACTGATTAGAAATAGTCAATGTTGTTGTTGTTGTTAATGTTTTACCAATAACCCTGTATATTTAATTTATAAGAGATTTACTTTTGCACTCATACAAAATCATTTTCTACTTTACAGTCAGGAAAATATCTGCCAGGACGCTTAAGCACTGCACAACTATTAATAATAAAATATTTTCGAAAATATTTTCATGATGAAAGGTAATCACAGAGTACTTTTTGATAAGGTTATGTCGATGTGGCACATTACCTTTTGGAGTTTCCCTTCTTCGTAAGTAGGCCCCCCTGGTCTCATTTATTAACAAACGTATCGCCTGACGATAATGCATAACGCATCTAATGTATTTAATTGGATAAGGAATAATAATGTATTGTATAAAATAGCTTTGTAAATAATCCATATTTTTTTTGTAATATGTAAAAGATAAATATGGTTACTGTGGGTTATCCTTATGAGATGATAAACATATACCATCGCGGACTTTTTTATCGATCTTTGTAAGATATACAATTCCGTAGAACATTAATTTGATCTATCTCGTAAGGTTTAGCCAGGCGTTTGCAATGTAAACGCACAAAAATATGTTTGTTACGACCTCACATTACAAATGTTTGAATTTCTCGGCTTTTCTCTACTAATGCATGTATTATACGTAAAAACCTTCCTCTTGAATCACTATTGCTGAAAATAAATTAAAATCGTTGCGTAAGATTTAAGCTTACAGACAGCGGATGCGACTTTGTTTTATGCTATGTAAAGATTTTGTACCCATACTGTTCTGCTTTATCTTTTGCTTTTAATTTTGATTTCCTTTCCATGACTTTCGTGTATTGTATTGTGATTTATTTTAATGTGTTTGTCCTTGTCAAACTTGTAGCCTCTGTTGGCGATCAAATAAATAATAAATAAAAACATGATTAGCTAAATAACACTGTATTTCATTTATCAATCCCTGAAATGAAAAACTAAAAATACCTAGCTATAAGCATACCGGTAAAAAAAAAAAGGTACCTAGGTGTAGTTCTAACTATGAATATCAGGTGGCGCTAGTTTCTTATGACCTGTTCCACGGAACAAGATTGGTCTCTATTACTAGTCTTATCAAAGTACTCTGTGAACGCGCAGCTATAAGAAAGTTAACAAACATTGCATATTTCGTGTGATAATAATGAATTGTAAAGTTTATAAGTGGTGTGCAGTGCCTCAGTGTAAAAACACATCAATAACCACACCCAACAAGGTGTTTCTAAATGTCCCAAACAAGAAAATAATGAGATCAATGGATAAAGCTCCCACGGCGAAACCCGAACGATTTATTCACGAATTCGCCACTTTATTTCTGTGAAGACCATGACTCTGATGTGAGTATGTTACTAAGTATTGATAGGTTTTAAATTTAAAATGTTCGTTTGACGTGAAATAGTTGAAATATTGAGGCTATGAAATAACTAATATAATTGAGGTTATGTTTGTTTTGGTCTTGAATAGCATTCTTTTTATCAATTTTAATGGTTTACTTTTCTTTTTTCAGTTGCCAAATGATATGGAAACTATATAGAGTATCACAAGTACGTACGAAACCAGGATGTATGCCCAAAAAAAGTATTTGCCAACCACACAAACATCTGACACGACAGAGAGACCCTGTATTGCTAAGAAACGAATGATAATGGTTCTTAAAGAGTGAAAAGCAATTCAAAGAAAAAAAGTATACATAAAGAACAATCAAGTTCTGAAGAAATTGCATCTGCTAGTTCAGGTACATATTTTATTAACTAATTTATTAGAATAAAGCATTGAAAAAGTTAACTTTATTCTCAGTATTATTACATACATTGTCGGTACACTCAAAACTACATAGATCCTAGTAATCTCCTATTTGTGTTCATAATTATAACTTTGCACTTAAATAACAAAACATTTGTTTTACAGTTCAGCAGATTGTTGAAGAAGTTTCCCAATTACCACCAAGAGTGTTGGATAAATCAGTTTAAGTACTCATTATTATGTAAAACATTCAGAAGTAAAGCTAACCAAACAATAGTCAGTTCGATAAATTAGATGACATCACCATTGAAGCCGTTTCTACATTCTGTTTCTAAATCACCATTTAAAATCAAGCATTGTGTTAATAGTAACCCATCAAGACCAAGTATAAGTGTTTTGAGTAAGTAGCCAAACAAATAGAACAATCAGATAGTGATACTTTTTATACTCCCTCCGTAACTCCCACAGAATCATCAATATCCATAAAAATCTCTAGAAAAATAAATAAATAATATTGTAAAAGAAAAGTTGTTTTTCTATGTATCCACTGTGTTCCTTTTGAAATTGATTTACTTCCCTACTTTATACTGCAATAGTACTTTAGCTTCTTTAATAATTTACTTGTTTTCAAGTTGTATTATCTCTTAACAAAATCATTGTAAAACTGCAATACTTGTTTTTAATTTGATAAAGTTTTACAATGATTTTGTTAATAATGAGAAAATACAACTTGAAAACAAGTAAATTATTAAAGAAACTAAAGTACTATTGCATAGGTAGTGCCTATAGCTAGGCTATAACTATTGCATAGGTAGTGCCTATGCTAGGCTATACCTAAACTGTATGCGGATGACGATAATAGATGGCGGTTACTATCCGATCAATTGACATTAGCGGTATTCAAAAAAGTCCGCAAGGTGGCTCTCTATACCCGATATATTACTTTACTCTATGAGCAAGCCTCTGTTTACGATTTTCACTTCTATACTTTTTAAAAACGAGACTATACGTCTCGTTTTTTTTTTAAAGTATAGAGTTAATCTTTTTCTTATTTATGTAGGTATCTTAGGTTTTTTGTTGATCTATACCTACATTTTTTTATTTTATTATTAGGTAAGTAGTTTGTTTAGTACCTACAGCAAATTAGCCAATAATACTACCTAAATTAAAATAATAACGGTACAAAAATAAATATACATTATATTTTTTTACCTCTAATGTATGGTAATACAAATAATCATGAAATCATAATTGGGACACGTTTTAAAATTCAATTAAAAACCATATCGTAACTTGAATATTTATTTCTTTTTAGTACTATTTTTCATCGAGTATTTTAGAGTTCGACTGTGTTTTTTTTTAATTATTTTGTATGCTGTTCTCTAGTCTCTCTCACTCTGAACAAAACACTACCTCGTAATTTCTAGTAGGTACCTACCTAGGTTACAGCACAGCACACGAGGTTACGGCACCACCGTTACAGGTGGGTCTTTTACTTGGTAACTTTTCAAAGGCCACAGAACATATACAGGGCGAAATTGAAAACATGCGAAAAACCGAAATGCGAGATTGTACTCATCATTATGAACAACTTTTACTATGGGACCAAACCTGAAATCGTGAAAACAAAATCAGCTGTTCCCTACATTTACCTATGTTCGCATAACTCGTCAAAATGTAGGCAACAGCTGATTTTTTTTCGCGATTGCAGTTTTTTCAATTTCAACCAGGGATAAAGGCATCGTCGTTATTCGATAGTGCCTACGGCAGTTATCTAATGTGGTTGCTAGTTTTGACTGTACTTCTACTAGTAAGTACCAAACTAGTTAAAGCTTTCTTATCCGTTATCGCAATGAATGAGGAACCCGTGCAGTGTGACTATGACTTTTCGTTAAATATGGCCATGTAATTCACAAAACTGCTACAGTGGTTATTTTTCCGTGCTTTTGTTGGAAACTTAGTTGCTATGTTCTTTGTAAGGTAGTTTATTAATTTATTTCACGATTCGTGAAACCGTTAAACGTGACTGATATTATGTAAGTAATATACTAAACTGTAAAAAATATAATATTATACAATCTTAAAAGAACTTATGTAGGCAACTGTTACTTATGTAATAGTAGAATAATACCTAACTAAATTTGTGGAAAAGCGCTTCCAATATAATTTTTACTGCGGTAACGGTAGTTATATGCTGTAATGCTGACATCCTTGTTAGCCAGCTTAAGTTTACAGTCATTGTCCGCACGAGTGACAAAACAGAGAGTGTAAAGTGACATCTCCAGCTCTGGCGAGGTTCCAATAAAGAGGGTGTTAACAGGTTTATCAACACCTTGTTGATTGAAATGGAACTTCAAGACGGCCCCTTTCTGAAAAAAATCATAAAAATGTTTTTACCCAAGTGTTTTTACTTTAGGTAGGTACTTAAACGGGACCAAAGCCTCGTTCTTTATTTTCCTTTAATAAATCCTTTAACTTGATATTATAAACCCTTAAATATCATAAATTAATAAAGTAAGTACCTAGTAGGTACAGTGCGGCCTATGAGAGAATGCGTTCTTGACACCTGTCTGTTTCAAACGAATACTTGTTTTGCGAATCTGATCTTTATTAGCAGCAATCTTTATTGCGACGTATCGACGTCGCACTGACAGGACAGGTGTCCAAAACGTATTCTCTCGACAGCCGGACTGTAACCCATTGGTGCCAGTCCAACTCGAACCCCACGTTAGCTCCTGCTAACATATGTCGGGTGCCTAGGTAGGATACCTACCCGTTCAGCCGTTCAGCGGGTCCTATCAGTATTAAATTAAGTATAATAAAATAATTTTACTCACGTCGCTTAATTCCGCGTATTTCAAGTATCCCAGATAATTAATTCTATTGGCCGTTTCTTCTCTCGAGAAATAAACCCAGTTATGCAAACCTAAAAGAATTATGTTATGTTAGGTAAGTATGTACTAAGAGATTCATATTCACAAAAAAAAAACATGAATAAGTACCTGAAATTCCTCCATTCTTAAGTTCTGAGACAAAAATATGTTCGAAGCCAGAACTGCTTATCTTTCCTTTACCTCTTGAATATAAACCGAACCATATTTGTTTCAGGAAGTCTCTCTGTTGTTTTGGGTCTGGAGTCACGTAGCCTGTAACGGGAATGACGTAATTCTCAGCCTATAAATCAGTAAATAGAGCTAAAGCTAAACTTTTATTTTAACTTCTGAGGTTAGTGTTACGGTTACCTATCCATGAACACGAATCACTCATCAGGCAATACCTACGGGCAGCGACAGCCTGGGGAAAACTTTCTTGAAAATAATCCTACGTATCTATAGACCCATTGAAGGCCCCAGTCGAATTAAGTAATAGATACGACAAATATTTTCGTGCCCGTGCCGCCTCAGTCGTATTTATAGGACTGAGAACCTATGTTCGTTTTTTTGTTTTCGTAGTAGGTACCTACCTATTTATTTGTTAGCTGCTGGGGGCACGACGATTGAGTTAAAGAACGACAACGACTTTAATGTTGTTTCTAGCTGAATTCACAGACATTTAGAAAATAGTACAGTCAACAAAAAAAACGAAAACGACCATTCTCACGTTTTCGAACTGACACGCTACGCTATGCACAAAATTACACATTGTTTCTACCTAAATAAACACGTTTTAAGAAGGCATTAAAATATTACCTTTATTCTTCAGAAACGTCATTAAGTGCCTCATAACAGTAGTAGACATTACGGCGTCCATAAAAGCGTTCTCTTCGTTTCTCTCCTGAAAAAAAAAAAAAAAAACTAAGATTCGTGTAGTACATAAACTTATATAAATGTTATAAAAATTATCTCTCTTGGGTTGAAGATACTTACACCCCAAAGTACCAAAACTAAAAAACCAAAGTAACTTTTTACAATTTTTTTATTTCAGACTTTTATACAGGGTAGCCGTGGCATGACATCGACGCACACAGTACCTACATGATTGAGATTCTGGAAATCCTGCGGTGGAATTATACGTCAGTTATTTAAAAAAAAAAACCAGCTGTTTCTTACGTACAAAAATGCAATACCTACGCGGTCAAAATTAAAGGAACAGCTGCTTTTTTTTATTACCGCCGAAAACTGCCAACTCCCCCTGAGTTGGAAGTTTCCAACTCCCCTTGAGTGGGGAGTCCGAGGCCATGTCGTTTCATGGGCCCCGGGACAGGCCACCATCTGGATCCCAACTAACGGTAGGAGGGGTTCACATCGGCGTCGAAACAACGATGAAATACCTGGGTCTCGTCCTCGCCAGCCTGCCTGTGGAACTTCGTCAAGCATTTCCGACGTTGGGCCCCCAAACTAGAACTGGCCGGCGCCGCCTTAAAGCGGCTCTTGCCCAACCTGAGGGTACCAAACGCCTCCTGCCGGAGGCTTTACGCGGGAGTTGTGCGGTCCATGGCCCTATACGGGGCCCCGATGTGGGCGCGTTCATTGCGGCGACGAGCCGCCCACTATTTGAACGCGCCCCAAAAGGTGGTAGCCGTAAGGCTTATCCGGGGATACCGCACGATCTCGGACGAAGCGGCAAGCCTCCTTGTCGGACTGCCGCCATGGGATCTGGAGGTGATAGTCCTCGCGCGCCTGTATGAGTGGCTTGGAATTCCGCTCCCGCTGCAAATCGCGGCGGAGCGAATGGACCTCCGGCGCGATCTCATGGCAGCATGGAAAGAGCGACTGTCGCAACCCAGCGCAGGGCACGCCACGATAGTAGCGATAAGACCCCTCTTTGAGGAGTGGCTAGAGAGGCATCACGGCGCCCTCACCTACCGCCTGACGCAGATCCTCACCGGACACGGATGTTTCGGGAAGTTCCTGCACATCATCAGGCGGGAGGAAACGCCCGGGTGTCACCATTTCGAGGATCGCCCAGAGGACACGGTGGAGGACACGGTGGAGGTCTGCACCGCTTGGGCGGAGCACTGCCGTGTCCTCGTAGAGGCGATCGGCAGCGGCGGCGACCTCTCGCGTCCGGCCTTGGTTCAAGCCATGGTCCGGGGCGAGAGGGAGTGGGAGGCAGTCACCTCCTTCTGCGAAGCAGTCATGCTAGCGAAGGAGGTGGCGGGATGACTGTCCCAGCGGCCGCGAGAGACGCACCGGTCGTCGGGAGCCGCGTGACGACTCCCGGCCACCATAGGCGCGGGCCTGCGGACGGAGAGTAATGAGTAGCTCACCGTCCAATCAGGACCAGGCCCGTGCCGGACTGCGCGTAGGTACGTGTTCCACGCGCGCATCAAAGAGATGTCAGCATCAATTGAAGGGGCCCATTAGAGACGAAGGCTGCCGGGTCAGCGAGATTACCGCTGGCCCGGAACATAAAGGGCTAAGTAAGGAACACGGGTGGGTTTTAGTCAGTAAGAGTCTGACACTCCCTTCCGCTCCACCCAGAGCGGGAGGGGTCATTTGATGATTTCCCATCCGCAAAAAAAAAAAAAAGTGCAGTTGTGGCCAAGTTGTAATGGCCACGACTTACGAGTTGTAGGTCGTAGGTTCGAACCCAGACCCTAATATGTCTCAAAACAGTGAAGTAAAACTTCGTGAGGAAACCGGCATGGCCTAGAACCAAATATTCGAAGACATATGACATCTACCAACCCGCACTAGGCCCGCGTGGTGGATTACGGCCCACTCCCACCCACCGAGAAAAGGCTTGTGCCTCAGCAGTGCAAAATAGGCTGATTTGCTATAAGTGATCTAAAACCCAAACAAAAAAAAAAAAAAAAGGTGCTGCAGAACCTTGTACTGAATCCATCGTAACAGTTTGCGCGTCGATGTCCCTGCCACCTTGTAAAGGCAAGTACTTAGATAAATAGTACTGTTAAAGCGGCAAATATTTACGCAATTATGAATCACCTCTGCTTGAAAGACTTTTTTCTGACCTCCCCAAGTCCCCACCCCAGAGGTCGGGTGCCTTTTGAAGGTTTCTCCCCTCAATAAAAAAAAGGTACCTGCTCTCATTAAATAATGACTTCATCTTTGTAATCTAACATTTTGTAGTTTGTTATTCAAGGGTGCGCTAAAATCATAATTGCGTAGCTCTATTATCTTTGGACATGGGTTCAATAGTTCAACTATCAACACGCGATATTATTATGTTATTGTATTTATTTAGGTCCCTTGAGGATTGAATTTAACGGGGTCGGGACACTCGGGACTCGGGACTGGGAGGCCCCACGACGACAACTCAAGCTTTATGTACATTTCCAGTTTTAGCTGACCTCTCATTGAATTTTCGTACAATGAGAAGTCAGCTTATACTGGAAATGTCGTCGTGCGTACCAGTGGCGAAGGTTCCATACAACTCGATTTCTACCGGCTTCGCTTTAAAAAATGGCACAGTCAGTATTCTATAGACAAATAATATAGGTAATCATATTAAAGATATCTACTCCGGCTTACCTTTTATAAAAATTGACTCTTCGCTACTGGTGCGTACCACGATGATTGCTTTATGAAGGTACTTATGCAGCTCCTCAAATAAAACATTATAGAAAGACAAATTACCTGTGGCGTCACATGTTCATTAACCAATGTGTCTCGTTCATAATTGTCCAATAATGGAACGAATTTCTGAATAGTCGGAATATTCCATACTTCAGGAGTTACGGTGATTAATCTACGACATAAAGATAACATTTTAAACAAATTTCTTAATCTTTTTCAGGATATTACTCATTCATGGTCATAAATGAATGCCGTTATGAACCACTAGGTAGGTATTGTAGGGCATGTTGGTATACACATGCAGTTGCATCTCTTTGGAGTACTACTTACGGTAGAGGTGCCATGTCCACTGTTGATTGTGACGTAGTCTTTGCTTGATAGTTAATCGTTATGTACCTAGCGGCATTATTAGTGTCCTTTCTTAATAATTCTTCGCTAAGTGTTTCTAGTTCAGCATCAGTAACGCTGTTCGTGTTTGTAGATCCAGGATTGTTGTTTACTATAGAGCTTGGTAGCACTGGTGCCGTCCCTGGCCGAGACATTGGTGTGCTAGGAATGCGCGTTGTAGTCTTAGGTGTCGTAAACGTAGAGTAGGTACTAGGTCTATTGCCTCCGACAGCTGAGCTGAAGGTCATTGGTTTAGGTGTGTGGACCGATGAAGGCGCCAGTGTCGACGGTAAGGTCACCATCGGACTTTGCCCATTTTTGTTGTTGTTACCTTGTAAAATGGAACTGTAACTAAATGTTCCTTGACTGGGGCTTTTGCTATCATAAAAATTTATAAGATCTTTGACCTTGCCTCCAGTTCCAGCAGGCTGGTTGTTTTGTTGAATGGGCTTAACGGTTGGATATTGAGGCGCAACATAGTCTCTTTTTCCGTTGGACGATTGGGGATTGCGTTGCGGCGCAGGGTTGACCGCAGTAGTCTGCGATTGTGATGGGGACGGTGGACCAAGTGATGGAAACTGAGAAGCATAACTAGGTCTGCCACCATTTTGATTATTTTGAGACATTTGCGTCTGACTATTTCCTACATTCGGCTGGTTATTTTGTTGTACAGGCTTTAGAGTTGGAAATTGAGGCGCTACGTAGTTCCTTTTTCCGTTAGATGTTTGTGCATTGCTTTGTCGTCCATTATTTACGTTATTGGACGCAGTCGTCTGTGATTGTGACGTAGATGGGGGGCCAAGCGCTGGAAATTGGGCGGCATAATTAGGATTGCCTCCATTTTGGTTAGCGTATGTTTGCGACTGACTGCCGGTTGTTTGACTCACTACATTATCTCTTTTATTTCCACCAGTGGATACGCCTCCTTCGTGCAATAAGAAGTCTGTATTCGTATTAACCCATTGGCGCTTATTATATTCTAAACCTGGAAGGAAAATAGACCAAATTAGTAAAGAAATGGGTACCTACCTACTTAGATATTTAGAATTTTAGACGACATAGCTACAAGTCAATTACGAGTAGGTAATTATATCCTGAACTCAACACGCGCGCACTATGAGTGGCTAGTTCGACCTGCCTTGATTTGCTATTATTTGTAAACAAAACGTAGGTAGGTACTGTAGCTAGATTAGTCACGATATTTTGCCAATGCTAACCTCGGTGCAGGTTTTGCTGCAAACTTAATGGTCAGTCAAGTCACTCCAAACTAAGCATTTGTGTCTACGCTGGGTACAAATTGCATGCCAAACAAACAGGAAAAATAATAAAGTAAGCATTGCAAGAAAACCGCTTAATTACTATTGACCATGAGTAGGTAACGTTGACTATAGTGTACAAACACTACAATTCAAGAAGTTATATTAAATCTTCTCACCCTCACTCAACTCAACTGCACAGAACACTATATTACTTCTAGCGGAGCTTGGCGGAACTCGGAGCTCAACTGCATGCGATCGAGGTTGTCCGAGACCGAGACAGAGTCCGTTAAAAATGAGCATCAGTTACTTACCTACTTATTTACAAGTAGTTTTATAAGTATTTGTAGTTGTCTACACAAGTAAGAAATGATCACAACAATATTAAATTCGTAATTCGTTTGAATTTCGCGGGATATTTGTATTGCCAAATTCAGGTAGACAAATACGTTTTAAGTTTATCTAAGGACAAATACCTAAGTAATAATCATACTTAGTTCATTCTTAATTCAATATTAATATACGAATATTTAACTCAGACAAATCTCTACACCGATTTGCATTCACCATTTTATAAATATGGTGATCTTGATTCTCATAATTTATTGGTCATTATAAAATTATAAAAATGTGCTAAAAATGAGGTAACTTACCCAAACTATTTTGCAGAATGAATAAAATTCCACCCAAAACTGCTGCACAGTTACTCATATTTTCTTTATTATATTACACAAAGCAAGCACTACATCCGTGTTGCACACATATCCGTCTGCCTTGACTACCTATTTAATTTAGTTCAACTGTTCAACTCTGTTTCTGCTAAGAGTAGGAACGAACCGAGTGACGACACTGACAACGTCTTGAACTCTTGACGTGTCTGTGAGAGACCGCTAGTTTCTACAGTGAGTGTTTCACTAATATCGACCTTACTGATGGAGGTTCAGAGTATATTTTGCCGTGGGTTTGTTTGAGTCATACAAAATAATAACAGCTGATGTCATTCGCACTCTCTCGTCCGAGATTAACATTATTAATTGATGTTCTTTTTTATTTTGATGCCTTACCAACGGTAACTTATTACGAATTTGCCTTCAGAAAGCCTGAGCAGCATCCTAATTGCGTAGGTAACGCTATCAATCACAATCTGAATAATTTCGAAGGATATTGCTAATCCATTGCTTCATATGTTCGAAACATTTGTTTGCTCAACAACGTTAATAACGCAATGAATATTGTTGAACTGTCAAAATGAAAGCCATTCCTACTGTTAGATACGCACGGTTTGTTTGTAAATTGTCAAGTGCCACTGAAGTGCGGTTGGTTGAGTACCAACCGTACTTTTATCTAAGCACTATTAGTTATTCTTTGCTTTTATTGACAATTTGACATTAACAAAACAACGCCTCAAGTCGTAGTAAGAGTAAGAGCGACTTTAGTACCTAGTAGGTACCTACAAGTGTTACCACTAAGCGGTAGACTGTACACGAGGTGTCATTCAAGCTTTAATTTACCTACCTATTTTTTTGCTGACCATTTCGGAAACTGCTAATTAGCATTTAGGTACGTTCAACCGCACTTCATTACCTACACCACACTTGCACTATAAAACCACCCTTAGAGCTAAGAAATAAAGACTATGAGTGAAACTGTTAACTGTCATGGACGTGCAGTTGACTGTAACGTTAAGGTCACGCCAAAATACTCTGATTTAACCAGATCAAAACGTAAGTTTACGCTAAGATTCGTTTCTTTATTAATTACTTCGTAGACCCTAATTGCTTCGTTCGTTTAATATTGTCGCAAGCGAGTAGGTACCCTGTGCGAGTACCTACTACCTCTCTATATATTTTGCTAGTATATGACTAGGTAGAGATAAAATCATAAAACTGTCAGTATCCGGCAAGAATCGTCGCGGCAAGTTGCCATAGCGGAATTTTTTTTACCCGGGAGCGGTCTATCCGGAATGCGAACGTTCATCATAAGGGCGTTCGCTACGTTAAACGCGGCGGGTGCCCGCGTCGCGTGCTCTCTGGCGCGGACGCGTGGGACGGGTTTTTTGACGTGACAACGTCTTAAATTAGGTTGCGACTGGGAGTCACTTATGAAAAAGTGTAACGCTCGGTAACGTTACGATGAGTCACCGAACGAGAGAGAGGCCCGCCGAATGCCTTGCGTCTCTCTCCCACTCAACTATGATCGGATGATCGGTCGTTGTCACGTAAAATCTTCGCCCGTAAAACCGACTTTACAGGCAACCATTTTTTTTTTACACGGATTTGGCGCCCGCTCCGTGCACCCGCCTTGTGCGTACGCTTAAGCACGATCTACACGGTTTAAAACGGTGGTTTCAAACCTAAGTTTAAAACGGTGTAGACAGTGGTTTGAAACCAAATTCGTATGACCTTTAAACGTCCTTGGTAGAAAGACTTGCGTTGCAAACCAGTGGCAGAAGATGTTGGTTTTAAACAGTGTAGCAGTGGCATCTCGCAACAACAAAAACTTCAAGGTTTCCTTGGTTTGTAGACTGGTTTTAAACCGTGTAGACTGTGCTTTAACGTAGCGAACGCCCTAAAAATACGGGAATTGTATTGTATCTGGTCTGTCCGGCCAGATATCCAAATAATATAATACCGAACCGACGAGGTTTGGCGGAATACCAAACACACAAATGATTGAATAAAACATAAGAAAATGAAAAATGAATGAGTGTGATGATTCGAAGGAATTTTGAAACGAAGAGTGCTATTGTTTGTAATACCTCTCGTCTCCGTTTATTTTTTACCGGGGTGGAAAAGATTACGGTACGTACGGACGCCAGCAGGTCAACCTACCCGAAACTGTCAGATTTTCCCAATCAACCTTGAACCTTATGATTTAGCAATAAAGTCGAAAATCTATTAAAGAAATCTGACAGATTGTAGTAACTTGATGTGCTGGCGTCTGTACTATTAAAAGTCCTTAGCTCGGCGACGACCTCTTGAGTATAAACACAGATTTATATGTTCTGTGGCGACGACATGCGACAGGCGAAATAATGGGTAGACACAGCAGCACACATATTCCTAGCGGAGGGTATTCTATCACTGATTTGAGAGCCTGATTCTATGGAATTAGTAAGTACTTCTTGCCTGATTTCAACAATGGTCAAGAGTCTCGTCATTAGTTAGAGGCCACTTTTTAGACTTCCAAGTACTTTTCAAGTCGCCATTAGACAAGGAAACATTTGTATAGATAAAGTTCAGTTTTCTCTTTTAAGACCGACTTTTCGGTGCTTGTAAGTTTTCCAATTTGTAATAATTAAATAGTACACAAATTTATGTGTACCACCCTATCTAACAATAGTAATGCGAAATTGCGAATAAATGTTTCGATTGGATTTGTGTTGCTGCTTAATTAATTGCACGGTTGACTTGACCAATCAAATTAAGTACAGCACTACTATCATTCGTTTTCAATTCAACGTTCAATCTCGCATTCATTCAATTACCGTCAAATTTGAAAGGTGAAAATTATGTGTTTCTGTCTCTGAATCATGTTTTAATTTTTTTTTATTTATTTAAGATGTAAAGTGATGTGGAATAAAATTTTAAGCAAGATGAAAAGTGAACTAAATCGTTTTGAAAATTTTATCCACTTTAGTTTATGGACATTAGCTTGTTTCTATTCTTTATACAAATTAGTTCGTGCTCAGACAGGTAATAAGTTTGTTAAAAAATCGCATTTATTTCGTCGTTTGTATATAAAAATCGATTTGTTTACTTAGAAAAGTTAGTTTACGCGATGATACATGAATTTTGAATGTTATGTAATGTCATTTCTGTTCTCTACTGTTTTAGAAATAATAGAAAACAACCATGAACTTCATTATGAAATAAGGGACTTAAATCCGGGTTGGCGATCTATATCAAGGCTAAAAGATGAGTCTGATGTTGAATGGAGTACATGGAAGTATCATATACAGACCTCATGGTTTTATATGTTGATTCAATTTTGTGTATCAGAGATCATACGAAGAACAAATACCTCTTTATTGAAATATTGGTACACCATATCAAGTGTAATTTATATACTAAAGTATATGGGATTCAGACAATTAATAATAATTTTTTCCCAGCCTGTAATATTCGCGGTTATTGTGTTAACTGGTGGTAAAAAGATAAGCATATGGTTGACAAGCATTTTCCTGTTGTCCGGGTACAATACTCTAAAATATAAATATTTCTTTTGGCGTTTCTTGGATACTGAAAGTTTGGAAGATGAAGAAGTTTTTGTTATGCTATATGCAATAGCCTGGGTTGAATTAAGATGTATAAGTTTTTGTCTTGATTATGTAGACAAAAAAGACAAATACTCGCAGGCTGGGGATAAAGCAAAATTAGCTCAAGTATCAGTATTTGAAGAACTGGTAAATATGTTCAGTTATGTTTTGTACCTGCCATTATTATTTGTTGGACCAGTTATACTTTATGAAGAATTTGAAAATAGTTTCCAAAAGACAAATGGAAACTTGTTAATGAGGCTAAAAAGTTTTTTTCTGGATATGTTGCGGTTTCTAATTTATACCATGTTACTGGAACTTGCATTCCACTATGTATATTTTTTTGCAATGCAAAGTCATATGGAGGTATGAAGTTTTTTTTTGTTTATTTGTGTTTTAAGTACTTAAAATTTATGTTAATCTTAATCTGACTAAATTTCAGGCTATTCATAAGTTGCCATCGCTAGCACTCTGTGGAGGAGGACTATGGATGGGCTTGGAGTTCCACATGAAATATGTAATATCTTATGGAACTACAGCAGCATACTCAAGACTAGACAATATTGATCCCCCACCGACACCAAGGTGCATTCTCAGAATCCATGTTTACTCACAAATGTGGAGATATTTTGATGTGGGCCTATACCGGTTCTTGTTAAAGTGAGTTAACTTTTAAATATGTAAACCTAATTTCACATTTTAAATATTTTTGTTGCTGCTTGCTAGAAAATAATAATGTTTTAAATCTTGATTCCAGGTACATTTACAAACCAGTTTTCTACACATTGTCACATAACATAACAACACCCAAAATTACCTACAAGTTGCTTTCATCCCTCATTACCTTTATGTTTATTTTTATGTGGCATGGAACTATGTGGAATATATTTGTATGGTCAGTTTTAAATTATGCAGGTATTGTAGTTGAGTATATTGGTAAAGCTGTTGCAGAAACTGAAAAATACAAATTGTTCAAAGCTAAAGTACTAAAAACAAATGCAATGGAAGTTCGATTTACTGCATTTTTATGTGCACCTTTATTATGTATGTCAGCGATTTCAAACTTTTATTTATTTGCTGGTAGTGATATTGGTAATCTGTATTTTGGACTACTTAAATGGCCATCACTGTATAATTTTGTGCTAGTGTACATGGCTTTGTATTGTTGTTGTCATGTAGCTATTGCTTTATATGATGTTCCATCAAGAACTGATGTGAAAAAAAATGAAATTAAGACTGTGTTGTAATATTATATCCTATTCTATTCATTTGAATATTGACTGAAACCAGTATTAAAAATAAGTTAGGTCAATGATTTAAAATCATTGAAAAAAAATCATGTTTAACAATAAAAGTACAAAACAAAATGTTGTCTCTGTCTGTTGTATGATGTATGTACCGAGTTAATTTGTTTTGTTCCATGTGCTCTCAGACTCTCGAGGGCCATTTCAATATTAGCACAAGTTTTAGTAGTTCTTTTGGCTGGAAATTGACTAACTGTATGTCATATTTGGCTGCAGTTTTGATGATATTTAATATAAATAAAGTAGAAAATCATAAATTATTGTTTTTTATTTAAATTGCTATCAACTGGTATGTGTTTGATCCTTTCAGTAATAAGTATGAATGTGTATGCATTGCTTCAATCAAATCATTTGGATCACCAGCCACACCAGCAGCTTTATGTATTTGTATCATCTCTTTCCTTGTAAATACATCTTTCCCTAATTGATGCGATCGCCTTGTTAACGCATCCAAGAATTTCTTCAACTGAAAAAGAAAATATTTTGATTTATTGAATGTTTTTATATTGTGTTTTGTAAAGAGGTTGTTTGGCAGGCTTTAACTAGCTTTAATTGAAACATTGTTATGATTAACATAAATAGCTTTAATTGAAACATTGTTATGATTAACATAAAACCTGCCACTAAAAAGGGTAGCATTCTCTTAAAACCTATTACCTACCTTGTTTCTGGAACTAACACCTGACCCGTTTATAGACCTTGACATTTGTATATTTCCAAATTCATCGCTGAATGTGTCTATTAGACTGTGTTTTAGTAAACTTATCACGTCGTTTGCGTCTTGGACAGTAGCTTCTTCTCTTAAATCAATACGGGCTCTAGCCTATAAATTAAATAGAAGTTAGTTGGGGCACAGAATTAGGTACTCAATCAAACTCGTACATATCGTCGACCGTAGGTTCAATTGAGGTAAGGGACATAATACGATTTTTCAGGAGAGGCCGACAAAGTTTTTTTTCGGACTAAATCGCCTATAACTTTTTTTGTTATTATCCTTTTTCGGATCTGATTTCACACATAATCTTGTATTTTAGTGCTCTATCTACCTGTGTAACATTTATTTAAATAAGTTAGCTATTTAAGAAAATAGACGTCCCTTACACCAACGTATTTTGTTAGTAATGTCCCTTACATTAAATTGATCTCTACGTTGGATCCAATCTATAATGAAAAAAAATAGTGTAAAGGTCTTGTTGAAAAAATGTGTGAAGAATAATTCGTTGATTGGGAAGACCCTTACCTTATTTGAAGTGGATTGGCGGCGGTAATTACACCATTTCAAGTTGCTATAGGTATTGCATAGTTTTTCAGATACATTGTTATTATGGGGCTGATTCGAAATTCGAATCCAAAAATCAGTAGGGTAAGGGACATTTTTTTTAAGCTAGAATTTTTTCATACACCATTCGAAAGAGCGCAAAATTCTGAACAAAACTGTATACTCAACTCATTTTGGGTATTTTGTCCCTTACCTTAATTGAACCTACGGTTGACGATATTATATATTATTGTACAATACATGTTTGAAAAAGAAATTTCACCTGTGCCAGTCGTATGCAAGCTTCAAGTTGCCGAGTTGTTATCGGAGTCCCATCGTGAGAACCGCCCTGGTGGTTGTGTCTCAGCTCTAGGTAAAAGTTTTGTAAAGCATTGGCTGCTTCCTTGCTTATTTTTGGGTGAACATATCTTCTAGCGTAAGCTATATATTTCCTTAAGAGTACTAAAGGTAAATGATCGATGACCTCACCAGGTTTCAGACGTAATCTCTGGCTGGAAGAGATATAGAGGACAAGATTATAAGGGGCGGCAAAACGCCGGGGCGTAACTCCGCTGCCGCGAGAAATCACGGCACAGCGGACAGAGCTCCGGCGGGATCTCATGGCGACATGGAGATTGCGACTGTCGCAACCCAGTGCTGGGCACGCCACAATTGCGGCGATAAGTTCTTTCCTTGTCTTATCCTTGAGTAGTAGCTGGAGAGGCGCCACGGCGTCCTAACCTTCCGCCTAACGCAGGTCCTCACCGGACACGGCTGCTTCGAGAGGTTCCTGTTCCGGATATGGCGGGAGGAAATGTCCGGGTGTCACCATAGTGTGGATCGCCCGGAGGACGCGGTGGAGCATACGGTGTAGGTCTGCCAAGCTTGGGCAAAGCCCCGCCGCGTCGTCACGGCGGCGATCTCTCGCGTCCGGCCCTAGTCCAGGCCTTGGTACGGAGCAAGAGTGCATGGGAAGCCGTCACCTCCTGCGAAGCAGTAATGCTCGCGAACGAGGAGGCGGAGCGCGAGACGTGAGAGCGCAAAGATTGCCTCTCCCTCAGAGAGGCAATCTTTGCGCTCTCACGTCCCTAGTCGCCGCAGAAGACGCCCTGGGCGTCGGGAATCGACAGCCGATTCCCGGCCACCGTAGGCGCGGGCTTGCGGACGGCGAGCAATGGGCAGCTCGCCATCCGATACGGACCAGGCCCGGGTCGACGGCGCGTTGTGTTCCACGCGCGCTTCAAAGAGATGTCAGCACTAACTGACGGAAAAACAGTCGCTAATCACTACTTATTTGTAAGCAACGTTTATAATAGGGATAGTATAGTTACATTGAGGATAGCTACCTAGAAACATAAAAAATTAGGTAACGGTGTTTGTAATAAAGTAAGTACACCCGTTACCCAATTTAGTTCCAATCAACGCCGAATCAACGCCGTTGATTAAATGATTTAGGGTTTTATGTTAAAAAGAAATTGATTTGGAAACGCAATTAAAACGCTTCAGAAGTGGCTCAATACCCTGAAAAGTAATTAAAGATTCTGTTAAAAATTACCTAAGTGAAATTTCGTTTGCACATTGGCTTGTATTTATACTAGCGTTTAGGTTACTGGTTTTCGTTGGATGTTTTCCTCTTTGGCCGGTATGTAGAGCTAGCACGTGCTCTGATAACATCGCGTCCATTTTCTGAAACAATAATTATGTAGGTACCTATTTATAACGTTGAATACTATAGAAAATTTTAAACATAAATAGGTAGGTACGTATTTTAGGTAATGATGATTATTAGTTTAGGATTGATAGGCTCAGGGCATCGCATAACTGACACGAAGTCTATTGTATGCAGGGGAATGGTGGTAGTTTATTAAAACCTTTTTAAATCGCAAGACGATGACGACCTAGTATCTTAAAGGTACTTATAAAAAAAAAATTACCTCATCGGGTTGGTCCAAAAGAATAAAAACTAAATCAAATCTGGAGAGTAGCGCCGAATTTAGTTTTAGGTTTTCTGCGACAGTTTTGGACCTAAAAAGTAAAAAGATAAATATTTTGTAAAAAAAAATCTTTAAGTAGGTATAGGTTACCTACCTACTTTGCACTGCGAGTGTAAACAATTCAGATTATTCAAAGTTCTTTAATCTGTGCGTCTTATGCCTGTTATGACTTCGGTACGGAGCCGAAACGTGGACACGTTTAAGGCTGGTCCATAAATTCAAGGTCGCTCAGCGAGCTATGGGACGGCCGAACGGGCTATGTTTGGAGTCTCTCTGAGGGATCGAATCCAGAACGAGGTGATCTGGCAGAGAACCAAAGTTCTTCTCAACACGAAAACCCGGGACAAATGTCAAGGCAAGGAATAAGTCTGCACGGAGGGCCAAAAAGTCGGACAGGTCCGGACGGATGGTAACCATATAATGTGACCTGTTGTAGCTGCCGCCGGCGGGGTTGGCGGCGGCCAGCACGGTGGCGCGCGCGGCCAGGCTGCACACGACGCCTCCCTTGGCCACGCTCACGCGCCGCTGCTCCATGGCCTCCAGCAGGCTGCTGTGGTGAGCCGTCATCTGCAATGTAGTGCCATCACTATGCATGATACTCGTTTGTTATACAAATATTTATTTCCAGGTAATTTCCAAATGAACATACACAGTGTACATGGGTGAATAGCATTATTACTTGTACGTAAAATAATTATTTTACGTACAAGTAATAATGCTATTCACCCATGTGAAAAAAGTAATTTGTGTCTCTATTAATTAATAGAGACACAAATTACATTTAATTACTTTTTAGGATAGGAGTAAATAACTATTATTTTTAAAGTAAACCGTATTATAGTTAACACTTAACAGTAAAAAAAAAAACAGTGGCACTCCGGGAGTACCGACAGAAGTGAAAAAAAAACACAAACAGAATACTTTGCCATCACTCACTGACATAACGGATATACCTACATTAAAACCGAGTACATCCCGAGGACAGCCGAACACTTTCGAAGCGTGTATTTTTTTAATCGTCTTATAAACAAAACACGCGCGGTGTCGCTTACGGTAACAGTCTGTGGCGCGAGTTCAATGGTGTTTTCCCCATCTCAAAAAATGCCCAACGCGCCTAAAGAAGTTTTCACTTTAAAAGTATTACCCCCATGATTAGCTTCTGGAGGGAGGTGGGCTGGTTGGAATAACCACCGACGGCCGTCATGGCCCACGCACAATGGTCCACTGAAGGACTAAGTGCGGAAACCAAACCCATAGAACATAGAGCCCCAAACTAGTCAGTTTGTATCTTGGCGCCCAGGATGTGATTTTCTACATAGAAAACTTATCAAAAACTTTTCATTGTTGTCTTATCATATAAATTGTGTCAAAAGTCAAAAACCTTGAAATTTTGCTTAGCGTGATAGTAATCCTCCATAGAAAACGGCTAGATTGCCTGAAATGCTCAGTACTATTGTCCATCGTATAACATCACGTAAGGTCTATTCAAATGTATGTTTCCAATTGTTGTTAATTCAAGTTCAACAAATGTCAACTATATTTTAGTGGTAATTAAGTTGATTTCAGAGTGACTAGCACTATTTAAAAAAATAATAAAAACGTTTGAAGTAGTAGCGTAAACTGAACTTTATTGTGGGCATTAAAGTTATTTTTCCAAATACTTATATTTGTTTACATGTTGGCAAATAAATCGCGAACGGTGTTTAGATAATAAAGAAGCAGAAAAAACTTCAAACAATAACAAATCCATGACCTGGGTTAGGGCATAGATATTTTTATCCGGTAATACGTTCCCATAGGATAAATTTACGACCTCCACGTGGGCGAAGCGGCGGGAAAATGCTAGTGTTATACAAAAATTACCTTATCAAGCTCATCTATACAACACACGCCTTTGTCGGCTAGGACTAGCGCGCCTGCCTCAAGGGCGAAGTCTCCTCCTGCTTCTCGCCCTAACGCTACTGTGAGACCACCCGCGGAGGCAGAAGCGCCGCAAACGTACACACCTGAAATATATTTTTCGGGTTTTTTTTTGTCTCCTTTACTCTTTCACACGCAGTCTATATCTCTCTATTTATTGTCCTGTCGTAGGTACGCTGGAAGAGATTTCTTATGAAATAAGTCACACCTTTGTACCTATTTTTCTGTTCTGTTTTTTTTTGTCTGTTTATATGTGTACATAAATGGTAAAGTCAATAAGTAAAGGGTGCCAGCCCCCAAACGTCTAAGCCTAAGACCGTGTCTGTCATAAGGCTGTGAATTCTGTCATGGGAATCCGACTATAATATCTTTAGGGCGTTTGTTTTTTTAAATCATTTTACCTCTTGGAGCAGCATGAGCAGCAGCTTGCAGTAGCTGTGACTTTCCGAGCCCGGGGTCGCCCACAACCAATACGTGAGGGTTTGACCTGGGTCCATTGTCAAGTTCAGTACCACCTATAAGGCCAAGTATAAGCCCTGCTTTCACTGCTTCATGGCCAAATATTGTAGGACAAAGAGAGTGGACAAGTAATCTGAACACATCTTCTGAAGCATGTATTTCCTGAAACAGAGATGGTGGACTTAAATATTTTTTTAACCATAGCTATAGTCGACCTTGTCCTTGCTTGTTTTGTTGTCGAATCTTGCTATAAGTACGTTTGACCACATACATACAATACAAACATTCACGCCGCAAAAACTACAGAATACCACCTGCTACGATTCTTACATAGTCCTATACCTCGTTTACGTTCATACATCTGGTCATACACACACACCGGTTGCAAATATTTGTATGATCTACTAGTAGTTGTTCCGGGTCTGGCTGTTTGTGTATGTGAGTTTAAATGTTTGTAAACGCACCCACAATACAGAAGAAATTCCTAGTGGGGCAACGTTAAAAAAAAAAAAATAGACCGTGCCGTTTTGTAAGTGACATTCGACCTCAGAGTGGCAAAGCCGTTACGAGGTCAACTATTCATAAAACGTCGACTTATTACATTAATTGGTCATTGCTAACATAGAGCTGGGCTAACGTGTTCTTATTACCTGGATGGCATAATAGTCTTTCAAGGTGAAAGATAAAGTTGGATTGCTCAGATTTCTGTGACTGTGAATTGATACAGCTTCAATATAAAGTTGTAAAAGCCTTGCTGCTCGTTTTCCGTCTTCGCCTCCTTTGCTTTCACCGCGTACCTAAAACAAAATATAAATCATTAGAATCAATTAAAATGGAATGAGTAGGTAAAGGTTGGGCTGAAAATTCTAAAAACATATGGAAGTTAGTAAAACATATCTTTGCTCAATCCACAATAAGCCTACCCACCACATTGACTGCTTATTACAGCTTTATAACTTAAAGTTTAGAATGAATAATGCAATCACCTGTACAATTCCCGTGACAGACAGCACATCTCCAGGACAAGCAGTGCCAACGAGATCGCCTTGTAGTTCTATCTCTACACTTCTTGGTATAGTTCCAGATAGGCTCTGGAAAATTTTAACACAATTCACTCTATACACGGGTCACTCTATATACATAGATTAATAAACTCACGCCATCGGGGTTGGCATAAACTACAGAGAACACCCATGCTTATGATGTTACATACTAATTATAATTTATGAGCAAAAACTGTTTTTTTCTCTCTAAGTATCCCATACTGTTCTACTATTGGGCAAAGACCGCCCCCAAATCTTTTTGCATAATACTTTTAAACAGTTAAACATTAACCGGTTGAATGCCCCTAATTACAGAAACAATTAAAAACCCTGAAAATGGCTTTTTCGAAGGGTTAATATTTTTATTACTCACTTGTGACTGTATTTCCTGTATTTTAGCAACTTGCCAGTCTGTTGTGTTTGTGAATGGTGAAGACTGCAAGGGTTCAAACTTAGACCCGCCATTACAACTTTGACAGGATGTAGGTGCTGAAAACATTTAAGATATATTATTTTTTTAAAATATATTATTAAAAAATTATAAGGCATGCAAATTAGTACAGTTTTGCTTAAATATGTAAATTATATTCCGTAGACTTACGTGCCTGAACTAGGTAATCCTTTGTTTCAGGCGAGAAGAGCTAAAATATTCTTTTAAAATTAATAAATAATCAAAAGTATCAAATTAGTAAATATACAAAAGGCAAATATAATATTAATATTAATCATTTATTGAAACAACCAGCTGCCGCCCGTAAGCAGTAACCCGTCGCGAATAGGCTGCAAGGGTCATGCACATTTCAGAGAATAGTCTTTTATCAAAAACTTGTAAATCATGCAAGCAGAGCTTGTTAAAAGATAAAATGGAATTGTTCGAAGTTTACTAGATTTCCAAAATTATCCAACCAAGCTAAAATATGTTTCATTTTTCTTATATTGAAAATAAATTAAATTAACTTGATGGATTCCTGTAATAGTTTCACATACCTGTAAATACACCCTGAGGTTGTATGACAGCTTGAAGATTGTGGCAGCTAGAACATTCAAATGCCATAGATGTGCAAATGAGCCCCACGCTTCCTACTCTTATAACAGTGCCCTTTATTGTCACTAATTTACCTGCCATAAATATAAATACACTAAAACATGGTGGACATTCACATATATTTTACTTACTTCATATTATCAATTGCTCTAAAATATTTATTACAATAATATGCAGGGTGGCCGAGACATCAAAGCGCCGTTACCACAAATTAAGCACATGATTCTGTACCGTAAATGAAAAATTTGCTATTCCATACATTTTGACCTCATAGGTATTGCATTTTTCTATATATCTAATAGTTTTTTTTGCTGATAAAAAAAATCTACGCTATGGGGTCTAATCATGTGCTGAATCCATGGTAATAATTTGTAATTAATAGGTGAGGATACAATACAGTTGCATAAAAGTTACATAGATTACATAACATACATAATCAGCCTATAATGTTCCCACTGCTGGGACACAGGCCTCCTCTCGATGAGAGGGAGTGGGCCGTAATCCACCACGCGGGCCCAGTGCGAATTGGCAGATGTCACATGTCTTCGAATTCCGGATTCTAGGACATGCCGGTTTCCTCACGATGTTTTCCTTCACCGTTTTGAGAGCAGTGGTGATGAAATAATTTACACAAAGTAAAGCGCCTGTCTGGGTTCGAACCTACGACCTACAACTCGTAAGTCGCGGCCGTTACCATTTGGCCACCACTGCTCTGTGGGTATAGATTGATTGTCTTAAAATAGGTACTTAACTTTTTATACTCACCAAAGTAGTTAACTTTTAAATTAGCCAACGGAATTACTGGCTGATGGTTAAGTATTCTTACTTTTATCTTGGATTCAAACTTCAGAGACTGCAATAAAAAATATGTGTGAACCTACTAGCTGTTGTCTAGGTGCTGTATCAAAAGATCTAGGTCATGGTTAGTATGTCTAAAGTTGCTTTTATATCATGTATGGTCACCAAAGGAGATACGTAACCAGGGTTGTTGGATATAGTTGAAATTTAGTAAGAAACGGAAGGATGTTTAAAAAAAAAAAAAACCCAATGTTACCGAAACAATTTTTTCTAGGAAAGCCAGGAAAAGGTGGCTATTTAAAAGGCCCGTCGTAATATAGGTGTCATATGTGTGCGTTTTTGGGTCTTTTAAAAAAAATTAATAGGAAACAAACAGTTAATTTATGAAATTAAATTACATTGGAAAACATCCAGCCGTTTCTTACTAAACATCAACTATATCCAACGACCCTGGTTACTTATCTCTTGTGCTTCATAATTAGCATTGATACTTCAGTAATGTGGCACAAGCAATACATAAAATACACCAAAAGTTACCTCATGCAAACTATACTCTAAAAGCCTTAAAGTTTTATCTGGATATTCAAACAATTCTGTATTAAAATTAGACCAGCTACTGATAAACTCAGTATCATTTACTAAATTGGTTACATCCAAAGGCACACTGCGTGTTTGATCAATTTTTTCCAAATCAAACAAGTTCTTGTTTTTCTCAATGAACTTCTTGAAACAGTTAATATGACTTGATAACTCTGAGTTCTCTTGTTGTTCTGAAATGGAATGAAATAAAAAATTATATGTGGTCGGATTACTCTACATTGTACTAATTGTAAGTACACCAATCACAAACTTCATGAAATTTATTAAAAATACTTTTTTTACCTTCAGTAGGAAAGTATAGCTTCCAAATATTTTTGTTATCATTAATGGGAAGTACAGTGGGTAGCTGGTTAGCTGGTGCTCTTGAAGATCCTGCAGTACTCGACACTCGGTGAGTCCTCGTTGAATTATTTAAACTTTGACTGTCTGAACTATTATTTTGATTGTTTCGAGCACGATTCCAATTGTTATGATAACGACCTCTCCAGTTACGACGCATTATGTGTTATTTCGTAAGTTTTAAATAAGTTTTATGAACTTCAAAATAATCCACGATTCCCGCGAGATAATGTAAATAAATTATCAAAGTACTCTGTGTAAATAAATAAGAGTGTCAAACTCAAACTGTCAAGTCAAAGTGTCAACATCACGTCAAATCAGTGTCAAATTGTTTTGTTTTATAGTGAAGTGAACGTGAAGTCATTTGAATCAATTACATTTCTGAGTTGCTAGTTTTCGTGATTGATTGCGAGATTGATCTTCTTTTTCATTCCCAGTAATTTTTTTTCTCTTTTTTACTGTACTTCCGTGTCGGCAGCAAGTACTTGCAAACCCACACAAGCCTGGACCAAGCTACGTCCTATATTATTATGACGCCACACGTTTGCATTTTGGTTGGTCGAGGTTTGGTAAGCGTGTGGAGCCGACATTATGTTATTTTCGTCACTGCTTATAGATGTATGAGAATATCACTGAGGAATATCATGCCTTCAAATGAAGTAAGAAAATATTAATGTCAATGATGGTTAGAAATGGCGGGACATTTAATTTAATTTTGCGATTGTTGTCAGGTATTTATATAATAACCTACTGTTTTTATAGTCGCGGAGGTCAAACCACAGGAAGTATCTTCACGAAAACCACCGGCTAATCAAAATGAAAATATTATTAAGAAACAATCAATCTAGTAACAAAACTAGCTGAGTAGGTAGTTCTTACGTTCTTTCGTTCGTATGTTCTAGTATATAAACTAAAAATAAAAAGAAGAATAATTAATTATTTAATACAATTACATGAGTTATGTACTACGCAGTATGTAGTAATTATTAATATTAGGTAAGTACCTAGTAGGTTTCTATCTTATTCTCCTTTATTTCATTGAAATACTTATAAGTATTATATATTACTATATATACTTATAAATTACATTTTTCAATTAAGTACAATTTAATCTACTTTTTATAACAAAACCACATAAAAAAAAAACCGGGCAAGGGCGAGTCGGACTCGCGCACTCAGGGTTCCGTACCATCATAATAATATGTTTTTAAATTTTTATCGGCGAGGCCTATTATTCATCAGAGAATTTTAACACTTTGTACTGCGGTGTAGAATATTGAAGTTTTATGTCAGCGCCATCTCTTGACCGACAGTGGAACTAATGTAACTTTTGTTGATGATTTCTGAAAAAGGGTGCTGTTTAGAGACTTCGTTTTATTTTTCATGTAATCTTTACATAAACTTCTATCACATAGAATAATTTCAGATTTTTCTCTTTAGAAACTTTGGAGATTTTCATCAAAAGTCGAAAACTATGCGGCCAAAAAAAAAATGTTTGAGAATGTGCAAACTGTGCTCTTTCATATGATACCCCACATGCCCTAGTAGCCCCACTTCGAAAAACTTTCAGTCCCTGTTGCAAAAAATATACATATATTTTTATTTTTTTCTCATTTGCAAAATAGTTAGGCAAACGTCATCTAAAACTATTCCAAATTTCAAGTTGTTAGCATTAGTAGTTCTTGAGATATCCAGCTGTGACAGGGTTCCGTTTTTACCATTTTGGTACGGAACCCTAAAAAGCACAAAAAATAGAAGCCCAACTGTGTTGGGAACACGGGGTCCAAGCTACCGGCGGGCTCCAAAGAGTGGAACCTCCTAACAATGCGAGCCGTGTCCAAAAGTACCGTTTTCTGAATCAAGCCCTTGATCCAGCTGCCCAACGAGAGAATCCTCCGGTATTGACGATTAAGCCATTGCTGTCACGACTATCTGCGCAATGATAGCCGAGTTCACATCCCATATATCGACAACCTCGCGAACCAAGTCAAGATTCTTGATTTGTTTATCTTTCTCGGTTTTCACGAGGTTCCCATCACGCAGAATTATTGCGCTCCGCTCTACTCGATCCACCATCACTATATCAGGTTTATTTGGCAACTATAGTCCCATCAGTGATGATGGATCGATCCCAGTACCTAGGTATAATGTCATACCTATTCACATTTTTCGAGAACTAGGTCGGGCACGTAGGTACCTACGGCACTTTCGATTCAACAAGGCTGTGTGTCAGAACAAGTGGCTGATGGATAATCCTGTCAAGGTTGTCTTTATGCAAGTACAGTTCGCGTCAAATAACTTTGCCGCTCTGAAGCTAGTTTTATTCATAGGATTAACTAATGCGCAGTGATTTGTTGCATAGGTCGGTACTTCAGAGCGGCAAAGTTATTTGACGGGAACATTTCCTACTGTTCGTTAGCTAGACAAGAACACCCGGATATAATGTGTCTGATTGATTCCCCTAGACGGTTATTATTTCCTTTTATGGAGTATCACAGTTGGTGATAGGTACCTAGGTATATTCACATTACAAACTCTTCTATTAGCTAATAAGTAGGTAATTGGAATATAACTTGTGAAACTTTGTTCGGAATATAAATATTATTTTCCGACCATACCTACTAATGGTCGGACAATAATATTTAAACTAATGTAGTAGGTACCATAGCAGGTCAGTATGAATTCCGACATTTAGGTAGGTAGGTACACGGACGAAATCGCAATTTGCGGACACAAAAGGAAAAAAAGTATCAATACGGCAGGTCTATACCACATGAGCCTATACTAATACCTACCTAACTACTCGTACTATGCGTTCCGACTAAAGTACATTTTTTTAAACTTCGAATAATAAATCAATAAGGTTTGTTCAAAACAATTGTAAGTGAATTTATTAATGCTTCTGCTTGTGTAAAACCACTAATTTACACGTGTATGAAGTGTCGAATTAAAATTACTGCATTATAAACCAATTCTCTAATGTCGGATAAAGAGGATGAAGATTTGCCAAAGGCAAATGCAGATGCCTCTCAGATCGCAATTGAAGCCGTAAAAGATACTACAGTTCAAAGATTCAAGGAAATACATGAGGCTATTGCAAGAGAATCAAGACAGCGGTCCGTTCAAACGAGTATAATGGACTATGAAGAACTCGTTGAGGTTGACAGATCAGCTCTGGAAACTATATTGGATGTCAGCTCTCGTTTGATGGGAATTCAAAGGAGAAGCAGAGTGTCTATGAGCACTTTGGCGCAAGCTCACGAGTCTTATAAAGACAAGCAAGTAAATAAACGGAATTATTAGATTTACCTACTTATATTGTTTTATTACGTCGTACTTTAGAGATACGAAAACCTAAATTTAATCGTTTTTGTTCGTAGGCTAAAGCCAAGGAAGCCCGTAGTAATCGAGTTGGTGGTGTAAGGCAACACCACATATTTTTACTTGATAATGCAGCTACTATATTGAATAAAACACCTGAATATGTATTGGTAAGGAATAAGTGCAGTAATCCGAAGCTGTCTAATATAAATTTCTAAATAACTCAATGATGATGATATTCTAAATCTTATTGCAGGAAGGTGTTTACGACGCAGATATTCATATAGAACTATTAGACAGCGCAGTCGCTGAAGGTGGGAGTTATAGTATTATTTTGTGTGATGCAATGCTTCCTCATGTCGATATGGGTATGCGTCTTAATTTCCTGTAGGTATCATGATTAACATTAGATTTTTTTAACCGACTTCAAAAAGGAGGAGGTTCTCAATTCGGATGTTAAAATATATATATTATCCGTCCGTTAACTCCGTCATATAGACGGATTTGCAAAATATTTTTTTTGTTCGAAAGAGGTTATGCCGAAGTGGCCCCATTTAAACTGAGTTTCGAAGACAGACAACGGAACTCTTCAATAAATGCCAGCAAATCAACCGCGATTGCTATTAACGCATATATATACATTTTTTTACGCAATCACACCACATAACATCACGCCTGTAGTCCTGTACCCTCTAAAGGGGTAGGTACGCAGGTGTTTTTAATAGCTTTCTGTCATTGATATTCACATAGCAAGTAGTGTTACTTAAATGAATTTGTGTGGGGTGGGGTAGGTAGGTACACGTACAACTAAAAAGTGAAAAATAAAAACTATTTTACAAAAAAAAGTGAATAATAACTTTAATCTCGGAAGTCGGTGTCAAAAAACGAAAATGCGGAACGAACGATACCGACTTTCTGACTGTTTTTGTTGGAAGTCGTTTGTTTTTTTTGTAAAAAAGTTTTGAAATTTAAATTCTGAATGAAGTTGCCACAGCAATAACGACTGTTCGTTAGTTACCCTTACCTTAGGGTAAATTGAGAGCAGTGCGGTGGTGGCCACGTGGTAACCGCCGCGACTACCAGCAGGCGCTTTACTTTACATAAATTATTTCATCACCATTGCTCTCAAAACGGTGAAGGAAAACATCGTGAGGAAAAAGGCATGTCCTAGAACCAAAAATTCAAAGACATGTGACATCTACCAACCTGCACTGGGCCCGCGTGGTGGATTACGGCCCACTGCCTCTCACCGAGGGGAGGCCTGTGTCCCAGCAATGGGGACATTATAGGCTGATTATGTGCAGGAGAAACTTAATCTTTCATTAGACTGCGTGAATACATGGATCGCATATATGGATAAAGCATGTTTTTTTCACGCGTTTCTATTGTTTGTCACTATTATCACTGTTTTCATATTTTTATAGAGTCGGGTCGGTTTGTTCCGAATCAGAAAGGTAGAATGGAAAGGACTTATTTATCTGATTTATCTACGATTGGCACTGAGGGCAAGTGCGTTGCCATGTACAGATTGAAAAGCAATGCTATTGACATTCGGAACGTGGCTGATGTAAGTAACGGACTACAAGTTACAACAAATAAATACTAAAGTAAATACATACATATCTAAGTAAACGCAATGAAGTAATTAATGTCCATTTTAGGAATACTTTTTTGTAAAATTTGATGTTAATCAAGAGACTGAAAACGTTGTGTCAGCTATTTACAAGACCATGCATCGTGTATACGTGCCGGCTCTTCAGGCTGGCAAAGGTTGGGGACATATTAACCCTCCTAATCCTAAAAGCAATGACATTATTAAGTCCTATATTTCGAAAATAATGCTGTTTGTTGACTATCTTGCAAGTAAGTATTTTTTATACATTATCAGATTTATCATTGTAATATGTAGATACATATAAGACTATTCTTTGCCCGTTATTATAACTTTTTTATGTATGTGCAAATCATTGTATGAATGGTTTCTGAAATCAATCAGTGGGAATAAAATGGATATGATTTATTATGTGTCAGAATGGATGGAGTTTAGCAACGCAAAGAGACAAATGCTCTTAAGCCGTACCTACACGGCATGGATTTTTACAGTACCCGCGCCGTTGATAAATCGAGTGACATGTATATGACACGGTTCTATTGTATACGGTGAAGGCGCCGCGTGCTGTAGTGCCGTTGTGTCGTCAACAAACTTCCATAGTGAACCATACAACACTGACGACCGTGTCTACACACGGTGAATAAACTGTTTTTCACGGAGAGAAAAACGTGTTATAATATGTACCTAGTTTTTTTAGTGATATCTTAATATTTTTATTTAGAAACCAAAATAGATTTGGATTGCTGTACAAGATTCAAAATCAACATGTTACTGTATGAGAATGAGTTGTCAGATCAAGAGAAAATGAAACTAGCCATTACTAAGACTCATGTTTTGGAGGAAATATGCTCTTTTGTGAAGCAATGGATGCGGCAGATAACAATGGTAACTTTATTGTTATGCTTATGTTTTAATTTATTTGGTTAGTTTGTGTTAGTGCTCTCAGCCGTGAAGGTCTTGTGCAAATAGGGTTTGGCGGATCACTATCATTATCGTACATAGTACCAACAATTTCTCTTTATTAGAAATTCCTCACATAAAACAAAAACAAAGTAACCAAATTAATAGAGCGGCGTAGACGACGCAATCATAGTAGGTATTGTGCTGGCTACGCCGTAGGCCCTCGCGTAGCGGACCACGGCTACGACACTATTGGGCGACTACGCCGCGCGGTTTGTGTAACTACGCGAGATGTTTTATGATATTTTTTTTTAAATTTAAAACATTCGATATTACTCGTATTAAATATTCTCAATATTATTTTATACAAATTGGCATACGAATGTTAACGTTATTTAAGAAAGAGTTTACGTTCACAGCTCCTTTAATATTTACCTACTACTACTACAATGAACTGTGGTAGGGGAAATTTACGTAATGACCAATCGTGGCATTGATGTGACATATATCTTACTAGCAGATAGAGTTTGTTGGAGTCAGTTGGGCGCTACTCCACATCCTTTTCAAATTAATCTCAACACCATTTACGATTTCTAGGAGTTGGAGAGGCAAAAGGGTCTTTCGTGGGAGATAAATAGAACACTCTTTATTGAAGATACTTTTGAATAACATTCATATTATTTATTTAATCATTTATAGGTTTTAGTGCAGAGTCGGCAACTGCGTCGTGAACCTTCTAACATTGGACCACTCGCCGAGCTGGATCACTGGCGCCGTCAGCTCACTACCTTCACGTCGATAATAGAGCATCTCAAGAGTGAACCTACCATGATGTACATACATACTCTGATAGTTGCGAAATCTAAGCTTTTGAAGGTAAATTTTCGGTTATACCTATAACCATAATCAGCCTATAATGTTCCCACTGCTGGGACACAGGCCTCCTCTCGGTGAGAGGGAGTGGGCCGTAATCCACCACGCGGGCCCAGTGCGGATTGGCAGATGTCACATGTCTTCGAATTTTTGGTTCTAGGACATGCCGGTTTCCTCACGATGTTTTCCTTCACCGTTTTGAGAGCAGTGGTGATGAAATAATTTACACAAAGTAAAGCGCCTGTCTGGGTTCGAACCTACGACCTACAACTCGTAAGTCGCGGCCGTTACCACTTTGCCACCACTGCTCTGCATTATTTTATTTTATTTGGTTCACCAACAATTGTATACACTATTTTAAGCAATTTAAACAAAAGCAACAAATCGGAGTAAAGTGTAACAATCACTTATAGGTAAACTCTGCATGCACACAAATAGTTGTCGTAATTAACAAAAAAATAGAAATAAAAGACAATGTGAATGTGTAGGTATGTGTGTGTGTTGTGTGTGTGTTGTGTGTATGTATGTATGTATGTGTAAATTGCACTGATTATAACTAATTAAATTTAGTTAAGTAAACTAAGTTAGAACAAACAAATATAAAAGAACAACTAAAAAAAAAATCAAAACAGACTAAGCCAGACAAAACTAGGTACTACAAAAAGTAAATTATACGTAGCCTAAATTCACTCACCCAGCGAGATAATGCCTATACAATCGCTTAATTTTATTCAGGTGCTCTTGCAACTAAAGTTCTTCAGAACTTGATTTAAAAGGTAGGTTTCAGATTCTATGGGATACCTAGGTAAGTACTATTGGACGACTTCTTGCAGTGTGTAGTTACCGTTACGAACACTCGACTGTCAGAAAAAAAAATATGAATAACGAGGTCGTTTGTTGTGAAGTTTCACTAAACTCGTAAGAAAATACGGTGTTAGTAGGTACGTCTTAGATACAATCGGCAAAAGAATCGAAATGTTCTATCTTTAAGATTATAAACAACTTAGAACTTATTTTCAGAAATGGAAACAATTAGACAATAACGTAACAGATTATTACAACGAAGCTTTTGACAACGTGAGGTACTTGTACGCTTTGGAGAAATATTGTGAGCCGCTGTACAGGTATAATTTACAAAACATATAATATATCCTTTTTTTTCATTTATGGTCGACTGCTTGAGTGTCTTGTTTTTTAGTTTAGCAATGGAATAATTTTCATAAACCCTCCATGGTGAAACCGTGAATGGTAGGGTAGACTGAGAGTGAAATTGTAGGCCATTAAGCACCAATATTAATAATGGTGCTCCATAATCATCATCATTCATATCAACCGAAACACGTCCACTGCTAGACATAGGCCTTCCCCAAGCACCGCCACTTCGTCTGTCATCAGTCCACCTTGCGGGAGGCCTTCCAACGCTACGTCTTCCGGTACGTGATCGCAACTCCAGAACTTTCAGCCCCATCGGCCATCTGTTCTGCGAGGAATGTGCCCTGCCCAATTCCACTTAAGTTGGGCAATATCAATATAATGGTATTAATATTCTGTCCCACGTCAACAGATGCGATCCTTACACAATGCAGCAGTTCATTCCGGGTTTATTGTATAGCATTCGTATGATATTTGCGACATCACGGTACTATAATACTACAAAACAAATATCTACCCTGCTGGTCAAAGTCACCAATCAGATTCTTAACATGTGCCTGGATTTCCTGACCAATGGTGGCAAAAAGAACATTTGGAACCAAGATAAGCTGAAGTTTATTTATAAAGCTAAAGTAAGTGTTTAATTTACATTAAAGTTATTAGGTACCTATGATTAAAATGTGTAAGCCTAAGTGAATAGTTATCGTAAGAATCCGTAAAGCAAAATGGAACTAGACCCATCATCACTAAATCAAAAATTGCAAGGGATTCCGAATAAAATGAATTAGAAATATAAATATAGGGGTGTAGTGATCTAGGACTATGCGGAAATCAAATAGTAGTTTCGAACTTTGCCCGTTACTTCATCCACAAATAATTTTGTAACTTTCACAGGTAGCTCTATTATATGTAGGTACGTTTGAATAATCTGATTCTTATGTTCCAGTTCTGTTTAAGTCTGTATAAATTTTATCGTAAATGCTATTCTGAGACTCAGGAAGAAATGAAAGAGGCAGCTACTGAAAGGCCTTTTGATTGCTCTGAAATGTATATATTTGGCAAATTTGAAACTTTTCGTAAACGGCTGATAAAGGTAAATAATTTAAAATGTTATTTTATTGCTTATGGAGGTATTGAACGATGAACAGCTCCAAGAACGATACAAGCCAAGCCGTACCAAGTCGTGGGGCATTTTAGGTCCTCGACTGTTTTGGTGAAAAAATATTTTCAACAAAGTTGCGGAACCTACAGCGGTACAAAGTGGAAACCATTGCACTTAAAATCAGAATACTGAGTGTTATAAAACAATAACATAGTTTTTCTTTAATTTTATAGATCATTGATCTTTTTCAAATATACATCACCTACTATGTCCTGAATAAAACCACTTTGGAGGGCATCGAAGAATATGCTTCAACCTTTAATAAGTTGTTTAAAACTATATCCTCGAAGACATATGATGCATTGGATCACAGGTCGGATTATGATATTCATGTTATATTTCAACGGCACTTTGTTTTAAGTTTTGTTTAAGAATAACGAATTATTTGTTCGTAGAGCAGGCGGCCCGATTTCGATAAAGATTACAAAATATATAAAGACGCGGTGGCTAACCAGGAGCTGTTACTAGAAAACTTCATGATTAGTGTAATCATTTATGATTATTGTAGCTTGTAGCACTATAGATAGCTTTGAATATTAGGGATGCTATACACACGAAAAACATACATTCGTTTTTGCTGCCGACTCGTGCAGGTCAGGACATTGTAAAAGTACTATAAAGATAGATAGATAGACTATTTGTAAACAAAGTTTCTAAAACAACAGTTGTCAGATTGATTGTAAGTAAAAATCTTGTATCTGCTACCGGCTACGAGTACGTTTTAAACTAAAGTATTACAATTATATTTACAGAGCGTCAAAAAGTGCCCGACCACAGAAATAGCGTTACACCTACTAACGAGATTTGCGAAACTGGAGTTAGACTGTTTGTATTTAAATGAACAATATTATGATTTAATTCCTCTCTACACATCTGAGATAGAATCAATACGAGACAGGTAATGCACAGGTGTTATTTACAGAAGTTCGCGATAGATATATAGAAAAGCACAATATATAAAATTAGATATTTAATAAGTTTTGCACTATAAGTTTTTAACTATAAAACACCAATATTAAAACTAAGCGTTGCCGTTAGATAATGAATATTTTTAACAGGACTGTTTGAAGAGTAGACAGTTGAAAGAGTATTTATTACAATTAGTTTTTTTTTTAATATTTGTTTATTTAGTATATATTTTTAAATATTTAGATATAACGAAGAGAGAGATCAGCCAGAATTAGCAAGGAATATGCCGCCAGTAGCAGGACGTCTCATGTGGATAAGGTTCTATCATAGGAATATTAAAGTACCCATGCAGATTTTCAAGCAGCATCATGAAGTCATTACGCACATGGTATTGTACTCACTGCGATAACATTTTATTAATGGCTGATTTTTCAATCATCATAATTTAATAATCATCTGATAATTTAACTCGAGGAATAATTTTGAAATTTTGACAGCTATTTCATACAAAAACTGTCAAACGTCAATTTTATTCCTCGAATAAAATTATCTTCTATCGCCAGATAACTTTTGTATGAAAAATTTTTGAAGAATTTTTTTGTACGAAATAACTGTCAAAATTTGAAAATAGTTCCTCGAATAAAGATTGAAAAATCAGCCCTAAGTGAATTAACATCCATTTTCTTTTAAGAATTTGCATAACTTATTTCTGGCTTCTTTCACCATAGTGTTAGTAGTATTGGAGGACCTTTTGTACCCACTAATGATATATCGATGTGACTCTCAGTTTTAGAATAGTTTTCAGTAACTAAAAAATATTTTACAGAATACGCAGCGATGCATAAAGTTGCACAACGTTATGACTATAGTATTCACAGAATATGAATTGATCTATCATTATGCTTGGAGAGAGAATGTGGGACAGGTAAAATTTATTTTTATGTAGGTACACAAAACAAACGACAAACCTACCTTTCCTCAAACGTATAACGCTATCTTACAAACCAATATCTACACTGTGATCCCAAAATTGGGCTATATCTTATATATGAACTGGACTCCCGTTCATAAGACATAGCCCAGCGCCAGTCATTATAATAAATAAAAAGATCCTGCTAAGTATACCTACGATGGAATAAAACGAACTGATTACCTACTATTGAACATATTTCCGATAATGTTGTGTTGTGTTGGGTTTATAAGTCACCTACAACAGTTCAGTTTTAGGAAACCTTTTGGTTATATAATTATAATAATGAAACTAGCTGCGCCCCGCGGTCTTACCCGTGTGAATATCGGGATGAAAAGTAGCCTACATGTTAATCCAGGGTGTCAGCTACCTCCATACAAAATTTTATCAAAATTGGTCCAGCCGTTTGAGCGTGAAGAAGTAACAAACATATAAACACACCACACACACACCCCCACACACACACTCACAAACTTTCGCCTTTATAATATTAGTGTGATTCCAAGTAGCAAGTAAGTGTAGTATAGTGAGTTCGTTTAAGTATATAATAATCCGTAGTTTTACCAAGTTACAACGGTGCTACGTCACCTCATGGAATTTGTTTCAATGCATAGTGTAAGCTACGCTCATCAAAATGGAACTAATTTCCGGCATAACGACACCTTGGCATGGAAATATTCCTTATAGTACGGACGCCAGCAGGTCAAGCTACCCGAAACTGTCACATTTTCGCAATCAACCTTGAACCTTAAGATGTAGCAATAAAGTCGAAAATCTATTAAAGAAATCTGACAGATTGTAGTAGCTTAATGTGCTGGCGTCTGTACAAAAATTTGGTAGGTAAATTTATCTGTTTGCTGAGAGAAGTTCAAGCTAAGGTAAAAAAATCTGTCTACCGCGTCGTAGCAGAGTAGCACTTTCGTAGCAGCAATATTGCATATTTCAGTAAATTTATTCTTTTTTATTTTAAAGTTCATCTTATAACTTTACTCCGTGAGTTTACTATTACAAGTAGGTTAACTTGATCTTTCTGGCGTTCCTTTTTAGTGCCGAAAGAGGTCGTCATGGTTTACATTTGTTGGCAGTCTTTATTAATATACATAGGATAAAATATTTTTCATCATTCGTTTTCCGTTTTTATTATATACTTAGGTACGATATTCATGTAATTGAAAAAAATATAATATGTTAGTAAGGTTGTAGTCACAGATATATATCTGTGGTTGTAGTGTAATCAATTAAGATATGTTTTTGTTTTGTAACATTTTACTCGTACTTTTTATTACATCGATTGGATGATTTTGTCTAGTAAATTTATTTATTTCATTATGTGTTTATTCTAACAAGTAAATATTATAAAATACATTTTGACCGTATCGTCTTTAGCTTAGTTTAAATTTCATGCCCTAGACGTCGACGACAGGGGACCAACAAGCATGGTGCGTGAGTAGTTATAGATCCGTGTCACCCGCCCACAGGGCTGTCTGTCCTGATCTGTCGTGGGAATACACGAACATGGGGACTGTAACAATCTCACTTATGTACATCTAACTAATGTTTCACTTGCAGGTGCGATTGGGCTTAATTGCTCCACTTTTGATGCGCCATCCCAAGACTAACATGTATATCATTAACTTCAGCATGTATATCCCGGAGTGCATAAGAGAGGTTGAATATATGTGGCAGTTGGGACTTCGTAAGTTGCTGTTATTTTACATCCATACTCGCAAAGTATACCTACCTACTGATTTTACTAGTTGCTTTGGCAAAAATTGTAATCACCAAATCTTATAATGCGATCCACTAAGTACTTACCCCCTTGCTAATCAACGTTCTATAGCGTCTGTCTGTATAGTTACACAACGTTTTGTCATCTTCTTTCGAAAGTCAAATTACTGACGACTGAAAGAGAGAAATCCGTGTGTAACTATTCATTTGTTTTATGATGTCCATTATTAAGGGGGTTAGTGTAGTAGTACTTATTGGAAGATTTTGGTTACTGATTTGAGTTTTGAAGAAGGTGGTGAATGTAGGTATGGGTTCATGTAATGTGGAAAAAACATGCTATATATTCAAAATTTATCCTAACATCACGATCACGGTATGTGTTAACAAAAAAATATCAAGAGGCACTAGGCACTGTATTTTATGGATAAATAATTATTTATTAACCGTAGGTGTACCAGATGACGCCCAAATCGTAGCATTTTGCAAAGATAAAATTCTAGGAAATTTTGAAAAAATCACATTCTTGGTTGAAAGAAGCAATCAAATAAGAAGGTAATAAAATTATATTATTAGCAAAATGTGAGTAAATATTATGAATGCATGGCAGACAGATGGATGGCGGTTAATTTGGGTTAATTAGGTTGCTATGACTTTTGGTGCTTCCGGTAAATATCCAGGAATTCATGGGTACCAACGAGCTTAACTAATTTATGGATTTATTTAACTATTTTCAATGATAAAAATACTGTTTTTAAAATTAATATTATATTATAACATATTAAAATTTTAACTCTTCATTAATATAGAAGTATGCCAAAGCTGTACTTACCACTACTTCGTGCACAAATAATTAAGTTGGAGAAAGCATTTCAGCCTGGTTTGTCAACAATAACATGGACTTCTCTAGAAATACCGTCTTATTGTGAGAGCATAGAAAAAGTACTCGACGAAGTGGATTTGTTTATTAAGGAGGTATTGATCAACTTAGCATAAAGACAATTTGTCTACAATCCAAAGGGCTTTATAAAGGTAGCTTTGTAATTGCAGGTAGTTGACCTGAAAGAAGCTCGCATTGATGCAATATTACAATCTATAACTGAAACAACGCTTGTTTATTTACCTGAAGAGGCAGTCGATCCTGGAACCCTCTATGAGGAGAATCTTGTAAGGCGCGATGTAATCGGTAAGTGAAAGCGGTAGGTACCTACCTAACTAGCAAGTTATGCAGCCCATTTAGGTAACTTATTTAGAACTTATTATCTCCTTCAATTAATTAATTATGTACATACAAATTATATGTTTAATATTATTGATACATTATATAGCAAACATTTTATTGGTTCCCAGCATCAGATATTCAATTAAAGTCATGGAATGCTGAAATAGCAGTTGTGGAACTCATACACAAGTTCCTGGATAGTGTACCTTGTAAACAAATACAAGATTTAAAAGACAACTGGTAAATATCTCAATGTTTTTAGCACACCGGATTGTTTGTTTGTTTCTATAATACTTTGATGTTCTACATATCGTTGCAAGAATATTTATAGCACACGCATGTAAAGTTCAGATTTTCTTTTTAAAGGTTGGATATAGAGAAAGTCCTAAAGCAAGTTACTTCTGCCACGAGAGTGTTTCACGACGATGCAGGTTAAATCATCATCATTCTTATGTCTCTATCAGCTCCTTCATTAATTTCCTTGAGTCTCATAGTAATGATCTAATTAGAAGATTTGCTGGCGCTGCTGCTGCGGCTGCGGAAATCCTTAAATCTCATGCGGTGAAAGCATTGTACTCGTATTTTCGAGTCTTTTAGGAGTTGAAATCCTCGGTACGAAGGGTCCGAGTGCTCATGGTTTGTTCCACGAAATCTCCAAACGTCTGGTTGACACTTCTCGTGACCCAAGAAATAATTTTTGTCTTGGCCAGAGGCTAAGCATTTACCATACAACGTGGCAATGCCGCCACTATCTTGGGTACATTACCAGTCGACAGCGATGCGGAGGAATTATTCGACGCCATGTTTTAAGGTGCAATTCCAAGATGGACCGCAGGCCGCAAACTGCAGCTGCAGGTTCAAGCGACACTATTGGTTTCTATGTATCTCTTGCGGTCAACCGCAGCCGCTAGCCGCATTTTCGCCTGCGGTTGCAGTCTGCAGCCCATCTCGGAATTGTACCTTTAGTTAGTTAATAAGTAGTTTTAATAAGGTTAGGTTATTATATTTTTATTTTAATAGTTTGACTGAGCATAAACAGAACCAGAGTATACTTATGGAGTTATGGCAAAACTGAAACCGAATTAGTCTGAACTTATTATTTTACAGCATTCATGGAGATCGAAAACACTGATCGATACGACGTGACACCTACAATCAACGATTGTAATGAACTTTTTGCATATTTTGCTACTAAGTGTTTGGAAGCACTAATTAAATGTACCAGACAAAGCCTTGATAGGCTTCGGCGACGGGCTTCTGTTTCTAGGTAACCACATGAATTAACTTAAATTAACTCGAGTGACAAACCTAAATATAAACAAGTAGGTACCTAAGCTTTGTTGGAACCCACTTTCAGTTTTCTAACGATGACAACGGACCCAGAGGAGCAGAATAAACTAAGACCTCTTATGTTGACCAACATGTATCTACAAATACCAAGAATATTAATAAAACCTACTTTGGAAGAGATACAATCTTCATTCTCTCAGGTAATTAAATAAGTTTAATGGATTAACTTGATTATGCATATATTTTTATAAAATATTTAAAAATATATCTATCCAACAATATACCTATCTAAGGAGTTGTATGCTTGCTGTGGGCATAAACTAAAACACCTTATTTTTGTTCCTTAGGTAGTGTTAAACTGTATCATGGATATTCACCGTAATGTATTTATGTGGGGACAACAGGAACAAATAAAGAAGGAGAAATTATCTGGAACATTAATGCTAACAGCTAAACGTAGCGTCAGCGGTATGGCAAATTTTAACCATAGGTTAAACAAAAAGCCAAGGTTTTCCACATAAAGGAAATAATTCATGATGTTTTGCAGGATTGCGGTCTGGTTCTAATGTGTGTGGAGTTAGGAACTACTTCCGAATGGTGTCAGAGCATAAAGACATCGTCAGATCAGTGATGGCGTTGCAGGGGATGATGTACAAGTACAAACCCGACATAGAAAAACTGTTAAAAGTATAACCTCGAGAAGACCAGTTTATCAACATTTTTATCAGTTATTTCTGGGCCAACGATCTAGTTGCCGAATTAAGGCTCCTTCAAACAGGAGCGACACGCGATGAAATCGCGCGCGACACAAAGGCACCGCAAGTCGCGCAACGAGCGCTGCCTTTGTGTCACGCGCGATTATATCGCGTGTCGCGCCTGTTTGTAGGAACCTTTACGGTATTACGAAAGGCTAACAAGCAATCAATAGTAATGTAATTTTAGTTATTGAATTGTTTTAGGGATATGGAAGATTTGCTTATTTATGGGCCGAGAATCGAGTGCAGCAAGTACAAGAATTTGTTGACACAAATCCTCTCAATGTCATAATAAAGGACATGTTCAACAAATATGACAAACAGACTGAAGAAGTATCTAATTTACCTGAACGGCACATCATTGGTTCAATTCAAATAAATATGGGTACTAATTTTTATTTTCTTTTTTTTAACTTGGTAAACTTCATTACTTGTTTTAAGTATAATAAACAGAATATTTTATATTTGTTCGCAAAAAATATAATAACAAAGTTTATAAGAAGATTGTTGTTGAGACGAAGTTTCCCTTTTTTATGACGTAGCACTTACATAATCTGACATTTTTCAGAGCGTATTAAATTAGCATTGCACTTGGAATCTATTGAGTGGAAAAGAATCTTGGGTAGACTATTATGTTATGCATATAAAGAGCGAGTGGTCAAGTTGATGCTATTTATTCACGACCGCATGAAAACTATGAACAAGAAAATTAAGGATTTGGACGACGTTCGAGTAGCCATGATGTGCCTCGAGCTTATTAGAGAAGAATTTATCGGGTTAATTGTTTATAATATTTATCTATTCCTAAAACCCCCACTTATCTTAAAGAACGTTTCAAGTTCCTTCATGACACACATAATAGATATCTGAGGTCATCGGAAAACCTGAGACTAGAGATGCCGATGCATTCCACCAGTTTCTATGATAAATCTTTTACTGTTCAAGCAGTACGGTTATGGAATGACTTGCCCGTGTCGGTAAGGCGTGCTCAATCTTTGTCCACTTTTAAAATTATGATAAAAAAGCACTTCCTCTCTCCTTAAACGTCATCATCATAATTTCTTTGCTCCTGTTTCATGTTTATTATTATATGTATATATTTATTTAGATTAGTATAATATACGTTATGTATGTATTATGTAATAGGTACACCACAGACTACCTACAGTATTTGTCTGTCCTTCCCCTTTTTAATCCATCCAAAGGTTGTCTTTAAAAGATCGCTTTTAGCGATAAGACCGCCCATTGTGTCACCCTATGTACAGTTTCTATTTAAATGTCTGTAATTTATTTGGTGTACATAATAAAGAGTATTTCTATTCTATTCTATTCTATTCTTCTGCCCGCGACTGCGTCCGCGTGAAATTTCATGTTTCCCCGACCTACCCCGTCGCACCGCATCACCTTCCAGCGCTGTTACTTCGTTTAGTGATGTTAAATACCCTAAAGCCTTCCTCAAGAACTGGGAGTCCGGCAGTTCCAGAGATTAGCGCGTTCAAATAAACAAACTCTTCAGCTTTATTATTAGTAGGTATAGTTAATATAGATTTATAAAGCAAGTTCAAGTAATTTTTTTTTTAAGAAAGTTATGCGTAAATAAATAATAGTTGGTATGTTGTTGGTTATTCTATCAGTAAAATTGTTAGCAAGCCAAGTTTCTGCTTGAATAATGATCGATAGATTTCATAAACTCACCATGTTTTTAAACGGTTTATGAAAAGGCTTCAGTATCGTGGACCATTTATTAATTAGGCATACTGTTTGCAAAATTGAACTGAAGTTCAAAGAGGAACACTACCTCGGCGATTGTCCAGATTTCAAATAAGAAGAATATCTCCATCCGGCTATTTAAAACAGTTGGATGTGATGTCCCCACAGCTGTTCACTTGTGTGTCTGACGACTATACTGGGGAGGCACACATATCTATTGTCCATCAGTGAGCTGGCTTAGTTGATTGACCTTCATATATGAATATTTTAGAATGGATATGGAGATAGACAAAGTAGAAGAAAGTTATGCTATATTTACACAATTCTATATCGATATACCTAAAGAAGACGCTGACATGGTGTACAGTTTGCGGCATTCCTTTCAAAATTTGTTGTTAGCTGTGAGTATCTGTCCAGCATATTCTTTTACAATGATGAATATCTTTTCCGTACGACCTTTACCTGCCTGTAATTGTCTTATTGGAGGGTAAAGACTTCAAACGTAGAAGGAACGAATACTTTTCGCAATCATTCCTTCTCTGTTGCTCAAATTGAGTTGCAACTCAAACTGAGTTTTCCTCACGATGTTTTAAAAAATTGACCCAATTGATTTATGCAAGAAATTAGTAATGCGAGAAAAGAGCAAGGAAACTGCCGCTTTTTGGGTAGTTATTTGTGTAAACTAATAGAATGCTTAAAGATCCACTAATGTGAGAATTGTATCTTTGTGTTGTATTGTTTATCTTATGTAGTAACCCTAGTCTCTTTAATATAAAAATCCTATACTACCTTGATAGCGGGAGTCAGACTCACATTGCCGTGCAATGTTTATATTGCAGTCACAACAAGTACAGCAAAAGATAGTAGACATGCAGGGTCCACTCCAGACAGAGCTGACTGAAGGAGTTGCGACGTTCCTAGCAGACGTGCTCAAGTTCGATACAGACTATGACGCATCTGGACCGATGACTCCCGGCCTGTCAGCTCGGGATGCCAGCGATAGGTATTAAAGCGTCAAATAAATAGCAACGTAACATTTGGCCCAAAGACCTAACCATTGTAATGTTTAAATACTGATCTACAAAAAAAAGTCGCTTTTCGGGTCGGTTTGCGTGATTGCGTTGTTCTTCGAAACTACAAGACGTATTTTGATACGGTTTACACCATAGAAATTTAAAACTTTCATTATGGTTGACACCATCATTTAGACAATTTTATTCCGAAAGGTTTGTGTAGGTTTACATCAATATAAATTATCTTATATAAAGCACAATTGTCACATTTGGCACTGAATGTGGGAATAATTCGTTACAGAGTTATTATGTTCCAATCAAGATTTGATGACTTGTGGAGGCGATTTGAAATGTATTCCAGCGGTGAAAAGCTATTTGGTATGGAAGTCCAGGACTATCCGATATTGCACCAAAAGAAAAAGGAATTTAACTTATTAAATAAATTGTAAGCGCATAGCAGTGTGTGTGATTTAAAAAAAAGGCTACAATAGGGATTTCATTGAAGTGTATTATCATAATTTAAATAATTTTGCATCTTAGCCTGTTTTTACGTAACTTGTGACAAAATATCCTGTCACTGTAATAAATAGCACAAAACACATCTAATTTAAAAAGTTGTAACATTCAGGTATAGTTTATACTTGGCCGTGACAAACTCGATCGATGGCTATTTTGAGACGCCGTGGGTGGATATTGATATTGAACAAATCGTTGGACAGTTGGCGGAATTTGATGTAAGGTAAGAACATATTTTATATACAGAAATAATACGAGTATTTGCATCGAGTACCTACTCCTGTTCAAACTCATACACAGTCAGACTTTTCCTACTGCTGGACACAGGCCTCTCTTTGTGCCACATTTGCCCCTCCTTTGCCAGTCTCATACAGGCTTGACCCACTTTGCCACCAGACGACCGACACTCCTACATCCAGTTTTTGGACGCCATTTAATCACAGCCTTACCTACTCCACCTGTCATCATAGCGTCTTGTCAAATTCTCGACCTAATTATATTTAAGTTCTATCATTTGGAAATCATCAGAGTTTTTCTGATGATCTCCAGAAGATAGTTCAAAATCTCTATGATGCTTCCTTTAAAGTAAAACTTGAATGAATATGGCTAAGACGAAGATTATGGCATAAGACATAAGCAATTCTGAACCCTACTACTACTACTCGCGTTAGTCCATAAAAAATACAGTAGGTATAAGTAACAATAACTGAAACACTTAAGTATATACAAATAGTTACATTTTAGATGTCGAAGGCTACCGAAAGGTATGAAGGATTGGCCTGCGTTCCTCGTATTGAAGAATAAGATTGACGATTTTAATCAAACTTGTCCATTATTGGAGTTGATGGCTGACAAATCTATGAAGGACAGACATTGGAAGAGATTGGAAACACTGCTAAGTATGATACAAAACTATATCTCTGAATTGACTCTTTACTGATAATTTTGCTTTTGTAGATCATATGTCTTACGTTTGATATATTATTTAAATATTGCTATTTTTATTATCCAGACTGTGTATTGGATGTGGAATCTGAATCATTCACATTGGCAAACGTCATGGAGGCACCGCTGTTGAAGTACAAGGAAGATGTTGAAGTAAGTACTTAAACATTTTAGTCTGCTTCCCAAAATAAACCAGGAGAATTTTAAAAGAAAATGCCTCATTTTGTTTATTGCTTATTTAAGAATAGGTAATTATAAACCTGGCTACTAGGTACGATGTTTCAACATGGTTGCTTATTTTGAAGTATTTCTCTTCAATATAAGTCATCATGTATGTTGATTATATTTCTCTAATAGACCGCTAATTATATGCTAATCTATATCCACGTAAGGTTAACAACAATGTAATTCTATGTCTCACTGTGACTTCAATCGATTGAGCTCTTTACTTATGTTGCACGACACATTCATAGAAAGCTCTATGGCACTACTTTTAATTTACGACCTGTATTGTATCTGCAAATAAACCGTTTGTTTTAATTATTCGTTTCTCAGGACATTTGTATTAGTGCGGTGAAAGAGAAGGACATTGAAGCTAAATTAAAACAAGTGAATGCAGATTGGGCTGTTGTTGATCTGACTTTCGCTAATTTCAAGAATAGAGGCGAGCTCTTGATCAACCCTCAGGATACACTTGAAATCATCACTTTGCTAGAAGACTCATTAATGGTTCTCAACTCTTTAGCTTCTAACAGGTATAAGATTTACAATTACGTGATCTACCTTTCAATGAAGTCCGTCTATTTGTTAATTGTGTTATAATTGAATTTATCTGTAAATGTAGATATAATCCGCCATTTAAAAAAAACATATTGTCGTGGATTAACAAATTGGTGAGCACTAGTGAGATATTAGAGAAATGGCTTCAAGTGCAGAACCTTTGGATGTACCTGGAAGCAGTGTTTGTTGGCGGTGACATCGCCAAACAACTGCCGGCGGAAGCTAAGCGATTCACGGTTAGTAACCACTAAATAAAACCGTACTTACGTAAGTGCGGCGACGCCCAACCGAAATTAAGCAGGTACGGGCAAGGAGTGTCTTTATAAATGTATAGAGGTATGAGGAACAGGGTGTAAAGTTCACTCATACTCTATAGGGAGGATCCTCCGACCAGACGGGTGTTATGTCTGGCGGGCAACTGCCCAATGATTCATGTCGGGGCCGTTGTATCTATGCTAATTGCGCGGTAAACTCTGCTTGCGCGATGTAGGATTTGCGTGACGTAGTATGACGCGTTGTTTGCATGTGGCGTTGTAAATACCGCTACATCACTCCCCCCCGGAGACCGGAGGTCGATAGTGGGCTGAGTCTTGTATCTTGCGATGCTTGCCAGGCCAGTCGGAACCGGTTGCCGCATAGTTCACGGTGAGTCGGAACTGTCTGCGAAGATGTCCCCAGTGAGTCGGGGTGGCGCTGCGTTATACTCCAGTGCGTCGGATGTGGTACAGCGCCGGGTTGAGGCTGACTGCTGGCGTCGACCAGGAGAGCGTATTTTAAGGGCTCTGCTTGTGGACCGGCCGAAAGTGCAGTGTGCTGTGCCGAGGTTGCTGATGAGGCTGAGGGTGATGACCAGGAATGCGCGGTCGCTGCATGCTGGTGGTCAGGATACCCGTTGAAGCCCTGGAAGCTGGCTGGCTGGGTGACTCGCCGCTCTAAAGCTTGCGGGAGTGATGATGACGTCACGCTGAAGTAGGTGCACGAAGGCTGCGATGACGTTCATGTTCGGGGTCACCAGTATAGAGGTATGAGGAACAGGGTGTAAAGTTCACTCATACTCTATAGGGAGGATCCTCCGACCAGACGGGTGTTATGTCTGGCGGGCAACTGCCCAATGATTCATGTCGGGGCCGTTGTATCTATGCTAATTGCGCGGTAAACTCTGCTTGCGCGATGTAGGATTTGCGTGACGTAGTATGACGCGTTGTTTGCATGTGGCGTTGTAAATACCGCTACAAATGTTTTTTTTTGCAATTATTGTCGACGATGTTGTGTGATGATTTGATTTTCAATTTCTTATTGAACACCGTACAGTATGTTTATCATGCTTTTACAGCAGGCCAATGTATCACAAAATGTGTCAAAAGGTGGTCAAAAAGTAAAGTGTTTTTTACAGTGTATCGACAAAACATATGTAAAAATAATGTACCGTGCGCGCGGTATCGTGAACTGTGTGGAGACATGTATTTCGGACGACACGCTGAAGCAGCTCCTGCCTCACTTATTTGAGCAGCTGGAGGCCTGCCAGAAGTCGCTCACCGGTTACTTGGAGACCAAGCGACTCATCTTCCCCAGGTTTTTCTTCGTCTCAGACCCAGTCTTACTGGAGATCCTAGGACAAGCGTCAAACCCTCATTCCATACAGGTTGGAATATTTGAGTTAAACTTAGTCCGCGAATTGTTAATATTAAGCCACTAAGACAATTATAATGTTTCTTTTTCACTGACCATTCCATTGCGTAGACGGTACTTAGAGACGTTGCGTAGAGCCTGCATAGACGCAGTTAAGATGCACTGCAGGCGCTATTCCAATGCTGCTTAGAACGCTAGTTTCGATAAGATCATGTGTTGTTTGTTGCTAAACTGAACATTTAAAAGTATCTATACGTAAATATGTAAAAAAATAAATTATTGTGTTCTAGCCACATCTGCCAAGTATTTTTGACGCGGTGAATACAGTGGACTTTGATGATAAGGAGAGAATAATAAATATGAATTCTGATAACGGAGAGACTATTCCTCTCGAAAGACCGGTGCCATGTTTGGGAGGTGTTGAGGTAATTTTTTGCATCCAAGAGATTATAACAGACTCCGTTAGTTTTTAGATACCATTCGTTACATATCTAAAAGATTATTTCTATGGGCATACCTTTTATGCAACGTTCATGGATAAATAATTACGTATAAAATACGACAATGTGTATGACATATTTAAGTATAAATGCGAAGCACATCGTTTGTGATATTATTTTAATTCTTTGCTTTAACAATAACTCCATCCTGATGGGAATCTTCTTAAGGCAAGTTGTGTTGTCTACCTTTTATGTTTCTAGTGTATTAGAAAACATCTTTGATTGATCATGAGTAATTCAACATAATAATGGTTATTTTAATTGTTTTATCAAACGGCTCTTTATTTACAGATTTGGCTAAATACTCTTCTGGATACAATGAAAGATACAATTAAAAATGTTATCGCTAACATAGCGCAGACAATGACAGGAGATCCAGAGTTCGAGTTTTTAGTCGGATTTTGGAACTTTCCCGGTCAGGTATTAATCATTACTTAATCATAATGTGTCAATAACTAGTGTTCCCTTTATAGCTTAAGCATAACATAGCATAATATATAATATTCCCACTGCTGGGACACAGGCCTTTCGCGGTGAGAGGGAGTACCGCTGGTAGAAGTCACATGTCTTTGAATGTTTAGTTCTAGGACATGCCGGTTTTCTCGCGATGTTTGCCTTCACCATTTTGAGAGCCTTTAAAATACAGTGTTTATTAAATCTCGTACTCTCGAATCTGTGCATGCCAATGCTCAATTTGCTGTCAAACAGCCCGTGTATTCACATTGGTTCGTTGTATATATTTTTAAGGCTGGTTTGCTAGGAATGCAAATTCTTTGGACTAGCGATGCAGAGTACGCTCTAAAGAAATCAAGGGTGGATCGTTTCATTATGAGGGGCACCAATCAGAAATTCCTTGATCTACTGAATGGTCTTATTGATCAGACAGTTAAGGAGCTATCTTCTTTGGACAGAACGCAAGTGGAGACTATGATCACCATACATGTACACCAGAGGCAAGTAACATATTCAATATTTTCTTTCACCATGGGAAGCATTGGTTGGCATGGTTTAATTGTCTATTGTAATAGGCACAATATTAACGTTTACTTTTATGAATCACGGGTTTTAAGGTACCTACCCCTTAAACCTAACTAACAAGAGCAATACTATTGACTAATGATTTTTAGGAAATAATTTTCTCCCATTTTGGAATTTTATACAGAGATATATTCGATGATTTGGTAAGAATGAGAATAAAATCACCAATAGATTTTGAATGGCAGAAGCAAGCGCGATTTTATTATTCTGAAGATACCGACGACTGCATTGTGTCTATAACCGATGTGAATTTCTTATATCAGGCAAGTCATTTCGTTGTAATATTATGTTTGAATGTCTAAAACCATGCAATTAGTTATTATATAGAACATGTTGGCAACCATAGATATCCGTGTTGGCAACGTTTAATTATAGGTTTTATGTTTTTCTGTGATTTACTTAATATATATCATATGCAGTCAAAACTGTTACATGACGCACTTATTGTGAACAGAATGAATACCTGGGCATTACTGAACGGCTGGTAATCACGCCTCTGACGGATCGGTGCTACATCACGCTATCGCAGGCTATTGGCATGAACATGGGCGGCGCGCCCGCTGGCCCCGCCGGAACCGGCAAGACCGAAACCACCAAAGACATGGGCCGCACCCTCGGCAAGCTCGTCATCGTGTTCAACTGTTCCGACCAGATGGACTTCAGAGGTACAGCAGAGCACTGCGCTTGTTTGTAAGTATTTCGTAATACGTTATTTTGTCTGCGAGGTGTTTAATCAATGTGTTGTTGGTCAGGCTTAGGTCGCATCTACAAAGGCTTGGCTCAGTCAGGCACGTGGGGCTGCTTCGATGAGTTCAACCGCATCGAACTGCCTGTGCTGTCAGTGGCCGCGCAGCAGATTTACATTTGTCTCACCGCTAGGAGGGAGAAGAGAGAAGCCTTCATTTTCAGGTACAGGCGTGGCTACACAAATGATTTAACATAAGTAGAAAAATATCGGAAACCTTGTGAACATAGACATTTTTATAAGATATTATCTTAAGAAAGCAAAATGTGTCCTTTTTTAAGAACATTACAGAAAACAGTCTATAAAAATCATTAATCACATGTTGCTTCGGTAGCGACGGTGATACTGTAAGTTTGAATCCGGAGTTTGCCTTCATCATCACCATGAACCCTGGCTATGCTGGGCGTCAAGAGCTGCCTGAAAATTTGAAGATTCAATTCCGCTCTGTCGCAATGATGGTCCCGGACAGACAGATTATTATCCGTGTCAAGTTGGCCAGCTGCGGCTTTAAAGATAACATCGTGTTAGGTATGTCTCTTAGAATGGTTTTCAGCTCATCTATTTACCTATGTACAGACGCCAGCACATCAAGCTGTCAAATTTCTTTAATCGATTTTAAACTTTATCGCTAAAGCATAAGGTTTAAAGTTGATTGGGAAAATTGACAGTTTCGGGTAGCTTGATGTGCTGGCGTCTGTACATAGCGCCATTCCAACCAGCTCTGCCTATTAAGACTAACCAGAAATCGTAGTACTTATACTTCAACGTCATAGGCAGCTGTAGGTTCAATTGATCAATAACTTTGCAGCTCGCAAGTTCTTTACATTGTACAAATTGTGCGAGGAGCAGCTGTCGCAACAAGTGCACTATGACTTCGGGTTGCGGAACATTTTGTCCGTATTGCGAACTATGGGCGCGCAGAAACGGGCGAACCCGGATAGTACTGAGGAGAACATCATGATGAGAGTACTGAAGTGAGTGATTATTGCAATTCCTTACTAAATGTATCAGGCGCGGTCGCAGCCTGAAATTTTGGAGGGGGTCACTCACTACACTAATAAAAAATGGGTACCTGGAATAAAATAAACATTATTGCACAAGACACAATTTTATTATTATAAAATCGCTGCTATTATAAATTTATAGCTAGAAATTTCCTTTTATTATTTAGCAAATTTTTGAGATTTTTCAATTTGACCTTAGATTTTGGGGGGGTCATGTCCCCTGTGACCCCCCCCCCCTTCGGACCGCGCCTGAAATGTATTTAGACAGTATTCTGCAATAATGCTATTACTTTGCAGGGAAATGAACGTGTCTAAATTGGTAGACGAAGACGAGCCTTTGTTTATATCGTTGATTGAAGATTTGTTTCCTGGAATCAAACTAACTCATACAGTTCAAAAGTACAGTATATTTTGGGTTTTTTTAGCTATGAAGTTACTTGTTGTTAGTCTGTTGTAGCTTGTGTTTCATAATTTACGTACCTATATGAATATCGAATTATCGAATTACGACATATAAATGAATATCGAAAATCTCGATTTTCAGGCTTATACAAAATGCTATAACTGTAGTGACGGAACGCACTGGCCTTGTCAACCACCCGGATTGGAACTTGAAGATCATACAGTTGTTTGAGACGTCGCTGGTGAGGCACGGCTTGATGACGATGGGCCCGACTGGCTCGGGCAAGACCACCTGTATACACACGCTCATGGCGGCGCTCAGTGAACTCGGGAAACCGCACAGAGAAGCGAGAATGAATCCTAAGGTATCATGCTAAACAAACATACACCAGTGTTAATTTCAGCTATAAAATAACCGTAAACTGATTTATTGGCGCGATTATTACTTTTATTAATTGTACTTAATTGTGTCGATTGATAAGAGAGAGGGGTCAAACGCCTCCCCATCTCAACTAACTGTTATTAATATTTTTTAGGCAATCACTGCACCCCAAATGTTTGGGCGTTTAGACGTTGCAACAAATGACTGGACTGATGGTATATTCTCTACTCTGTGGCGAAGAGCTCTGAAGGCTAAGAAATCTGATACAACTTGGATCGTTCTAGGTGAATATGGCACCTGAGACAATGTCTTATGAAACCTATAAGCGATATGCATGAAATACCTGCAAAGCATTTTGTATTGCCAGATGGTCCGGTCGACGCCGTGTGGATAGAGAATTTAAATTCAGTGCTAGATGACAACAAGACGCTGACGTTGGCTAACGGAGATCGCATCTCGATGGCACAGAACAGCAAGCTGGTGTTCGAGCCGGACAACGTGGACAACGCCTCGCCCGCCACCGTCAGTCGGATGGGCATGGTGTTTCTGTCTTCATCCGTGCTCAAATGGCAACCTATACTTGAGGTTTAATTTCTCCTACTTATTAGCTAATATTACTTTTTTACCGGTTTCCACCAATGTTATAAGTGTAACCTATAAATTATGCTGATTGTGGTGTGAAAGCAAAATAATTATTTTAACTGTTACTTACTTCACCTTGTTATATTAACTAACCTTTTCAACATTAAACAGCACTGGTTAAAGAAGCTGGAACCAAAACAAAGTGATGTTCTGCGAAGGGTTTTCAAAAAAGTATACGATGAAGTGCATTCATATGTACAAACAAAACTAACGACTAAAATGAAGCTTCTCGAAGCTATTTATATCAGGTATGCTGTGTGTATGTAAAATGTGTTATATTATTGTTTTACAAACGAGGTTACGATTTACGACTAAATCTTATTTTTAGACAATGTACAGACGTACTTACCGGATTAATGCAGATTGAAATACCTGGCGGCAGTGAGTACTCTTTTTTTATTAAATTGTATATTCTATCTGTATCTTGTATCTATTAGTACAATTCGATAGTAGAAATGGCCATTTCACGATACGCCGCCATTTCATGATGATTGAGCTGAGCAAAAAGAAAAAAATTCCGAAAGAACGCTAAGCGAAAATTAAGTAATAGCGCAGGCGGATGATGCGATGCGATGTGGTGGGTTCAGTGGGTTGGAGGAATTAGAAATTTCACGCGGACGAAGTCGCGGGCAGAAGCTGATAATTTGTCGGCCGTTGAGAAGGAGAGGTTTTTGGGATGGCAACGCATCTAGGTGCCTCTGGTATCGCGTATGTCCGTAGGCAGCGAGTGTGACTATCAGATGGGCCACTGGTTTGATTACCATTCGATAAACTTAAATAAAACTCGGAGCATCCGTTTCTGTGTTGCAGGGGCTCACACAGACCGTCATCTAGAGCGGCTGTTCATCTTTGCGATAATGTGGTCGCTGGGTGCTGCACTAGAGCTGGACATGCGCACTCGAATGGCCGAATTCATGACCAAGCTGCCCGTGAAAATGGACTGGCCTGGCGTCAAGTCCAAAGAGTGGGTCATGCCTTTCGATTACATGGTCAATGCTACTGGGGGCTGGGAGCATTGGTTAGTGCTAGTAATAAATAATTTTGTATCTACACTTCTAAAACAATCTTAAATTCTTCATTCACTGACGATATCGCATAGCGTTTAGGCTACCAAACGCTGGGACTAGAAGCTGGAATTTTCGCACAAGAGTTCCTGATATAGGTATATATAGGAACGAAAGTGAGCACTAAGATTTTGAATATTCTTCCCCTGAGGGGGCAATAATGTCTGAAATTCTGTACGAAAGTTGTAATTTTTGTTGATTGGAAATCCCATGGGGCACTCGGCTTGTAACAGACTGAACCTTCAACATACACAATAGGTTATAGGTTTTTATTTGCCATTTAAACCAATTACTACAATGTAAAAAAAGGTTTTTTAATTATTATTTTTCCAGGTCCGAGAGCGTCGAGCCTTACATTTACCCAACTGACAGTATACCGGAGTACTCTTCAATCCTGGTGCCGAATATTGATAACGTGTGCATTACATTTTTGATCGAAACTATCGCTAAACAGAACAAGGCGGTGCTTCTGATCGGCGAGCAAGGCACTGCTAAGACAGTCATGTTAAAAAGTTATATGTCGAACTATGATAACGAGGTGAAATTATTTAAAGTTATAAACTTCTCGTCCGCTACTACGCCGAATATGTTTCAGGTGAGTACATAATCAGCCTATAATGTGCCCACTGCGGGGCACAGGCCACCTCTCTTCCAGAGGGAGTGGACTGTAATCTAACACGCGGGTTGGTAGATGTCACAAGTCTTCGAATTGCAACATGATAATTATACATACGGAACACAGAACCGGTCGAAGTGGAAGTGCTTGGGGGAGGCCTATGTTCAGCAGTGGACGTCTTGCGGCTTAAATGATGATCATGATACATACGGCTCTGTTTAAGTTACCACGACCCCGAACTTACGATGTGTCCATATTTTTTCGCAGAGAATTATAGAGTCGTACGTGGAAAAACAAGTCGGTATGACTTATGGGCCTCCAGGAGGCCGAGCGATGACAGTGTTCGTAGACGACATAAACATGCCAGTGGTGAATGAGTGGGGTGACCAGGTAAACAATTATCGTCATCCATACTATGCTTTATTCATCTTGAAGATAGGACAAATCGGCATACACTACAAGTCTATTTTTAATGGCCAAAAAAGTAGGTACCTACCACATTCAGTCGTTTATGCAAGGTGGCAAATTAAGAGAGGTCCAAAACTACAAAAAATTAAAGCCTCTCTCTCATGTATATTTGGCGATTATTTATAGTTAGTTTACCTACAAATGGTAGGAAGACGACATTTGCTTCTAGGTACTTATGTTAAGTATGTATGATATAAGAAAGACTATATATCCCTACCTAATTATATATAACATGTGGTACGAAGGCTAAAGAATTAATTAATTTAAGGTAACAAACGAAATCGTGCGACAAATGATGGAATGCGGCGGTTTCTACTCTTTAGATAAGCCGGGGGATTTTACAATTATTGCCGATATCCAGATGTTTGGTGCTATGATACATCCTGGTTAGTACAAACTAACATAACTAGCTTCTGCCCGCGACTTTGTCCGCGTGAAATTTCACCCTCTTAGGGGAATTTCGAAAAACCCTTTCTTAATGGATACCTACTCTTCACAAAGAACACACCCTCCAAATTTCATGTCTCTAGGAGCAGCGGATTAGACTGTGCGTTGATATATCAACAATCAGTCAGTCAGTTTACCATTTACCACCATTTTATATATATAGATAAAAATGCTGCTCAAACTGACCGTCTTGTCCTGTATACTTTGTCTACCCGCAGGTGGTGGCCGAAACGATATACCTCCACGTCTGAAGCGACAGTTTAACATTTTTAACTGTACGCTACCCAGTAACATTTCCATGGACAAGATTTTCGGTACAACCTTTGATTTGAACACAGTTACTTTAATCTTTTCCTGAAATATTTACGTACGTAGTGTAACGTATTCAGTAGTCGTGCTTGCCGCCATCACGTGTAGAGAAACAGAAAATGGTTAGGTAAATGGTTAGTCAAATCATTTAATTAAAGAAAATTTTTCAGAGACAATTAGCGCTGGATACTTCTGTAAATCCCGTTTTGACAAATTAATTGTAGAGTTTATGCCGAGACTTGTGCGTGTTACTCGTATTATTTGGCAGCAAACTAAAGTATGTATAACTTTTCAGTACATATGAAATTGTCGTTATGACAACACTTTTTTGTAATAATTTTTACAAGAGGTTATGCATTTTGCAGGTGAAAATGTTACCAACACCAGCAAAGTTTCATTATGTGTTTAATCTAAGGGATCTCTCTCGCATTTGGGAAGGCATTCTGTTTATCAAGAAAGAGGAGCTTCAGTGCTTAAATATGGCTTTAAAACTATGGTTCCACGAATGTTTGCGAGTTATTTCTGACAGGTATATGCAAAAACAGTAATATAGGTATTTAAATCGACAGCATGAAATTGCTACTTATTTGTTCAGGTTTACTACCTTCAATGATAAAGAGTGGTTCGTGGCGAATTTCTGGAAAACGGCTGCTAAAGAACTGCCAGACCTAGTTAGCGAGTTTCCTGACCAAGAAACATTCTTTGTTAACTTCTTGCGTGAGCCGATCGAACCAACCGGCGAGGAAGATGAAGACATCAGTCTTGAAGCCCCTAAAATATACGAGGAATTGCCTTCGTAAGTAGTTACAGTTTTGTTAATAAGGAGAGTAGTGGTAGCCCAGTGATAACGGCCCCGACTTATACGAGTTGTAGAGCGTGGGTTCGTACCCAGGCAGGCGCTTTACTTTGTGTTAAAAACGGTGAAACAAAACATCGTGAGGGAATCGTATGTATGGCTTGTCCTAAAACTAAAAATTGGAAAACGTGTGACATCTATGGATCGTGGATTACGGCCCGTTCCCTTCCACAGAGAGGACGAGGAGGCCTGTGTGCCAGCAGCGGTAATGTTATCGGCTGATTACGCGAATAAGGTACACATGTACTTTCTATAATATAATGACCGTCACTAAAATCCAAGGCTAAACTCGACGAATATTGCCTTTTCAGTTGGGACTTCGTACTCGCAAAACTGGCAGGGTTTCAATTACTCTTCAATGAACAGATAAGAGGAGCTAACCTAGACCTGGTATTCTTCCACGATGCGATGGTGCATCTGTTCATCATATCTCGAATCATTAACACACCACGGTAAGTTGGAATTTTATTGATATAGTAATATTTCTGTTCTTGCTAGTAAACATTAAACTCATTACCCAAACTTTTAAAACTTCTGTTTTCTTAGTGGCAATGCATTGCTTGTCGGTGTCGGCGGATCCGGAAAACAAAGCTTAACCAAACTAGCATCTTTTATAGCAAACTATTCATACTATCAAATAACTTTATCCAGGTAAGTGAAGCCACATATCACACACACTGTCAGTTGTCACATATTTTTGTTATAAATATCAAACAAATATTGGTTTGGAGTAGTGGGGAATATGCAGCTTTCCCATCGATTTCAGATCGTACAACGTTAACAACTTTATGGACGACATAAAATTGTTGTACCGCGTAGCCGGCCTGCAGGGACGCGGCATCTCTTTCATATTTACTGACAACGACATCAAAGATGAACAGTTCTTAGAGTTCCTCAACAATATTATGAGTTCTGGAGAAATCGCAAATTTGTTTTCTAAGGAGGAAATGGGTGAGTTAAGAAAGCTTCGGTATAACATATTATTTTGAAATTGTCATAAAAATTTGTATTCAACTTTCAACAAAGTATGGAACTTTCACTGTGTCGTTTTAGAAATAGGAATAGGTACAAAAGAGTTAAGTAGGGTTAAAGTGTTTACTTTAGTCATCTATTAATAATTATAATTTAATACTAGATGAGATTCTGAACGAGTTGGCACCGATAATGAAGCGGTATGCACCAAGAAGGATTCCAGTTCCAGATGTGTTGTATGAATACTTCATCATTCGCTCCAGAGCTAACTTACACGTTGTATTGTGTTTTTCCCCGGTAAGAATTACTTAGAGTATTTATTCGACTCATTTTTGATTTTACTATAGGGTGAGTTTTCGAATACAGTAGCTTCACTAAGTGTCAAACATAGAAAATGTTGTCCCGAAAATTACAACAAAATGATCCAAAAAATTAAACGGTTTTTCCTAGCCCTGTTTTATGTATAAGTATATAAAGTTTAGAAGATGAAGTTTATGCTATGTCGTTGGCTGCGTTTTCTTACAGGCGGGTGAAAAATTTAGAAGCAGAGCTTTGATGTTCCCCGGCCTTATATCTGGGTCTACAATGGACTGGTTCCAGAAATGGCCTAAGGAAGCACTTATAGAAGTAGCACACCACTTTTTATGGGAGTTTGAGGTTAGTAACATTCTGATATTGTTTTCGAAGAACGATTCGCAGCTAGAAAATGGCTTTGCCTCATAAGTTATATTACATTTTTGATTAGGATTCGGCATTTGGCTTTGCCGCACAAGAAAGTTTATATTTTCTATTAGGATTCGGCATTGTGTTGATTGAACGGCCAATGGCCTTCGACCAACACCTAATGTGGCTCTCAGCTGGTGGCTAGATCAAGAGCCTGCCATTGGCAGCAAATCTCCTCGACACAAATAGTACCTAATATTAGCCTAGGAGGCATTGGATATTAAAACGTGCCTACCTACCTATCACTACGCAGTTTATAATTAAGAGAAATAAAACCACATAAGTGATAAATTATTGCAAAAAAAACTTGTCTGGAGAAAGAGGTAAGCATTATAGTTTGTGAAAACATCGTATTTCAGGTTATCTGCTCTACGGGGACGAAACAAAATTTGATTGAAATGATGGGAATTGTGCAGGATAACGTAGCAGACACTTGCGTCATTTATTATGAGCGATTCAGAAGGCAAACGCATGTCACTCCCAAGTCATATTTATCTTTTTTGGATGGCTATAAGGCCTTATACAAAGGGAAACACTTTTATATTGCAGAAATGGCGAAAAGGTTTTTATATTTAGTAACAACCTTTTTTATTAAATAACATTTAAATTATTTTTTTTTTTACGCTTAAACTTGTTTCTTAACCTTTCCAGCAATTGTCGAGCACACCAACAGCTCAATCGATAGATTGGGTTGGTTTTGTTTTTTATTTAATTTTATTTAATTATTATTTGAATCATTTGCATTCTATTCATTCCATCTAGTACTTTCATTAATAATTAATACTTTGCAAGACGGTTTTAGTATCATTAGCTGCTCAGTGACCTCAAGATTAACAACTCAACGAAAGTTTGAATTCAAATTCCAATTATTAGTTCGCAATAATAGTACATTATGATACATGTGTGCTATGTTGATCATTATGCACGAGGCGATATTATCGCGCGAGCCGCAGGCGAGAGCGATAAGAAAGCCGAGTGTATATTGATTAATGCACACGCGTTTCATACGACGTTTTTCAACACACTTGCGAGGAAAAAAAACAGACTTGTATTGTTAAATATTAACTTGTATGGAAAATGGCGAGCTGGTTTTGTTTTCCCGCGCGCCGTGCTAGCCAGCACTAGCGATGCGCGCGCAACATTGACTCATTTTAAATATATTAATCTATGGCACAGACAAAACCGATACAGCCTATAGAAAAAATATAATAAACACAAACCTGAAAATTGCAAAAAACCTAAGAATTTCGCGGTCTACCACTGCGCATTCACCTTAAATTGTCTGTGGTCCCCTGCGAGTTCATTTTGCGACCAAGGACAATACAGACTATTTAAAAAAAAATTGAAATATAGCCTGCGGATTTTTTCTTTCGGCATGAAGTTTCTTTCGGCGCTTTCCGAATTAGCTATAATCGCTCACATCACAGCGCTCACATCATCTCCATGGACGTAATATTACGTCCATGCATCATCTCACATGCGTTCAGATTTAGATATTACTATTATGACTGCTGAGAGCTGGCAACAATTCAGAACACTCGTGAACGCGCTCACATGACAGTGCTTACACAATGTAAAAAAGATATTATTACAGTATTTCTTTGTTTATACACCACATTTCTTCTTCAGTTCTTCTTCTTTGGTTAGGTGGCGACTGTCAGCCAGAAGCACAATTTCAAAAATGCCACGTTAGTTTAATTTAAAGATGATGCAACTCAAAACAAAACACACACTGACACAACCTCATACACACACTGTCATTTTTGACAGCGCTCACGGTGATATTATTCTAGGGCATGGTCGGCATTATCGCAAGATGGCGAATGTCATGACGTCATCTATGACGATTCACGGGACATCGTTATCGTTATCGCGCTCACGCTAATTCGGTTATTTCCCAATTCGGAACACATCGATTATTTCCTAATTCGGAACGCAGGGTTTGCTGAGATTAAAAAAGCGCGCGTCTCCGACTAGTAAATAGTTATCTGTGGTATTACAGAACATGTGGATTAAAGTAAAGAAAAAGCACGCGTTCGTAATACACTCCATTATGGACCTAAAAGCGGTTCAATAAGAGCCACTTTACGAGCAAGTGTGTTGAAAAAAAATTTAATTTGAATTCAAACTTTCGTTTAATATAATTATTATGGTTTTAACTTTATCGTTATAACTATCCGTTGTACCTACATAAACTCTTTTTTTTTTTGTAAAAAATATTTTTTACTGTGTCATTTTAAATATTCCATTATTTAGTTGTAAGCTTCTGTTACCTACATTAAAATAATCCATAGTTACCGCAGTAATATGCTTCGGTAATGAATTATTTCTGGTTAAGCATTTAAAGTTTTTAGAATGACGACTGGTCTTGGCAAATTAGTCGAGGCTGCTGAAAGTGTGGATATACTTAAAAAGGAATTAGAAATAAAAGAACTAGAAATAAAGAAAGCTACAGCTAATGCCGAAGAGGTTTGCATCGTGTTTACACTTTTGATAGAGTAGTAAGCACCGTGGTTAGATATATAGGTAGAATATGCTTTATTGAATATGCTGCATCAGAAGTTGTAACACAGCTTTTAGTATAATTATTGTACACGTACAACGGCGGACTTATTGCTAATACTGATGTGGCGATGTTAGTCTATCAGAAAGCTAATATTGTGATGACGAGTGTATCGTAGGTGTTGGCGGCTGTAGCAGATTCGCAGGCAGCAGCCGAGGTTGTCAAAACGGAAGTGCTAGAGGTGAAGGACCGCGCCGTGAAACTCGTAAACGTGATTGCAGCCGAGACAGCCGTGGCGGAGGAGAAGCTTGCTGACGCTAAACCCGCACTCGACGCCGCCGAAGCCGCATTGTTGGTGCGCCCGACTTTCCAGTTTTTTGAAGGACTCTGCTAAAGGCACTTTCCTGAGGTTAACGTTTTGTTGCAGACCATCAACGCTGCCGACATCGCCACCGTCAGGAAGCTGGGCAAGCCACCTCATCTCATCACGCTCATTATGGATGCTGTCATTCTGCTTTTTAGGAAGCGTATCGACCCCATTAAACCTGATGCTGAGAAACAATTCTTGACTGCTTCATGGTCAGAGTCTTTAAAGGTACTTATGTATTTCTTTAATCAATTGATATTTTTTGGAATCCATGAAATTAAAAGTGCAATTTATTTTAAAACAATAATCGGACAAATAACCTCTCATGTAAAATATGGTGAGAGGATACATGGGAAAAATAAAACATAAAGTACATACACAATTCATTAATGCTGATACATACGTCTGTGCCATTCGTTAGATCTTGTAGATCTTGCAGAACTAACTTTATCTTAGACAATCGTGACCATTTTAGCCCTGTCTTCTCTTTCGGACTATGTGTTACGAAACTGCACTACAGTAAATTTGTGTTGGACAACAGGTAATGGCGGATGTAAGGTTTCTAAATAACTTGAAGAATTATCCTAAAGATGATATCAATGCTGAAATGGTTGATTTGTTACAACCTTACTTTAATTTTAGGTAAGTTAAGATTACAAAAGTTGAAGGGTAATAATCTCTACAAATTTGAAACCGCCCTGTCCCTGTATACCTACCGTTTTACGCTGTTTTTCTTCTACTGAATTCTAGCTTTAAATACCTATACATGTTAAAAAGTAATTTTAATACTGAAAGAAAATAATTATCATGATACACTGTATTTTGGGGTTTTTGAAAAGCATTTAATCGGAAACCATAATATTATTATATTTTATGCGGTGTTGCAGGCGTAGAAGAGGTAACGGATTTTATTAATATTGATCTACACCATTCCATAATAGTTAACATATTATAGAGGGACAACGATTTTTAAAGTTGTAGAGAATATCCTGTATTTGTTCAAGCTTGCCTCGTTGAAGGAAAACTAAGTTTTATTCTATTTCCTTTATCTTAACAAAACAGTAATTACACGTTCGATGCGGCAAAAATAGCTTGCGGTAACGTAGCTGGACTAATATCGTGGACGATCGCCATGGCTCAGTTCTATGCAGTGAACAAGGACGTGCTGCCACTAAAGGCGAACCTGGCGGTAATGCAGGGTAAATACCAAGCAGCCAAGAGGGAGCTGGAGGCTGCTCAGGCACAACTCGAAGCCAAGGAGGTACGCACTAACTCTGAAAACGGCAGTCATGTCACCAGGATTGTAATAGTAATAAGTGTGGTTACTCCGGTAGTGCGAGTTGGCGCACGTGCAGCAGCAGTTCGACGAGGCAATGACGCTGAAGCAGGTGGTGCTGGACGACGCGGCCAAGTGCCAACAGAAGATGGACGCCGCCACCGCACTCATCAACGGGCTGAGTGGTGAGCGCGTGCGCTGGACGGAGCAATCAGCGCTCTTCAAGTCTGAGATCGAACGCCTGGTCGGCGACATCCTGCTGCTCACCGGGTACGTCATAACGAAACGCTATTTTTTGTTTTACACTTGATCAGTATGTTTTAACTGGATGTACTTTATGTTCACACGCGCTATTAACAACAAAACGTGCAATTTCAGATTTTTGTCTTATTCTGGACCATTTAATCAAGAATTTCGAGTTTTGCTGTTAGAAAACTGGCTTGGTGAACTGTTGCGAAGAAAAATTCCGGTGTCTATGAGTTTACATATCACAAATGAGCTTACGGATACCGCTACAGTAAGTATTTATCTTTAATATGCATCTTACGTCCATCATTACAGGGTTATTTTTGCCTAAAAGGATTAACTCTAATAAACAGTATTAGATAAAAATAAAGGTACCAAATGATTCTATTACCTCCCAGCAGAACCAGTTAATGTCAATTGCCAACATGGAACGAGAAAAGTATAAATCTAAGCATTGCAGTCCTCGCAACTGTTCTTATCTCCTCCCATCAAAAACTTCTGACTGTTACCATCAAATCGCATAATCCAGAACTTGTTCATGTCTGTATGATTATAATATTTTGGCAGATTGGCGAATGGAACTTATGCGGGTTGCCAACAGACGAATTGTCAATACAAAACGGTATCATTGTCACTAAAGCCTCTCGTTTCCCGTTGCTCATCGACCCGCAGACACAGGGAAAGATTTGGATCAAGAACATGGAAAAATTTAACAACTTAATAGTCACTACCCTAAACCACAAATATTTCAGGTGACCATAGCATGCGATATGTTTACTATTAGTTTCAGTATATTATTTTGACTCTTTACTTTACACAATTTTGTTTCCATTATAGGAATCACTTAGAAGACTGCGTGTCTTTGGGCATGCCTATGTTAATAGAAGACGTTGCCGAAGAGTTAGATCCGGTTCTTGACAACATTCTTGAGAAGAATTATATTAAAATTGGGTCTAGTTTTAAAGTATGTGTTCAGTATAAGACATTAAGCGAATGCTAACATTTCTCAACAATGCTAACATTAGCAAATGTTAAGTTTTTTTTAAATGTAAGTACTCTTTTTTTAAGGTTAAATTGGGAGACAAAGAAATAGACGTGATGGAAGGGCACAAGATATACATAACAACGAAACTCCCAAATCCGGCTTACACACCAGAAGTGTCGGCTCGAACTTCTATAATAGATTTCACTGTGACCATGCAAGGTAACAAAAGGTTTTTATTATTGTTATAACTAAGCCCTTACTGGGTTCCTACAGCTCCCCAAAAGTCTTGTACGTAAAATCGTACCTCATCGCAAATTCATTTTAGGTGCTGGGGCTGAGGAAATGGCTTCATTTTTTTTTATAAAGTTGTTTATTTTGTAGGCCTAGAAGACCAACTACTGGGGCGCGTGATACTAACAGAGAAGGCGGAAATGGAAGCGGAACGAACCCAACTAATCATGGACGTGACCGCCAACCGCCGTAAGATGCTGGAGCTGGAAGCTAACCTGCTGCACAAGTTGACTACCATACAGGGCTCGCTTGTCGAAGATGTGTCGCTTATTCAAGTGCTTAACGTCACTAAAGCTACAGCGACCGAGGTAACTATGCCGCTGCTAGCCACTGAATAATCTTATCTTATTAATATGCATTTAGGCCGTTCTTATAGTATTTACTATTCACTTGTGCCAGGTGAAAGAGAAACTAGACGTCGCTAAGGAGACGGAGATGAAGATCAACGCCGCACGTGAGGAGTACCGGCCGGTGGCAACGCGTGGTTCAGTGCTGTACTTCCTCGTGTGTAACATGTCGCTCGTGTGCAACATGTACCAGACGTCGCTGGCGCAGTTCCTCGAGCGCTTTGATATCTCTATGGAGCGCTCACCCCAGAGCCCTATTACGCTACGAAGGATTGGTTTCATTATTGATTACTTGGTATGAGTGTTCTAATAATATAGTTTTCTCTGATATGAAGTTCATAGTTCATTTCTCTATTGCTCTATTTATTACACTTTAAGATATCGCCCTGAAACCCTTTCTCAAAAATAAACCATTATAAATTCCTAAATTCTGAGGAGGTATATTATAGTGACGATAAACATTTCGTTAATTCAATGTTTTTCCCAAATACTTAATTGAAATATTATACCTACCGGAGCTAAGCCGAAAATAGATAGTGAGATAGAAAATAGATAGAGATATATATATGATAGAAGATATTTAAGTAAAATATAATATCTAATCATGTTTTTTCCAATACAGACTTTTGACGTGTTCAAGTACATAAGCCGCGGATTCTACGAAAAGCACAAATACTTGTTTACGGTCATGCTAACTTTAAAAATAGACTTGCAGAAAGAGTATATTACGTTTGAAGAGTTTCAGACATTTATTAAAGGTGCTTAGTTTTAATTCTAAAGTTGTCAGTGCTTTGAAATTCTTTTAATATTTAAGTATAGTTTGGATTATAGCTTACCTCCGGTTTCTGTAAGCCAAGCCTGAGCCTACTCAAATGATATTATAGGGAATTTAGAGGTATTCCGAGATTAGACTGTGAACATTCTTAAAATTACGAGAATTGCCCCTCAGGTGTCTAACGACAATCGTTTATTATTTTGCAAACGAAGCTTTCTGTTTGAAGGTGGCGCAGCGTTGGATCTTAATGCCTGTCCCTCTAAACCCTACAAGTGGGTAACAGACATGTCGTGGCTGAACTTGGTCCAACTATCTAGTTTGCGTCAGTTTACTAACATATTGAACCAAGTTAGCGGTAATGAGAAGGGGTGGAAGTCTTGGTGAGTTTCATTTCACCTACACAACTGGTAATAAATATACCTACACATTTAATTGGTTGTCTGCTTGGAAGGTTTGACAAAGAAGCGCCTGAAGAAGAGGCGCTACCTGACGGCTATCACACTCTAGACGTGTTCAGGAAGCTGCTGGTGGTGCGCGCCTGGTGTCCCGACAGGACTCTGGCGCAGAGCTTGTGAGTGGCGCGTGATACCACTGTCTGTGTGGCCACTACCATTCACAGCTGGATACAAGCACTGACACTTTACGTTATGTTGTAGGAAGTACGTTGTGCACTCTATGGGCTCGCGATACTCTGAAGCCGTCATTGTAAATTACGAGGTAAGAATGTGGCCATAGTAAATATAGATAAGTAACAACATGTAATAACTTGATGCGAACTTCTTATTTATTCCAGCAAATGGTCTTAGAGTCTCGGCCATTGGTTCCACTGATTGGGTTTTTGGCGATGGGTTCTGATCCAACGCCGTCTATCGAGACGACTGCCAAGCGAATGGAGAATATTTGCCAATCAATATCTATGGGCCAAGGTCAGGAGATCCATGCGAGGAAGCTCATAGATCGTGGACTAAAAGAGGTAAGACTGTGGTCTAATACTTAGAACCGTTAGTTCGACCTAAATCTTAATGCATAATGTAAAAAAAATCTGCTGGTGTACACAGGGTTTCTGGGTGCTGTTACAAAACTGTCATTTAGGATTGGCATACATGGTGGAGGTAATGGAACAGTTCGGAGAACTAGAGAAGAATCCAGAGCAGATTCACGACTTATTTAGGTAATACTATGCTTGTTCATTAGTTATATGAAATTCACGACTATTTACGTGTTCGTAACCTTTTAGGCTCTGGATTACCACAGAAGTTCATGAAAAGTTTTCAATTACACTTCTGCAAATGTCTATAAAGTATACTTGCGAGCCGCCTTCCGGTAAGTTAGTCAGGCACCTGCCTATCGTATCGAGTATTCTGTTACTAATATTTTTTTATTGACATGTGAAAAAGTTTGTTATTTTTAAATATTTTAATGTTTTAGGTATCAAAGCTGGTCTCATGAGAACCTACGACTCGATGAGTCAGGACTTCCTTGATTACAGTGACAGTCCCTTTTATCTGCCGATGATTTACACAATCTCGTTCCTGCACACCGTAGTACAAGAGAGACGGAAATTTGGTCCCCTCGGTTGGAATATACCTTACGAATTTAATTCTGCTGACTGGTTGTCGTCGTGTATGTATGTGCAAAACCATTTGGACGCTTTGGAGCAAGGACAATCAATAAGCTGGAACACCATGCGGTAAGTATCTGGTAGATAGTAGGTACTAAAGGGAGAAAAATACTTACAGTTCATTCAGTAAGGAGCTTATAATTGGTTGATGGGGGCCGGCTGTTGTGTAAGTTGGTACCGTCTTTAAACATTTTTTTATTACCTACGAATCATTCGTTGGCAATCCTAAAATAAATAAGGAGAAACTGGTTTAACACGACGTTGTAGTTACATGGTGTCAGCGGTGCAGTACGGCGGACGAGTGACTGACGACTTCGACACGCGGCTGCTAACCACTTTCTGCAAAGTGTGGTTGTCAGACCAACTGTTTAATGAAGACTTCCAGTTCCACAAGGGATATGGCATTCTAGCATTCAAGAACATACCCGAGTACCTCGAAGCAATCGACACGATGAAAACTGTTGATCCGCCTCAAGCTTATGGGTTGCATACCAATGCTGATATCACGTTAGTAAACTGTTAACCTTATCTTGATATTCCATACAAGTATTATACGATTCTTCTACATTTGACAAATAATTAACTTGCAGTTACCAGCGCAACACCACTCAAGAACTTTTGGATACGATATTGTCAATTCAGCCGAAGGAGTCAAGTGGAGGGGGAGGGGAAACACGTGAGGCATCTGTCTACCGGCAGACTAAAGAAATGCTGGAAAAAATGCCGTCTAACTTTGATTCCCATGAAGTTCTGGTTAGGTATGAACTTAATGTTTAACCATAAGAATAAAAAAAAGACAAGCTAAGCCAAGTATAAAGCCAAGTGGTAAAGGGTAAGGGTTCGAAAACGTTTAACATAAAATATTTTCAACATATCATGCAGATGAAACAGGATTGACTGTCCCAAATAACACGACAAATTTTGTTTTAGACAAGTTCTCGACTTATAATAATAATAATATTCCACAACTATCACACAACGCCGTCTAGTCTCAAGCTAAACAGAGCTTGTGTTATGAGTACTAGACAACTGATAAACATACTTATATATTTCTAAATACATACATATATAGATAAATTACACCCAGACACAGAACAAATGACATCACACAAACATTTGTCCTGGGTGGGAATCGAACCCACGACCTCCGGCATAGCAGTCATAGTCACTGACCACTAGACCAACTTGCACTTATAGTCGGTTTTATTCACTTGTACTTTTTTGCAGAACTAAATTATATTCGTTTTTAGGTTGAGATCATATGGTATACTTAATTCAATGGTGATTTTCTTGAGACAAGAAATCGACAGAATGCAAAAAGTAATTGAACTAGTCAGAACTACATTAAAAGACTTACTGCTTGCTATAGACGGGACTATTATAATGAATGAGGTAACTATAATTTTACACTGAAGTTTCAGAGGGGATTTTTTTTTATTGAGTTGACTGATTTCGGAACTATCTATCTATCTGACTACTTATGGGAAGTGGTTTCTTGGAGAACGGCTGCATGAAGAAAATAATATCTATTTATTGTTGTAGGCACTTCGAGATTCATTAGATAACATTTATGACGCGAAAGTGCCAAATATCTGGTTAAGGAGTTCATGGTCATCTTCCACTTTAGGCTTCTGGTTCACTGAGTTTTTGGAGAGAACCATTCAGTTCTCGACGTGGTGCTTTCAGGGCAGACCGAACTCTTTCTGGATGACCGGATTTTTTAACCCTCAAGGTAACAACAAAATAACGAGAGGTGTCGTGGGACACCCGGTTGGAATGAAGTTCCTTTCCTTTTTGCATACTTTTATTATGTAACAAAAGTGTCATGAGGAAACACACTTGGCGAATGAGAGCTAGACCGAAAAAAGGTGTAAAATCGGGCTAAGTCTCATTCGTCAAATGTGCAGAGTATAACGTGCGTTAAGGAACTTCATTCCAATAAACAAGCAAATAAATATTATGCAGTATTTTGACCAGTCTTGCAAACATGGACGCATCAGGTTCTACTACTAATGTGTGGGAGAATATGCACTAACAACATAGGTACTGATGATTTTCTAGCGTAGATAATACAAAGTGTGAGACGAAAAAACTAGGGCCTAGGACAATAAATCACTAAGTATTATGTCTTATGTTACCCACTCAGCGTTTATGGTAATTTAATCTTATTAGGTATCTTTAGCCTAATAAAATCCGCTGCTAGAGCTCTCATACAAGTTGTGATATAAGAATTATTATACGACTTCAAGCTTTTTATACAAAATTCCTTCTGGTTGTTGAAGGTTTCTTGACAGCTATGCGTCAGGAAGTAACTCGGGCACACAAGGGCTGGGCCCTAGACATGGTTGCGCTACATAACGACGTTACTAAATTTACTTACGAGGAAATTAAGGCTCCGCCGCCGGTAAGGTGTTATTTTAATTTTGTAGGTATATAACAGAGACCTTAATATGAAGTTTCAAAGCCATTTCATACTGTTCCGTTGCGATAATAAGATGGTGCTTTTCGTCGTGTAAAGCTACATCTCTATCTCTAACCATAACTTAGTCATAGTCTGGCTACTTGTCCGTTTTAGCAAGCAATTTAGGGCTTGTATTCATGCCAACGACCTTGTGCATTTGGGCGGAGCTAACTACCCCTCTCCGCGCATGCCAACGCGTTGCCTAGCAACAGGAGGCGCCCCGCACTGAATTCGTGGACGAGTGCGGGGATGATATAGACACGGACTTTAAACGATCGCATTTTTAATTTATTATATTAAAAAATATACATGTTTTTAAAAAGTAACAAAACCAAATCATTTTCGTTTGTATTGCAAAGCACTAGATATTTTTTTTATATTCTTTTGATAAAAAATGAAGGAGTAAAATGGTTTCATCTCAACGATTTGGAGGTGATTTGGTGGTTTTTTTTCTTAATAGCTGATATCGATAGAAAAATTATGGCTAAACCAAATTACGATTCATATCATGTAGATTACCAACTATTTTTTCAGATGTAACTTCTTTGTAAGTTCCGGAGAAAAGTTGCTTCATCTGCACGCTGTTTTTAAGCTTTTTTCGAAAGAGTAGCCTTAATAACGTTACATTAATTACTAATACAGGAAGGCGTGTACGTCCACGGAGTATATCTTGATGGTGCAGGTTGGGATCGCCGCAACCTACGCCTGTGTGAGTCTACCATCAAAGTGGTGTACACTGTGTTGCCGGTGATACACGTATACGCGATAAACTCCACCGCGCCCAAGGACTCCAAACTTTACCTGGTACTCAACTGTAGATGCATAAGTAATTTGGAGTTAGTGCACCCGTATATCAGTTTCTACTTAATTATTGTCACTTGACAGTGTCCAGTTTACAAGAAGCCGGTGCGTACCGGTTTGACGTTCATCACTCCGCTCTGGCTGCCAACCATCAAGAACACTGACCACTGGATTCTAAGAGGAGTTGCTATCTTGTGCGACATTAAGTGAATTATAACGAAAAAACTGAATGGCTTATTTTAATTACAAATATTTGAAAGTTATTTTTGTACTGTTTGTAACCCAAGCGTATTCAACCCGCGCCCGCTGCGATTAGCGAATAATCTAGGTACAGTCACGAGCATAAGTATGTACACACTTGGCTTTATTCAAAGGCGATTTTCTCCTTTATTTTTGAATGAAATTTTATATTAGTAGGAAGATAGTATTTTCGAACCCATAGGTTTATGTAAAGTGTCGTATTTCAACGTTGCATTCGTTATTTCGTGAAAAAATCGCAATTTAAACTTGCCAAGTGTTGACATATTAGTGCTCGTGACTGTACCTACTATTAAAATTTTCCCAACTATGTTTGGGTTGGCTTCCAGTCTAACCAGCAGCTGAATATCGGTATTTTACATGGAGCGATTGCCTATCTGTACCAATACCCCTTAGTAAGACTGGTTGTCAGACTTTTGGGGTTCTGACGACCCGTAACGACTGTCAAAGATCTGCGAATGACAGCCGGGGGACCAACGGCTTTTAATGTGATTTTCGAGGCACGGAGGGGTCTCAATATTTAAGGCGCTTACAGGACCTAAACACAAAAAACCGGGCAAGAGCGAGTCGGACTCGCGCACCGAGGGTTCCGTACCATCATGTTTTTAAATTTCACCGGCGAGCTACTTACTAGATCTCGTTCAAACCAATTTTCGGTGGAAGTTTACATGATAATGTACAGTCAACAAAGGAGTTAAGTATACAGGAGCGTCGGATATAGTTGAAGTTTACTAAGAAATCGATGGATGTTCTGGACTGAAATTTAATTTAATAAATGAGCTGTTTGTTTTCTATTAATAAACTAAAATTTTATTCGAGAATATCCATCGGTTTCTTAGTAAACTTCAACAATATCCGACGCTCCTGTATACTTAACTCCTTTGTTGACTGTACATCATATATTTTTTTAGTTTTAACATTCTCTTATTTTAGAAGTTACAGGGGGGTGGGACACACATTTTACCACTTTGGAAGTGTCTCTCGCGCAAACTATTCAGTTTAGAAAAAAATTATATTAGAAACCTCAATATCATTTTTGAAGACCTATCCATAGATACCCCACACATATGGGATTGATGAAAAAAAAAATTTGAGTTGCAGTTCTAAGTATCTATGGGATAATTTATTGTTTTTTTTTCTATTTTTTTGTGAAAATCTTAATGTGGTTCACAGAATACATCTACATACTTACCTAGTTTCAACAGTGTAGCTCTTATAGTTTTGGAAAAAAGTGGCTGTGACATACGGACGGACAGATGGACAGACAGACATGACGAATCCATAAGGATTCCGTTTTTGCCATTTGGCTACGGAACCCTAAAAACGCAAGTTTTAGAAACAATAAAAGCCATTATATGCTTTTATTGTTTCTAAAACTTGCGTTTCGATCGACTACAGTAAACAAAATCAGAAAAATATATGATATTCTTCAAGATACCTATATGCTAGGTAGATAGTGTGTTGAAAACATAATACAACTAATTTGATACGATAGAAAAAAAATCATGAAGATACCTCTAAAAACTTTCTTTTTACAATAAAAACCATAATATTATACATACACTCATTATGTTTTTTTGTCAGATTTACTCTACAAGCAACATACTAAAATACTGGTGTTTTAATTTTTTAGTCCAAACAATAGATTTTTTGTAAATAGATAATTGGGTCATATTCAAAATAATTGTATATTTACTACTGTCTTAATGTCCAACCCAATTATTTTCATAACGAGATGCAACTGACTAGAATTTCATAAACAAACAGATAAAATATTTATTTGAGCTTAATAAAAAACAACGAAACATTTGGTAAACCTAAACAATTCATTTCAAAAAATTAAACCAGACATTGCGTAGGATCCGTTTCATACAAGTATTCTATGTCCACGTCTTTAACGGTAAACTAAAAAAAATAATTTAATTATGAACCATTCCACAAAAGTTAAAAAAAAAAATATATTCAGAGAATATTGTTTAAACTTTCAACACTTTACTAAACAAAATATAAAATACTATTTAGTGTACTCCAAATTTAATTTATTAATGAGTGTCCTGATTTTGCACATATCTGTTATTCTTCTCTGTTATGCTATTTTAACATTATTTCCATGGCAATAAAGAAATTTGAAATACTGGCAAAATTAGTTCACTAGCTGTTACTACACGACGCGTAAGAATAAACGCTTTGCCATTTTGTTCAATATAGTTTTTCAGCTCGTTTCGTTGTCGAAGAAAATTAGACTTTTAAAAGTAAATATTCAATGTGAGTCGTTTACAGTAGCGGTAAGTACTTACTGTTTTATTACTCATACTAGGAAAGGGCTTTAGTGTGATATTTGTTATAACTATAAAATATTCGTATAATCATGTGAATTGGTGTGGAAATAAATAGATTTGTAGGATAGACACGTGCAATTAATTCATATACGTTATTTTATCTGTCACTTTTTTCCGTTACGTAACAGATATGAATGATTAGGCGTTATTCACATTGTCTCATGTATGAATTAATGAAAATAAAATATTAATAGGTACTTAGTGCACCGCAGGTTAGCCAAAACATTTTTTTTACTTTATTAAATTTATTTGAAGTATGTAAAGTTTGCGTATATTGTGCCATGTATTGCATTGCTGTGCCATGTATTGTCTGTGTGTGCATGTTTTACTGCGTATCCTCAGTCCTCACTGCTTGAGCCTTTTATACTAACCGCGCAGCCTCGCCGAGGCGTACCCAGTCTCTCGTCGGCCGTCTCAGTATCAGTTAAGGGGGATGCGCCAAGGTAGCCCGCTAAATTCAAATTGACTCAGGTTTTTTGCAATTTACAGGTCAGTGTAAAGTTGTATGTTGATTAAAATATGATTCATGACCGTAACAAATATGGCTTTACATAATTCTAATCATTAGAATCCTTATTAATATCAAAATTTTAGGCTCGGTAGTTTCGGAGATAAGGCATTATGGCAATGATGATGATGAATTTATGGCAATTATACCAACTAAAATACGATCACCAAAATGTTATTTCATTATGTACCCACCTAGCGACCCACACCGACTTCGCACTCGTAGCCTGTTATAAACGTGTGCTATTTAAACTTGCCCTAATAATTCCTTTCTGTTATTTTTCTGTTACAATCAAATAATATTCATATCTGTTTCCTATCCGTAACTTACAATTATTTTGAATATGACCCAATTGCTTCATATTTTGCAATAAATTATATCAGCGTTGTGTCATCGCGCTTCTCTTTCTTTTCTCAGTCCGACAAAGACCGCGCTTTAGGTCATGTAGTCGCGGTCAACCCGTGAGGCTGTTATTAGCCCCTCATTCGATTAGCGAAAAGCAATTGTTACCCACCCGCCCTGCGAACACATCTCCCAACAAAGACTGCGGGCATTCCCGCAACGACGAAGTCACCTACGGTAATCACAACAGTGATTTCGCGAGTTTTGAAATAAAACAGCGGTTCACCTGCCGCGGCGAGTGCGGGTATGGCGTGAGTTCTTAGCCTAATAGCCATTCCCAATAGGTATAATGGATGTTTGTGTTTTCTGATGATGCATGGTTGAACGAATAAACCCGTGTATTTTTAAACCTCGAGCACTTTTTATCTATATGACTTACCCACGTTACCTACTCATACGTATACCTACCCGCGTCCCTTTGCTAAAACTCTACAATCATCACAAAACAATGAGAGGATCCTCCTTTATTACATGCACATATTTTTAGTCCTGCTGGTCATACACACGTAGGTATATCTTTCTTTTCTTTAAAAAAAAAAAAAAAACGTTGCCCCACACTAGGAATTTCTCCTGTATTGTGGGTGCGTTTACAAACATTTAATCTCACATACACAAACAGCCAGACCCGGAACAACTACTTGTAGGTCATACAAATATTTGTTCCATGCGGGAATCGAACCCGCGATACGCAGCGCAGCAGTCAATCGCTTAACCACTGCGCCAACCGTGCCGTCGTTTCTGGGACGTTTGCGCTAATATTCAGACTCGTTTTATTATATAAGGCGGACACATATACATTGTGAGGCAAGCGCAGCGCACGGCGCTCATGTGGAAGCACGTGCCTCACCATGAATATGAACGCCGCAATGTCTCAGTCCTGACGCTAGCAAATTGTAGCAAATCAATGGTATATAAAATAATAATAATAAGCCTATAATAATAATTTATATTTCGCGGCCTTTTCCGGTACCTACCAATAATATGTGCTCTCTATACGAGGGTATAGAGAGATTACACACATAGAATTTGTATAATAGTGTGTGTCAAGAAAAAGTAGTACCTATATAAGCAGACCATTTTTGTAAATAAATCAGATTTGAATTTTATATTCTTGTCTCATTACCCCTCACTGTGGCCAAGACACCTTTAGCCATCTCTGATCAGTCTTGTGAGTCTGCTTGACTGGCAGTGAGTTTACCCTTCCCGAACCTGGAATTCCTGTCTACTATCCGTCTGTAACCTTAGGTCGAATGGTGCAGACATCCTGAACTTATTTATATATTTATTTATCACACACTAGGTATATGATAGGTTAGGGCTGTAGGGCTTATAGGGCTTAGGGTCGTAGGGACTGTTAGGCTTGTAGGTCTTAGTAGGTTCCTTTAACTTATCATAAAATTCCATGTACCGTCACACCCTTGACAGTATTGCGGCCTTACGTGACTCCTGTTAAGGGTGGATGTACACACTCACTGTTTCAAGTTAGTTTTTTTTTTTAGTTAGGTATGCATAAAGCGTACGAATCAATAATCATACGGATTTACTTAGTTTTTGTGTTGGTTCCTATAGAACCGCTTTAATATCGGCAAATCATCGCCTCTAGGTAGATAAAAGACTCTTCTTGTAACCAGTCGAGCATGGTAGAGCATTTTGCTGCTCTGTCTAAGATGCTGATGTTCAGTGCCCCGGTGTTCAGTGTGCAGCACATAATAACGTGACGGAAAGTTTAACGTGTCTATACCTGCAAACATTATCTGACCCGGCGAATTTCGTACCGCCTCATATTTAATTTTTCCCCAAGTTTTAATTATTAGGAACCCTCACGGGCGTCCCCAGAACACCCTACCAAACTTTCATCACAACCTGACCAATGGTTTCGGAACGCATAGAGGACAAACCTCGGAGGGACAAACATACGAACATTGATTTTTATTTATATATAGATAGACAGAGAAGATATGACACCGCAGGCCGAACGTGTGCTGCACCACAGAGCATGTAATGTGCTGCACAAGGATCTTCTAGCGCCTTTCTAGAATGTTTGCAACTGTAAGACCTTTTGGCGCGTGGCTAAAATAGTTGCTAACGCCGCGGGCGGCGTTAGCACCGCCGCCATGTAGTTTTTTTTTTCAATCAACGCGTAATACTTACGTAGGTACGCTAGTAATATAATATGCTAATGTTCAATACATTTTGTTGTAACAATTCCTCAAATATTCCTGCATTATATCACATATCATCATATCATAATCATCATATCATTTGTCTGTGATGTTCACCAGCAACATAACATAATAACTGTATGACATTAATCTTTTAAAGTGTGGTCAAAATCGGAACTAACGCGGCCATCATGTTTTCACTGTCAGCGTCATTAGAGCGCCCAAGGATGCTTGTAGGAGGCCATTAGACGCTCAATCTGACTGACAGCATTCGATTGGTCTTTGATCACGGACCGAAGCAAGACTCAGTCAGTCAATCGCGTATGAGCACGTACTTACACACTCAGTCAAGCGTCCGTCAAACGACAGTCAGTCAGATTGAGGGTACCTATAATGGCCGCCGTAACCGTGTAGGTACCTATATCCTTTTTTAATACAGTTGCTCAAAAAGTGGTGTATTGCAGGGACGTATAGCGTTCGGGAAGTGGGCTATTACATACTAGTGCTTTTTTTTTACCTTCCCCGAACTCGTGCGTGTCTCTTTCCCAACTGTCAAAATAATGTCTATTAAAAAGAAAAACCAACCATGAAGTTTTTACTAAAGAGTTTTTGTGATTCATAGAAATACGTATATTTCTAAAAAGAAGCTACTAATTTATTTCAATATGAGATTTAATGATTTAATTGAATGAGTTAGGTTAGGTTTCATTTCATTTCATCTCATTAAATTTCATTTCATATCAATAAAAAAAATATACTGAAGACTAAGCTGTATGGATAGTTCCTTTTGCCTACCAAAATGGGTGAAGAAAAAAAAACTGCTTATATTCTACGGTTGGCGCCATTTTCCAGAAATTTTCTTTGCGGGTTTAGTTGTTTGTTGCACAAAATGAGTAGGTAATTTTTTTTTTTTTAATGAACACCACCGGAACTCAGTATAATTGCACAAAATGCTTCGGAGAACATTTTACCGGAAAAGTCAAAAAGTCGTTACATATCCACATACGACTAATTTTTTGCGTGAAGAGAAGAGAAAAAAGCAATTTTGTGTTTTTATTATTTTATTAAATTGCTTAATTTTTTCGCAACTGTATTAAAAATAGTCGTTCAGTACACCTGCGGAACCGTCATTGCAACTTGTTCCAACTGTCAACCCTCGCCTTCGGCTGCGCCTCGGCTCGGGTAGACATTTGTCGGAACTCTTTGCAATAACAGCCTTTCCGCACTTGTAATGAAATATACTATTTTAATACAGTTGCTCAAAAAGTGGTGTATTGCAGGGACGTATAGCGTTCGGGATGTGGGCTATTACATAATAGTGCTTTTTTTTACCTTTCCCGAACTCGTGCGTTCTCTTTCCCAACTGTCAAAATAATGTCTATTAAAAAGAAAAACCAACCATGAAGTTTTTACTAAAGAGTTTTTGTGATTCATACAAATACGTATATTTCTAAAAAGAAGCTACTAATTTATTTCAATATCAGATTTAATGATTTAATTGAATGAGTTAGGTTAGGTTTCATTTCATTTCATCTTATTAAATTTCATTTTCATTTCATATCAATAAAAAAAATATACTGAAGAAGAAGCTGTATGGATAGTTCCCTTTGCCTACCAAAATGGGTGAAGAAAAAAAAAAACTCTGCTTAAAAATTAAGCAATTTAATAAAATAATAAAAACACAATAAACTCGAACTATCTAATCATTTTTTCTGGAAAATGATTAGATAGTTCGAGTTTATTGTGTTTTTATTATTTTATTAAATTGCTTAATTTTTTCGCAACTGTATTAAAAATAGTCGTTCAGTACACCTGCGGAACCGTCATTGCAACTTGTTCCGACTGTCAACCCTCGCCTTCGGCTGCGCCTCGGCTCGGGTAGACATTTGTCGGAACTCTTTGCAATAACAGCCTTTCCGCACTTGTAATGAAATATACTATTTTAATACAGTTGCTCAAAAAGTGGTGTATTGCAGGGACGTATAGCGTTCGGGATGTGGGCTATTACATAATAGTGCTTTTTTTTACCTTTCCCGAACTCGTGCGTTCTCTTTCCCAACTGTCAAAATAATGTCTATTAAAAAGAAAAACCAACCATGAAGTTTTTACTAAAGAGTTTTTGTGATTCATACAAATACGTATATTTCTAAAAAGAAGCTACTAATTTATTTCAATATCAGATTTAATGATTTAATTGAATGAGTTAGGTTAGGTTTCATTTCATTTCATCTTATTAAATTTCATTTTCATTTCATATCAATAAAAAAAATATACTGAAGAAGAAGCTGTATGGATAGTTCCCTTTGCCTACCAAAATGGGTGAAGAAAAAAAAAAACTCTGCTTAAAAATTAAGCAATTTAATAAAATAATAAAAACACAATAAACTCGAACTATCTAATCATTTTTTCTGGAAAATGATTAGATAGTTCGAGTTTATTGTGTTTTTATTATTTTATTAAATTGCTTAATTTTTTCGCAACTGTATTAAAAATAGTCGTTCAGTACACCTGCGGAACCGTCATTGCAACTTGTTCCGACTGTCAACCCTCGCCTTCGGCTGCGCCTCGGCTCGGGTAGACATTTGTCGGAACTCTTTGCAATGACCGCCTTTCCGCACTTGTAATGAAATATACTATTTTTTACCTCTGATTTTGCATCACTGTCAAAATCACATTGGTCTTTATTCTCGTAACAGTAAGGTTGCTGTTGAGTTGCTGCTGTCAGAGGTATTACTGTTAAAAGAACGGTATCTATTCCCGTCACTTCCATGCAGCTGACTATTATTTTTAAGTTGAAGATTACCCCAATCATTATATTATCCCTGATTTTGGTGTCACTGACCCTGGCAGGGCCACCATCACGGATTTTAATTTTGATAGCACAAAAAAATTGTCGCTAATTAGTCGAAATTTGTCGCCAAATATCAGAATTTGTCGGTCACTGGTTCAAAAGTTATAAGGGTTTATAGGTGGCCGATCTGGAGAGAGTTTCCCCAGCAGGGCCACATTTATATCTCGAAAACTAGGGCACCTAGCAAAGATCTGTTTTCTCCCATATTTAGTCGCCAATTAGTCGGAATCAGTCGCCAAATATCAGAATTTGTCGGTCACTGGTTCAAAAGATATAAACGTTTATAGGTGGCCGATCTGGAGAGACTTTCCCCAGCAGGGCCACATTTATATCTCAAAAACTAGGGCACCTAGCGAATATCTGTTTTCTCCCATATTTTGTCGCTAATTAGTCGCAATTTGTTGCCAAGTTACAGATTTAGTCGGTGTGTAATTAAAAAGATATTAAAGAATTAAATTTCCCCATACATTGGTACAAGCACGTACAAAATACTTTGTGTAGTTTCTAGACAATATCTATGACGTCATAAGGAGGAATGTTTGTTTAGAATTAAATAAAAATAAACTTATTCTATAATTTCAACCCACAAAAGGAAAGCTTTATTCACTACCTTTATACAAATCTACAATAAATTTACGTAATTATTTATCTAACACAATGTGCACTTACCACTTTAGTCGCTGGCAGATAGATCGCTGCGCTCCGTTTCATTTACGGTAAGTAAAAAAGAGATAGATGCGCGTGTACAGACGAGCTACTTAGAACAAGTTGCCCGTCACGTAAGTTAAAGTCAGCCAGTTTAATTAAAATGCAACTTATTATGAATATTTACGAACTCTAGTGTTGTTATCTCTAGATTCCGCAAATACAAAAACGGGGAGAAAGATAGAACGTCGGCGTTCGCGCCGCACAAAGTACTTAAAAAAAATAGGTAAATAAACAAACTTGCTCTAAAGGATTTTTTATATTACTAAATGTACGATATTTTTTTTATTATTCTAACGTTAATTAGAGGTTATCATTGTAAACTGGTAAAACAGTTGCATGCGACTGTACATCTTGACACCAAATAGACCAAGAGCAAGGTTTAATGTTTTCAAAGAAGTTTAAGCCACTCTAACCTAGTAATTTAAAACATAAAAACATGTATTTAATTGAGAATTTATCTCTCTCGGACATTGCTAAGGACTTTAGACCGATAAAACTAGAAGTATATTACACATATTAATAGAAATATTTTTTCTTGGCAATTTTTCGTAAACTCTTCGATCTAGCTCTTGGACTATACCTTAATAATTGAACTCATTATATCTCTCCGCTTCGGTGAGAGCGTCCCCGATTCTGCCTCGTGTGCACATCCGCTTTTTGACCCAGTCCTGAACTAGACCCGGAAAAAATTGTGACAGCAAGCACGTTCCACGCCTCAGTATTTTATTTTTCGTAATTTTGTCTATGGGAGTATTGCTTGCGTTCCATGTTCTTTAGTCGAGTTACTAAATAGAGTACATCTGTGCCAAAAACCGTGTGTGCGTAGCATTATTACGAAATTAGTTATCTGTAGTTGATCAAACAAATGACGGCGATGACGGGGGCGTAATAGGAAGTCCCGCGTGATGTCAATGTTATTGTTTATAAAAACTTTGTAACTACAATGGTATGTATTATATGTCATTCGATTCGGTATGAATGGGGCTATTTTTTAGGTAAATAAAAAAATAGGGTCATCGCTTTCGATTTTGAATGAAAATTATTTTAATTTTTAATTTTCGTAATGTAAACAAACATTAAAAATAAATGATTATTTTAATAAATCTAAGTCTCTTAAAGTTACGAAACAAGTTTTATAATCTACCCTGGTCTATCCACTTAAAGAAACAGCCATTAGTTTAACAGCGGTCCATAGATTTTTTTTCTGTACGAGTCGTGTATGAGTGGCGAGGGCGCCCCGCGGCGCGTCGAAAAAAATGTAGGTACACTTGTGATGACGTAACCTTGGGACGCGGGTCACCCAAGCGGTTAAACGAAAACCCGATTAAATCTGTGACTTGGTGACTGATTCCGACAAATTGCGACTAATTAGCGACAAAATATGGGAGAAAACAGATATTCGCTAGGTGCCCTAGTTTTTGAGATATAAATGTGGCCCTGCTGGGGAAAGTCTTTCCAGATCGGCCACCTATAAACGTTTATATCTTTTGAACCAGTGACCGACAAATTCTGATATTTGGCGACTGATTCCGACTAATTGACGACAAAATATGGGAGAAAACAGATCTTCGCTAGGTGCCCTAGTTTTCGAGATATAAATGTGGCCCTGCTGGGGAAACTCTCTCCAGATCGGCCACCTATAAACCCTTATAACTTTTGAACCAGTGACCGACAAATTCTGATATTTGGCGACAAATTTCGACTAATTAGCGACAATTTTTTTGTGCTATCAAAATTAAAATCCGTGATGGTGGCCCTGCCAGGGTCAGTGACACCTGATTTTGCATCACTGTCAAAATCACATTGGTCTTTATTCTCGTAACAGTAAGGTTGCTGTTGAGTTGCTGCTGTCAGAGGTATTACTGTTAAAAGAACGGTATCTATTCCCGTCACTTCCATGCAGCTGACTATTATTTTTAAGTTGAAGATTATCCCAATATATCATTATATTATCCCAGAAGTTTGACATGCTGTAACTTTGTTTTTATCCCCTTTCATGCGGCGACTGACTCTCACATTCATGTTTATTTATTTATCTTTAATTCAGACACATTACCCAACATGTTACATAAGACACAAACATAAACAAATTAGGAACAATGTAATACGACTTATGAAATCCAATATAAATTATTATGATTATTGAGTATTAAATAAATACTAGAAATAAAAATTCGATATCACAAAATCAGTCACTAGAATAAGGCCCTTTAAATAGTGTAAGGCTAAGCGGCACGACGATTTTTTATCGTGCGATTATTTTGTCGCAGGAATGCAACGTATGAGTTAGTACGGCAGTGCGCGCACATTCGAGTAATAAATCGCAGCGATTTTAAAATTGTGATTTGTCACAATTTGCTGCGTTTGCTCGTGACGCGATTATCGCGAAAGTAAACGGCAACAACGTATAGAATTGTATGGTCTCGCGCGCACTGCGACAGAAAAATCGCGCACTCGGGCCGGCCGGCGCGGCTCTCATTCGTATTCCGTTTTTTCGAGAATAAACATGTCCACTGGAGTCTCAATACGAAACGAGGCTAGACGTGGAACATTCTCAGTAATCTGTCAAATGCTTGAATTTTCATTTTATAAAGCCATAGAATTTTTTGGGATATAGCCGAAGATCATTGTATTTCTGATAAAAGGAAGCCTTAATAAATCTATCCGCTTAAAAGGATGAGTCCAGTATTGACGATTTGGTTTCTTTTTTCTTCTTGCCCTCCGTCGGAGGGCAAGAAGAAAAAAGACTACTTCGGAGGCCCTCCGAAGTAGTAAATAGAGACCAGCAACTTGTACCGAATCCATGGTGAGACTGAGCAATGACCAACGATTTTTGATCGCAGTGCGTGAACTGTAGGTACTTTCAGCGATATTTTACAGCGCGATTCTAAAATCATGTCACAAAAAATAAAATCGTGGTGCGCACTTGGCCTTATAGGTAGATAGAATATGCACTATGTCAGTATCACAGAGCATGTAACCTTTTGTCAGTATTTTGTCGACCTGGCAGGAAATAATCATTCTAAACTGCTTTCCAAATTTTGAATTAAAAGTGACAGTTTTTTTCATGTCCATTTGTAGATACCAAGATACCGTACATTGAGTACCTACGAGTTGACTAGTGTGAAAATCTAGAAACAGATTTAATATTATTTTATTGTAGAGTAAAGAAGTAGATTTATTTGTATTTAAAATACAATGGACGAGCCTGAAGGTGAGACGCCAGCTGAAGCAGGCGAAGCAGCGCAAGTTGAACCTGGAGAGGAACTGCCCGGAGAACCAGCAGAGCCATTGGAACAAGATGAGAACCTGACTTCTCATGCCGCTATGAAGGCGATTTCATCACTCCGGAGAATGTCATTCAGCGACGGAGAACCCATCGAGATCGACAAAACAGCTCTGGAAGCTATACTTGACGTCAGTTCGCGTTTAACGGACATTCAAATGAGGAGTAGATTGTCTATTAGCGCTATGGCACAAGGACATGAGACTTATAAAGACAAGCAAGTAAATAAACGGAATAATTAGATTACTTTGTTTTATTTGTAAGCTATATAAAGGTGTGGATAAAACTAGTTTTGTTTGTAGGCTAAAGCTAAAGAAGCTCGTAATAATCGTGTGGGTGGTCTCAAGCAACAACACCGATACTTACTAGAAAATTGTGCGACACTTATGAATAAGACAATTGAGTACATATTGGTAAGTATATACGTGACTGAAGCATTTCTACACTATGTATTACCTACTTGATATGTCTTCATTTAATTGATAAGATATTTTTGACCAATAAAACAGCAGTGAATCAGCCAATCGCATTGTGGTGCATCGGCTTTAACTAACAAAATAGTTGCTTCACATCTTCAGTTTACACACAAATACCATAATTTCTATACTTAATATGATATTTTCAAAAATATTATATTTGTACACTACGCACCAGAATTGAATCTATAATTATTATTTTAAGACTAACCTAACAGCCACCTGATGGGGGGCATCTTCTCAAGTCCTGCGAACAACTGGAATGGCACTTTGTTAGGCTAAGAACTCATGGAGCGATTTTCGCCCGCAACCGCCGCGGTCGTGGATCTGCGGTTTTATTTCAAAACTCACGAGACCGGTTATTCGCGCGGTTACGCGGCCGCCGCGGTTGCGATCATCGCCCGCAAACGTGGCGGGCGATGATCGCAAGATTGCAAGACGGGCGGTTAACGATCAGTTGAGGTCCAGACCGCCATGGACACACACCAGAAACGAGCCGCCAACCGATCGCAAAGCGCGCGGGCGCCACCCGCCGAGGCTGCGGGTAACCGCGGCCCGCGCGATTCTACTAGTTGCCCGCCGGTACAGCGGGAGCCGCATACAACCGCGAACACCGCGGGCGTAAAACGCGTCGTGAAATGTGCTTTAATTTTTTATATAAATATTTGCATTCTCCAGAAGCTGCGGGCCCGCAACCGCAGCGGACGCGGGCGAAAATCGCTCCGTGAGTTCTTAGCCTTACTTTGGTTCTCCATCGGTGAAATGCCTGTCCAGTATGGAAACGAACTGCCCACGCTAGGTTAGTGGATACAGCTCTAAACGGATGCTGGTTGCTTAAAACCGACCCCGTTGCGAATGATGTATCCACCGACTGGCATCGCGCCTCCAGAAATTCACAGGACTATAGCCAGCCGCATCAAGAGGGCGAAGTTACTGGATGACCCACGCTACCCAGTGCACAACTTTAATCCAGTATCACAGAGGCTTAAAAGCCGCAAGCAATTTATTGGGTGACTTTTTTTCTTTATTGAACCATCAGAGAGCCTCCCATCCGGGCTCAAGTTACCGTGACCTTCTTGGAAAACCTTAAATCGTACCCAAGTAGGCCGCAGCAAAGAAAACTTCGACAAGTGGGGGGGGGGGGGGGGGTTATGGTTGGTTCATACCACCGGTGTGTATGCAGCGCATCACCTCTCATGTTGCATCGCATGCCCTGTTACCTGCACCGTTGGTTGCGTCAGCGAACGGTATTAAAATTTGCTGAATTTTGGGCCAAACCAAAAAAATACTATGTACAGACGCCAGCACATCAAGCTACCCGAAACTGTAAAATTTTCCCAATCAACTTTGAACCTTATGTTTTGGCAATAAAGTTGAAAATCTATTAAATAAATTTGACAGATTGTAGTAACTTGATGTGCTGGCGTCTGTACATTTTGTTCGTGTTATTTTGGCAATCGACACGCTAAAGCGGAGTATAGAGCATTTACTTGTAACAGAACATCGAGCATTCGCTGTTTTATCATTTTCTCGAATCGCACTTGCGAACCTCGTACCTATTGGAGTAACATTTTATCGAGCAAAGGCAAGAGCTGTGAAAAATGCACAATCATCAACAATGAACGCAAGGTAGAAATAATAGTTACAGGTTAATACCTACAACTTTCTATCTTGCCACGCGGGTAAAAGCTCAATTTGCATCAAATCGTTCCTGCGAATGCTCAACGCTGCGTTCGACGTCGCGACGTCGAACGCAGCGTTGAGCATTCGCAGGAACGATATGATTCAAATTGAGCTTTTACCTATATTGTATCATTCGTAAGAACGTTACATTACCTATTTGGAAATGCCCAAGAAAATGCTCTAGTGTATGCTCAGACTCACCTAACGAAAAAGATTATTTTAAGACATTAGGTACCTAATGGGCATACAAATTGTGGGTTTTTCCCAGTGGTTAGATTGATGATTAGGCATACATTTCGTGGATAACTCTAAAATAAATTAAAACTGCACAAAAATGTAGGTAATAGAATAGAATAGAATACTCTTTATTATGTACACCATATAAATTACAGACATAATAATAAAAAATAATAAATATAATAACAAATAATAATTTAAAAAAAATAAAACAAAAAGGAAAAAAAAAAAAAATAATAATATATTATTAAAAATATAATATAAAAAAAAACGACGACGACGACGACGTCGTCTGACGTTTAAGTGAGCCGGATTTTGGGGCGAAAGTGAAAGAAAAACTCAAAAGTGTGAAAACTTTGTGCCTCCCTCGGAACGTCAGGCCTTTTAGTATGTTCACTTCCTAAGCACCCTGAACAAGCTTCAGAAGGAATCGCTTAGGTCCCCTGCTCACGCACTCTACAACTCGTTTATTGACTGGATTACATACACTACGAATAAAATGAAATGTCATAAAATTCAAAGACATGAAAGTATTACGTATCGTAATGTAGCGTAGACAGAGTAAACTATAGACTGCTGCATATCTTCTTTTTCATTCGCACAAGAAAAAGCAAATAAAAGAGACAGACTAAGAATATTTCTGTCCCTAATGCGCGTGTCGGCTAAGCACATCAATGTGCACAACAAGTTTGACGTTTATGAATGAAATAATAAAAATTATGAATGAATTTATAAATACTACGGAAAATAAGATCTTTTTCATGCATAATTCAATAATAGTACATTTGCGCAACTGTGAAAATGGTAAAGTGTAGTGTAATAAGCTGTAAAAATTATAGTATGATGAAGAGTGCCGGAATTTGTTGTCCCTTTCGGTGACATGGATACCATGAGTCTATAGATTACTCTAATGTAGTGTACATAAAGGATGTGTATACAATTTCCGTTCAGGGGGCCTAAAAAGGCCACTGGAGAATCATAAAAGGATAACATTATGAATCATAATATGGCGAAGACAGTCCGTGTTTTTCTTTTTTTCGTTGCTTTACGTAGGTAGGTATAATCAAAGAGATTGGGATAGGATTTGGATTGGATTGATTGGTATTTTAGCACAGACAAAAATAAAAATAACTGAAAAATGCTTCACGAATGGGATTTGATACGATTAACTTAACAGTTAACTGTCGATTATGATTCATAATGTTATCCTTTTATGATTCTGCCAAAGTGGCTTTTTAGGCCCCCTGGTCATTAATCAAGTTCTCTAAATGTACATGAAAATTATTTACAGGAAGGTGTTTATGACGCAGATGTTCATATAGATCTGTTAGATAGTTCTATCGCTGAAGGTGGCAGAAGTTGTATTGTCTTATGCGATGCGCTGCTTCCACCTGTAAAAATGGGTAATGTTTGTTTTACTTTTTTCAACTTTTGTTTTATTTTTGATATAAATTACATAGCGATGCGGCAATAGTTAAAAACGGGTGAACTGCGTCATTGTCGTTTTGAAATTAGCATATGAAAAATGACTATTCAAATTAAAACTTTTCAAATTTTTATTTATTAAGTTAATTTCTTACGATCAATCGATATGCCTTTTCCAAACTATTTGATGTAGGTATTTCTTACGATGCTTATGGTAAAAGGTGTTAGCGGTTTGAGACATTCCATTCTTATATGAAACTGTATCGATTCCAAATGGAAAAACCCAATAACACGTTGCCCAATTTTATCTCTAACTTTACCTCATTTTCAAAAAACGTGTTAACCATTTTTTCTGATTTCTACTAAAGCAATACGGCTGATTTTTGAGTTGTAGGTCATTTCAGAAATTTGTAGCGTCAGTATAGCCTGGTAACCATAGCTGCAATTAATAAACCTAAGGTTGATTGTACTAACGGTCGATTCACCTACTGTTGGTTTTTGAAGAAAAACCTGATTTTGTGCTTTTTAACCAGAATAAGACGGTCGACGTCAGAGGCACCCCGAGGTTCGGTTTGGTTAGGTTCCATTAAACCCTACAGACAGAAATAGGAGCCTGAAATGTTGAATTTAACTAACAATAACACCCCGTCGTTTTTGGGTCGGGGGTTAAAAATGAGCTTATTCAAATTACAATTCTACGAAAAATAATCTGTACTTTCGAATAATAAATTAATTTCCAAACAAAAATACCAAACTTCCGAAAAAAATACTAAGTTTCCGAAAACATATTTATGAACGTGCGAAGGGCACCCCGAGTTTCGGTTTGGTTAGGTAACTTGAAACCCTTTACATAGAAATAGGAGCCCCGACAAGCGGGGCTCCGTCGACATAGAATGCAAGAGCGAGCGTATGAGAATAAAAATACCTAGGTATATATTAATTGATTAGAGTTATTGATTAGAGACTCATAGTTTTCAGTAGAACGTAATTTAAGCTGGTAGAAACGTATTAAAGCAATAAACAGTCATGTTTATTTTTCGAAGATTTCAGTAGGTATCTCATGTGGTGGTGAGCGAAAGCCGTCTGCGACGATAAGCACATGGGACCGCCGCCGGAGACCCGCAGTGCGGGAGTCGTAACAGAAACCGTGCCTGCTGCATGTTGCATGCTAGCTTGCATGCTTGCTTGCATGCTGCATGCTTGCTGCATGCTGTCTTGCATGCTGCATGCATGTAATACAAATTTGTTTTAAAAACATTATTAGGATAAATAAACATTGTGTAATTTGAATTTAGGACTTATAACTTTTATTCAAAACGGTTTTAAGTCTTTTGTATATTATTAATTGTAATATTTATGACAAACAAATTTAGGGCATATTGTATTTAGGTATTTCAAATTTATCGCATGTGCTATTATGTGACATTACAATGAACGCATGAATTACTTTTCCTACACATTTCAGAATCCGGTCGGTTTGTTCCCAATCAGAAGGGGAAAATGGAGAGGACTTATATATCTGATGGAGAATCTATTGGCACCGAGGGCAACTGTATTGCCATGTACAGATTGAAGACCAAAGCTATTGACGCTAGGAATATTAGCGATGTAAAGTTTAAAGTTTATTTTTTGTAGATACTCATAACTATATATGTATTTCGCTCTCTTTTCAATATTTGGAAAGGATTTTGCGAAAATAAACCTTTAAAGGGGTGAAAAATTTACGATCATTCTTTTAGTTAATATACTTGAAGCTTTGCACATTGATATAATAACTTTAATTTTCAAAAGTTTATCATTATTATTTTTTAAACTTCTCTCAAGGGACTCTACTCTCTCCTTCGGTCGGGGCCGCACTGCACTGGTACGGCCATAGACTAATATATATAAACTGAGATAGACTGGCAACTGACGTTTTCGGTTTTTGTTAGCGATCAGCGCCATCTGGACGGCACGCAGGTAGGTGCGTATACGTCGATATGTATAGGTACCTACGTAATTACGTATGAATTGCGTTTTTATAATTTCGCTCAATAGATACTTAAACAGTGTATTGACCTATGCATATTTCTATGAAACATTCATAAAAATATACATAGATCAAAACACTTTTTAAGTAAGTATATATATATAGTACAGTCTATGCTGGAATTTCGGTATTTCTGGAATATACGGAGGATCTATTATAGCTCCTGAAATTTCGGTATTTCTGGAATATATGGAGGATCTATTATAGCTCAACTCAACGTAATAACACAAAAACACCAAAAATTACAAGAAAAATGCGCACGAGCATGCAAACACACCGGTGGAAAATTTCTTATGACGTTTAGACTCAGTGTTGCTAGCGTTTTGTATTACTAAACTACCCTTAAGATTCTATCATCGTAAAAATATCACAATTAATACAACATTATAATCAAATATTTTAAAAAACAATTATACTCGGTTGTAAATGCATACATTTTTGTGCAACTGGACTAATTAAAGAAAAATAGCAAAATTAACAATTAGTTTAAAGTACCAAATATTTCAAGCAAAAAAAAGTGGTAACACTGCAATAAAAAGTTCTATGTATTAGAGATAGATGGCACTTTTCGCAATAAAAAAAATATGTTCTAAGTTACCAGGGCATGGGTACGGCGACAGCGACGACGCGGCGGCGACGATATGAACAAGTTGTCTTTTCTGCAGTGCGGTCACCGACACATGTATATATGAGTTTGTTTTCACGAAATCGCCGTCGCGTCGCAGTCGCCTTAGTAGTGCGGCCCCGGCCTTCGTATTGAAGTTTGAATTGTAAAATCTTAACGCGCAGTCCGAATAACTCAAAACTGAGTATGAAAAAAAAAAACTTCGACCAACATTTTTTGAAGTGAAAACTTCTTTAGGCGCGTTGGGCATTTTTTGAGATGGGAAAAAACTATTGAACTCGCGCCACTGTTACCGTAACCGACACCGCTTCGGATGTGCTCGGCTGTCCTCGGGATGTACTCGGTTTTAATGTATATCCGATATGTCAGTGAGTGATGGCAAAGTATTCTGTTTGTGTTTTGTTTTCACTTCTGTCGGCACCACTCGGCACTCCTGGAGTGGCACTTTTTTTTTAATACATTTCGGTTGTCTTGCATCGAATCATTTCATTGTATCGGAAGAAAAAAATCTGGACCATAGATTTATGAAAGAAGATCTGGACAGTTCGCCACTTTTAAGGAAGTGGACCATATTAAAAAAACATAAATCGTACAATTAAAATTGTCCAATTTTTTTTAATGCTTTTCGTCTGTTGTGCCTATATTTAAGGATCATTTCATTGCGAGGTATGAAAAAGATCTGGGGGCCTAAAAAGGCCACTTTGGAGAATCAGAAAAGGATAACATAATGGACAGTTAACCGTTAAGTTAATCGTATGAAATCCCATTGGTGAAGCATTTTTCAGTTATTTTTTTTTGTCCGTGCTAGGAATTTACACTATTGACAGCTCACTCCACGCTCACTTCACCTAAGTTTTCACGGTGAGATTTTTACAGAATAGCACCGCTGGACAGCGGAAGTTGATCAAATTGAATAAACATATTTATTGGATTGGTATTTCGTTACATTTAGGATGAATCACGGTTACTTTATCAACATACATAATATTTTGGGCTTCTTGAGTATTAAGTAGGTAGTTGTTGTGACTTTCGGTGCAACTATGTCTAATGACTTTATTTAACAATTTCAGGACTATTACTTCATTATGTTTGATATAACGGATAATGTTGTATCAGGTATATGCAAGACCATGCAACGTGTATATATACCGGCTCTTGCGGTGTGCGGCGCTTGGGGAGATATTAATCCTCCCAACCCTAAGAGTGAAGATATAATTAAGACATATATTTCAAAGATGATGCTGTTTGTTGATTATCTTGCAAGTTAGTGCCATATTTTAAAATACCTACTATGATGACGACGCATGAACCTACTATTTACAGTATAAGCTGACCTCGCATTGTAAGGGTTTTTCAATAAGGGCGGCACACAGCAGATGTTAAAATGAAATAAAACAAGCTGTGTGTGAGGTATTAACAAAATTCTTTTTTTATTTGAAAGGCCCACTGTGCCATTAAGTGTGGAATATGACTTCATTCAAATACCCGCCTCGGCTTCTTACAGTGGCACGAATCCTAGTGGTCCAATTTTCAATGACTCTTCTGCATAGATCCCCTGCGATGGCCTGTGTTATGTTCACATTTAGGGCAACGGTCGATTGTGGTTTGTTTGCGTTCCTTGAACGTCCGGGCGTTGGCTGGTTGTTTACCGAACCGGTCGTCTTTGGCCACCAAACGTTGAAGAGTCGACTGTGGAGGGCTACCACGTCTACCGTAAAATGGGCGCAATGCGCGCAACGTTTGCACACGAACACTCATTTTGATAATAAAGTTATATCATTTGAACGTGCTGTTCAATCGTGTAACTTGCCATGGTGATTTGGCATATTATGTAACGGAATAATAAACAAAAGATTTGATACATGTCACCAAAACAAAATGGCCGCCACGGGCCGCCAAAATCTACCCGTCCTTGTTGATAAACCCTTTATATAGATAGGGTGACCCGTGAAGAGACGTCCAACATCTTTTTTAAAGCCTGGATTACTTCAACGGGAAACTCATGTACTACTTATACTTTACTTAGTAGTAGGTACACCAAGTACCAAGTGCACAAACTAATGCACCAAAAAAATTCTCGAAAAGTACCTGTTATTTGCATCTGCCTAGCCTTTTCCCAACCATGTTGGGGTCGGCTTCCAGTCTAACTGGATGCAGGTGAATAACATTATTTTACATGGAGTGACAGCCTATCGACCTCCACAACCCGGTTACTGTGTAATACGATGCCCCTTGGTAAGACTGGTTGACAGAATTTCGGGCTTCTGGCTACCCCGTAACGACTGTCAAAGATCCACGAATGACTGCCGGAACCAATGGCTTTCCGTGCTCTCCGAGGCACGAAGAGGTCTCGGTCAAACCAACCGCGGCAAGTGTAGCTTAACCTGATCGACCGACCTGTGCGGCTGTTATTGTTATTATTTAGCCACGGCTACTGAGCCCCCCCGCCTCGACAATGCGGGAACCCACCGGGGGGGATGGAGTGACAGCCTATCTGACCTCCACAACCCGGTTACTGTGTAATACGATGCCCCTTGGTAAGACTGGTTGTCAGAATTTCGGGCTTCTGGCTACCCCATAACGACTGTCAAAGATCCACGAATGACTGCCGGAACCAACGGCTTTCCGTGCTCTCCGAGGCACGAAGGGGTCTCGGTCAAACCAACCGCGGCAAGTGTAGCTTAACCTGATCGACCGACCTGTGCGGCTGTTATTGTTATTATTTAGCCACGGGCCCCACATTTTGAAAAGCTGAGGGTAGTTTTTTATTTAAAATTACTATGGTTCATTGTCACCCTTTTATTTCGAGCAAAAATTTCCGTTTGGGCTAAGTTTTAGTCACTTTGGGCGATGATTAGATTGATCGTACTTTTATCGAATGTAGTTTTTTTTTTTAAGTTTTATTTTTTTTAATGCGTCACTGAAAGAGGAAAAAAAACGGAAGTCAGGTAAGAATTTCACACAAAAATTATATAATATAATCGCTACACATTTTAATGTTTATTGGTTTCGGGAAGCCCTTGGATAGCTCAGAGGATTCTAATATTTTGTTTTAGACGTCATTCCATGGGCCACCTTGGTAATTGTAGGTAAGTAAGTAGGTAAAGGCTTTCCGTTCAATGACAGGTCAGCTAATTCTCTTGAAAATGTGGCTTATTCCGTTTATCCACCCTAAAACAGCCACCCTAAGGTGGATACTCGAAAACGCTTGTCCGAGAATCCACCCTAGCCTAATGCCGTTTCGTTTATCCAACTAGGCTTGGGTGGATTCTCGGACATGCGTTTCCGCGTATCCACCTTAGGGTGACTGTTTAAGGGTGGATAAACGGAATAAGCCGAAAATGTGTACATACAGCTTGATGTGTCGTCATGCCTATTCAGTTTTCCAGGTGGTGCTGAAACAATATTGAGAAATAGCCTTTACAGTATCTACGTACGTCATACGTGGATGGTATTTAATTAAGATTTTATTTTAGAAACAAAAATAGATTTAGACTGCTGTACTAGATTTAAAATCAATCTAAGTCTGTACGAGGATGAGTTAGCTGACGAAGAGAAAATGAAACTTGCTATAACTAAAACTCATGTGTTGGAAGAAATATGTTCCTATGTAAAACAATGGATCAAGCAGATTACTATGGTAATGAAAATGAAGAAAATATTGCTCTCTTAAGTTATATCGATTTACGTGAAAGTCATTTTGTTAATAATAATATTTTTTGGTTTACTCATAACAGGTTTTAGTACAGAGTCAGCAACTGCGTCGTGAACCTTCTAACATTGGACCACTGGCCGAGCTGGATCACTGGCGCCGTCAGCTCACTACCTTCACGTCGATAATAGAGCATCTCAAGAGTGAACCTACCATGATGTACATACATACGTTAATACGTGCGAAATCGAAACTTTTAAAGGTAAAACGGCTGGATTGGTTATAACGCAATTTTTTGTGTGTTTGTGGATGGTTTAGATTTCACAATTCGACATGAACTTTTACGTATACTTTATTAAATTATCGATATAAATTAAATCGTAATCGTGTGGTACCCTACATCATAACTACATGTCTTTATTCTAATTCAGGCTTAAAAGCAAAAGTAGCTACCTATTATAGTGTTGCCACAATGGCATGCAATTTCTTTGACTTACGTGCACCTTAAGGCACTGATATTTATTTTATCTTGTCCTTTTGACCGTTTTAATACACAGCAATGTATATTCATTTCAGAAATGGCGACAGCTGGATAATATGGTTACTGATTATTACAATGAAGCTTTTGATAATGTTAAATATTTATATGCTGTAGAGAAATATTGCGAACCATTGTACAGGTAATACAACGATATTTAATTAGGATTTGTCAAATATAGGAGCAATATAAAACTTTACAGGATTATAGTCCGCGCGGAACTAGTTGGCCGCACCTTAGGTATGTGACCGGTGGGACGGAGGGGCGGGGGCGCTTTGCGTTGCGAACACTAGGCAACCCGCCGCCTCACCCCCGTCCCCACCGAAGGCGCGGCCAACTAGTTCCGCGCGGACTCTAAGTAATTTTTGGCGGTGGTTTTTTAAGCTGGTACCTATACTGGTACCTATACATAAATAACACACCTACACGATGCTATACAACCACATATCGAACCCTTCCGAACAATTTTGCTCAATTACTAGTATAGAAGCCTATCGCATCCTAACGCGCGTTAATCACATCAACATAACAGCGAGGTAATTCCTTAAGGGGGAAGCACTAAGGTGACCCGCGAAATTCAAATTTTCTTATGTTGCCCAAATGTCAAGATTTCATGAAATAGTCATTCTTGGGGATTACATGGTCTTAAAGAGTTGTGTTGATGACTATAATGATTATAATTCTGTAAATACATATTTGTTACGGCCGCGAATCATATTTTAATCAACGTACAACCTAATACTGACCAGCAAATTGCAAAAAACCTAAGAAAAAATGAATTCCGCGGGCTACCCTGGCGCTTTCGCCTTAACACACTAACAGTAGGAATGTTTAAACATTTATTGTGTTATTTACGTTCTTGATCAGATCAATTTTCCGAACTTAAGAAGTACTTATTGGACTATCAATACTAAACTTATTGGATTACTTTTTGAAATGATTTAGCAATATTTTTTTAAATAATTCAGATTGTGATTGATATTGTGTTACGTAATTAGGGTGCAGAGTGCGTTACAAGTTATACGTCGACATATTATGCATCAGCGGCACGGTGTGATCCCAACATTACACACCTACTGTGAAATACCATATAATACTACTGTCACCGTGTGAACGTAGTCGTAATATTTATTTTTATTGTAGAAATAATAATTATTGTCTACAGATGCGATCCTTCAACAACTCAACAGTTCATTCCGGGTTTATTGTACACCATTCGTATGATATTTGCGACGTCAAGATACTATAATACGACTAAGCAAATATCAACGTTGCTGGTTAAGACTACCAATCAAATTCTTAACATGTGCATGGATTTCCTGACCAATAATGGCAAGAGGAACATTTGGAACCAAGACAAGCTTAGGTTTATACATAAATCCAAAGTAAGGGTTAATTTTTTCTTGTTGGACACTACGGAAATGTGATGTGTTATACTTTTCCGTTAAGTTTTTTATCTGCTTTTTCGGTACAATAGCCGGCCAGAGTAAATAAGTGTTTAGCATATTAACACACATTTAAGTTGGTTGTCAATTGGAAGCAATCATTTTCCCTGACTTACCAAACATTTTTGTAAGGGCAACCCTTTTTCAGATTTCAGCCGGTCGATTCTGTAAAAATCTCACCGTGAAAACTTAGGTGAAGCGAGTTTGTTTTTGCTAGGAATTGACACTATTGACAGCTCACTCCACGCTCACTTCACCTAAGTTTTCACGGTGAGATTTTTACAGAATAGCACCGCTGTACCTATAAGTACCAAAATTTCAAAGGAAACTTACTTAAATGATGCGACTTTGTCTGTCTGTCATAGCTGCTTTTTTCAGAGATGAAAAAAATCCGTAATAATATCCCTCTACATTTTGCGATTGTTGTGTGGAGTTGATAAGGTTTTATAAAATAATAGAGCACACAGGTTTTGAGAAATCAGCATAATATCCCTTTACAAACAAGCTTAGTTATGCTTTCCCAAAAATATTATGTTGGAAAATATTTTAATTTCCTGTATGTTAGAAACTTCACGATACGGATTACGGAACTCTATGTGCGCAACGTGCGCATAGAATTTTGTGTATAAGTTTGAAAAGTACCTACGGTAATAAAACAATTGAAAGGTAACGTTCTTATTTTACAGTTGTGCTTAAGTTTATACAACTTTTATCGTGAGTGTTATGCCGAGACTCAGAGAGAAATGATGGAGGCGGCTGATGAAAGACCTTTTGATTGCTCTGAAATGTATATATTTGGAAAATTCGAAACTTTTCGAAGAAGAATTATTAAAGTATGTACCTAATTTGTTTGAAAAACTTTTGCAGTATAAAACAGGAATTCTGATTCGATAACTACTACTATCTAGGTGCTAACTTTACGCTAGACTTGGGGTGAAATTCACTAATGAAACTGGACGTGATGAGCACCAGCTGGTCTATTCTGTAAGAATCTCACCGTAAAAACTTAGGTGAAGTATTACTTCACCTAAGTCGTCAATAGTATCAATTCCTGGCATCAGGTGGAAAGCTCACTTCACCTGCATTATCACGGTAAGATATTTACAGAATAGACGGGCTAAACTCTTGAATTTGCGTTTAGTTTCACTGTTGAAATTTGACCTTAAATTTTTTGTCTATGATTGGGGCATGCAAGTAGGTACCCAATAATAAATTAGCTTTTCTGATTTACACAGATTATGGACTTATTCCAAACATATATCACGTATTATGTATTGAACAAAACCACGTTGGAAGGAATTGAAGAATACGCTGCCATTTTTAATAAACTATTCAAGACAATTTCAACAAAAACCTATGACGGTTTAGATCACAGGTCAGTTTTTTAATGTACCTACCTAATACACATATTAGCGCGGTTTCTATTGTGCACCAACTTAGTTAACTTTAACATTGTACATTTTCAACTGTCCAACAAGGCTCGACTTCTTATCATACCTTTACAAGTTATGATGAGAAGCTGTAAACAATTTTGTGGCTTTCTCACGTATCCCAAAAGAAGAACAATTAAAGGCAAACCTGCGGCGAAAACAATCAATAGCAATGTTCTGTGAATAGACCCTAAAGAAACATTGTGCGAAAATTTAAAAAATGCTGTCAAAGGTCCAGAACACAATTTTATTACAAAAACTTCCTTATAAGCTTCGACAAGTTTATTCCTTACTAAATTCTGCACACATTGATAGGAAATCTTAGAGTACCTACAGCACATTCTTCTGTACTAAATCTGTAATTAGTGATAATGTTATATTATTTTCCTGGGATAACGCTATTCGTATCTATTCAAATTGTAGCAGTTGGTGAACAAGTGAATTAGCACTATATAGGTACTCTACAGACGTAGTACTAAACAGCCAGTTAGAACGTGTGTGTCTGGCTAGTAATTGATTGCAATAATCAGTTTCAATTTAAATTATTAGTTAGATATTTTATTATTATTTTAGGGAAGAGGACTAGGTAGATACCTAACTTTCATATTTTCTAATTCGATTTGTTGAAACAGGCGGCCAGACTTTGATAAGGACTACAAAATATACAAAGATGCTGTTGCTAATCAGGAATTGCTACTTGAAAACTTTATGATCAATGTAAGTATTATTTGGATTGGTACAATAGTATTTCGTGTTTTTTTACAATGTATCTACCTAGTATAAACACTATGTATCTATTATTACGAAAATCATATTAATGCGCTTTAACAATCTTTGTTTCTACTATTTTTTATCAGATTACGGGTAAATAGTTGAATAGGTTTTAACCTATACCTACAACTATTTACCCGTAATGGCCGTAATCAATAGCTAATTTAATTTGACCCTGTGTACGTTCCTAGTTACAACATACTAAAAAAAAAAAAAAACTGTAACTCTGTCACCTTTGTAGGATTATATAAAGTTATTATAAAGGCGTGATAAAATCGCGCGCGACACAAAGTCACCGCTCGCGTTGCGCGATTTGCGGTGCCTTTGTGTGGCGCGTGATTTTATCGCGTGTCGAGCCTGTTTGATGGAGCCTTAACTTTCTAAGATACACTTATATTTTATTGAACTAAAATTCAATCATCAACTATTTACGCACATTCGTATTTCTAAACCAAAAGTATTCAAGACACTAATGCGTCTTGACTACTTATGTTTATCAACTTTCATACCCTAGTGACCAAACTAGTACATATTGGTATTAGTTTAGTTAGGTACTAGTATAAAAGTTGTACTGCGTTTTCCAGAGCGTCAATAAATGCCCGACGACGGAGATAGCATTGCATCTTTTAGCTCGGTTTGAGAAACTGAAGTTAGAATGCTTGTACCTCGAGGATCAGTACTATGATTTAATCAGTACTTACACGGGTGAAATAGAATCACTACGAGACAGGTAATAATATATTTTTACACATTTAGTTTTCACATAGCTTTTGTGGGTAAATAAATGAGAAATAAATTTGCATACTACTAGTTGTGATTGTAGCAGATTTTTGTTGCGTTACGCGCGCGTCGAGGATGGTGATACTCTTATATTTGATTATTATATATTTTTGATAGTTACTCTTTTATTTTATTAGGTACAATGAAGAAAAGGAGGATCCGGATTTGCCAAAAAACATGCCACCAGTCGCCGGGCGAATTATGTGGATCAGATTTTACGATAAGAATATCAATATTCCTATGGATATATTCAAACAGCACCACGAAGTTATTACGCACATGGTATATACCTACCTAGTGACTGCCATGAATAATAAACTACTATTAACATTACATATACAGGATGGCAGGGAACGTTGACGGGCAAACTGTAATGAATTCAGCATATGATTCTAGAAGATAAGACATTTATTTGTAGAAACATGAGTATGTACTTATACATACAAGGCATGTAGGTTGTTCATAAACAAAAAGATCCGTCATGTTCGGTCTTTGTGGCATACAAATATGTAGCTAAGAAAAGTCATTACTAGGTATTTAAACAAAGCAAAAAAAAAACAAAGAATGTCGTTGATTATTAAAATAAATCTGCTGTTTCATATAAAAGTGCGAAACCTACGCAGTCAACGCAGGAACAGCATTTTTTTTTTAATTAATACCCGACGAAAATTTTCAACTGTACCTACATCATTGATATATCCTTACATACATAGTATAAAACAAATTCGCCGCAATGTCTGTTCGGTATTGCCAGGATAAGGTTTGTATGAAAGAAAATTTCGGAAATTTGAAAAATAATTGCACCCGTGTGAAGCTGGGGCGGGCCGCTAGTTAAATAATAAAGGTATAAATGCTATAGGTACAGACGCCAGCACATCAAGCTACTACAATCTGTCAAATTTCTTTAATAGATTTTCAACTTTATCGCTAAATTATAAGGTTCAAAGTTGATTGGGAAAATTTGACAGTTTCGGGTAGCTTGACGTGCTGGCGTCTGTACACATTCAAATGTACCGAATTAATGGTTTCAGTTTGCACGTCGATGTTCCATGTCAGCCTGTATAGGTACCTGTAGCCTGTAGGAACAGTTTTTGTCATAATTCAGAAGATAAACAGTACCTACCTACTAATTTCCCTTCGATATGAATCTTATTGACTGCAGAATAAAGCAATATTTATTTTTGCACAAATATTTGGGTTCGATATGGGGTGCTTAAACATGATTTTCCAATACCGATAATAACATAAACTGTTTCTTTTATTTTATCGATTATACTCTTTTATTGGATTGGATGGATTGGTCGTTACCTTATCTCGTTTTTTAGAACCTGCACCCTAATTGTGTACCACACTATTAATCACAATCTAAATAATTTTGAAGGATATTGCTAATCCATTGCTTCATATGTTCGAAAAAAATCTGCTCAGCAACGTATATAACGCAATGCATGTTTTTGAACTGTCAAAATGAAAGGCATTCCTACGGTTATGTCAGTGTGTTACGCAATTACCCCTCTGCTTAGCAATCAATAGGTTTATTTGTACCGTGTTTTTGTATTACAGAACACGCAACGATGTATAAAGTTATATAATGTCTTGACAATTGTGTTTACGGAATTCGAATTGATTTATCATTACGCTTGGGCTGAAAATGTGGGCCAGGTAAATAATCTATACTAATATTATAAAGAGTTTCTAAATACAGTTTATAATTAGTGTGAAGTTCCACTGAAATTATTACTCGTACCTACTGGTAGAGCAGGTTAAAATGAAATGAACGCTAAACGCTATTTAGGCGCATTATTTAATGGCGCTTCAATGAATCGCTGGATTGTTCCTGTTTTGAACTGTTGAGGACTTAATGGTTTTCGCTTAGTTTGTGAGTTTGTATGTGGGAGATAATCTTCGGAATTGCTGATCAGATTCTGAAAATTCTTCCAGTAATGGGGAGCTAAAGTATAATATTTCCAAAGATTATTAGGACGCGAAACGACCGCGATTTTTTTTCGCGCGCGCGGCGCTTACTAAGCGCTCCCTCAAAAGAGTAATTCCAATGTTTTTCTAAAGAGGGAGCGATTGGTACGCGACGCGCTCGGCCCACGCGCGTAATAATCGCGCTCGTGTATACGCGCCCTTATGTCAAAACATGTAATTACACACGGGGGAAGCCGCGGGCTTGTAGCTATAGCAAAATCTCATAAACACTTTTTTTTTGGGGATTCTTGTCGTCGGACTTTTGTCTGGTGACGCATGCAATCACGTCTACAGAGTTGTTCCATATCTCTGAAGCTTGCAAAGCAAAAAAATGAAATTAAAGTTGGTAATTTGTATACCTACACGAAAAATTAGCAATGCTCTAACTCATCTGAGATGTACGATTTCAAAAATGACAAATTAAATTTTGCAATTGGAAAAATAGTTTTCCATCATAGTTACATAACCCTTTATTTCGCACTTTGCCTGTTTTTTTATGAATAACATAAATTGATAATTCGCTAATAAACAATTTTTTTAGGTACGATTAGGTCTTATCGCTCCTCTATTGATTCGTCATCCCACAACGAATATGTTCATTGTAAACTTCAGTATTTACATCCCGGAGTGCATCAGAGAGGTTGAGTACATGTGGCAGTTGGGACTACGTAAGAGCACTACACAGCACTACTCACCACAACACACACCTCTGCACTCTAATTGCGTAACATTCTTTAAATCACAATCTGAATCACTTTGATATTGCTAATCTATTGCACTATAAGTTCGAAAAATAAGGCGCTCAACAACGTAAATAACGCAATGAATGTTGTTGGACTGTCAAAATGTAAGCCATTCCTACTGTTAGTGTGTTACGCAATTACCACGCAGATTATTCAAATAAAAACGTGTTTTGTTATGTTGTTACTAGGATCCTGCTAATTTATAAATGTGAATGTCCTCCTGTCTGTGAGTTTGTGAATTTGGTTGTTTCTTAAGCAATCAATCACCTCTTGATTTATTAACAAGCCACCAAATACCGGACTAAATCGGATTTTAATGAAATTTATATAATATCAAATCTCAGGACGTAGTTATGATTTAGGCCACTTTTTATACAATTTACCTTTTTGTTCTTCTCTAACGATCACGCGGGCGGACAAAAGTTAGTTAACAATAGTCAAGTACTTACACTTTTTCCACCGCTTTTTGACAGCTGCCTTAGAACGTAACTATTCCAGATTAGTAACTTAATTAGTAAATGCGTAACAAATAAATATATAAACTGCCTTATCTTATTGAATTAGGTATCTTATTTATGACTTCTTACAGATATTATAATCCCGTACATGTATAAGTTTTTAACAAAAAAAAATTATTTTGCGTATTAAATTCTAGAATCGTACTAAGTGATGGGACTGAATGTAATCGCTTCAAATGAATATATCGAAAATAATCATTCTAAATTATAGGTAATCAGTACTTATAGAAAAACCTTGTATCCACTCAAAAATCAATAAAATATATAAATTATTTGCCAAGATACGGATTTGCCATCTTAAACAAGATGTTATTGTTTTATTTCGATTTTAAAACTTTCATAAAATGTAATGCATAAAAAATGTTGTTTTAATATAAGTACACTACAACACAATTGATACGGCAAACCAGTGCATACTTTATTTTTGCACCATTTTTTATTCGACAGTAAAAAATAGATAATTGATGTTACAAGTTTACAACTACATACTACAAATTAAAGTGTAAATTATCGAAATGTGTGCTATGACGTTGCTGCAATCACTAGTTCCATTTGCCAAAAAACGATTAACCTAGTGGACAGTGTAGATTTAAAAAATATATAATCCTTAATCTTTAAAAATGTAGGTGTGCCAGACGGGGCTCAAATCGTAGCATTTTGCAAGAATAAAATCCTCGGAAACTACGAAAGAATACTACATTTGGTTGACAGAAACAATCAAGTTCGAAGGTAAGTTACACCAAAATATTCAATGTACGAGTATAATAAGGTATCACCAGCAAATTGTCTATAGGATTACAGCGCTATGGTTATTTCACCTGGGGGCCGACTCTACTAACTGGTATCTTGGTGGATTCTGGATTCGCGACCAGACCGAATGTTCCTGGCGTTTCCCCGACGTTTTTGGATATTAGAATGGCTAAGTGTGCATATACCCGAGCGACACGCATCAATGACAGAGGCAACTATAAGCGACGACGCGTGTCGGCGGCAACCACGGAATTCTATTCCGTGGCGGCAACCGAAGTCGTCGACTGTTGACACTGCCGTCGACGCGTTTCGCTCGTGTGTGTCGCACACTAAAATGGGTACCTATGTAGACAACTCAATAGGAAAAGATTTGTTGTAATAAAATAATTTGATATGTTTTCTCTAATAGGAGTATGCCAAAACTGTACCTACCACTGCTACGCGCACAACTAATCAAATTGGAGAATGCTTTTAAGCCTGGTTTTTCCACTATAACATGGACTTCTCTAGAAATTCCCTCGTATTGCGAAAGTATTGAGAAAGCTCTGGCCGAAGTTGACTTATTCATCAAGGAGGTAAGATTTTAAATCGGTTTTAAAACTGAGAAATAATCGCGATGATCGCATAAGTTGGCACATGGCTTTAGAACACGGTGCGTTAGACCCCAGGGAAAAAGATAATTTTTACCCTGTTCACGTAGTTTTTTAACAATAAATAAGCTGTTATTTAAAAAATGACAGCTTAGGTATTATTGTTGTTGTTTGGTTTGTATACATGTATTTTTATTTAATTTGATTTGAATGACACGTATAGTATTTTAATTTTATCGATTTAAATGTTTTTGTATTATTTTATTGCGAGTGTGATTTTTATATCAATTTTACTTATGCTTTAATTGAATGTAGGTACCTACCTAATGTAATGAAATGGGCTTTGACGGAATTATAATTATTATTAGTTTTGTGACTGTATTTTAGAGCAGTCGATTGGATTTAAAAAATAAATGTTCACATTCGGTCTGAACATTTTTTTATTGCAGGTGGTAGACATGAAAGAAGCGCGCATCGATGCGATTCTGAAATCAATCACTACAACATTGCTCGTTTACTTGCCTGAAAAAGCAGTAGATCCGCAAGTTTTCTACGAGGAGAATCTTGTAAGGCGTGATGAAATAGGTGCGTATCGCAGGGACATCACCACGCAACCTATTAGCATGATGGATCCATGTTAATAGGTTGTACCTACTGAAGTAGATCATTCTGGACCCCTGTGTTGATATCTATCTATATATCGTCACTGGAACGGAGAAAATGCTAAAGCGCCATTTGTTTTTTTTTATTACTTAATTTTTGTGATTAGAATTTTTTTTCTGCGTCAATCTGTTTAGGTTTCAAGACAATCTGAGCCAATTTTAATTGGCGCAGATTGTTTGTTGTTGTTGTTGTGTGTATTGTTGTTGTTGTGAATCCAACGATTTATTATTATTCCATCTTAACACAATTTGGCCCAAATGGCGCTTTAGCATTTTGTCCTTTCCTCCTACCTATTAAAACAAAGTCGGGTTAGTTACATCATTTATAACTCAAGAACGGCTCGACCGATTTTTATTATTTGATTGGTTGGATTTGTCTCCGCCCCGAATAGCAGAATTAAAACATGGGAAAAAGTCACGAAAAAAAAATTAAGGTAATTCATTTTCTTAAATCTACATTTAGGCGGTACGAAGTTCGCCAGGTCTGCTAGTTTCTAGGGTTTCGTACCCAAAGGGTAAAAACGGGACCCTATTACTAAGGCCCCACTGTCCGTCTGTCCTCTGTCCGTATCTCATGAACCGTGATAGCTAGACTGAGTTGAAATTTTCACAGATGATGTATTTCTGTTGCCGCTATAACAACAAATACAACAATAAAAACAGAATAAAATAAATATAATACAACAAACGTGTTTTTTTCGGCATTTTTGCTTTGTGGTACGGAACCCTTCGTGTGCGAGTCCGACTCGCACTTGTAAAAATAAACTAGTACATTTTGACGCGTAGGTCTAGGTATTGCAATTTTGTAGGAAACAGCAGATATTTTTTTTTAATAACTGGCGAAATGTGTTAACGCAGGGGTCCAGAATCATGTACCATGTACCATCATGTACCCTAATCATGTACCATCCATGGTAAAATACACACATGCACATACACACACATAGGTACATGCACATACACACACATACATCAACATACATAGTGGGTGTCGATGTCCCTGCCACCCTGTATAGTTGATGAATATAAAACTTAAATAGGCATATATAAATGTATCTGTATTTTAACCAAATTTATTAGTTATATTTTATTTGGAAATACTCGTTTCACAGATAACATTTATTTAAATTAAAGACTTTACTAACTCTATTTATGAAACATTTTTTCGTTTATAAATAGGCAAAGGATGCGAATTACCCAATAATCGTAACTTACAACATTTTATTCAACAGCTGCGGAAATTCAACAAAAATCTTGGAATGCCGAACTTGCTGTTATGGAACTGATACACAAATTCTTAGACAGTGTTCCTTCAAAACAAATTCAAGCTTTAAAAAATAATTGGTGAGAGTGATGTTTTAGTTTAAATCAGGTATATCTACAGGAGAGCAGTTGAACGTAGCAAATTTTATTTGTGTCACTTATTATGAGCTTGCAGCAGAAAACATTCAACATGTTGAATGCACTGCACTGAACGAAATAAGTATTTGACAGATGTCAAGATTTGTTGATGGCTGCATTCACACTGTCTAGAAACATATTCAATAGACATGTTTTGTAGATATAGAGATTTGTCACGTTGTGCGTTCTCAGTATTGTTTGATTTGTCTTTAGCTTGTGTTTAGTGTTTTCCAAATGGACGGTAAACATCGAAACACAACATGTTGCAAGATTTATGCAGAAACATTTTGTTATGCAACATGTCAAGACATGTTTACAACAGACAAATCGCATAACAAAATGTATGAAACGTCAAACATGTTTCGCATCAACAAGTTGCGAACGCATGGTTTCAACATGGTTTTATGTGTTTCTCCAGTGCAGACGTACAGTTAAATGATTCTGGAAAATGCATAAATAATTTTTTTATGTTGTTTGAGCACATGGCATTTCGGTGATTTATTTTAAAAGGGAACAAAATATATACATACATGTACCTATATGTGATATGTGAGAGCACGGAGTTTGATAAATACATTTTGACAAGTAATCATTTTTGCGTAGGTCTACAACTACTTACGCTTTCAGGTTTACCAAGTCATACACGATAATATCGATAAAATTAAATCAAATGAAAGCCATCCTCCCAAAACTGATTTTTAACTGCAAACTGTTGACTAGAATTTATCTAATTTTTAATGGTGTTGTTTTAAGGATGGACATAGAAAAGGCTTTAAAACAAGTGACTTCAGCTACAAGAGTGATTCCTGAAGAGTCAGGTAGAAATTATTACTATCATAATTTCGTAGTCTGTCAGTCAAAGAGCTGCACACTTCTGCACTACTTCACTATTTTTCAAAATACTTAGATATTCGAGCACATAAGTAGGTGGAACTAGCATATTTGTAAAGAATAATCAATAAAACCGTTACAAATGTCCTAGTTTCTCTGAAAAAGGGAAGAAAACGAATGTATAGTTTTAACAACTAATTTGTTGACTAGATTTAAATGAATAGCATATTCAGTCACTGTGATGAAAGAATAAAACTCTGCTAATGAAAAATATACTTACATATTTATTTTGTGACTAAACTTAGCGTTAACCATTTTTCTCCAAATCCGAAACAAAAAAATCAGCCGCGTCGTTGTCAACTGGAAAAGTTCCCAAAAGGCTGACCGCATTGCCACATTGTATGGCAATGCTCATACTATGCAAATATTATAATATTTATTATATTACATTTTTATTTATAAATTGATTTGATTGCTTAAAGTTGTGTGTTTTAGTATTTTGGGAGATTGAGAACTCGGACCGTTACGAAGTTGTGCCCACTATCAACGAGTGTAATGAACTGTTTGCATATTTTGCTACAAAGTGTCTGGAATCACTAATTAAATGTACTCGATTTAGTCTGGATATGTTAAGAAAGCGGGCTGCTGTATCAAGGTAGACGAGATTTTTATTACTTATATTTTACTAGCGACCCGCCCCGGCTTCGCACGGGTGCAATACTGATACTAAATATACTACAAAAAGTGTTTATGTACAACGTTCACAGCTTTTCTTTCATTAGATAATACAAACATGTTTTCTTTAGAGGTTACTCTTGAAAGAGCGACATAATTGGCCATGTGAAAAACACTCAATGCTCAAATCTAAGCCTGCAACGTTGAAAGTTTGACCCTGCGATTTATTAATGGTCATTGCAAAAGATATCTTTACCGGAAAATTCGATGTCTATCCCTATCCTGGCTGAGGCGAGCCTCACGCTCTACAGACGATTCTCTGGCTCTCTGTATTCGATGTCTATCCCTGTCCTGGCTGAGGCGAGCCTCACGCTCTACAGACGATTCTCTGGCTCTCTGTATTCGATGTCTATCCCTATCCTGGCTGAGGCGAGCCTCACGCTCTACAGACGATTCTCTGGCTCTCTGTATTCGATGTCTATCCCTATCCTGGCTGAGGCGAGCCTCACGCTCTACAGACGATTCTCTGGCTCTCTGTATTCGATGTCTATCCCTATCCTGGCTGAGGCGAGCCTCACGCTCTACAGACGATTCTTTGGCTCTCTGTATTCGATGTCTATCCCTATCCTGGCTGAGGCGAGCCTCACGCTCTACAGACGATTCTCTGGCTCTCTGTATTCGATGTCTATCCCTATCCTGGCTGAGGCGAGCCTCACGCTCTACAGACGATTCTCTGGCTCTCTGTATTCGATGTCTGTCCCTATCCTGGCTGAGGCGAGATTCATACAATTTTCAAATGACCTTTTCATTAGTACAAGTCATTATGAAATCATCTTAATTTACACCCAGCATAAAGTTGATATCTCCTTAAGTGAAAATAACATCGTCGCGGAAACGGATTTGAATATGGCTCAAAAATACAATATTTTTACACGTTTCAGTTTTCTAACAATGACCACTGACCCAGAAGAGCAAAAAAAGCTGAATCCACTTATGTTGACCAACATGTACTTACTAATCCCAAAAATATCTATCAGGCCTACTTTGGAAGAGATACAGAATGCGTTCTCCCAGGTGATTTGTTTTTTCATTAAAAAAATTACCATGGCTTTTTACAACGGCTTTGTATATTTTTTATTGTCTTTCATAAACCGACCGATCCTAGGTGGTATTAAATTGTATAATGGACATCCATCGCAATGTGTTCATGTGGGGGCAAATGGAACAAATAAAGCAAGAACAACTAGCTGGAACATCGCAAACATTGACCGCAGTACGCAGCACAACATCCGGTATGTCATCTTGATTCTATAGTGTACTTTCCGTTAAATCAAACAAAATATAAGGAAAAAGAAATCTAATAAGTATTATTTAGATTTCTGTTTGCTCATAATTATTTCGTTTTATTTTTAACCTGAAACTCCTCGGACGTAAAACTATCGCAGCGGGATTTTATCGCGCATTGGATTTTCAACTCTCGGTGTTGAGTCGAGAATTGAGAATCCAATAGAGCGCATCCCAGCACGTCAGAGAAAAACACACAACACACTGTTGGATATTTTCAACTCTTTGCGCTAAGCAGTGTCTTATGCCGCATTTACACAATCGCGCGAACCGCGAGGCGAACCACGAGCCGAATCACGAACCCGCATGTGTAAACAGTGGGCTCGCTATTCGGCTCGTGGCTCGCCTCGCGATTCGCGTGATCGCGTTGGGAGCGGTTTTTCGGACGCGAATCAAAGGGCACGAACCGCGAACACGAACTTACTGTTTACACATTCGCCTGCATTCAGTTGACTGCTAGCGCCCGACCCAACAGGACGTGTAGACAAAATAGAGTGGAGTGAAGGGCGAATTTTAGAATTCCTAGAACTGTATCAAAAGGAAGAGCTCATTTGGAACCCAAAACATCGCAATCATAAAGACAGACAAAAGATATACGATGCATGGAACCGTATATCAACTAGTATGAGACAGTCAGCAACTTAAAATTAAAGAAGAATTTTTACTTTAAATTAAATTTTTATTAATTTTTTTTACTTTAAATTAAAGATTTTTTTTTTACGCAGGATACCTATCTAAATAATTGTATAAACTCATTAGATATTTAGATGTAGCGCGCATGCCGCAATTATTTCCACGTCCTCCATGTTCGTGTCGTGGTTCGTGTGCGATTCACCCCGCGAATGTGTGAACAGTAGTTCGCGACGGGGCTCGTATACGAATGGTTCGTCGAATAGTTCGTCGAGCCACGAGGCGAATAGCGAGCACGATTGTGTAAATGTGGTGTTAAAAATCCAATACGCGAATAAAAATCGCCGCGGGAAAAACGCGTCCGTGCTTAGAATATACCCTGGCTTAGTGACAGACAATTGTGACAGAAGCAAACGACATTTCGCTCATTTGGAGAAACATTGACGTAAATGTTTTTTAATTCCCAAAAATGAGTTAAATATGACAAATCACTTAGAAAGCGTATTTACATTAGGAGACACAAAGACGTAAAAAAAAATTAAAGTACCTAGCAGTTATGTCGATATGTTTCTCCAAATGAGCGATTTATTCTGTAACACAGATCATGTTTATTTGGACCATTGTTGGTCCATTTATTGGTAACAGTAAAACTCTTCGCAACGCTATGATTAATGGGCGAAAGGGATTTGTAAAAATTAAAGTGATTTTCAAAAAAGAAGGGAGGTGAGGGAAGTCAAAGAAATAAGATTACCCGCGACCTTTTTCTAACAGTGAGGAATTGAGACGATGATGAAGAGGTTTGCTGGTACGGTCGGCTACGATTTCGAATAACACTTCAGTATGTTATTAAATTATTGATCCAAATATACAGGGTTACTGGTAAAACATTAACAACCTCTTATGAGGTCATTGTACTCATCATTATGAACAACTTTTACTATGGGACCAAACCTGAAATCGCGAAAAAAAATCAGCTGTTCCCTACATTTATGTTCGTAGGTATAACTCGTCAAAATGTAGGGAACAGCAGATTTTTTTTTCGCATAGTAAATGTTGTTCCTAATGATGAGTACAATGACCTCTTAAGAGGTTGTTAATGTTTAATGAATAACCCTGTATATAAAACTAACTAAAAACTAACTGATTTAAAACTATAGAATAGGCGACTATTAACTCTTAGCTATTCCATGAAAACCTTTTTATTCGAATCATTTCAATGTTAATCAATCAAAAAGATTAGAATCAATTAGAATGAATATCGTTTGCTTGTCAAACTAAATAATGTGAAATATTGTTAGGATCGAAGTCGGGGGCTAACATTATTGGCATAAGAAGCTACTTCCGAATGGTGTCAGAGCATAAAGATATCGTCCGATCGGTGATGGCGTTACAGGGAATGATGTACATGTTCAAACCAGATATAGAGACACTTTTAAAGGTTTGTAATGAATAACATTCTACAATAAGTAGAACTATTACTTGGTTCATAAAAACGAAACTTTCGAACTACTTGGATCTCTAGTACACACTTCGATGTATCCCAATAGATCGTGTCCGTTCCTTCCTCGTAGTCTAACTTAGTAGTCAAACTGATTTGACCACGAGGAATTTTAACATTCTTCGTGGTCAACGTCTCACAGGCTACAACGCCGTATTCAAACCACACCTACTGTAGGTAATATTTTGTTAAATTTCGGGGAGGTGCGGTCGCGTCTAAATTTAGCACAAAACTACATAACATAATTATAATCTATTTTGATTATCGTTATTTGAAATCAACAAGCAAAATACAAACTAAAATAATTATGTAATTATCATTATTAAGCTCTATACATCCCAACCAAATTCCATCCCAGTAGCTTTCGATGGACTCGTTCTATACCGTCGTAAATATTTCCTTCCACTGTTTCGACGGTGATCCTTAATATATTAACGTATTAATTTATTATAGAGCTACGGAAGATTTGCACATTTATGGGCAGAAGACAGAGTGCAGCAAGTCCAAGGTTTTGTCGACTCTAATCCTATGAATGTTATAGTGAAAGACATGCTTCTCAAATACGAGGGACAGACCGAAGAAGTGCTAGCTCTACCTGACCGACACATCATCGGTTCTGTACAAATCAACATGGGTACTTCTTTAATGATTGTCTAACATTAACTACCATCCTTTAAACTGCCAATGATAACAAATTCACAATCACAATTAAATACTTATATAAAATTCCACTACCTACTTAGAAAACGGTAAACAACCGATTTAAAAAAAACACTACAAAGTGAAAAGTAATAATCATCAAAATTCGCATAGAAATGACGTAGATCTATGCAGTACATCTGTATAAAACAAGAACCAACCTTAATTAAAACTTTAACTTTAAACTTTAAGAAACTGACTGACTGAATGAATGACTGACTGACTGACATATCAACGCACAGCCGAAACTACTGGGTCTAGGAATGTGAAATTTTGCACACGGCTTCCTTTTATAATGTAGGGGAGCACTAAGAAGGGGTTTTTGCAAATTCAACCTTTAAGGGGGTGAAAAGGGGGGATTTCGTTTGTATGAAAAATCTTATTCCTTGAGTTAATAAACTTGAAACTTGGCACGAATACTTATCTAAGTAAATTATTAAGATTGGCATTTTTTGTTTTTCTTAACTACCCCCTAAAGGGAGATTGGGGGGTGTCAAAGTTTGTTTGGAAGAATTTTAACGGGCTGTCCGATTAACTCGAAACTCAGTATTTATACTTAAGACCAAAAATAGAGAATAACGTGTATCAGGGTTTTTCGAAAATGCACCCCTAACGGGGTGAAAAGGGGTAGTTAATTTTACAGGGGAGGATTTTACTGCGTGGCTTGATTTACTCGAAAATTGGTATAAAAATCTTTTGAGTCAAGTAATGAACACATCACAAACTATTTTTCGAAATTCCACCCCTGTGGGGGTGAAAAGCGGGGATACAGTTTATATGAAAAATCTTATTCATTTGGTTAATAAACTTGAAACTTAGCACGAAAGTAAAGATTGGCACTTTTTGTTTTTCTAAACTACCCCCTAAAAGGGGATTGGGGGGTGTCAAAATTTGTATGGATGAATTTTAACGCGCGGTCCGATTAACTCGAAGCTCGGTATTTATACATACGATCAAAAATAAAGAATAACACGTACCTATCAGGGTTTTTCGAAAATCTACCCCTAATGGGGTGAAAAGGTGTAGTTAATTTTACAGGGGAGGATTTTACTGCGTGGCTTGATTAAGTCGAAAATTGGTATCAATAAATCTTCGAGTCAAGTAATAAACACATCCTTAACGATTTTTCGAAATTCCACCCCTGTGTGGGGGGGGGGAAAGCGAGGATACAGTTTATATGAAAATCTTATTTATTTGGTAATAAACTTGAAACTTGGCAATATTTGGCTCAGTATCATCATCATCATCTTCCTGCCCTTATCCCATGTTACTTGGGGTCGGCGCAACACGTTTTCTTCGTCCATTCTCCCCTGTCAACCATCACGCTATCATTCACTCCCTTCTCAGTATATAATTAATAATGTCACTTTTAGTTTAAAAAAATACCCCCACAGAGGATTTAGAAGGTGACAAAGTTAATAGGTTAGAAAAATATGTAACCCACTGTCGGATTAACTCTAAACTCGGTAAAAAAGTGGGATGTGTTTTAGGGTTTTTCAAAACTCGACTCCTACCAAGGTGGAAAAGGGTAATAAAGTTTAAGGGGTGGATTGCTGGGAAATATAGTAGGAAATGCTGTATCCACTAGCTGGAATAGCGCCACCAGTGGTTCGCAGAGCATTGGTTTCAGCGAAAGAGCCAAAATGGTCTCCGACACATGAACCTTTGCACGACAACATCCTTGTGCCACAAAGGCTGAAAAGCCGAAACAGTTTTTTAAAGTGTGTCGTCCCATTCATTGGTGAACCATGACAAGAAAGACTGAAGCTGTAGCGAGACAGTCCTTCCTTACCCAAACCGTTCGTCCCACCCACTGAAGACCTCCCACCTGGACATGAGTAACCTTGGGTAACCTGGAAGTCTTTAAACAGACTCCGGACCCAGGTTAGCTGAAGCAAGGAAAACCTGTTCAGGTGGAGATTCATAGACGAGTCCGCCTTGGAGTGTAAATGTGGTGCTGTTCCATAAACGATGGGACACTTAATATGGTGTCCTGCATGTCCTGTCAGCTGCACGTTATAGAAACTGGTGGACGCTGGTAATGGCGTCAAACAAGTAGCCCAATTCTGAGCCGAGTCCATTTAGATTGCTATCGACACGCTAAGAAGAAGAAGGGGTGGATTTTACTGCTTGCTTCCATTAACTCGAAAATGAGTAGGTATCGGTCTTTGAGTCAAGTTATGGACACGTCATCCCAAACGATTTTTCAAAACTCCACCCTTGTGGGGGTGAAAAGCGGGGATCCTGTTTACTATTTGAAAAATCTGATTCCTTTGATCTAGAAACTTAAAAATTGGCCCGAATACTTATCAATCTAAACAAATGATAAAGATCATAAACAACATTATTCGAAATTTTTAGAGGAAAGTACGAAATACACGCGGACGAAGTCGCGGGCAAAGTGCTAGTTTATACATATAACTTCGTACATATAAGAATCATTACCTATTTTAAACTAAAAACCTTCCTGAAACTATGATCACGTTAAAGAAAGAAACATCAAAATTGGTTCTTTAGTTTTTGAGAAAATCACGGACATACATGCATACATACATACGGGTCGAAGACAGAACCTCCTTTTTTGAAGTCTGTTAAAAAAAAAACAACTCATGATTAATAATAATATTAATATTTAATATTTTTTTTTTTATTAACAGTTACAATTCATTCATCATCATCATCCACAGCCCGACTTCACCCACTGCTAAGCATATGCCTCTCTTTTCATGCGCCATTCCCTGCGCCCCTGTGACAGCCTCATCTAGGCACAGACGCCAGCACATCAAGCTACTATAATATGTCAAATTTCTTTAATAGATTTTCAATTTTATTGCTAAGTTATAAGGTTCAAAGTTGATTGGGAAAATTTGACAGTTTCGGGTAGCTTGATGTGCTGGCGTCTGTACTACCCGCGATGGTAACAATGTGGTCCGTCCATCTCGTCGCCGCGCCGGATGACCAACATTTCGTCTTCCAGTCCTTGGACGCTACTCGGTCACTGCCATACTCCACCTGTCATCACTGCGCCTTGCCAGGTGTCCTGTCCAACTCCATTTGAGTTGCATAACTTGTTTTCCGTTTTTGTTTTTTTTTTTACTAACTGTAAATTCTTTGAGTCCTAGTTGCGGGCTTTGATATAAAGTCCGGACTTGCTAAGGTTACTAATTGAGTTTTAATCCAATCATCCATTTTACAGATCATATTAAATTAGCTTTACATTTGGAATCGGTCGAATGGAAGAGAACATTAGGCAAACTGTTGTGTCTCGCTTATAAAGACCGCGTGATGAAGTTGATGCAATTCATTAACGATCGAATGAAAACTTTGGGCAAAAGGATTAAAGATTTGGATGACGTTAGAGTCGCCATGTTATGTCTCGAGCGCATTAGAGATCAATTCATCGGGTGAGGACCAATTTTTTTTATACGGGTGGAAAGTTGAAATGCGACACGGGGGACTAAAAATGTATGACTTCAATATCTATAAGGGAACTCTTCAAGAGAGTGGTGGGCCAGTGGCAACGGGAGTTGTAGGTCGTGGATTCAAACCCAAGCAGGCGGCATTACTTTGTGTACCTAAATTATTTCATCACCACTGCTCTCAAAACGGTGCAGGACAACATCATGATGAAATCGGCATAACCTAGAACCAAAAATTCGAAGACATGTGACATTTACCAACCTGCACTGGGCCCACGTGGTGGATTATGGCCCACTCCCTCTCACCGAGAGGAGGCCTATGTCCCAGCAGTGGGAACATTATAGGCTGCTTATGCAATACTATGCTAAGTCCCCTCAGTCAGGGTCCTCTTCAACTTTCTACGTTTGTGTTTGAAGCAAGTACAGCTCATAATTTAATTATTTTAGCATGGACATGGAACTCGATCTAATAGAAGAAAGCTACGGGACGTTTCATCAGTTTAGTATCGATGTCCCTAAGGAGGATGCCGATATGGTGTACGGATTACGTTACGCTTTCCAAAATATGTTAATGACAGTATGTATTCTAATAGCGTATTTATAGATATAAATAGTACTTATCAACAAAGTCGTTTTTCGTGGCTGGCTGTGTGAGCGCTTAGTTCTTCTAAACTACCTTCATAAACTTCATACACCAGATTATGATGCGGAGAGACAAAACAACAAAGCAGCAGTAGAGACAAAAGCAACTTTGTTTCATTCTACTTATTAACTAAATAGATATAGATTTATATCTACCCTGGTCTATCCACTTAAAGAAACAGCCATTAGTTTAACAGCGGTCCATAGAATTTTTTTCTGTACGAGTCGTGTATGAGTGGCGAGGGCGCCCCGCGGCGCGTCGAAAAAAATGTAGGTACACTTGTGATGACGTAACCTTGGGACGCGGGACACCCAACCGGATAAATGAGCTGTAGGACTCTCCACCAGCATCTATGCGAAGCTACATAGGTTAAAACCATTTTGTGTCCGTCTCGTAATCAGACACATTTCTTGCGGTTTATTCGTAAGCAAATCTCGCCGTATACCTATTTTTATTTTATGTAAGTCTTTAAATATTTTTATTTTGGGTAAGGCTTTGTTGGAGACGAAACATATCACCTCCGCCACTGCGACTACGGGAGCGGGGCAGCAGCGTGCGGGGATCGGGAGACGAGGCGCCGCTAGCCGCGGACCTACACTGCACTTCACTTCAAATAAAACGGTCCGAGAGGCGCGCGTCCTTGTATTCAATATACGAAATACGAACCATACCTATTATTACAGTCCGCTATTTTATTTTAACACCTCTGAGAAACGCCAACATATGGTCCTTCGAGCCGGGTCCATAGGTCGCTGGTTCAAATCCGGCTCGAAGGGCCATATGTTTTATTTGAAGTGAAGGGCAGTGTAGGTCCGCGGCTAGCGGCCCCTCGTCTCGTCGTCGTCGCCCCCGATCCCCGCACGCTGCTGCCCTGCTCCCGTAGTCGCAGTGGCGGAGGTGATACGTTTCGTCTCCAACAACTTCTTCGGAATAAATCGGTACGTAGAGCAATGTATTGCGTTGTAGATCACTGCACTTACCGTCCCTACTCTTCTTTCAGTCTCAACAAGTGCAGCAACGAATAGTTGACATGCAAGGCCCGCTGCAATCGGAGTTAACTGAAGGTGTTGCCACATTTTTAGAAGACGTCCTCAAGTTTGACGCTGACTTCGACTCATTTGGTCCCTTGACGCCCGGTCTAACGGCTCGAGAAGCTAGCGACAGGTGCATACAATCGTTTAAAGTGATTCAAAGAGATTACTTAGAGAAAAATGATAGATTGAATTCAAATTTTGTGGGCAACAAAATCAAAAGTCATTTATTCAAACTAGGCTGAGAATTATCACTTTTTGAACGTCAAAATTACATAAGACAGTCCCCCAAAACGCCCTTCTCCACTTCCTTAGTGCTTTAGCTGGGAAGAAGTGGAAGCTAGATGAACTTGATTCTATACAATAATATGCAATGTAAATCATTAAATTAAATTATTTTCCATAATGCCAGCTAACATAAGCCAACATACCAAAGAAAACATTAAAAACTACTCAAGCACAATACTAGAGCATGTTCTTGTAACTGTAACTCGAAGTCACAGGGGTGATAAACTAGGACCATCGGTAGTAAAATCAATAAACAGTCAATCTATATAAATAAAAACCGGAACAAAAAATTGCACTTTTAATATTTCGTAAATGGAGCATTAAATCGAAAAATTATTTTTGCAACCCCCAAGTCATTTTAGAAGACCTATTCAACGATACCCCATACAATGGGGTAGACGACAAAAAAAATATTCATCCCCACTTCACATGTAGGGGATAAAGGGGAGCTACCAAAAAAAAAAAAATATTTTGCAAAAAAAAATTTTACCACTTTGTCAACGTAATTGATATCACACTCCTACAAAATTACAGTTTTCTAGTACACCGTTAGTACTAGAAAACTGTAATTTTCTCTTAGCAAAACCTCGGACAGACAGACAGATGGACGTGACAAAACTATAAGGGTTCCTTGTAGGAACTACGGAACCCTATATGTTTGTCCTCTATGCGTTCCGAAACCATTGGTCAGATTGTGATGAAACTTTGGTAGGGTGTTCTGGGGACGCCCGTGAGGGTTCCTAATTATTAAAACATGGAAAAAAAAAAACAAAAAAAAATCAGAGGCGGTACGAAGTTCGCCGGGTCAGCTAGTCTATACTTTTAATAAATTTGTAGAAGTGAAAATTCTGTACATTGAAAATATCAAAAAAATAAATGGCAAAATTAATGTTACTAGACCGACATCGAACCCAAAAATGTGATTAAAAAAATTTTTGTCCGTCTGTCTGTCTGTTTGTTCAGGCATCACGCAAAAACTACTGGTTCGATTACGATGAAACTTGGTATAATTATTCTTTAATATCCTGGGCACCACACTGGGTACTTTTTATCTCGGAAAAGTATATACAATAAAAAACAAACTTAATTTTGCGGTTCGATCCCTAGACCCGATTACTGTACCAACCGCAAATAATAAGTTTGTCGTAGGTTACGTTTACCCGCAGTGGAGTTCACTAAGGGGCGCTGCACACGGCTAAGATACTATAATGTATATACTAATAATTATCTATATATACTAATAATAAAGCTGAAGAGTTTGTTTGTTTGAACGCGATAATCTCTGGAACTACCGGTCAGATTTGAAAAAATCTTTTTGCATTTGATAGCCCAATTCTTAAGGAACGCTATAGGCTATGTAGTATCACGCTATGACCCTTAGGAGCCGAGCAAAAAGAAAAAAAATCAGAATGAACGCTAAGCGAATACGAAGTGTTGCGACGGGTGGGGGTACAAGAAATTTCACGCGGGCGAAGTCGCGGGCAGAAGCTAGTTACTAATAAAAATAACAAAACCATGGCCAGCAAGACGAACAGTCGCCGCAAGCAGCACCCGTTCGCGAGCTTAACGCAAGGATCAGCCATTACCATTACCCACGTCGCTATATTTGAGGGAAGGAGACAGCCCGCCGACGCTACCGCAAGCGGTGACATCTAAGGGAGCATGACGAAACCAGTCATTGGCTACGTTCAAACTACATTTTATTTGTTAAAGAATACCAACGAAATTACGTACCTACTAATCGATAATATTATTATACTTATAGGGTAATAATGTTTCAATCACGATTTGATGAGCTGTGGAGAAGATTCGAAATGTATTCCAACGGTGAAAAGCTATTTGGTATGGAAGTAAAAGACTATCCGATTTTGCACCAGAAAAAGAAGGAGTTCAACTTATTGAGCAAATTGTAAGTGATTGTTCGCTGTAGTCTTAATATCAACCTTATGTATCTACCTATTTATTTTCCTCGCAGACAAAGTGGGTGGGCCGAGAAATTGTGTTTTTTATCTTGCCATTAGATTTTTTTTGTTTTTTATATAGGTATTTCCTTCGTACAGCGAGGGCTGGTTCGAGGGGGCGCGGGAAAAAAGTCAGCAGTAGGACAGTGCAGTTAACAAAAAAAAAAAAAGTCATTTAAGTAACTCAGTCATAAAACGTCAATTTCAATATTTAGTTTTAAGTTCGGTCAATAACTACTTATAGGCTTGGACACAGAATGCAGCACCGCCCTCACCCCAACAAAATTATGCTCTTAGAGAAGGTGCTGGTCCTTAATCTAGTCTTCTAAATAGCATAACGTGTTATCACTGACCTGTATTATACAAACCTTGTATGATAGAGGTGAGCATGTTACTGTCATGAATATCCGCAAAATAACGCCTCATTCCATAACTGAAGTCAGTCATGTTTTATCTGTAACAGGTACAACTTGTACTTGGCTGTAATGAACTCTATCGACGGTTACTTCGAAACGCCGTGGGTAGAAATAGAAATTGAGGTAATAGTCGCGCAGTTGGCAGAGTTTGATCTCAGGTAAGCTGAAAGACTCTTCGAGCCCGACTTCGTAAGTGGCAAGGTATGGCCGAGTCATTTTTTTACAAATCTAAATTTCTAAATGTAATAATATACGTTTTATTATTTTTCTTAAAAAGTGTATGCTTAGATGGTTTGGTTATTTTAAGAGGATGAATGAAAGGCGACTAAGAAAAAGTATTTATAAGGCAGATGAGAGGAATCGCCGGGAGGGGACGCCCTAGGAGGACGTACCTATACTGACCTTACTGGCGATGTTCTTCAGAAAGGTCAGGCGTAGTACTCGCTGTACTCGCAACCTACGTGCGTCATGCGTTTATGACCAGATGTATTAACGTAAACGAGGCAAAAGGAGTATGTAAGGATCATCGTAGCTGGTGGCGTTCTGTAGTTTCTGCCGACCCCCATGAGAATAAGGCGTGAGTTTATGTATGTGTTATTCTACTGCGTTAATTTTTTCAATGTTAATTCGTTGGTTTTATTAAAAGGTGTCGAAAATTACCACGGGGAATGAAGGACTGGCCAGCTTTTATTGAATTGAAGAATAAAATCGATGATTTCAATCAAACTTGTCCTTTATTGGAACTGATGGCTGACAAAGCCATGAAGGACAGGCATTGGAAGAGATTGGAAAAACTAATGAGTTAATAAAATCATTGAAAAGTTTCGTTATATTGTCTAAGGTTACTAAGCATTTACGTATTGGTGTCTATTCTAGATTGTATACTGGATGTGGAATCTGAAGCGTTTACGTTGGCTAATGTTATGGAAGCGCCGCTGTTGAAAAACAAGGAGGAAGTTGAAGTTTGTGGCTATTTTTTTTTTTGTTAATTTTCAGTTATAGATATGATGTACCTATTTGGTGTTTTTTTTTTATTGGATATTGTGATTAACTTTATATTAGGTGCAAGTGGATTGCGACTGATCGACCGTTCAATTCAGTGTGGTGCGTGTCAGCTGGATTATTTTTTATTTATAGATAATTAAAACGGCACAACACCAATTACATTACTTATTATAGAAACAATTATTATGTTGACAATGAAATATAATTAAAATATAATTTAATTTAAAACTAACATGGAACAGTGGACTCCCTTGCATACTTTCTCTCAAAGAACACCAGACATAGGTATACGCATTTTAATCCATTCATCCGCAAACACATCACATTCAGGGTTGGCAGTCAGAATCTAGCACCTTTACGGCCGAATCCAATAACCAATTTTCAGTTAAAGACATGGCTACTGTTGGTAGCCAGTATAATCATAACTGCCAGTATAATATAATCATACAGATCGCTACTGATATAGATATTGGGACGTTAAAACCAGAGATAGATAGATTTCTACCTCCAGTATGCCAAAACTGGTGATAGATAGGCAATTGGGTTCGGCCGTTAGAGTACGACATACTGGGGATTCGGCTCTGGCTACAGTTTTAGATGGCAGTTGCGCAAACAGATTGTACCGGCGGCTCTGACGGATTATGTTCATCGATCGACCATCATTCGAGGCTGGGCTGTGCTAGGCTACGGACCAGCTAATGTCAATTGACCGCAATCTAGTTACACTCTTGTTTTTTTAGGACATTTGTATTAGTGCGGTAAAAGAGAAGGACATCGAAGCTAAATTAAAGCAAGTTGCCGCGGACTGGGCGCTTATCGACCTACAGTTTTGTCCTTTCAAGAATAGAGGCGATCTTTTGATCAAGCCACAGGATACGATGGACATCATCACATTACTAGAGGACTCAATGATGATCCTCAACTCTTTGGCTTCTAACAGGTATACCTGACTTGATGGTTCTGTGTAATATTAGAAAAATTACAGTTAAATGATAAAAAACAACAAAACGTTCCTTTAAGTACCTACCCATATAGCAAGTATAGAGATCAAGTTTTGAAAACTCAGTTATTAAATACCTACTTACTTATGAAACGCGGTTGGAAGGCAAAAGATTCCCTTCATCATAAAGGCTCCCGCAGACAGGCGCGACGAGACAGTACGACGCGATTGTGATAGAACAAGTTTTCAGAAATTTTTCTACCAGAGTCGTGTCGCGCAATAGCGTCGCGTCTATCTGCGGGAGCCTTAATAAGGAAGGGCAAGTCTTACACACGGCTACTTGAAATGTCCAATTAAATTAAATCGGGGGATTAAGAGGATACGAGGATTTTCCACGATTAAAGAGTTTCCTTCAAAATTTTCTAACGTTCGTTTTAGATATAACACGCCATTTAAGAAAGACATAATATTATGGATAAACAAACTTGTGAGCACCACAGAGATCTTAGAGAAGTGGCTTCTAGTTCAAAACCTATGGATGTATCTGGAGGCCGTGTTTGTTGGTGGTGACATCGCCAAACAACTGCCGGCAGAGGCTAAGCGATTTGCGGTACGTTATTTGTACGAGTGGTTGTGAAACAACCAGCACGGTTGTTAAAGGTAATATTTAAAAAAAAAACGTTTGCAGGGTATCGACAAAACTTATGTGAAAATTATGTACCGTGCGCGCGATATCGTGAACTGTGTGGAGACATGCACTTCGGACGACACGCTGAAGCAGCTCCTGCCTCACTTATTTGAGCAGCTGGAGGCCTGCCAGAAGTCGCTCACCGGTTACTTGGAGACCAAGCGACTCATCTTCCCCAGGTTTTTCTTCGTCTCAGATCCAGTATTATTGGAGATCCTCGGACAGGCTTCTGACCCGCATTCAATACAGGTTCTGGCGCATTTTTTTCGTACATACCTACTTAAGTTTTATTTAAATACCTTCTTCGTTTAGTCCGTATATTGGTTGTTACCTCAATATAATGTTATTTAATTCAATATACAGTGGCCTCCAAAAGTTAGTTGACATTTTTACGCTTCAGCTGTGACACACCACATTATGATTCAAGCTAGCGATGCAAATGTAGGAACTGCTATAACGATAATATAATTTATTTTCCAAATTATGCTGTTGTAAACGTCATAATGAAACAAGATAAAAGAGGAGTATGCGTATAAGTAAAATGATTTGTCACCATTAATCTAATGTCCAAACTTGCAACATAATTTGTTTCTACCTAAATCAATCCGAGGAATAGCATTGTAACTAAGTCCACTAAGATCAGCTTCGTCCGTACTCTTCCTATTTGTGTGTACGCAGCAAAGACGTGGTCACTACGAGAACTGAAAAAGACATGTGGGGTCGGGGGACCCGGCAGAACCGAAGTTCAAAATAAAAAAATCAAGATGGCGACTACGAAAGTTTAAAAATATTTGCAGCCGCCATCTTGGATTTTCATTTTGACCTCACTATCGGCCCAGCACCCAAGAAAACGTATGGAGGGGGGGGCATAACGCTTTTTCGTTACGTTACGATTTCTCCCAGTTTACTCCTACCGCAAGCTCCGTTAAAGAATTTCGTTCCAAAAATTGATGCTTTAGAAATGTGGTGCTGGAGAAGAAGCTTGGGGTCTCATGGACAGAATTCCGCAGAAACGTCTCCATACTCCATACTGGAGGTGAAATAATGACAGCATCTAGTGGTGCATGGCAGAGTAGAAGTAATAGGCCACGCTGGTCACCGATGAGGTGGACCGATCAAATTAAATCCGCAGTTGGAGGCCCTGTTAATGATTGCGCCAGACTGTCATCTAACAGAACCAGATGGAGAGAGATCGTGAGGTGAACAACGAATAAACCTACGATTGAACACAATTCGTCGTGAGTCGTGGTCACGGTGAATTGTGTTTTTTTTTATAACTAAATGGGCCCGCTCTTGACCCCGATCACGCCTGATGGTAAGCGATAGATGAGGTCTATGATGGAACGAGCGTGCCCAGAAGATGCCTGTTCACTCTTGCTTTGAAGGCAGACGGGTTAAATGTGAGAGGGAAGGGAACACAGCACGCTTTGCCTTGTCAGGCAAGAGCGAAGCGAACAAGAAAGAAGAAAATCGATCAAGCAAGTTTGGACACTGGAATAATAATTCTGAATAATCTTTTTTTTTTTTATCATTGTTAGTTAGTAATGATACGATATTTATTTATAAAATACTTACTCATGATATTTCGTAAGTATTTTCTTGGTTTAAAGAAATAGGTAAGTGTTTTCTTGCTCGTATGTGTTAAAGACACACACAAGCAAGAAAACACTTACCTATTATATGGCGTTTAGAATAAGTATAGTACCACAAGCTTAACTGACATTCACAACCATTCAATACGCTTCCGTGCCAAATCGAACATCAATCAACGTTATTGAAAGAGTCTTTTAAACGCTATTTACAAATCCGAAACCCGAAATAATTTTACAGTATAAACCAAATATGTAAACGACCACTATTTTTCCGAAGGTCATTTGCGGTTGGAGGCTAGGCAATTCAGGTAACCGAAAATGTGGTATTTTCGACTCGGAAGCCTGTTGAATGGTTGCGGATATCGGTGTCCGGTGTCTGAACGTGGAACTAACGAATCCATGCTGAAAACTGACAAGTTCTGTCATTTTCTCTTCACTGGCAGTGCCGTCGGCGTCGTCACGCCGCCCGCGCCGCCGTCACCGAGGCAGATGTCATTGTGGGACTGTAGATTTTCTACTATTTGGCCAGTGAATAATGCGAAAGTGTTTTTAGGGGCACTTGCCGAGTATCTTCGACGCGATATATACAGTCGATTTCGACGAAAAGGAAAGAATTGTTAATATGAACTCTAGTAATGGAGAGACTATACCCCTCGAAGTTCCGGTAGTGTGCGTGGGAGGCGTTGAGGTGATTATATTTTTGATGACGTTAACGCACCTATTTATTTACTTATTATATACTTCAAGCACAGAAATATACAGAGGCGGACTTAATGCCATAGGCATTTTCTACTAGTCATCCACCTACTTTACCCATTCATTCAAAATATACAAACACACAACATCGCCCGATTACCTTCTCCCGAAAGGTAAGGCAGAGGTGTAGGTACCGGTATTTTCACATAAAAATTAAACCAGACAAAAAAAAACAACTATAAATTACGAATAGACAGAAATTATTCGTAGCATTGTCAATTGCCAAATTTTCTTATGTGTCAAGATACTTTGTTGGGTCATTCTTTTGGACAGGTTTTTCAAGCGGCTTTACTTAAAAATAATAGAAATCGAAAAGTCAGCAAGCCATTTTTTTTTCGCGCAAACCTTAAATCCTCTCCTATCTGGGTTACTGATTATTATTCAATTATCTTTATAATTAAATATCATAAAAACATAAAATACCCCCATTCTTTGATTTTCGTGTAAAAAATATAGGTAGGTTACTAAACCTACCTATATTTTTTACAATAAAATAAAATAACTTCTTTAAGTAGGTATAATAAAAAGTGAGTATAATATGTAACTCATTTGAGAACGTTAAATTAAAATTTTCATTTTCGTGGGGTGTTTTTTTATTAGCGTGGCCTCCATTTTTTTAACCTCGATTATCTCTGTAAATATATCGCTCTCTGAAGTGCCTTTTAAAAAAAAAAATATTAGTTTTACGTAGGTACCTATATTTTAAGATTCTGATATCAATAAAAAAAAAATTGAAAACTGCCACGAAAATCACCAAAGAATGCCTTACTCGAAGAACACCCTGTTATCTTATACTAGCGGCACCCCGCGGTTTCACCTTCGTTAGTGTCTACCCCGTGGGAATATCGGGATAAAAAGTGTTATTCTGATGTATAAGCTACATTACTGTAAAGTTTCATAAAAATCTGTTCAGTAGTTTTTGCGTGAAAGAAAATCAAACATCAATCATCACAAACTTTCGCGTTATAAAGTAATAAGCACGCGTATTCAAAACACTGCATTGTGAACCTAAAGGCAGTGCAATACCTAAGAGCCGCCACGCGTATCGTAATGTACTATTTATCGCTTGTCTTATAATATCGAAGTTCTTAATTTCACTACACAAGAAACTATTTCGTTGACTCAAACACAACGTTGACAGTATTATACCAACCAAATGGCTATATAAGCAACATGGATAACAAGCTGTAATACTTTTACAGATCTGGTTGAATACTCTCCTGGATGCAATGAAAAGTACCGTCAGAAATATAATAGCAAGCATTTCGCAAACAATGTCAGGAGACCCGGAGTTTGAGTTTTTGGTCGGATTTTGGAATTTCCCTGGTCAGGTAAACGTATTTATAGAATGAAGTCGCTTTGTGTCGTATCTGCATAGCAATGAGCAATCGTGTATGAGTAATAATGTCCTGTCTTTAGGTAATGTTCATCGGGCCGTTGAGCTCCATATAATTAAATTTAGCATCCATGCCAACCAACTGTCCAGACAGGTCCACTCAAATCAGTATAATTTAACCTTAAAACCATACCACTTCAAGTACCATTTCAAGTACCAATCAAAGTATCATTTATAATGTAATATTATCGATTACCCCTGAACTTAAAATTCATGCTACCGCTTCACTAAACCATAGACGAGCAGCCATTGTTGCTTACATCTTTGACAAATTTAGAAACGCCAGATATTACATATTAACCCCCTTACTAATAATTACTAATAGACGTATTATATTAGACTAGCTTCCACCCGCGACTTCGTCCGCGTGAAATTTCACCCTCCCCCCATTCACCCTCTTAGGGGTGGAATTTAGAAAAACCCTTCCTTAGTGGATACCTACTCGTCACAAAGAACAAATTTCATGTCTCTAGGACCAGCCGTTTAGGCTGAGCGTTGATATATCAGTCAGTCAGTCAGGAGTTCAGGACTTTGAATTTTATATAAATATAGATGAATAGTTACACACCGATTTCTCTCTTTCAGTCATCAGTAATTTGTCGAAAGAAGAAGACAAAGCGTTGTGTAACTATACAGACGGAGTGTGGAACATAAGATAGAAACACGCTTGTACGATACGACTACATACAGAAAGCACAGCTAATAGAAATCTCTATTCCTAGACAGCACGTTTCGCCGAAAACTTTGTTGATAGAAAACATTGTTCGTAGATATCTTGGTTCATAGGAAGCACTGTTGACAGAGATCTCTGTTCATAGATAGCACTTCTTGCCGGAAACTTTGTTCGTAGAAACCACTGTTTCACAGAAAGCGCCTTTGGTTCACGGAAACCAATTCGATCATTATTTTTTTAGGTAAGCTGTATTCCCATTCGCTCGCTCTTGCATCCTATGTCGACGGAGCCCCGCTTCGCGGGGCCCCTATTTCTGTGTAAAGGGTTTAAAGTAACCTAACACAACCGAACCTCGGGGTGCCCTTCGCTCGCTCTTGCATCCTACGTTGCGCTTTTTTAACCATGGTATCTGGAAACACTGGTTTCTATGAACAAAGTTTACGGCAAGAAGTGCTATCTATGAACAGATATCTCTGTCAACAGTCCTTCCTATGAACCGAGATATCTACAAACAATGTTGTCTATCAACAAAGTTTTCGGTGAAACGTGCTGTCTAGAAATAGAGATTTCTATTAGCTGTGCTTTCTTTAGGTAGTCGTATCATAGAAGCGTGTTTCTATCTTAGGTTCCACACCGATACAGATGCTTTATACAACGTTTAGTATATTAGTAAGGGGGTTACGACATAATATACTTTTTCATTTCTCGTTTTTTCTAGGCTGGTTTATTGGGAATGCAAATTTTATGGACAAGTGATGCTGAATATGCTCTAAAGAAAGCAAAAGCGGATAAATTCATTATGAGAATTACGAATCAGAAAAACCTTGATTTATTGAACGGTCTCATTGATCAGACAGTCACGGATCTGGCGCCTCTCGACAGGACGCAAATTGAGACGATGATCACTATCCATGTGCATCAAAGGCTAGTTACCTATTCAAATCTATATCAATAAAAATTAAATGCTGTTTGTTGGCAAGCACTCCGACAAAGTGGTAAAATAAAAACATGAAAAATATTTTTTTAGGGTCTGGTGACGATTTCTCGTCATGGTGTTATCTTTGTGAAAACAAATTTTTGATTCAGGGATCCGTTTGTGAAATATTAAGCTTTATAGTGCTAATTTTTGTTAGAGTCAAGTGTCTCCCTCCCCTGCCAGCTAAATGGTTGTTTTTGGATATGTGAAAAAAATCACGGTAGTAGTTTAAATGTTACGGCTAATGACCGAAGTGCGGCTACACCTAGTTTTAACCAAACCTAACCTCGGGGTGGCCTTCGCTCGCTCTTGCATCCTACGTCGACGGAGCCCCGTTTCGCGGGGCTCCTATTTCTGTGTAAGGGGCTTAAAGGAACCTAACCATTTTTTTTTTTTAACGTGAAGATATTCTCATGCATTTTGCACTACCACGGCGAGATAGTGCAGTTATGTGGGACTCTAACCCACTAAAACTCCACGGTGTCCTCCTCTGCCGCTTATGGCGGGAACACGGGCACGCGTTAGCACTCATCCGTGAACCCGCCGCGGCTGTCCGTCACCGGACCCTCCTCCGGGGAGTACACCCCATCACCGGCGCACCAGAACACATAGCACGCCGTGACCACCCCAAGGATCAAACCAGCACATGGGCGCCAGATGACCCCGTGTCTGGGCACCCTTGGTCCCCCTTCGACGGGTCAGATCATTGGCCCCGCCGCCTGCCAATTTTCAGCCGCAGAGCATAGGGAGAGCGGCCAACGTAATACCAACACTCCTCCTCCCTTGCGGCCCCACCGCGTCCGCCATCAGACGGTGGCGACCCCGTCAAGGCCGCGGAAGGTAGGGAGAGCGGCGCACCGCAATACCGGCACTCCTCTCCCGCCGCGGCCTCCAACCCTCAACCGCGATGCCACCCATACGACATCGCGGCCCGCCTCAGTTGCGATGTCGCCTAAGCGGCACCGCAACCTACTTGTTGGCCGCTACGTCGTCGGCTTGTCGGCAAAAGCTCTGAAGAGCGGCCCCTCCTCGGGTTCCTCTTCGCTTCACCGTGGGTGTCCAAGCCACGGCTACTGAGCCCCCCCGCCTCGACAATGCGGGAACCCACCGGGGGGGGGGACAATGCGGGAACCCACCGGGGGGGAAAGGAACCTAACCAAACCTAACCTCGGGGTGCAGGAAAGCTAAGTACGCTCATGTGCTGAACCCTATGTGGCAGCGGCTGACAAGATCTACATGGAAAACCAGCTCTACAGTGTTATGAGGGGCTTCGCCCAGAAAATATGCAAGTCGTACAGGACGGTTTCTTTGAATTCGGCCCAAATACTGACGGGACTGCTGCCGCTTGACCTGAGAGTCAAGGAAGCAGCATCCCTCTACGAGGCGAAGAGAGGGAAGCCTCAGCCAATTCTTAGGGACCGTTCTGTCGAGGAGAAAGCGGGTTTCCTGGCGAGGCCTCATCCAGCTGGGAAGGAGGATCTTGGATTCCAATGCTTACAGAGCGACCCGGAGGTGCAGCTACGCATGAGGGAGGGTACAGTACAAATCTCCACAGATGGGAGCAGAATAGAAGAAAAAGTTGGTGCTGCTCTTTCCTGGAGGAAAGGGACAGACGAAACTAAAATTAAGAAATTCAAGCTCGAGGAGTACTGTACCGTCCTTCGAGCGGAGCTGTACGCGGAACACAGAGCCATGGAGTTACTGAAAAGTAAAAAGAGACCTGATTTTGACAAACGTCCTGTCTCATCTGTTAAGCGACGAACCATAAGAAGTGGCTCGATTGACAGATGGGAGGAGAGATGCCAAAAAGAGAGCCAGCCTGGTGTCACTGGGATGTTCTTCCCCTCAGCCACAAACGCCTACAGAATTAGCAGGAACACTCACCTCACACACCTGCACACACAACTCTTCACAGGGTATGGGGGCTTCTCCCAGTACCGAAACCGACCTAAGGAAAAAGACTCACCTGCTTGTGTTTGTGTCCCAGCCGCGGAGGAATCGATCCTGCACCTGACAGTTGATTGTCCAGAGTTTCAGCGCGACAGATTAAACCTGGAAAATAAAATAGATGTTAATATATGTAAAGAACAAATATATGTAATTATGAAAAACAAAGACATCAGAAATAGATTCTTAGATTTTTGCCTAAAAATAATGATAATAGTAATAGATAGAAATAAAAATAGACTAAGTAAATTAACACGGTAAATATATTAAAGTATATTATACTAAGTGTTAAAGTAGAACTAAGTTAAGTAATTAAAAACAAAGAAAAAAAAAAAAAAAAAAACTAAGTTTAAATAGGAAAATAATTAATAGAAACATCATTAGGATAAGCAACATGTTAGGAATAACATACAAAAGTAAAGAGATAGTACTGCCTCAAATAGGAAAAATAATTAAATAGTAATAAAATAGAAATAAAAATTAGGAAAGTAATAAACATTAGGAATAACTTAGAATAGTTTAAGAAACAGTATTGCCTCAAACTTCTGTAGACCAAACTGGAACAAACACAGAAAGGAATGAAACATACCACCACCTGAAAATAAAAAAAGTCTTAGTATTTAGGAAAAATAATGAAATAGAAATAAACATTAGCAATAACTCAAAATAGTTTAAGAAATAGTATTGCCTCAAATCACTGCAGACCAAACTGGAACAAACAAAGAAAGGAAGAAACATGTCACCACCTGAAAATATGTAAAATAAAAATTAAACGCTCCTTATAGGAAACAAGACATAAAAGCCTCCGACCGCAATATCGGAGAAAACCGGGTCCTTGGGCAGGAGTGTGGTTTTAGCCGGTAAGAGTCCGGCACTACCCAGACTGCATCACCAGTGGGACAGTCTGGGTGTCCATAAGGATTTCCCACTCCTGCCAAAAAAAAAAAACGGAGCCCCGTTTCGCGGGGCTCCTAGTCTGTGTAAGGGGTTTAAAGGAACCTAACCAAACCGAACCTCGGGGTGCCCTTCACTTGCTCTTGCATCCTATGTCGCCTCCCGAAATACACACGAATCGCATGTGGCCGGCTAAAACTAGGAGTAGCCGCCCTTCGGCCGGCTAAAACTAGGTGTAGCCGCACTTCGGCCGGCTAAAACTAGGTGTAGCCGCACTTCGGCTATTAGCCGTGACATATACATATAACGAAGTTAAAAGGAAAACTATCATAGCTAAGTCGGCTTTACAAGTTTACAAGTAATAGTAGACCAACTTACATTTGCAGTTGCAATGTATGGGAAAACATGATTTTTAACTACAATGTTAAGTTTGTTCTTGGAATAAATTCATTCCAACTAACCCTTCACAGTGCGTGGGCCGACACGCACTTGGCCGGTTTTATTTTCTGAGTTACAAATTATTTATAACAATTCACACTAAAACGTATAAGAATTAGCACTCAGAAATAAGGAAAAATGAGTAGTGTTTTGGCCGTTCGGCCCAAGCTGGCTGGTATAAATTACCAGCCAGCTTGGGCCGAACTTAGTATAGCTATAAGCATGCAGGTATTTTTGCCCTACAAAAGTTGGTGTAGAAAATGTTTAATTTTTGTATTGCTAAAGTAGGTATATGCTACTCATGAAAAATTTAGGTTTTGGATCTCGAAGGTTGACAGCGTTAGCCGCCATCTTGAATTGAAGGGGCCAAAATTTGTTCTTTTTTACCCGACTGCGGCGAAGCCCAAAAGGAGGGTTATTTGTTTGACCTGTATGTATGACTTTATGACAAAAATGTCTATGAGAAGTATAAAGACAATAAAATTTAGATTTTTTTTTATGTATTTGTATTTATTCATATACTATACAAAGTTACAAGCGGGAGGGAGATAATTTTATATTTACTAAATATCGTCTTGGTAGTGTTGACATTGAGTGTTTTAAACTATTTAAATGTTTTTAAACTAATTATTTTTAAACCGTTTTGAGGTTCCAGCTAGGTTAACGTCGATAACTTCATTATCCGCGCTGGCATTTTTCGTGTCCTTGCATTGTGAAATTTCGTCATTATTATCCCCGGTCTCTATCTTTTTTTTTGATACATTTTCACATGCCTGGATCCAGGAACCTGGATCTGGATCATGAACTTGTTATAAATAAAGATATATATACCAGGATTGAATATTGTATTTATAAAGCAAATCTTCAAAAACTTTTGAAATTCAACGAGGTTTTTTCATTGTTTTTAGAGATATTTTTGATGATCTTGTGAGGATGAGAATTAAAATTCTTGGAGACTTTGAATGGCAAAAGCAAGCCCGCTTCTATTATTACGAGGATAGTGATGACTGCGTGGTGTCTATTACGGATGTTGACTTTATATATCAGGTGCATAACAAGTTTTTTAGTTATAAAGGAACTTGTATAGCCTCAAATCTAAACTAATGTTGTTTGTAATTCAAACATCATCTCTAGTATTACCTTTATATACATAAAACCAAAAAATAAACCTGCTAACGGTTAAATGCAGTAACTGAATTCTATGTAGCAAATTCGCTATTGCTCTGTGACAATACATGATGGTAAGGATGTAGTTTAACGAAATAACACACTGTGCACAGAATGAATATCTGGGTATAACGGAACGGCTTGTGATCACGCCGCTGACGGATCGGTGCTACATCACGCTATCGCAGGCCATCGGAATGAGCATGGGCGGCGCGCCCGCCGGCCCCGCAGGAACCGGCAAGACCGAGACCACCAAAGACATGGGCCGCACCCTTGGCAAGCTCGTCATCGTGTTCAACTGTTCCGACCAGATGGACTTCAGAGGTACAGCAGCGCACTGCGCTTGTTTGTGAGTATTTCGTATTACGCTATTTTGTATGCGAGGTGTTTAATCAATGTGTTGTTGGTCAGGCTTGGGTCGCATTTACAAGGGCTTGGCTCAGTCAGGCACGTGGGGATGTTTCGATGAGTTCAACCGCATCGAACTGCCCGTGCTGTCAGTGGCCGCGCAGCAGATCTACATCTGTCTCACCGCTAGGAGGGAGAAGAAGGACTCCTTCATATTCAGGTATACAAGCGTGGCTACACCAATAATTAGACATAAGTAGGAAACATCGGAAAAGTGAACAATAGACTTCTTTATAAAGTATTGTCTTAAAAAACCGAAATGCACGTAGGTACAGACGCAAGCACATCAAGCTACCCGAAACTGTAAAATTTTCCCAATCAACTTTGAACCTTATGTTTTAGGGATAAAGTTGAAAATCTATTAAAGAAATTTGACAGATTGTAGTAGCTTGATGTGCGCCGTAGGTACATTTCAGTTTTTTAAGACAATACTTTTTTTGTTTTTTTTTTTTGGTTGTAGAACAAACCGTAAAAATCATTAACACTGTCTTATGTTGCTTTTGTAGCGACGGTGACAATGTAACTTTAAATCCGGAGTTTGCCTTCATCATCACCATGAATCCTGGCTATGCTGGACGACAAGAGCTGCCTGAAAATTTAAAGATTCAATTCCGCTCTGTCGCGATGATGGTCCCGGACAGACAGATTATTATCCGCGTCAAGTTGGCCAGCTGCGGCTTTAAAGATAACATCGTGTTAGGTATGAGTCTTATAATGGTTTTGTGAGTTTTCCAGTTTCACCATCACGGTCTCTGATAAGCTTTGTCTTCAGCCCATCTAATTACCTACATATTGCTATTCCAACCAACCCTTCCCATTAAGACTAACCAAAAATCGTTGTACTGATACCTACCTCAACGTCGTAGGCAGTTGTAGATTCTAACGATCAAAAACATTACAGCTCGCAAGTTCTTTACGTTGTACAAACTGTGCGAGGAGCAGCTGTCGAAGCAGGTGCACTATGACTTCGGGTTGCGGAACATTTTGTCCGTATTGCGAACTATGGGCGCGCAGAAACGGGCGAACCCGGATAGCACTGAGGAGAACATCATGATGAGAGTACTGAAGTGAGTGATTATTGCAATAGCTTACTAAATGTATCTAAACGGTATTCTGCAATAATGCTATCATTTTGCAGGGAAATGAACGTGTCTAAATTGGTAGACGAAGACGAGCCTTTATTTATTTCATTGATTGAAGATTTGTTCCCCGGCATGAAACTAACTCAAACTATTCAAAGGTACTACAACTTTCTATTTGTCATCATTAAATCATTATCATCATATTCTTTCCTGGTCCATGATACTTAGGGTTGGTGTTCTTTTTTACCATTCACACAAAACTGAAGGTAGGTCAAGTTTATTCGAGGTCTAGGTACTGATTTTTATCAGTTAAATTTGTAGGTTTCAGGTATTTTAGCTTTGCTATCACTGTTAGGTAATCCGATTTGTTTTGTTGTATTTAGGGATATGCAACGCGCTATTGTATTAGTGGCAGAACGCATGCGCCTTGTCAACCACCCAGATTGGAACTTGAAGATCATACAGTTATTTGAGACATCGCTGGTGAGGCACGGCTTGATGACGATGGGCCCGACTGGCTCGGGCAAGACCACCTGTATACACGCGCTCATGGCGGCGCTCACTGAACTCGGAAAACCACACAGGGAAGCGAGAATGAATCCTAAGGTATCATGCTAAACAAACATACACCAGTGTAAATTTCGGCTATAAAATAACGGTAAACTGCTCATTGATTTTATTGCCGCGATTATTACTTGTATTCATTGTAATTGTGTCGATTGACGGAAACAGAACGATGCTTACCGCTATAGGTACGCATTTAGTGGCTTGCGGTGTTAACATACTAACACAAACCTTGGGACGCGGGACACGTGAGTGGCTAAGTGCATAACAAAAGGGAGAGGCGGTCAAACGCCTCCCCATCTCAACTAACTGTTATTAATATTTTTTAGGCAATCACTGCGCCCCAAATGTTTGGGCGTTTAGATGTAGCAACAAATGACTGGACTGATGGTATATTCTCTACTCTGTGGCGAAGAGCTCTGAAGGTTAAGAAATCTGATACAACTTGGATCGTTCTAGGTGAATATGGAACCTAAGACAATGTGTTATGAAACCTACAAGCGATATGCATGAAATACCTGCAAAGCATTTTGTATTGCCAGATGGTCCGGTCGACGCCGTGTGGATAGAGAATTTAAATTCAGTGCTAGATGACAACAAGACGCTGACGTTGGCTAACGGAGATCGCATCTCGATGGCACAGAACAGCAAGCTGGTGTTCGAGCCGGACAACGTGGACAACGCCTCGCCCGCCACCGTCAGTCGGATGGGCATGGTGTTTCTGTCTTCATCCGTGCTCAAATGGCAACCTATACTTGAGGTTTAATTTCTCCTACTTATTAGCTAATATTACATTTTACCGGTTTCCACCAATGTTATAAGTGTAACCTATAAATTATGCTGATTGTGGTGTGAAAGCAAAATAATTATTTTAACTGTTACCTACTTACTTCACCTTGTTATATTAACTAACCTTTTCAACATTAAACAGCACTGGTTAAAGAAGCTGGAACCAAAACAAAGTGATGTTCTGCGAAGGGCAGATAATATGCACTTAAACTATTATAAACTTAAATACACTGGTAGCAAAATACAAGATGTAAACACACGTACAGCGCCGTTTATAATTTTTCTGTAACTACTAAAATAAGAGAATGATAAAACAAAAAAAAAAAATATGATGTATATTATCATGTAAACTTCCACCGAATTGGTTTGAACGAGATCTCGTAAGTTGCTCGCCGGTGAAAATTTAAAAACATATGATGGTACGGAACCCTCGGTACGCGAGTCCAACTCGCTCTTGCTCGGTTTTTTTTTTGTGTTCTTATTCTGCATCTCGTTTACCGCAAATAAAAGTATTTACCTTCTTTCTATATATATTTATAACTTGATATGCACAGGGCTGGCTGCGGCACCGCACTCAAAAAGAGGCAGATACCTTTCGTCACATTTTCAATAAAGCATATGACGACGTGCATACATTTTTACAAACCAAGCTTGTAGCCAAGATGAAAATTCTGGAAGCTATCTACATCAGGTTTGTATTTAACACTGTATCTATTAAAAACCACTTGTTAAGGTAATTATCTTTAGTATGATGAACATTGTAAACTTGCTTTTCAGACAATGTACAGACGTGCTTAGTGGATTATTACAAATTGAAGTTCCCGGTGGCAGTAAGCAAATAATTCATTATACCTACTTGGATAAGTTTGAAATTTACTGTAGTTAGCACAATATTTTTCGGTACCGAAATAGTTTTTTTTAAAGTGTTTCAAAATTTTATTGACAGTATTTACGCTGGCCTACAAATTACACACACGCGTACCTACACATTGCATTGCTTACATTATTATTCCTTTCTTACATTCTTTCTGACTTTTTGTTCGGCCCTTATCGTCGGTCGTAGCGTGATGTTAAATCCTTGCTCGAGAATTGAGCTATCAAATGCAAAAATAATTTTTCAAATCCGACTGGTTGTTCCTGAGATTAGCGCGCGGAAGTCGCGGACAGAAGCTATTAGGTACTTATATGAAAATATTTTTAGTTGTATGAATTTTGCAGAGAGTCACACAGACCGTCATCTAGAGCGGCTGTTCATCTTTGCGATGATGTGGTCGTTGGGCGCGGTACTGGAGCTAGATATGCGCACTCGCATGGCTGAGTACATGACCAAACTTTCTGTGAAAATGGACTGGCCCGGTGCCAAATCCAAGGAATGGATCATGCCCTTCGAGTACACCGTCACCCCTGGCGGTGTCTGGGAGCACTGGTCAGTGCTAGTTTTCACAAACTTAATACTTACCCACTTTCAAGGACACTATACGGGTATAGCCGTCGTAACAATAAAACTTTGGGTTCACTTCACCAAAACTCCATTGACAAATTTTTAGTTTACAACCAACGTTTCGTACGTATACTATTTATTTCACAAACAACTCATTCCGCAAATGTTTTATTTTATAAACACTCGCTTTACAAACATTTATTTGGCAAATGCTTCTCTTTACAAATGATTCTCTTTACAAATGATTCCGATGACATTTAATCATTTAATAATATAATAATATAATTTATTTCAGGTACCACTTATCCCATATCAGAAAACATCTTTAAAATTCATTTCAATTACATAACATTACATTATTCAATATTAAATACAAAAACACACATCAATACCGGTCACCGTGTTGCCCAGTAGTTGCCTGTTATGTCATTATGTATAGTGGAGTGGTATTTTCATTTTGCCAGGTCCGAGAGTGTTGAGCGATATATTTACCCGACTGACAGTGTACCAGAGTACTCTTCGATCCTGGTGCCGAATATTGATAACGTGTGCATTACATTTTTGATCGAAACCATCGCTAAGCAGAACAAATCGGTGCTTCTGATCGGCGAGCAAGGCACTGGTAAAACAGTCATGTTAAAAAGTTATATGATGAAATACGATAACGAAGTAAGATTGTATAAAGTTATAAACTTCTCATCCGCTACGACGCCTAATTTGTTCCAAGTGAGTAGAATGAATACTTATACCTACACGTTGACTATCCCGACGAGCTACATTAATATTTAATGTGATGGAATTATGACGTTTTTCATATTTCAGAGAATTATCGAATCATATGTGGAAAAGCGAGTCGGTATGACATATGGGCCTCCAGGAGGCCGAGCGATGACAGTGTTCGTAGACGACATAAACATGCCGGTGGTGAATGAGTGGGGTGACCAGGTAATGATGAAACGATAAAGATAGCTAGGCAGATAATTTCGTTGGTGAACACCCGTGACGCGCAGGCGCAGCACACCCAGCACCGAACATGATTTTGAGTTGCCAGCGATGTATCAGATGCAACGCGCATCTTACCAGTGAACGAAATATGCAAAATAAATCTAACGGACAAAATACAGGGTTTGCATCCAGACTAGCCTTTTGATGAAAGTACCAGAAATAGTTTGAGTTAACCTGTCCCAGCAGACGGCACAAACTTACCGACCTTATTACAAACATTATGAATGAAATCGTTGTTTTATGTTTTAGGTGACAAATGAAATAGTACGACAAATGATGGAAGGGGGAGGTTTCTTCTCTCTAGATAAGCCCGGCGATTTCATTACTATAGCCGACATTCAGATGTTTGGTGCAATGATACATCCAGGTATATTCGGATCTACAGCCATCAACAATCCAGTACAGCCCGATTCAAACTTTATGGCGGCTCGGAACATGAGGCGAGCGAGTCGCTACGCCAGTAACAAATTGACGTACCGCTGATACGTCAATTTGGGGGAGGGGTGAGGTACTGCGCAGTGAGTAGCGTACTTCAGTGCCGCTATAAAGTTTGAAACTAGCTGTAATAGTAGTAAATACTCAGAATATAAGTCGTAATTATAGTAGTTGGTACCATAATGACAGACTTTATGCATGTGCAACTTTAATTTAAAACTTTTTATAATGATACACTTTCCCTAATAAAAATATGCCGCGAATCATAATGTATTTTGTATTTTAATCAAAGATAACTTTATTGAGACTCGCAGTGTCACAGCATTTGCTTTGGGGACTGCAATGTCCTAGGTGGTATGTATGATACGTACTTCGTATCATACCACCTTACTGCCCTGTCTCAACAATCCACCCTGTATGTACAGCAGGGACACGGACGATGTGACAAATTAACGCCTGGCAAAGCAAAACTCTGATCAGAGTTACGCATCTCCATAATAGAGCTGTTTTGCATTAAAACAAAACAGTTATTATGTTATGGAAAACACATAGCATTGGGTTGAAGAAGCAGTCTAATAATTCTACCTTTAAAGCGCGACAACAACAGGAATACGTACCTTTCTCTAAGTTTCCTGTGGTGTGATCTTTCAGTTTTTCAGAAATCGTGACAGCTGTGCTGTCACTTCCAAGTTGGAAGTGACAGCTTTAAGGGTAGAATAATTAGAGTGCTTCTTCAACCCAATGCTATGTGTTTGAAAGTTACATAATAGTCCTTGCGGTATTTAATAACCAAGATATTTTGTGGGTGAACAGAGGGTGAAAAGTAAATATACCTACATGGTCTAATTTGAGGCCTGTTAAAGCAGCACGATTATAAAAAAAATGTTTTCAAGCAGATTACAATCAAATAATTACTAAAATAATTATAGGTGGTGGTCGTAACGATGTTCCTCCGCGTTTGAAGAGACAGTTTAATATATTTAACTGTACACTACCGAGCACTATTTCGATGGACAAAATATTTGGTAAAGTGATAATCTATTTATTTGATACGACAATTTCAAGCCTTGAGTGAATAGTTTACTTAGTTCACCATGGTGGAACACATCATGCGATAGTAAAAAAAAACAGCTGCTTCATAAGTCTAGGTCTGTACATTTTGCTAGTTACGTGAACTTTAACATACAGGGTGATAGAGACATTGACGCGCAAACTAGGCCTCAAGTCTGCTATAACAATAGTGTCCGAATGGGTATACCGCCGTTTGCCCGAATTTTATTTGCCCTAATATCGTTTGCCATAATAGTCAACAGCCAATATTATATGACATAATATTCATTTGCCCTACTATTATTTGCTATATTAGTCACGTGCTAGAAGCTTTGTTTCCCATAAAGTCACTTGCCATAACATCGTTTGTCATAATCATTGTAAGCCCTAACACGTGCCATAATTATCACATGCCATAATTATCATATGCCGTAACAATCTTAAGCCTTAACATCATTTGTTGTTATATTAGGAGAAACTGGATGCAATCGGGACTTTAAGGCACCCCGACTCGGATAGGTTAGGTTAGACGGGGATGGTTATTTTTTTATAAACCACCCAGGCGGGGCTCCGTCGACTAAGCCCACCCTCGACCAATAATTATTATGGCATTTAAATATTATGTCTAATAATCATTATGGTGTTTAAATATTATGTCTAATCATTATTATGGCATTTAAAAATATGTAAAACAATACGTATGGCACTCGTATCTTATGTTATCTAAGTTTCGTAAGTTATCTAAAGTATTATTATGTCTTTTAGGGCAAACAAAACAAAAAACAAAACATTCGGGCAAATGAAATTCGGGAATATGATGATTATGGTATATATATCTTGGGGCAAACAATACCAAACCGTCAGAATGGTCTATCATTGATTTCATAATTGTTGATTTTGACAAGTTTGGCAATCTAATAATATTGTTGCGCGCCACAATTAATGCCTGGTACAGGTTGACATTAGTTACCACTAGCGCCATCTAGTATCGAATAGCAGAACTAGTCGAGTCACGATCGTTCTAGAAAATTCGATACTAGAACTTTGTAGAACTTTCTCGAACTATCGACACCTAGTCGGTCGGGGCCGGTATGTACTCGAACATTCTAGATGTTTCTACAATGGAAGGTTCTAGAACTATCTGCGGCACTATATAAGGCCGGGATGCGCGACGACCGACACAGTTTGGATAAAGCGACAAGAGCGAAAACATCTAAGCGATCTTCAAGTGCGAATTAAGAGTGATCAGTAGTGTGATTGTGTTCTTTTAATTAGTGTTTTGAGTTGTAATTAGTGTTTTTAAATAAATTGTTGTTTTTGTTTATTAAATCGGCAGTTTTTATTGTCACGAACCCGAAGCTCGTAACAATTGGTGTCAGAAGCGAGGATTAAAATGCCGATCTTACCCAAAGACGACACGGAGGGTATCCGTACCCGGAGTCAACGCCAGCAGGAGACGGACCAGCGGCGATTCGGTGGAGCAACGCCACAGGGGTCGGAAGGCCAGCTACCGACCACGGAGGCCGGCCCGTCCACAGCTGCTCCAGCATCATCAGCACCAGATTTTGCTGCTCTGATGATGATGCTGCAGGAGCAGGCCCGTCGACAGGAGGAACAGGCTCGCCGACAGGAGGAACAGGCTCGTCGGTTAGAAGAACAGCTCCAGCGCGACAAGGAGGAACAGGCCCGCCGTCAGGAGGAACAGGCCCATCGATTGGAAGAACAGCTCAAACGGGATAAGGAGGAGCAGGTGCGCCGCCAGGAAGAACAGATGCTCCTCATGAAAGACCTTCACGCAACCTTCGGGAAAGACATGAACGAGGTGAAGGAGAAGGTTGCCCAGCATGACAACCGCCTTTCAGAAGCTGAAACTCAGATCAGCAAGTTTAGTGACGTCATTGCTGATGTGAAGCAGGAGTTGGGTAACCTTAAACTTGGGGATGGAATCGCAGCTCCCGTAGCTACAACACCTTCGCTACGTGGATTCAAAGTGCCACCGTTCGACGGAACTTCTTCCTGGTCGGCCTACAAAATCCAGTTTGAGGCTGTCATGAAGGCGAACGGGTGGAATAAAAGTCAGGCCATGACTGCCCTCACCCTAGGCTTGCGCGACCAGGCCTTAACCGTTCTGGAAGCTCTCGGTAAGGAAGTGACTTACGAGCAGCTCCTTGAGGCATTGGAGGCTCGGTATGGCGACGCTCACCTGGAACACGTGTTTCGTGCGCAGCTCAAGGATCGCGTGCAACGCAGTAGCGAAAACCTGCAGCAGTGGGCTCTTGAAGTGGAGAAGCTGGTTCGCAAAGCTTACCAGTCCGTACCTGCGCTTATTGATGGAAACCTGGTGCAGGCATTCATCGACGGCATCCGCGACCTTGAAGTGAGAGTTGCTGTGAGGCTCGGCCACCACGGGACGCTTAAGGACGCTTTGGCCCATGCACTGGAGGTGGAAGCTGTGCGGCAGGATCATCGTTCCCATCGCGTCAGGGAGGTTGCAGCGGCTACAGTTCGCGACCGCAACAAAGGATACAGCCCTAGGTGCTACGGCTGTGGGGAAAGGGGCCACCTTCGATCCAGTTGCCCTAAGCGAACTGCAGAAAGAGAAGACGGCCGATCTCCAGAGGGCAGTGCGGCTAACAGCACCGCCCAGCACCAGCAGCAGGGAAACGAGTAATAGCCAGGACTGCGGGGCGGGTGCTGGCTGAGGTTCAAAGAGCCCCAAGGGTTTCGATCACACAAACCCATGACGGGAACAGCCTAATCATCAAGGGCGAGGTCAACGGAACGCCGTGTAAGCTGACCATAGACACTGGAGCCTCTCGCACGGTTGTCAGTTCCCAACTAATAAGACGGTCCCTTGGGGACTCCGCATACAACAGGGAACGCATTAATTTGGTAACAGCCACCGGTCAGCGCATACCCGTCCATGGAGAGAAGAAGATGGAGTTGAAGCTAGGCAACAGAATCTACCTGCATAATGTCATCGTGGCCGATATAATGGACGATTGCATCCTGGGCCTTGACTTTATGAGGAAGAATTGTTGTGAGATTGACGTCAAGCAAGGCGTTTTGAAATGTGGACAAGAGGAACTTTTCGTGGAAGGGGCGTTACCAGGGAATGTGTACAGCCTTAAGAAGATTGTTCTTCCGCCGAGATCGGAAACTATTGTGCCGGTTAGTCTTCCTCGGAATCCTGGGCAGACTCATCGTTGTGTACTCGTGGAAAGGGTAGACAATGACCTTCCATGGAAAGTGGCACGAACTTTGGTCAGAGCCACCGACATCTCAGGGGTACGTGTGCTTAACCTTTGTGATCAGGAACAGACTATAGAAAAAGGCACACTAGTTGGTACTTGCGAGGAAGTGGATTGGTTGCGTCGATGCCAATATCTATCGACTGGGACCCTCAGCAAGGATGCACAAACGAAAGTGACCACACTTTTAGAAGACTGCCACAGCGCTCTGTCCCAAAATGAAATGGTCAAGGCGAAGAAGATGTTACTCAAGTACGCCGATGTTTTCTCGTCAAACGATGCTGACATCGGGAAGACTGGTTTAGTTCAACACAAAATAAACACAGGAGAAGAATTGCCTATCCGTCAGCGGCCAAGGAGATTGCCGGTAGCACGTGAAAAGGAAGTGGAAACCATGATTGAGGGAATGGTGAAGGATGGTGTCATTGAACCTTCATCTAGTCCATGGTGTTCACCTGTAGTGCTGGTAAGAAAGAAGGACGGCAGCATGCGGTTTTGTGTTGACTATCGTCGTCTGAACGACGTTACAAAGAAGGACAGCTATCCTTTGCCAAGAATTGATGACACGCTGGACATGCTTACTGGAGTAAAGTGGTTCAGCACGCTGGACCTGAAAAGTGGCTACTGGCAAGTCGAAATTGACCCTAAGGACAAGGAGAAAACTGCATTCTCGACAGGAAAGGGTCTGTGGCAATTTAAAGTTATGCCGTTTGGATTGTGCAATGCTCCGGCAACTTTTGAAAGGTTGATGGAACTTGTACTTACTGGACTAATTGGCGATGCCTGTTTGGTCTACTTGGATGACATCATCATCGTAGGCCGCACGTTTGAAGAACATCTTCAAAACCTAGAACGCGTGCTCATGAAGATCCAGAGTGCCAACCTCAAGTTAAGTCCGAAGAAGTGTTCACTATTCAAACGACAGGTTAGCTTTTTGGGATATGTAGTGTCTGAAGAAGGTATCCGCACGGATCCAGAGAAAATCGCCGCTGTCAAGGATTGGCCAGTTCCAAAAGACAAGACGCAGGTCAGAGCATTTTTAGGTTTGTGCTCCTATTATCGACGATTTGTCAAGAACTTTGCAGACATAGCCAAACCCCTGCATAAGCTAACCGAAGAGAAGCGACATTTCTGCTGGGATGAAAGTTGCGACATCGCATTCCAGGAGCTAAAGGACCGTCTGTGCAAAACACCTATTTTGGGGTACCCTGATGCGGGCAAGGAATTTATAATTGACACAGACGCAAGTGACATAGGACTTGGCGGTGTGTTGTCTCAACGGAATGGTGATCAAGAGGTTGTGATAGCGTACTTCAGCAAGTCGCTGTCAAAGCCGGAAAAGAACTATTGTGTCACGAGACGGGAATTGCTTGCTGTGGTAAAGTCATTGCAGCATTTTAGCAAATATCTTCTGGGGCGGAGATTCCACGTACGAACTGACCATGCTGCACTGAAATGGCTATTGCAGTTCAAAAATCCAGAAGGACAAGTTGCGAGATGGATTGAGCTACTGCAGGAATACGACTTTGTGGTCGAACATCGCAGCGGGAAATCACATGGCAACGCAGATGCATTGTCAAGAAGACCTTGTCCTGAAGACTGCAAGCATTGTACTAGGCAAGAAAGTAAAGAAGTCGTACCTGTGAGGATGCTCAAGACAGACCTCAGCAACGAGTGGAAGGAAAGCCTACAACGTGCACAGCAGGAAGATTCGGACATCAAGCCGATTCTGGAGTGGATGAAGGCCAGAGCTCCTAAGCCCAGGTGGAGTGACGTCTCAGCGATGAGTTCGATCACAAAAAGCTATTGGGCCCAATGGGACAGCTTGGTGATTCAGGATGGAGTCCTGTGCCGTAAATGGGAAAATGCTCGGGGAGACAGCTGTCATTTGCAAATGGTTGTCCCTAAAGCTCAAGTACCAGATGTTCTACAGCTGTACCATAATGGTTGTTCAGGAGGTCATCTGGGAGTAAAACGGACTCTACTGAAGATACGAGAACGGTTTTACTGGGTCCACTGTCGGGACGATGTCGAGGACTGGTGTCGCAAATGTACAAGTTGTGCAGCTGTAAAGGGACCTCAGACTCGCAGTAGAGGTGCATTGAAATTGTACAATGTTGGTGCACCATGGGAGAGGATAGCCCTTGACGTTGCGGGGCCGTTTCCGGAAAGTGAAAGTGGCAACAAGTATTTCATGGTTGTGATGGATTACTTCACCAAGTGGCCGGAAGTCTTCGCCATTCCAAATCAAGAAGCTTCGACAGTTGCAGATAAGTTAGTTCATGAAGTCTTCTGTCGTTTTGGAGTACCTTTAGAGATTCACAGTGATCAAGGAAGGAATTTTGAGTCACAAATATTCCAGGAAACTTGTCGAGTTATGGGTACTCATAAAACCAGAACAACTTCTTACCACCCACAGTCGGATGGAATGGTAGAACGATTTAATCAGACATTGGAGAGGTACCTAGCAAAAGTTGTGGAAAATCGGCAACGAGATTGGGACAAGCACATACAACCGTTTTTGTTGTCATATCGAAGCGCTGTTCACGAAAGTACATCGGTGACACCAGCTTTCGCAAACTTTGGAAGAGAATTACGGCTGCCTGCAGACCTGATCACCGGAATACCACCTGATGCCCCACGCAGTATAACCGATTATGCGAATGACTTGCGGAACAAAATGAATGACATTTATGAGCACGTCAGACAATCGGGCCAGCAAATGTCTGAAAAGATGAAAACCCGTTATGACCGCAAAATGAACAATAAAGGGTTCGACGAAGGTTCACTAGTGTGGTTGCACAATCCAGTCCGCAGCAAAGGGAAATCTCCTAAGCTTCAAGCTAAATGGGACGGACCGTACCGGATTGTGACAAAGATCAATGACGTAACCTACCGGATACAGAAAGGTGCAAGAGGTACTCCTAAGATCGTCCATGTGGACCGACTGGCGCGTTATTATGGGGCTGATAATGCTCGGGACGAGCATGTCTTAGGAGGGGGCAGTGTTGCGCGCCACAATTAATGCCTGGTACAGGTTGACATTAGTTACCACTAGCGCCATCTAGTATCGAATAGCAGAACTAGTCGAGTCACGATCGTTCTAGAAAATTCGATACTAGAACTTTGTAGAACTTTCTCGAACTATCGACACCTAGTCGGTCGGGGCCGGTATGTACTCGAACATTCTAGATGTTTCTACAATGGAAGGTTCTAGAACTATCTGCGGCACTATATAAGGCCGGGATGCGCGACGACCGACACAGTTTGGATAAAGCGACAAGAGCGAAAACATCTAAGCGATCTTCAAGTGCGAATTAAGAGTGATCAGTAGTGTGATTGTGTTCTTTTAATTAGTGTTTTGAGTTGTAATTAGTGTTTTTAAATAAATTGTTGTTTTTGTTTATTAAATCGGCAGTTTTTATTGTCACGAACCCGAAGCTCGTAACAATATAATGGCGTCATTATGACTTTCCAATGGTCAACCACTGACACTCCATTGAAATAAATGGCATAGAATGGTAATCTCGTACATAATGACAAATGAATTACTGACTACTGGTACTCTGCTAAAATTTTGACAGTTCCTTAGATCAGTGACTTAGGTACCATTAGAACGTCATTTTGCAGTCATTGCTTTTAATTCGTTACGAGTATCGTACCGACGTCGACCGACCAATGATCGACCATTATGAATTTAGCAGATTACGAACTTTAAGCAAAATGACAATGGGATCGTGTTGGAATGACGAATTTATAAAAATAGCAGACTAAGGGCCCTGTTTCCATGAGTTCAGTACATGGGTAATTCTTCAGGGACAAAATTTTCGATGTCTGTGGGTATATTTCTGTAACCAACTAAAAAAACGGCATGTAATATTTTTTTTTTGTACAGTTTAGCTTTATCCCTTACTGGGACAAATGATTTTTTTTAAATAATTGCTGTCTAGGTACAAAATAAAAATATTTGAAGGTCGTTCTTCTGATTCATATAGCGCGTCCGTTTGCCATTTTCCGGAACAAAATGGTCGATGTCGCATTTTCCCTTTGATACATCAATATAAATTATAATTATATCGAAAGGAAATGAATTGTCCTCTTACAAAAAAAATGTGTATTAGTTATAACTACTTTAGTCTGTTTATAAATAAGTAAAATAGAAGTGTCCGGCGTATAATACTGATTAATGTGGCGTAAGCTGCGCTTGACCGTACTTGGTCGGGTAATAATAATGAGAGTCTGGCTTCCAGCGCGGGGGGAAGCCAGTCGTGCAACGGACGACCTAGAAGGTGGACGTGCGGCTGGTTGGCTTAGATCCGGTGTTACGAAGGAAAATACCTGATTCATCTGTGTTTGGTTCAGGTGGCATCCTGATTACAATGCCTACTTTATAAAAATTATTTTATTGTTTTAAAACTTCAATCTGTGTTGCGTGTGATGCTTTTGGGTTATAGATTCGTGTAGAAAAATGAAAATAATGAAGTCTGTATGTACGATGAGTTATGCATGATTGTAGGCAAAATCCTGATTCATCTGTGCCTGATTCGTATGGTCAAAACCCCATATGAATAATAAAATAAATTAGTTTTTCCCCTCTCCAGCACGATAGGAGCGCTTTTGTTGCGTAATTCTCCTTGTCCAATTTTTGACCGTGTACAAGTCAGTAGTTTTAATCTTATTTATTATTATTTTACTTAGCTATAACCTTTTGAATAATAAAAAAATGACAGGAGTATAATCTTGTTCTAAATATGATACTTTTGATATGTCTTAGTCCTATTTAAGAATTAATAATTATTGTTTAGAATTTACATTCATAACTAACGGTGTATTTATTACTTTTTATTTCTGTTTCTGATTAATATGTAACACATTCTGATTCATCTGGGCACAAAATTAATATCTTGAAAACTACTTTATAAAAACGAGTCCCTCATTCAAATATATGTTATTTAGTATACCTATTTTCATATGAACATGTGTTACAGAGCTGAAAGTGAAATTAAATTTTGGCCATATGGATCAGTCAAAGAATCAAATTTCGAAGAACTACCCACATGATTCTGAAACGCCAGCGCTTATATTTTTCAGCCTGCGTTTTTTTGATAACCGACGAAAAATTTCTACGCTAGTCTAGAATCGTCTAGAATCATGTGCTGAATTCATTGTTACAGTTTGTGCGTCTATGCCATCCTTTATAGCCCAGAAAAATAAATATCACATGTGTCACACGATGTGACCACAACTAGAGAATACTTTTGATCATTATTCTTTCATTTCAGAAACTATAAGTGTTGGACATTTCTGTAAACAACGCTACGACAAGAAGATAGTGGACTTTATGCCAAGACTCGTACCGGTCACTCGTATCATGTGGCAGCAAACCAAAGTTAGTAAAACAATCTTTTTACAAAAAACAACTGACTTCCAAAAAAAACCAGAAAGAAAGGGAAAATACTATTTTGGAAGTCGGTTTCTTTGGTTTTGTATTTTCCTTTTTACCACCGCGCACCGCCTTTTAGTATAGTTTTTGGTAGTCGGTTGTTTTTTTCCATACTAATTTGTACACCACTACTTGCTATATAAACAACAGGAAACGAAAGGATCTGATAATAGCACTAGCTTTTTAAATACGTGTTATTGAAGCTAACTCAAAAACCACTCATCAGGGGACCTAAAAAGGCCACTTTGGCAGAATCATAAAAGGATAACATAATGTACAGTGTCGACCAAAAGTCCTTATGCAAAGTCGCAAAGTTATAGCTTGAAGTTTAGTTAGTGACTTACGACCTTCTTTTAATGAGTAATTTGACACACACACCCGCATATTACTCGAATAATCACGCTATTGAATATAGTTCCGTATCATGTTCGTCTTGTTCACATAGTTCGTAAAACTTTATGATTATACCCACAGAAATCTTAATAAATAAATTATAAGGTGGACAGATGCACCATTCACCGCGAAAGAATGTTGTGGTTCTTTGTTGGTTGATAATAATTTGATATTGTGGGTTAGTGAAGCGGTGTTGTTCATTTTGAAACGCAAGCAAATTTAAATATTGAGATGAAAGCGGATATTATCGCGCTGCGTAAAAGTGGACTTAATATTATACCACAAATATTTGATGAAACCGGACTGACTGTGAGTATTATGATTTAATTCTTTTATCGAACATTTATTTAATTAATGTATAACTGCTGATCCTTGTAGTTATTTTATTAAACGTTTTATATTTACCATAGGGTCTAAATAGAAGAAAAAAATATATTTCCAAGAGTTTAATTTATTTACTTTTGGAATGATGATTAAGTATAAATTATAATCTAATCATTTTGTAACATTTGAACTATTTACAAAATAATTTTGTTTCAAAATAGTAGGTAATAATATTTTATCATTTTGTTAGTAGCCTTACAATATTCCTCTTTTGTTTTAGAGAAATTACCTACCTACTGTGAGTAGGAAGGTCAAAAGGTCGGAGGGTCCTTGCCAGTCGAACGCGACAGTGGAAGGCCCCAGCTGGTCAGTGAATAAGAAACAAGTGGTTTTAACCAACCAGTTACCAGATGAAGTTGCATTGCAAGGAAATATGCAAATATATGTTTAAATATTATAGGATCCATAATTTTGAAATCACTTAAAAATCTTTTTTTATTTTTAATCCCATATTTCAATAACAATATAATAATACAAATAAAATAAATATTACATTATTATTCTCGTGTATTAATTAATCGAATAATGATAAAAAAAGATAGATTATTGTTGAAAAGATAAATTAAAGTTTCAACCTCGAGATTCGAACCTAGGCCAACTTGTTTAATAATCCAATACGCAACGCTATCCGCTAGCGGTACTTGTTATGAAGAGGTGAATTTTAGCAATCGTATGAACCAACCAAGGTCATATAATTACACCGCGCGTGTGAAAAAGCGACGGTATAATTATTTTTGTTTCGTTCGACGTTAGCCAGTGTACACACACAGATGTAGGTACGGGCCTGAACGGCGCGGGCGCGGGGATGGCGCACAGAATGTTCACAGAAATTTCAACTTTGTTGTGCTTAAGCAAATTTGTTGCAGACCGTACAGTTAAGTTAAGTTAAGACCGTTAAGTTAATCGTATCAAATCCCATTGGTGGCATTTTTCAGTTGTTTTTTTTTTATACCAATCTATCCGATCCAAATCCAATCCCAATCCAATCCCAATCTCTTTGATTATACCTACGTAGTGCAGCGAAAAAAAAAAGGACTGTCTTCGCCATATTACGATTCATAACGTTATGCTTTTATAATTCTCAAAAGTGGCCTTTTTAGGCCCCCTGAACTTGACCAAATGTGACCACCATATGGGACCACCTCACCATATTCAATCACTCTTTCAATAAAAAAAAATAGCTCCACAATAATTGATAGAAATCTCTTCTGTACGACCTATGGCTGGAGAGTTTTTTTTTTGTTTGAACGAGTAAATTTCTGGAACTGCCAGTCGGATTTGATTTTTTTTTGCCTTTCATAGGCCAATTCTTGAGAAAAGCTATTTTCTCATATTATCACTCTACAACGAAACAAAAAAAACGTTAAGCGAAAACGAAGTAATAACGCGGGCGGGCGATGAGATGCGACGCGATGGGTCGTGAGCCAAAATTTCACGCGGACAAAGTCGCGGGAACATAGAACGTCCTCCTTTTTCGAAGTCTTATCGACTTCGAAAAAGGAGGACAAATTAACTGTATTTAATGTTGTTTTCGAATCAGTAATATTGTAATGATCTTTTTATTCTTCGCTTTTTATACAGATAAAAATGTTGCCAACACCAGCAAAGTTCCATTACGTGTTCAACCTAAGGGATCTGTCTCGTATATGGGAAGGGATTCTGTTTATAAAGAGAGATGAGATTCAATCGATTAAGACGGCTATCAAACTCTGGTTTCATGAAAGCTTAAGAGTAATCTCGGACAGGTAATAATTACGTGTTACAATAACGTTAACTCCGTTATGTTTGCATTACAAGAACAGCGAAGAATCTATATGATTTTGACTTTACTCAGGTTCACTACGTATGTTGATAAAGAGTGGTTCGTAGAAACTTTCTGGAAAATAGCCTCACAGGAGTTACCGGAGTATGTGGGTGACTTCCCAGAAGAAGAAACATTCTTTGTTAACTTCCTACGTGAGCCGGTCGACCCAACCGGTGATGAAGAAGAAGATTTCAGTACCGATGCCCCGAAAGTATACGAGGAATTGCCATCGTTAGTATCTAGACTGAAATTGCTGGCTCCTTGTTGCCATCGTTAGAATGTAGATTGCAATTGCTGGCTCCTTGTTGCCATCGTTAGAATGTAGATTGCAATTGCTGGCTCCTTGTTGCCATCGTTAGAATCTAGATTGCAATTGCTGGCTCCTTGTTGCCATCGTTAGAATCTAGATTGCAATTTCTGGCTCCTTGTTGCCATCATTAGTATCTAAACCGCAATATCTGGCTCCATTACCATTGTTAGTATCTAAACCACAATTGCTGGCTCCTTATTACCATAGTTAGAATCTAGATTGCAATTGCTAGCTCCTCATTGCCATTTTTAGTATCTAAACCACAATAGCTGACTCCTTATTGCCATCGTTAGTATCTAGACTGCAAATGATGCTTAGTATGAAAACGTTATTTTTATTGTTACAGTTGGGAATATCTACTCAAGAAACTACAAGGGTTCCAGGATCTGTTTAATGAACAAGTAAGAGGAGCTCACCTAGACCTGGTATTCTTCCACGATGCGATGGTGCATCTGTTCATCATATCTCGAATCATTAACACCCCACGGTAAGCTGTTGACCTATGAGTACCTACCTACCAATATATTTTTCAGTAATTGAATAATTATTTTTACAACTTCTAAAATCTTTATGTTCACAGTGGCAATGCTCTACTCGTGGGCGTCGGTGGTTCCGGAAAACAAAGCTTGACTAAATTAGCATCATTTATAGCCAACTTTTCATTCTATCAAATAACTTTGACAAGGTATTAGACAGAAAATACTTTAATTTTTAAATAGAATCTGTAGATGAGGTTAATTAAAGAAGGGGTTTTCTAAAATGTTCTCAGGTCGTATAACGTGAACAACTTTATGGACGACATAAAAGTGTTGTACCGCACAGCCGGCCTAGAGGGTCAGGGCATCTCCTTCATATTTACTGACAACGACATCAAAGATGAACAGTTCTTAGAGTTCCTCAATAACATTCTCAGTTCAGGAGAAATTGCCAATTTGTTCCCTAAGGAAGAAATGGGTTTGTTCAATCAATTAATAGCTAGATACGAAACTTGACGTGGAATGGGAACGACCAGCCGTGCCGCTACCGCTGCACCTGGCCGGGCGCGGCGTGGCAACGTCCGGTGCGGCGCGGCTCGTCAGAACCGCAGACAAACAACCGGTTTCTGAATTGAGAGCTTGTCAAACTCTAGTATTACTTAAGGTGATTCCTTCAGTGTTGCCCGTGGAATAGAAAATACATCTCTTGTTACAGAATAGGTACATTAATAGTACAAGTCTCTTGTTTGAAATATATTTTTTATTTCGCAGGCTTTCATCTTAGGTAATGCTAAAGTAATCTTTAACAAGTAAGTTTTTTTTAAAACGTTTGCAATAAAATCCGTCCCAATATTTCCAAAACAGGTTCCTATGTACCAAAAATTTTCTCTATCAAGAATACTAATATAATAATACTAATATCTTTTGGTCAATTTCTGGTTGCATCATCAGACCAGCTCCTTGGTCTAAATAATTTCAATGTCACCGAAGTTACATAGGTATGCCAAGGTTCCGCTCATCGGATGCGGAAGTGCTTGGAAACACATACGAACAAAGCAAGTTAATTCTTGCAAAGTACAGACGCCAGCACATCAAGCTACTCGAAACTGTCAAATTTTCCCAATCAACTTTGAACCTTAAACTTTAGCGATAAAGTTAAAAATCTATTAAAGAAATTTGATAGATTGTAGTAGCTTGATGTGCTGGCGTCTGTAAAATCAAATTGATTTATAGATTAGAAGAGGCAAAAAGGCAATAACCGTCTTGCAATAATTGCCTGTTTTAACAGAGGTGGCAAAACTTGCGTTCAATTATTGTATGCCATTTTATGGAAATCGCACGCGTGTGAACTCGTGCATGCGATTCTTGAAGGGCAACAATTGAACGTGCTTTATTATGGCATGCGATTGTTGCTCTTGAACGTTCCAGAAACTTACATTGTTTATATGGGGCTTTAAAGTCTCACTTTGTCGTCCGTCTGTCAAGACCCGATACACTCTTTCTCGGCACAGCTTTGAGACGGAACCCTCAGGGCGCGAGTCTTACTCGCACTTATCCGGTTTTTTAAACGTGTAGGTAGGTACCCACCATTGTATTTTTGTCTTTTTCTGTCTCGAAAGGTCATTACCACGAACAAAACAGTACCTAACGAAAAGTAAAATGATTGTATTTTCTGTTTATTACTGCAGACGAGATTCTGAATATGTTGACACCGATTATGAAGAAGTATGCACCTAGAAGGATTCCAGTTCCTGATGTGCTGTATGAATATTTCATCATACGATCTAGAGCTAACTTGCACATTGTTTTATGCTTTTCACCTGTAAGTCAACACAGATATAGTTAAATCATAAAAACGCCCTTAAATCATTTACTAATACGAACGCATTGAAAAAAAAGAACAATTTTAACAGAACTGCGTTACTCCGGCTACTCCCAGATTACATGTATTTAATAGCACCTGCATTAACCCCAGATAGCGTACTGTAAAAAAGCAAGGGCTTCGGTCACACTGTATGCAAAAAATAAGGCGCGGAGGCGCATCCCCGTCGTATGACGCGTGTGAACGACGAAGAAGGGCCAAAACATACTAACGATACGACGTCGCATCATGGCACGTTGCAGCCGACGATGTTACAGACATGTTTAAATAACATTTTTTTTATGGACGTCAATCCATCTGCGACGCCGACGTACGTTGCAGATGGATTGTCGAATCCACTGGCGTCGCCGTCGTTCAGTTGTTTTACATAACGAAGCTGTTTTGTAAAACAACTAGCAGTTTTTAAAACAGCGTATTCGACAATCCATAGATCTACGACAGATATACGTCGTATCGTGTGTATGTGTTTTTGCACTAAGTGTGACACGAGCGACACACGTCAACGGCAAGGCAACTGAAAAACAAATATAAAAAACGGCAAATATACAAGCAGCTCGTTGTCGATGGAAGCCGCCGACGCGTTGACGGCAGAAGCCACTGCAGCCGCTCGTGTGTATGAGCACTAAGCCGTTAGCCCTCTGACAGGCGTTAAGGGTCCCTATCAATTTCGCGGACTAGGTAAAAATAGAAAAAACAGTTTTTTTCAGCGCAAACTTCTCAATATCCTTAAGTTATCTAGTTTTTTTTAAAATACACAAGTATTTATCACCTATCTATCTAGTTAGTCTACGAATTTAAGTTTTGATAACTACTTTAAATAAATTACAAAAAAAAAACACGTTTTTACGTAATCACAAAACACCAAGTTTTTCGATTGCTTTCTTAGCTTACTGTAGCAAATAACGACCTGAAAAAAAATCCTAAATACTAGGCTTTATTTAGGATTTTTTTATAAGAGTATATTAGTAAGTCTACGATTTTTTATTTTTTAAGTTGAATTAGTACTTGTAAAAAAATTTTGACTTCGCTGAAAAAACCCAATAAAGTCATGCGCAAAACCGTCGTCTACGCGTAAGAATTTATTGAAAATAACAAAAAGTGTTAAATATTTTAAAATTTGAGGTGTTTCAATTTTTATATTTTTATTTTGACTACTAATTTAATTGTAGTAAAATAAACCGATGCGCTCGCTCGATGCATTCAGTCGCGCCCAAAGACTACAATTACTAGATAGATAGGTGATAAATACTTGTGTATTTAAAAAAAAAACTAAATAACTTAAGGATATTGAGAAATTTGCGCTGAAAAAAACTGATTTTTCTGTTTTTAGTCCGCGAAATTGATAGGGACTCTTATAGCAAAAAGATCGAAATCACCGACCGGAATAAAAAAAAAACATTTAAGTACCTATAGCAAAATAAAATTAATCATAGTTCTTTCTCTGCACTCATCATTTCAGCCGAAAGACGTCCACTGCTGGACATAGGCCTCCCCCAAGCACCTCCATTTCGACCGGTTCTGTGCTTCTCGCATCCAACGTGTCTGACTGTTGGTGTCATACAATAAAATATAGCTAGTATGACCTTTCAATTGGCATAACTTGAAACGGCACTGGGGACGGAGCCCATACAAAGACGCCCATTCTCCTTTTGAATAGTTTCTCCTCCTCCTGTACTGTTCGAAGTTTTAATAATTTTTTGATAAGTAGATAGGTACTCTTCATACAACCCCTATAATTTGATTTAAAATTGGTTCATTTAGGTGGGTGAAAAGTTCAGAAGCCGAGCTCTGAAGTTCCCCGGCCTTATATCTGGATCTACTATGGACTGGTTCCAGAAGTGGCCCAAAGAAGCACTTATTGAAGTGGCGCATCACTTTTTATGGGAGTTTCAGGTTTGTAACATCTTAATGTTATTAAAATTTTGCTATTATACAATATAATAAACTATACTTTTACTTTAAAGTTGTTGAAAAGTTGTTGAAATTGACAACAACCTAGCTTCATACGCTTTATACCAAGAGCAGCGGTGGCTCATTGGCATCTGCCGTATCTTTAGAAAGTATATAGGAAAATACATACCTTAATAAAGTGATGAGTAAACGCTCTTCAGCCGAAATACACTCTCTGTAGTTGGTATTTTGAAAGTCGAAGGTAGTTGGTTCGAATACTAGTCTCAAAACCGCAGGAAATATCGTAAGATTACCGGCTCGTTCTAGAACCAAAAATTCGAAGGGCTTTATCATCTACGAATCCGCACTGGGCCCACATGGTGCATTACAGTCCGCTCCTTCACGAAGAGATTCCACGGTGGCAGCTGCTAGAGTCTGCATTGTCAACACGTCAATGGGTGTCACCGTTGACCTACTCATAATGTGACACGAATGACGTATAGAAACACGGTTTTCTTTGGCGGCTCGTGGCGGAAGTAATGCGCCCAACCACTACACTACTTTCGGCGCCACAACGCGCCGTCGACCCCGGGTCTGGTCCTTACCGGACGGCGAGCTACCCCTTGCTCGCTGTCCGCAAGCCCGCGCCTACGGTAACCTGGAATCGGCTCTCGACTCAGGTCTCCTACGGCGCCTAGGGGCGTGAGGGCGCAAAGATTGCCTCTCCCTAACGCGTTCCGCATCCTCCTTCGCAAGCATTACTGCTTCGCTCGCAGAAGGAGGTGACGGCTTTCCATGCATTCTCGCTCCGTATCATATGGCCTAGACCAGGGCCGGACGCGAGAGATCACCGCCGGACCTACTCAACCTTCCCGCCGCCTTGCCGGACCTTTTGAAATGTGGGTGTGGTGTAAATACTATTTGCTATTGTCTATGTTTACCATCTAATAAATTAAAAGAAAGTAGGTAATTACTCTTTGTCACAGCTGTTATACAATCTGCAATTTTTTTTTTTTTTTACTAAGTCCGTTTTTTCCATCACCAGATAACTTTTATTCGAGGAATAAAATTGACGTTTGACAGTTTTTGTATGGAAGAACTGTCAAAAATTCAAAATTATTCCTCCGATAAAATTATCTGGCCTTGGAAATATCAGCTCTTTTCTTTTGTTTACATCAATCTGGGTTGATAGTTTCAAATATATGACGAAAAGCGTATAACTGTCGTGTTGCGTGTCTGCCGAACTGCGTGTCTGTCGAGTTCCGTTTCTGACAAGTTGCGAGTCTATCCTGAGAGATGGCGAAATGCGTATTTGACCACTTGCGTTTCTGACGACATTCTAGTAATCCATTATTTTCCTTTTATTTTATGTAGACTCTTCATGTTTCTATATACGCATTCGATTTGCGTTATAACGAATTACTAATTGCGCACGACGAAATGTCGCCTTCTAGGTGGTGTGTTCTGAAGATACCAAGCATCAGTTGATTGAGATAATGGGCATGGTGCAGGATGACGTGGCAGACACCTGCCTAGAATACTACGAGCGATTTAGAAGACAGACTCACGTCACTCCTAAGTCGTATTTATCTTTCCTTGAAGGCTATAAAGTGCTCTATAAAGAAAAACACGAAAATATAGCAGAAATGGCAAGAAGGTACTTATTTTAACAACTAGAAAGACTACAATTAGATACCTACTGCACTGAGTAGGCTTAGATAATATCTATTATCTAAATAACTTGTAGACTCCACATTACAGGAACTAAATGCGCAACTTTGTTAAGTGCTTTTGTACCTATTTTAATAGCATTTAATTAGATTACCCTTTGAGCGCTGAAACCAACATAAAAACATAGCCGTAGCTACAAAAAATTTAAGACAATATTAGGCTATGACACTCCTGACCCACCATACCCCAGCAGGTAGGGTGGGACTGAACCATACCACCATGTGTTTTGATGATTATTTTTATTTTCTGTTTCATAATTATTAACTATGAAGGGCCGTTAAGTATAGGTATATAGATCCATAACCTTTAATTAATCGACTAAGGGCAAATTTCACCAAACTTTTATATAAGTACCTAGAATAAGTAAACCTGAGAATATTTTTTAAATTTTTGACAGTTTTTCGATATCTAGAACGGTAATAAAATATATCTGACTTTGGTCAAATCAGCCCTTAAGCAACCAACTAAACACTCCGCTGATCCCGTATCTTTTTTTTAATCTAAAAAATTTTTTAGAATGACTACTGGTCTGAGCAAGTTGGTTGAAGCAGCAGCTAGTGTTGATGTATTAAAAAAAGAGTTGGAACTAAAAGAAATGGAAATTAAGGAAGCCACAGCTAAAGCGGAGGAGGTTTGCGTCGTATCGTTTGAGTTAGAATAGCGGGCAGGTCTACCAACTAGCAGGTAGTCTGACGGCGAGTGTGTTGTAGGTGTTGGCGGCTGTAGCGGATTCGCAGGCAGCAGCCGAGGTTGTCAAAGCGGAAGTGCTAGAGGTGAAGGACCGCGCCGTGAAGCTCGTGAGCGTGATCGCCGCCGAGACCGCCATTGCGGAGGAGAAGCTAGCCGACGCTAAGCCCGCGCTAGAAGCTGCCGAGGCCGCGCTACAGGTGCATCCTGCGCTCTAGTTTTTTGACTTTACTAATTCCACTTGGGTAAAGACGGCATCGCTCTGTTACAGACTATCAACGCTGCCGACATCGCCACCGTCAGGAAGCTGGGCAAGCCACCTCATCTCATCACGCTCATTATGGATGCTGTCATTCTGCTCTTTAGGAAGCGTATAGACCCGATTAGACCTGATCCAGAAAAAAATTGTTTAACCGCTTCTTGGGCAGAATCTTTGAAGGTATTGTGTGTTAACAGTATAATATTTAGTTTGGGCTAAGACATATAAAAATGTGTAGGGTCATACCGGTGGTAAGACCCGTCATGAAGGCGTGGATCGAGAGGCGGCATAGCGCCCTCAGCTTTCGGCTGACGCAGGTACTCTCTGGCCACGGCTGCTTTGGGCCTTCAGCCTTGGCGGGAGAAGACACCGGTGTGTTACCACTGTGCGGCTTGCCCTGAGGATACGGCGCAGCACACGTTGGAGGTGTGCCCAGCTTGGGCAGGGTTGCGCCGTGACCTCATCGCGGCAATAGGCGGAAGCGATCTCTCGCTCCCGGTCGTCGTTCAATCGATGGTCGAGAACGGGGGCGCATGGGACGGGGTTGCCTCCTTTCGCGAGGATGTCATGTCTGCAGAGGAGGCGGCCGAGCGGGAGAGAGAAGCCCTATCCTCTCTCCACTCCCGCAGGAGACGCACCGGGCGCCCGAGAAGGGCGCAAAACGATCTGCGACCTCCATAAGAGGTGGCCTGCAGGTGGCAGACTAGGGGCGTCTGTCGTCCGACCAGACAGGCCCGAGTTAACGCCGCAGTGTTCCACGCGCGCCACTCGATAGTAGGTGCGGCCATTGTGGGAATGGCCGCACAGGGAGGTAGGGGTAGGACCCACTGAGGAACAGCAGGTCAAGGCCTGTCGGGGCAGCGGTGAATGCATAATATGCGAATAGCGCACCCCCGGCCATAGGCAGAGGTGGATCACTGCGGCGGTTTTAGCTGGTAAGAGTCCGACATGAGAAACTCGAACGAGTCGCGCGGATGCCAGCGGCGCCGCTAGATTCCGGCGAATTGTACCGAGCGGTTGCGATAATAAGTATTACAGTACCTAATGAAAATAAAGTTAAAATTCATATGACACTGAAACTGTGCTCCGCTTCGACGCTCTTTTGGTGTGATTTGAGCCTTACAATCTCGAAATCCTAGAAATAGAATCCTTCGTTGCGTTCGGGATTCAAAACGGCGGCGCCCGTGACATAAGACACTGCTCTATCGTTAGTGAATAATCTACTATTAACCAACGTCCATTGTTTCTGTCTTTAGGTTATGGCGGATGCAAGATTCTTGAGTAACTTAAAGAACTACCCAAAAGATGAAATAAATGCTGAAATGGTTGATTTGCTGCAACCTTATTTCACATTCCCGTATGTTTTTTTTTATGTATAGATATTTAGTTACTCTTTATTTTTTTTGTGTAGTCTTACAAATTGCAGGCCAAGTCGTCAAGCGTCGATTAAGCAATAAAATACACTAAGGGCTGATTTTTCAATAGTCAGATAACTTATATCTGAAGAATAAATACGACAGTTTGACATATTTTCTATACAAAAGCTGTCAAACCGCAGTATTTAATCCTCAGATAAAAATGATCTCACTAATTCAATTCATTTAGAAGACTCAGTATTCAGACCAATACCCTTTGGCCATGAAGTATTGAGCGCCGACACCCTCTGGAGATAGATTGTCGGGAAGTTGTCCACACAATATAGACAAATATGTCACAGCTCTGCTTTGAGGGAATGAAGCCAGTTTCACACTAGACTGACGTGTCGTGTCGCGATACAGGATTGGCCAACCACCCGAATCTGGTCCGGAGATCATCGTTTCACGAGTTTTCATTGGATAATACCGCGAGAAGGCGTCAACACACGAAAAACACAATAACGTAAATCCGGTCAGATAACTGTTATTAGACGAGAGGTGCGCGCACGTCCTCTTTTTGCTGTGTCCCATTGCCGCACCAATGCTGGTCTGCGGGCGCCTCTACGTCGCTTGTGCGAAAACTATAATGATTTTTGTTCAGAAACTACAGAATTAGATTTATTCTCAGTGTCAGCAAATAGATTTCGTTCTGCTTTGTTAAAGAAACTTAAGGATTCCGATGTATAGTTATTTAAACAGTCTTGTAGTCTTACTCGCATGGATTGTTCATTAGTAAAGTTATATGAATTGTATATGCTGTGGATAACGCTGTGAGTTTCACATTTATATAATATCCTTGTTTATATTATTTGCGCAGATATAATGTGTTACTGTTTGTTTGTCCCAAATAAATAAATAAATAAAATAAAATAAAATAACTTATATCTAACAAGGTAGCTATTTGAGATGGGGCAATATCTTGCGCTATAGTATGCGTGGACGCTGCTCGTGTTGACGCACACAGTCACAGCGTGTTTGTACACTAGGTTATCACTAGTAAAACGCGCGTCGTTTCGTGAGATAAAAATACTGTAAGTATAGGAAAACATTTCTAGAAAAGTATCCCTATTTCATGCAGCAATTTCTGTCTGCATTCCATAGATTGCGAAAAATTATTCAGATGGCAAGGAAAACAAAATTTTTGAGTGTAGGTAATGTTATGTTGCCTATTTTTATTGCAAGATGCAAGACAACTTGTATCATTCAACAGTGGCTGATGAAACATGGATTTAATCCTGATCTTATTTTTGTTAGTTTAAACATAGGTAAATCCCTTAGACCCATTGTACGTTTTTCATGCCGTGAAAGACTATGGTTTATTCGCCGTGCGGTAGGCGCGGTCATCAGTGTTCGATAACTTGAAGTTTGATGACAACACGGTGGCACTCCGCCGCGCGGCGCCGCCGCCGTTGCCGTATACCATAGAACAGTGTCATAAACAAGGTGACACGATTTCTCTAGCCCGCGATTAACACACCATGCCATGTACGAAGGGCCCTTATGCCTTATGCTTAGCAGTCGAAACCCCGATTCCACTTACAACGTCCATTATCAGGTGCAGTTTACACTACTGTTAAGCCAACCATACCCAGATGCTATAATAGATGTATTGTTTCATCTTCGCAAAATCTAACTGGCAGCGCTTCTCTGAGAGCATAGATGAAAAAAATCCGGATTTACGTTATTGTGTTTTTCGTCTGTTGACGCCTTCTCGCGGTATTATCCAATGAAAACTCGTGAAACGATGATCTCCGGACCAGATTCGGGTGGTTGGCCAATCCTGTATCGCGACACGACACGTCAGTCTAGTGTGAAACTGGCTTCATTCCCTCAAAGCAGAGCTGTGACATATTTGTCTATATTGTGTGGACAACTTCCCGACAATCTATCTCCAGAGGGTGTCGGCGCTCAATACTTCATGGCCAAAGGGTATTGGTCTGAATACTGAGTCTTCTAAATGAATTGAATTACTTAGTGACTTTTTGTTTTTTTTTCACCCGACTTCGTCAAATTAGGAGGTTCATTATTTTAACATACTATATAATATGTTTATGTAAAATACTGGTATTCAGCTGCATCCGGACAGACTGGAAGCCGACCCCAACATAGTTGGGAAAAGGCTAGGATAATGATGATGTATGTTTAACTTTTTTGGTTATCGTTTCTGGAATATTACCAGAGCGAATCGTCTATCTGGAACCCCAAAGACGTTAATCGAACGATTTTTATGAATCTTTATCTTTTGGTCGTCGAGCTTTACTTGTTTTTGTTTTGCCTTGCTTGAATGTCAAATAAAAGTATGATATACCAAACGCAATAGCCGACACAAGTTCGGTGTCCGCCATGCTTGGGTGTACGTAGCACACTGACACATTCACAAGCAAGAAAACGACTTCCAAATGCCAAGCGACATTTGTGGACGCTTGGGCCTTAAAGACGTTTGCCAAGGCTTGGCTGGCATGGAAAGGCACCATAAGAATCCAATATTCGATTTTGCTGAGCACTAGGCTACAATACTGCCTCCCTGACTGACGACTATTCGCCTGTAGTCGATAGTTTTCATTCATGTTACAAATTGTATCATGGGTGCTCCCACTCACTACTGTTACATTACAGGCGAATGCTCCCGGTGAATGTAATGTTACAAATTGTATCATTACAGGTTACGCAATGTAATGCTCAGGGGGTCTACTCCGAAGCGGTTAACCACTGATTCGGCCGAATGTTCGGTCATTTTCTGATTCGAATATTGTTGTCCTACTACGAATTTAAAAAAAAAGGTAAAAAAAGGATTAAGGGTTCTAAAAAGGTTCGGATTGGTACAGTTTGGTCGGGACCAATAGTCAATATAGGAAATTAATGGTATTAGAAAATGACCGAACATTCGGCCGATACAGTGGTTAACCGCTTCGGAGTAGACCCCCAGTTCTCCTCACTCACTGATGCAATGCTCGAATCTGAACTGTTACATTACAGGCGAATGCTCCCGATGTGGGACATATAACATTTGAAAATTAAAATAGATATTATATTTTTTAACTTTTAAATTAGTTTTGATCCAAAAGAGTGTTTAAAAATAAATAAATTGTACTTTTCATCAGTAATTATCAGTATATATTCGTTGAATTATGCTCTGAGTATGATCGAGTAAGTGTATTCTTGATCATACTTACACCCACAAATTCGATGTATGTTGACCAAAACAAAGATTTCTAAAACTTTTTATAACATTATAGTCTGTACACGTTCGAAGCGGCGAAAGTAGCTTGCGGTAACGTAGCTGGACTGATATCGTGGACCATCGCCATGGCTCAGTTCTATTCGGTGAACAAGGATGTTCTACCGCTAAAGGCGAACCTGGCGGTGATGCAGGGCAAATACCAAGCGGCCAAAAGGGAGCTGGATGCGGCTGAAGCACAGCTCGAAGCCAAGGAGGTACGGACTATTATAGCTCTGAATACGGCAGTGATGTCACCAGGATAGTGATAGTATAGAGGTATGAGGAACAGGGTGTAAAGCTCACTCATACTCTATAGAAAAGGGAGGATCCTCCGACCAGACAGGTGTTGTGTCTATGCTAGTTGCGCGGTAAACTCTGCTTACGAGATGCAGGATTTTGCATGACGTCAGTACGCGTCAGACACGATGTTCGCATGTGGCGTTTTAGATACCGGTACAATAGTAATAGGTGTGGTTACTCCCTTAGCGCGAGTTGGCGCAAGTGCAGCAGCAGTTCGACGACGCGATGACGCTGAAGCAGGCGGTGCTTGACGACGCGGCCAAGTGCCAACAGAAGATGGACGCCGCCACCGCGCTCATCAACGGCCTGAGCGGAGAGCGCGTGCGCTGGACGGAGCAGTCTGCGCTCTTCAAGTCTGAGATCGAACGTTTGGTCGGCGATATCCTACTGCTCTGTGGGTGCGTATGCTATAAAGAGTTGAACTGACTTGAAGCGCGATCGATTCAAGTGGTATTACTTCATGCAGAACAAATTATGCAATACTAGCAGCGCCCCGCAGTTTCACCTGCATAAGTGTCGATGCCGAGTGCCGAGTGTCGAGTGGAATATCGGGATAAAAACTATCTTAAGTACTTTCCCGGGACTCAAACTATACACACTTTCGCATTTATAATATTAGTATGGATATTCAGCATATTCTTTTAGAACTTCCTCGTTGTATGTGTTGTAATAGTAGTCTATAGTCTGGATTTTTGCCCGCCTATAGTAGGCTCGCCCCCTATTACATGGGATTTCAACATAGCTGGCGAAATGTGGGTAAACACGCCTATACCCAACCCTTCAAGGATTACAGGCGTGATGTTATGTTATTCTTTCAGATTTTTGTCATATTCTGGACCTTTCAATCAAGAGTTTCGGGCATTACTGATCAACAACTGGCTCACTGAATTAATGCGAAGAAAAATTCCCGTGTCTATGAATTTAAATATAACAGATCAACTGACTGACACTGCCACGGTATGTAGATTTTAAAATCAATTCTAATTCCATGATTCAGATATCAAAATCCATTGGTATATTGTTATATGTCATGTATTTCAAGCCTTCTAACAAATTCCAAACAATCCATTTAACCATACCTACTTAAGTCCTAAACAAAAAACTTTGAGGAAACTTTACAGGTCATTGTAGGCCCGACCAGGGCTGGTTGCCTATAGGGGTAGGTAGACTAATTGCCAAAACTCGTCAGCAGTACAACTTTTGGGTCATCCAAACACACGCGCCGTTTAGTAATGTCAAGAAGTGTGAAAAGAAGAAAAGTGTTTTACTATCGTATACTTTTTGTTGTGAAGCCTACAGATTTATGGTGAACTACTTTTCTTGTAATACAAAAGTTTGCTTAATACCTACTCGTGGCCCGTAGTTATAAAATAATACCTAATAGTAACCATAATCAGCCAATAACGTTCCCACTGGGACACAGGCCCCCTCAGGCTCAGGCTCAGGCTCAGGGAGTGGGCTGTAATCTACCTCGTGGACCCAGTACGGGTTGGTAGATGGACCGTTTTATAGACTATATTGTTTAAGTCAATTGGTTTGGTTTGGAACCCTAATTTTACAGGCGACTTGCTCTTGGTCGGTTTTTTTTTTAATATGTATCATAATTAACTATTTTATTATGTGCAGTAAGTATGGCATAATGTTTGTTGAGTACATTACGGGTTTCATGGTTGTAAAGGTTGTAACATTTTTGAGGATTTTTTTTTTCACTTTTGTAGATTGGTGAATGGAATTTATGCGGGTTACCAACAGACGAATTGTCCATACAAAACGGTATCATTGTCACTAAAGCTGCTCGATTCCCGTTGCTCATCGACCCGCAGACACAGGGAAAGAACTGGATCAGAAACATGGAGAAATTTAACGACTTGATTGTTAGCACCCTGAACCACAAATATTTCAGGTAAGCTGTGCATGCCAGAGTTTTGTGAATACCTACGAATAACTAAATCCGCTGGAGTCAGACAGCACTGGAGCGTTCGATGTAGGAGGTCTATGCCCAGTAGAGGACATCTTTCAGTTGACATTACGACCACGACGTTGCTCGTCAAACACGAGTTGACGAGCAACGAGCAGAGAGAGCAACCGTCTCTCAGCGTATGTTCAGTCCGCCAAGTAAGCATAGTTGAGCGAGTACTCTTTGATAGTTCTTGTCGCTTTGACAAACTACAACTATTTAACTATTTACACTCGTATCATGTATCTCATATGTACTTACTTACTGGACATACAATCTTTTGTACGTTTCTTGTGCGAGAAAATAGTCGCTCCCTCGTGATTTATGACTTCCATACTATCACCAGTCTATCAAATAAAGTTACGCATGCTGACTATCTTTCTTTTGTGATCTACGACATATGTAGGTATTATGGTTTGACTGTATGTATTACGTTAAGTTTACTTTTTTCTATTTTAGGAATCATATAGAAGACTGCGTGTCTTTAGGTAGACCTATGTTGATAGAAGATATTTCTGAAGAGTTAGATCCCGTCCTCGATAATGTACTTGAGAAAAATTACATTAAAATTGGCTCTTCATACAAGGTAAACTCCAATATCAATAATCAATTATATATGACAAACAAGATGACAGTAAACTTAAAATGTTTATTCAATTTCAGGTAAAATTAGGAGACAAAGAAATAGACGTGACAGCCGGTCACAAAATTTATTTAACTACAAAACTACCTAACCCTGCTTACACGCCTGAGATTTCGGCTAGGACTTCCATTATAGACTTCACTGTGACAATGCAAGGTACAATTGCTTATTCCATCGAATTTATTCGTTTACTTTTCAAACCTATTAAGTTTGACAAGTATAGCCAATATAAGTTTGTTATTTTGTATGCATAACTAAATGCAACATTTTCACCTTTAAAAATTATATTATTCTGTATCAATTATTTCCATAGGTTTGGAAGATCAGCTACTAGGGCGCGTGATACTAACAGAGAAGGCGGAAATGGAAGCGGAACGAACCCAACTAATCATGGACGTGACCGCCAACCGCCGCAAGATGCAGGAGCTGGAAGCTAACCTGCTGCACAAGTTGACTACTATACAGGGCTCGCTTGTCGAAGATGTGTCACTTATTCAAGTGCTTAACGTCACCAAAGCTACAGCCACAGACGTAATTACCTGTTTATTTATTACTCCCGCTTCAAAGATTCAGCTTAGACAAGACCGGAATATTGAGGTCAAAAATATTACCGAACTGCACTGAATGTGTGAATAAACCTTTTCGAACACTATGTCCCTGTGCCAGGTGAAAGAGAAACTAGACGTGGCCAAGGAGACGGAGATAAAGATTAACGCCGCACGCGAGGAGTACCGGCCGGTGGCGACGCGCGGTTCAGTGCTGTACTTCCTCGTGTGTAACATGTCGCTCGTGTGCAACATGTACCAGACGTCGCTGGCGCAGTTCCTCGAGCGCTTTGATATTTCACTGGAACGCTCGCCCGCAAGTCCTATCACGTTCAGGAGGATCGGCTTCATTATTGAATACTTGGTAAGCGTTTCTTTTGCGACACACTGCACGCGATGCAGCTTTATGTATGAAGGATGCAGATTTGATTTGTCAACTTTAGTTGACCAGCATAAAGGCCTAGTCATATTATAAGCGATGTCGCTGTCGCGAACCGAATAATTGGTACACGAAGTATCGCTACCGAGTGCGACAGCGATATCGTGTACAAATTACCAATACCTACCTACCTACCATATATATGTATATTTTCTGTGCCTAATATGAACGGGAAGCTAAAAAAGTAGTAGCGACAAACTAGGTATTTCCCCCCTTTTAAAATTGATAATTTGAAGGGTATTCAATAGGAAGTAGTATAGTAGAAGTAGTAAAGAAAAGAAAGAAAGAAAAAGTTAAGTCATCTGCATACGACCGTAGTCAATTTGCTTCCATTATCTCGAAAATGGGTATCGGTCTTTGAGTCCAGTTATGAACATATTCCAAACGATTTTTCAAAAATCCACCCCTGTGGGGGTGAAGAGCGGGGTACAGTTTATTTGAAAAATCTGATTCCTTTGATCTACAAACTTAAAAATTGGCCCGAATACTTATTTATCTAAATAAATGATAAAGATCATACATAAACATACGTTTTCGAAATTTTTAGAAGAAAGTACGAAATACACGCGGACGAAGTCGCGGGCAAAGTGTTAGTTATTTATATTGGTCCTTACATACTGAGTTTCGAGTTAATTGGACCGCGCGTTAAAACTCTTCCATACAAAATTTTACACCCCCAATCTCCCTTTAGTTTCAAGTTTATGAACCAAATGAATAAGATTTTTCGTATAAACTGTATCCCCGCTTTTCACCCCCACAGGGGTGGAATTTCGAAAAATCGTTTGGGATGTGTTCATTACTTGACTCGAAGATTTATTTATACCAATTTTCTAACTCGAAAATTGGTATAAATAAGCCACGCAGTAAAATCCTCCCCTGTATAATTAACCACCCCTTTTCACCACGTTAGGGGTAGATTTGATAAAAACCCTGATACACGTTATTCTTTATTTTTGGTCTTTAGTATAAATACTGAGTTTCGAGTTAATCGGACCACGCGTTAAAATTCTTCCATACAAATTTTGCCACCCCCGAATCCCTCTTTAGGGGGTAGTTTAGAGAAACAAAAAATGCCAAATTTGATAATTTATTTAGATAAGTATTCCTGCCAAGTTTCAAGTTAATTAACTCAAGGAATAAGATTTTTCACCCTATAAAAAAGAGAAAATTCCCCCTTTTCAGCCCCATAAAAGTTGAATTTCCAAAAACCCCTTCTTAGTGCTCCCCTACATTATAAAAGAAAGCCGTGTGCAAAATTTCACATTCCTAGACCCAGTCGTTTCGGCTGTGCGTTGATATGTCAGTCAGTCAGTTTCTTCTTTTATATATATAGATAGATAAAGAACAGCAGAATCGTACCATATTGTGATAACGGGCTACTACGAAACCTTACCGACAAGCACATGGCCGGTTTTTTTTTTAGTTACTAATATTGTCGCACTCACAGGTGTTATGAACGCATTCTCTCTGCGACCGTACTGTAGCCAGTAGCAAGTTATGCTTTCATATTTCTTTTTCAGACTTTCGACGTGTTCAAGTTCATCAGTCGTGGTTTTTATGAGAAACACAAATACTTATTTACGGTCCTGCTTACTTTAAAAATAGATTTGCAGAAAGAGTATGTTACATTTGAAGAATTCCAGACGTTTATTAAAGGTAGTTAACAAAGTAGAAAAATATATTATACGTGACACGCATAATATATTTTTCTTCTTTGGTAACATTCTACTATTTACTAGGAAATTTTCTCGTAAGCTCGTTCTAGCGGAATTATTTTGTATCATAATATACTGGTAATTACCACATGGAATCCGGAGTAGGTATTCCCTTACTCGTTATAATTTGTCTCAAAATTAAAACTAGGGTGTTGCAAAGGTTGACTGGTCGAAAATGCCTGAGGCATTAAGGCGGCCTCTGTAAAGTGTTCTTAGAGAATAATAAAATAACTAATATTACTTTCTATGTAAAGGTGGCGCAGCGTTGGATCTTAATGCCTGTCCCCCTAAACCCCACAAGTGGGTAACAGACATGTCATGGCTGAACTTGGTCCAATTGTCTGGTTTGCGTCAGTTTACTAACATATTGAACCAAGTTAGCAATAATGAGAAGGGTTGGAAGTCTTGGTGAGTTACATTTATAAGTAAACTAGCTTCTGCCCGCGATTTCGTCCGCGTGAAATTTCACCCTCCACCTATTCACCCTCTTAGGGGTGGAATTTCGAAAAACCCTTTCTTAGTGGATACCTAGGTACTCTTCACAAAGAACGCACCCTCCAAATTTCATGTCTCTAGGACCAGCGGTTTAGACTGTGCGTTGATATATCAGTCAGTCAGGACTTTGAATTTTATACGAGGGGGGATCAAAAAGTAGTGAGAATGAGATAGAATATAATGACTATTGACAACTTAATAATTTATTTTTCTACATAGTCTCCGAGTCTCTCTACACACGGAGTCCAGCGCATTTCCAAGGCTTCGATCCCTTTCAAAAAAAAAAATTTGTCTTGGTCCTGCAAAAAGCTCTCCACGGTATCCATCACCTCGTTATCGTCTTCGTACCTGTTTCCCCTTAAGTATTCTTTCAATTTGGGGAACAGATAAAAATCGCTAGGCGCCAGATCTGGTGAATAAGGGGGGTGGTCAACCAATTCGACGCTAGCTTGCTGAATGGCAGCCATCGCAACTGCCGACCTGTGCGCGGGTACGTTGTTGTGATGAAACAGCACGCCCCTTCGAAGTTTCCCTTTCCTTTTCTCTTTGATGGCATTCCTCAACTTGGAAATTAAAGCTGCATAATATTGGCCTGTAATAGTGGTTCCACGCTCCAGGTAATCAATCAACAATATCCCTTCTGAGTCTCAAAATATTGAAGCCATAACCTTGCCAGCCGATGCCACGGCACGAAACTTCTTCGGGGTCGGTGATGATGGCCGTTTCCATTGTGAAGATTGCTGTTTTGTCTCGGGATCAAAATGATGGACCCATGTTTCGTCCATTGTTACGAAACGAGACAAAAAGTTTTCAGAATCTTCTTGAAACTTGTCCAACAATATCTTCGAAATGTCAAGTCGATTTTGTTTCTGACTGTTGGTTAACATCCTCAGCACCCATCTTGCGGAGACTTTTCTCATTTTCAAAGATTGTTTCAATATGGATTGAATACTTCCATAAGAAATGCCCGTTTCTTGAATTAAGTATCGGATGGTAACTTCTCGATCGCTCAATACAATTTTCTCGACTTTCGCAACATTTTCTTGGGTGACTGACGTCGAGGACGGCCGCAACGATGTTCGTTTTCCGTGCTCGTTCTCCCTACTCGAAATTGGGAGATTTATTGGTCAACAGTGTGGATATGGTCGATAGTTGAGTAGTTCGGTCGGAACCCTGCTTGTTCAGTCGGTTAGTTTTTATTAATTATTGGTGCTACTCTACTGAGCAGGATCGAAGAAAATAGCTTATATAGAGCAGATAATGGCTAATTGGCCTGGAGTTGCCTACTTCTTGTGGATTTCCTTTCTTGTATAATAATATTATATGTGATAAGCCCCATTGTTCTGGCATTTTTTCAGATTCTATAATCCTGTAAAAGAGTTTTGTCAAGTAAGGGATTAGTATCCGTGCTCCGATTTTTAGGGTTTAGTTGGTTAGATTATCTGGTCCTGGGCTTTTCTCTGTTTTCAATGCCTTTACATGTCTCGAAACTTCCATTTCACTTATTGGATCTATTGTATCTTCGGTTTGTTCTATTTCTTTATATTTGTTACCGTTTATGACTGGTTCTTCTGGTGATTTTTTATAGAGGTCTCTATAGAATTCAGTAGCGCATTTTAGAATATCTTTCCTACTTTTTGTTTCATTCTGACTGTCCTTTTTGCCAGTTCCTTGTTCGCTCGTTTTGAACTTCGGAGCGTTATAATGTTTTTTTCGATAATCATTTTTCTGTGAGTGTTGTAGTCTTGTTTGTTTTGTAGTAGTTTGTTTTTTTAAATAGTTTTTTTAATTCGTTCCCAACATTTGTTCGTATAACTCGTCAAAATGTAGGCACCAGCTGATTTTTTTTCGCGATATCAGATTTGGTCCTATAGTAAAAGTTGTTCATAATGATGAGTAGGTACAATGACCTCTTAAGAGGTTATTAATATTTTACCAATACCCCGTATAAAGATAAATAAATATAGGGTACCTATATACCTACACGACTCGTAATAAATATACCTACACATTTAATTTGCTTGGTAGGTTTGACAAAGAAGCGCCTGAAGAAGAGGCACTACCTGACGGCTATCACACTCTAGACGTGTTCAGGAAGCTGCTGGTGGTGCGCGCCTGGTGTCCCGACAGGACTCTGGCGCAGAGCTTGTGAGTGGCGCGTGATACCACTGTCTGTGTGGCCACTACCATTCACAGCTGGATACAAGCACTGACACTTTACGTTATGTTGTAGGAAGTACGTTGTGCACTCTATGGGCTCGCGATACTCTGAAGCCGTCATAGTAAATTACGAGGTAAAAATGTGGCCATAGTGAATATAGATAAGTAACAACATGTAATAACTTGATGCGAACTTCTTATTTATTCCAGCAAATGGTCTTAGAGTCTCGGCCATTGGTTCCACTGATTGGGTTTTTGGCGATGGGCTCTGATCCGACGCCGTCTATCGAGACGACTGCAAAGCGAATGGAGATTATTTGCCAGTCAGTGTCTATGGGCCAAGGTCAGGAGATCCCTGCAAGGAAGCTCATAGATCGTGGTCTAAAAGAGGTGATAAGTTGTCTAATGCTCGTTAATTCGACCGAAATCTGAATACATAATATATATTAAAAATATCTGCTGGTGTACACAGGGTATATGGGTGCTGCTACAAAACTGTCATTTAGGATTGGAATACATGGTGGAGGTAATGGATCAGTTCGGAGAACTAGAGAAGCATCCAGATCAGATTCACGATTTCTTTAGGTAATATTACAATGTTCACTTGGAGCTGGACTGAGAGCCCATTTTTTAAATGCTTGCGAAACAAATCGAGACTTCGTATAAGCCTCGATTAGTTAAAAATAGTGAAAACTTGAAGCAAAGGGGTTTTTCCACAAATCCCCAATGAGAATCCCCATCAATGGGGATTTGTCTAAAAATATACCTATAATAAGGTTTTATTAGGTATGTGTCTACCATTATACAAATAATAATCAATAAGTCCCGAGTGCAATAGTAACTGCTATTTATTACCTACGTAGGTACCTAGGTATAAAAAATAGACAGGTTATTGATGTTTATATATTTTTTTAAACCGATGGGGATTCTCAATAGGGATTTGTGGAACAACCCGACCCTGACAATTTGTCTAAAATAGCCGTTCTTACATGTCAAGATTGACTGCTTTGCGCCTTGTAGGTAGAGTGATGATATTAATTTCAGAGGTTAAATCCATATCTATCTGCTATATTTTATCATTTTTATCGCCTAATTAAATCTCGCGGTAAACTGTTGAGGAATTCGGACACAATGGAATATTGCTGCATGATACATACATTGCTGATACATAGACACCATAGCAAGGGTGCAATCTGTAACCATGAATTCAGGACATGATTCTGAACCCCTAGCGTAGAAAATTTATCGTTGGTTATCAAAAAAAATATCACCTATTTCAAAAAAAAGTGCAATACCTACGCGGTCAGAATTTATGGAACAGCTAATTTGGTGTTTTCTTACTGAGATTTATGCTATGCCACTTTATGCAGGCGTCTGGATTGAAAGCCCAAGTTATTTGTTCATAAAAGTTTTAATTCACGTTTAAGGAATTTATGAACCGTTGTTTCAAGTTTTCACTATTTTTAACTAATTTCCCTACAAGTCTCAATTTGTTTCGCAAAGATTTAAAATAATCGGCCCTCAGTCCAGATGCCCATATATTAAATGCTTGTACCACTCTATATTCCATTATATAAAATTCACTACTATTTACTTGTTCGTAACCTTTTAGGCTCTGGATCACCACAGAAGTTCATGATAAGTTTCCAATTACACTTCTACAAATGTCTATAAAGTATACTTGCGAGCCGCCTTCCGGTAAGTTAGCCAGGCACCTACCTATCGTATCGAGTATTCTGTTACTAATATTTGTTTTATTGACATGTGAAAAAGTTTGTTATTTTTAAATATTTTAATGTTTTAGGTATCAAAGCTGGTCTCATGAGAACCTACGACTCGATGAGTCAGGACTTCCTTGATTACAGTGACAGTCCCTTTTATCTGCCGATGATTTACACAATCTCGTTCCTGCACACCGTAGTACAAGAGAGACGGAAATTTGGTCCCCTGGGTTGGAATATACCTTACGAATTTAATTCTGCTGACTGGTTGTCGTCGTGTATGTATGTGCAAAACCATTTGGACGCTTTGGAGCAAGGACAATCAGTAAGCTGGAATTCCGTGCGGTAAGTTTCCCTAGTAGGTAGTAACGGTTAACCATACAGTTCATTCTCATTTCACTGCCACGTGCAAGGAGGTACTGACTTGTTTAACACGATGTTGTAGTTACATGGTGTCAGCGGTGCAGTACGGCGGACGAGTGACTGACGACTTCGACAATCGGCTGTTAGGCACTTTCTGCAAGGTGTGGTTGTCAGACCAACTGTTTATTGAAGACTTCCAATTCTACAAGGGATATGGCATTCTGGCGTTCAAGAACATACCCGAGTACCTTGAAGCAATCGACACGATGAAAACTGTTGATCCGCCTCAAGCCTATGGGTTGCATACCAATGCCGATATCACGTTAGTAAACTGTTTACTTAATCTTGATATTCCATAAACATACATAGGTAATATCCGATTCTTCTACATTTGACAAATAATTAACTTTCAGTTACCAGCGCAACACCACTCAAGAACTTTTGGATACGATATTGTCCATTCAGCCGAAGGAGTCAGGTGGAGGGGGTGGGGAAACACGTGAGGCGTCTGTGTACAGGCAGAGTAAAGAAATGCTAGATAAAGTGCCGGCTAATTTTGATCCCCACGAAGTGCTGGCTAGGTAAATATTGTTTGACAAGAGCCAAATTCTCCAAAGGGGGCTTGTTAAAACAAATATGTAAAGAGGCCGTGCGCGAAATCGATTCATTTTGGAAAATTTGGTTTATTTAGTGTTTGTGAGATAGGGAAAAAAAAATTAAACAATATTGTTTGTGATTTGAAAAGTCGAATTCTGAGGCCCACTTGCGCCACAAATCACTCAATGCACCTAACGCTAAATAAATTTAAAACATAATTCCATTTCTGTCAATCATTTGGAGATGACAGAGACAGAATAATGTTTTAAATATTTTTAGAGCTAAATACATTCAGTAATTTGTGGGGCAATCGGGTCTCAGTCTTGCAGGTGGCTTGAAGGGTATCTTGTCGTTCTATGCAGTCCGGCAGAGACCCGGACCGCTTTTTAGATCTTGTCACTTGCCAGTATCTTCACGTTTAGAATAAGTACACTCCTTCGTTCTCCTGAACGAAGGTGTGTGTGTGCATTGCAAGGATGCAATGGTTAATTGCCACATGGACGAGAAATTCACGTATGGCCACCATTGGTATTTTGATTATGATGTCAATTTTGGTATCAATACACCTTAACGAACGGAAACGGGTTTTTCTTTAGAAATCTGTCTACAATCTCTCATTTCCTCTATTCTTCCGTCGACAAACCCCGTTTCTGTAGTGGGCATGATACACGTGCTGCAATGTAAAAATTCTAAAATCAACTAATAATAGTATTTTGTTTTTAGGTTGAAAATATATGGTATCCTGAATTCAATGGTTATCTTCTTAAGACAAGAAATCGATCGAATGCAGAAAGTTATTGGACTTGTTAGAACTACATTGAGAGACTTACTGCTTGCTATTGACGGGACTATTATAATGAATGAGGTGACGAAAAACCTCTTCTGTAGTTTCATAATCCTAACTTAATATTATAATTGCGAAAGTAAGTTTGATAAGCTTTGACGCTAAAACGGCTGAACGGATTGGTACATGGGTAGACTATGACCTAGAAAAGAACATAGGGACTTTTCATCTTGGATCGCAGACGAAGTCGCGGGCAACAGCTAGTTTATTGTAATCTTTAGCCAAAGACTTCTAAAACAATAACTCTGGGCAATTCTGGTTTGGTGGTTTGTATTCTCTCCACCATGCCTTGCGGTACCGGAGCATGAACGCTCATACAAGAGACTGTATTGGCTTAAAGTTGCACAGAGAACCTTGGAGCATTCCAAATTTGGCATACCTTCAGCTGAAAAAATAAGTTTTAGACGTTGAGATCCGACGGCACTGGCAAACATGACGGCACAGTTGGCGCAGTGGTTAAGCGATTGACTGCTGCGCTGCGTGTCGCGGGTTCGATTCCCGCACGGAACAAATATTTGTATGACCTAAAGTAGGTAGTTGTTCCGGGTCTGGCTGTTTGTGTATGTGAGTTTAAATGTTTGTAAACGCACCCACGATACAGGAGAAATTCCTAGTGTGGGGCAACGTTTTATTTAAAAAAAAAAAAAAAAAAAACAAGTAATCGAACTCAATGAAGTTGACAAGGACACCTGGCCAGGCGTGGTGGTGGTAATTGAGTGGCATTCAAGGACAAATGGGTAGGTGGGATGGTCGGACAGGACAATATTGTTGCCACCGTGCGGGTTTCATGAGAATGGTACAGGGACGTGGCGATTGGCACATCCAAAGGGAGATCTATGTACAGATGCGGGTGAAGTCGGGCTGTGGGTGTGGGATTGTAGAGACCTTTGTAATGGATTGCTGATTTCTAAAGATATTGAATAAGTTAGTTACTTTGGTATAATAATGAACTGTTTTGTCTATGTCTGTTTATAAATTATTGTTGTAGGCACTGCGGGACTCGTTAGATAATATATATGACGCAAAAGTGCCAAAAATCTGGTTAAAAAGTTCCTGGTCATCGTCAACGTTAGGCTTCTGGTTCACTGAATTTTTGGAGAGAACCATTCAGTTCGCGACGTGGTGCTTTCAGAGCAGACCGAACTCTTTCTGGATGACCGGATTTTTTAATCCTCAAGGTACGTACAAGCGGAGAAAGATTAAATTATATCATAAGTCGCCTAATTTTAATACTATTCACAATTAAATTATCTAAGACCTTAACTTCAACAATACAACATTTAGTGATGACGGTCACCAAAGGAGATAAGTAACCAGGGTCGTCCTCGTCGGATATAGTTGATAGTAAGAAACCGATTGATGTTTTTGAATGAAATTTTATTCGAAAACGTCCATCGGTTTCTTATTAAAAATATCTAATCGTAATCGCCTCGCTTCGGGGCAAGCTCACGTACCGCGGTGCAGTGCGTTACGGCTCGTCGTTCCCGCGCTTACGTCTCTCCGTACCCGAGCCTACGTCTCTTCGTCCACCCTTGCCCCTCACCCCTCCCGCGGCCTGCCTCAACCAGCGGCGGTCGGCGAGCCGTAAGCGCGGCGCCGTCGTCGCCTAGCCGTAGCCGAGTCGACGTGTATCGGAGCTTTCTTATCCGCTTTGGTGCGTGCTTACGTTAGGTTCACGCCTGTTTGATGCCGAGGCGAAAGGCGATACCTACGGTAACGACCCCTTTACGATTTGATACGTGTGCTATATCCTTAATTGTATCTAATTCTCTCAAGTGTCAAACTGGTAGCTGTGTGCAGTTTAAAAGAGACCCAACAAAAGGATAAGGATAAATATTACATTTAAACATACGAAGCAATACAAAAAAAAAAAATGAAGTTATACCTATTGTTTACTCAATAACCGAGTGTTGGTTAAGCAAAGTCACACTTGCCGGACCTGGATGGCGTCTTACTCTAAACTCTACTAAAAACACATATATAATCAAAATGATGGGTGCGCTTTATACGTTAAAATCAGCTGACGTTAAGGAGCCACATTTCGTTGACGCAAACTGTCTTGTCTGTCGCATAGAGGATGTTACAATAGTGGCTATTTATCGCCCTCCTTTTGAAAACATACTTTATTGATAGTCTCGATAAAATACCCAAAATTTCCCTTTACTGGTCTGTCCTAACGTACTACTTGCCCGTATGGAGTGGTACCAGCCAAAATCCACCCACCAATCCACCTTGAAGGACCCGAAAGCTGTCCTGAAGTTAATGTTCTTTCGTCCACGAAGGTACCTATCCCACAGTGCAGCTCTATGCTGATTGCAAGGCTCTCACAGTTAGGCAATCGTAAACACTGTGCGTCCCCCCTAAGGAACCGACTGGTAGAATTAGGCAGAATGCCAATAATTGAATTGATCTTAACCAGCGCTGGGGCTCTGCCTCGTATAGGGTCTTAGCATTATGCTGAGCGATGGCCGTTTTGCGTGGATGTGACGCATGTTTTCTCCCAGTTCGTTATATTTTTTTGTTTGTTTTTATTTGATAAATAAAAAAAGTTATTAAAAAAAATTAAAAAAACCCGACTGCGGTAAAAAACTTAAGTTAAAAGAACTGAAAAAGCTAAAAAAACAAGCCCATTTTAAATTAAATAGAAGTTGGAAACTTTTATTTAATTTAATTAGAGCGGAGATATGTACCTACATTTTATGAGGAACGCCACCATGCGCTCCGTAATTCTTAAAAAAGAACCGGACATGTGCGAGTAGGTAGGACTCGCACCCTAAGGGCCTGTGCACACCACGTTTTTTAAACGCGCCGTTGACGCGCGTTTTAGAAACGTACGTCGACAGCGCGCTTTTATCCTACAGAAGGTCTACAGGCTGCGTCTGACTCGCGGCTGTATCGCTACAAACGCGCGTCAACGGCGCGTTGGGTTCCGGGCTTTATGATGCCAGGCCAAAGAGAAGTACCGTAGATTTTAAAAAGTGAGATGGTCATAAAAAATGTTGACATAATGGACCGTATAAATCTTGACAAACAAAAAAGTAAGTGTTCCGTTGTTTCAGTTGAGGTACGAAACCCTGAAAACAGTGTTACTGAAATGACTGAAGGCCAGACAAATAAGTTTATTTGGGCTTAAATAACGTAAATTTAGCTCTGAAAATGTAAAAACATTTTCTTTTCAGTTACGGAATGCTTTGTGCACGAAACTAACTCACTCTTTGTCGGTTAAAGGCTCCTTCAAACAGGCGCGACACGCGATAAAATCGCGCGCGACACGAAAGGCATCGCAAGTCGCGCAACGAGGAGCGGTGCCTTTGTGTCGCGCGCGATTATATCGCATGTCGCGCCAGTTTGAAGGAGCCTTTATTTTAATTGATGGTCTGGTAACTCGATATACCTAAGTAAGTATCGGTGAGGTACCTCCGCTCAACGGGCGCTTTTATAATTTACTGTAGCACGGCACGTTACGTCACGATATTTAGGAAAGCTATGTACATGTAGGCTATGGATAGTATGGAGTGGAGACATTTCAAATTTCTCATTGACGACAACGGCATAACCGTCATTCCATAAATTTTACCAGGATAGTAACGTTACGTACCAACCGTTAACTACCGGTAAAGGCTCTCGCAGACAAGCACGACGTGGCAGCGCGACTCGACTCTAGTAGATTTTTTTTTATGAAAACTACCAGAATTGCGTCCCGCCAGTCTGCGGGAGCCTTAAATCATAAAAGCGCTCAATACAATAGGTATTGTGTTTCAAAATTCACTTAGAACTGCTTTCAGACTTCTACGCGGTCGAAGTCGCGGGCACAGCAATTACCATTGTTGATACTTAGTTAGTTTTCCTTGTTGAAGGTTTCTTGACAGCTATGCGTCAAGAAGTGACTCGGGCGCACAAGGGCTGGGCCCTAGACATGGTTGCACTACATAACGACGCTACTAAATTTACTTTAGATGAAATTAAGGCTCCACCAGGCGTAAGTTGATCTCTTTTTATTTTATTAAACAACAGGTGAAATTCACAGTAACGTTTATTAATTGCTAATTCAGGAAGGCGTGTTCGTCCACGGCATGTTCCTGGACGGTGCAGGTTGGGACCGGCGCAACCTACGCCTGTGCGAGTCTATCATCAAAGTGGTGTACACTGTGATGCCGGTGATACACGTGTATGCGATAAACTCCACGGCGCCCAAGGACCCCAAACTCTACATGGTAACTATATATGCATACCCAGTTACCTACCTAAGTAGTCATTAGTTCGTGCATCCGTTTAGCAGGTTCTACTAAGTGATTGTCTTTTGCCAGTGTCCGGTGTACAAGAAGCCGGTGCGCACAGGTCTTACGTTCATCACTCCGCTCTGGCTCCCAACCATCAAGAACCCTGACCACTGGATTCTCAGAGGAGTCGCCATTTTGTGTGACATTAAGTAACAGTCATTATGTAGGTAGGCATCATGTAGGAAGGTCATTTCAACCGAAAGAGGGCTTTTTATACAGACTAAAAAAAGTCGTTCGTGTTTTGCATCAGCACTATTTGTTACGTCATTTACCAACTTTATTCAATTTGTTTCCCAGGAGGTAGTGTATTCTTATTTTATTTAATTTTGTGGTTTGTTTTATTGTAGAATTTTTATATTAAATAAATCAAAAATATTATCTTAGTTGTGTATAATTTCAAAAGCATTGAGGTATTGCAATTTATTTACATTAAATGTAACGAACAATTCTGTGGATTACTTACAGATGTTGCTCGAACTTTAGGCTATCATATTATATGATTTAAACTTATAGTACCTAACGAAATTGTCTGCTGAAACTAAAACTTGATTGATATAATGCAGATACAATGGGGCGTAATAACAATATTAATGGACGGAGTAAATTCGCTGAATATTTTACGTATTGCATCACAAGTAGGTAGATGGCTAAGTGTAGTACATTATAATAAGCTTGTAAAACAATGTCCAAAAGTGAAGGTGCTGTTTCTCTCGTATAGTTGTTGTTTTAGAGAAATATGTTCAAAGTTTTTCTCGCTAAGTCTAAAGCTTTGGCAGTAATATAGGTACTCAAATCACTATTTAAATATATCAGTCTGATTGCCTTTCTAACTGTCATGTGGTGGTTGTTAAGGAAGTCTAGTCTTCATTGATAGATAACATCGTAACAAAAATGTTCTATGACTACTAGTATGTACAAGTTACAGTAAATAACGAGATCTAGCATTCCTAACATACTTTAACAATAGCTATCATATAACAGACTACAACGAAAATATAACATTAGCTATACATAGGTACAGTCTTATTTTACAAAGCTAAGAACATTTTGTGTAACCATTTAGACATGATAAATATTATCGTGTTAATTGGGGCTTGTAAGCTCTGCCGTTACCGAGGCGAATCCTGCGCAGGACGACCGCGCGTCTATGGTTTTTCCTGCATCGTGCGCGTGTTTCGCCTCAGTTTGACCAGAGCTGGCACTAGGTAACGTGAGGCAAAAAATAAAATTCAATTTAATTAAATTCCTGTCTGCCGGAATTTCGGGGCTTGCGTCTCGTACAAATTAGATTAAAAATGAGTTTGTTCGAATTATATAAAATAAAAGGACTTTCTTCCAAAAAAATTAACAACAGCATTCTCTATTAAAAATATTAACATTGTCAATATAATTCGAAAGAGTTTTAGATTGATATTTTGACCAAATAAAAATATTTTCGATCACAACCACTGATCGAAAACACCACAAAGCTGTCGTGAACTACATCATAATTACATTTTTCCGTATTCTCAATTACAACGGTTAAAGAAGAACATGAATCGGAAAATCGCAATTAGAGTTACCTAGCGCCTTAATGAGAATCTACAAGGTTACCTAATTGAAATATTTACATAATTTAGGCGGTTAGGCCTGTCATCGCTTAAAAATATGATTACCGGACATTCTGTACTTAGTACGAAATTCAATAAGCTTTGATAGAAGCTTTAGTATAAAAGGGGTTAATATTCCGTTTATCCACACCAAAAAATCCACCCTAAGGTGGATACGCGGAAACGTATGTCCGAGAATTCACCCTAGGCCCAGTTGCATATATGGAATTTATAGGCTTAGGGTGTATTCTCGGATATGCGTTTCAGCGAATTCACCTTATGATGGGTTTTTTGGGGTGAATAAACGGAATAACCATAAAAAAGGTTTAATTAAAATAACGCAAATCCCGAAAAGGGGTCGGTTGAACTCAACATGAACAGCTTCTACTCTGGGACCGACCTCCTTCTTCCTGGGTTGTTTAGTAAAAGTTGTTCATAATAATGAACTAATAGACCTTGAATACGAAAAAGTTTCTAATACCAATTAAATAACCACGTAGTTTTCAAGAAGCCCGATTTTACCACACATTATATTAAAACATATATACAGTAGGAATATGAAGGAGACGTACACTATTATAAGGTGATATTTTAAAACACAATGTCAGCCTACACAATCAATATTCATAATATTGTTAACTTTAACAATTAATAATAACTTATTAGTTCCAGGGACACTTAATAATTTAAGATAGCTATGTGTCTGTAAAACAAGCATCTTAGAATTGCCTTTGGCTATAATGAATAAAGAGTATATTATTGCACTCGAAAACACCATTTAGGATATAAATCAATAGTATTATTCCCGTTTCACGTCGCCGCGAAAATTGCCGAGAGGTTCCACAGATCTCGACCGAGGTGCTCTGAAATATAAAACAAAGATAATAAGTATAAAGTTCATTATAGTCAAGTAATTATCATTAAACATGGACTCAAATATGTTAATAACAATATTTCTTAACCACTATGTTAGTAAACTTAACCTACATACACATTCGACCTAACACTGCAATGTAGTTAATGAGAATCCCTGCTACAAGCTTAACACCGATGTGGAAAGTTTGCAGAGGCGATTCACATACAAGCTGTCCAGTCTGCTCGTTATACACCGCATTATAATGTTGGCTTAATGTTATAATCTTTAACGCATCATAGCGTACTTATGTTACATTCACAACCCATCACCGGTCAATATTAGGATGTTGTGAGTGCAAAGGTCATCACAATAACACAGCGAAGTAAAATGTATGGAGATATAAGAAGACGCTTTTAAATTTCCGTCCACGATAACGTTATAACGTGCACCTATGTCCATACATTTTATGGACATTCTATCGTCAAGTTAGAAATTATAAAATAACACAATAAAAATAAAATTGTACGTTTTTCCAGCTGACTGTACCATTTTTCCAAAATCAGATATTGAAGTTAGCAATTACTCAAAAAGTTATGGACAGTCTCTTTAGAATGTGTTCCTGTACCTATGTACCTACAACGGTTACGGTACCTTTCTTTTACGGCCCCGTCTCAAAAATCCAGCAATACAGACTGGATATTTAAATAATAACTTTTTGTGACTTCTTTTCATAAAATTACATATTTGTAAAGCATCATAGTCTGGTAATTTGCAATTGAGTATAATGTGGATGCGGTTAATTTAATAATTTCTTAAGTTGTAGCAGCAAATAGCAGCAAGCCGTACAACAGAATAATGAGCATTATGTTTGCGTGAATGAAACACTTTACAGAGAGAAAGCTAGAAAAAGTTTGAAAAATGATAGTTGACTTCAGACAACCTTTATCAAACATAAGTTTAATGGTAATTATTTACCTTCGTCTTGAAAGCGTCAGTTCTATTTTTCCTTCTTTAACTTGTTTGAAAAGAGATATGGCCCCAGCATGGCTCAGTCCACGTGTCGGCACTTTGTTAACAGACAAGATCTCGTCACCTGAAACGGATAAGTTTTAATGTTTTAATTTTAAATCTAGTTAATCTATTATCTTATATAAAAGGCACGTTTAAATTCAATAACTACCTTCAAAAATAGTACCCTTGTCAGCTGCTTGACCATTTGGAAAGACGGTTTTAACAAATATTCCCATTTGGCCTTTTGGAGAATCGGTTCCTCCCACAATGCTGAACCCAAGACTTTTGTGTCCTTGTCCTTTCCAAAATTCAACTTTGTGTAACGAACTGTGCGCGTAGTGGCCCCCATGTTGGTTGTCTTGATGTGTCGCCGCAGTGTGTTCTTGAAGTCTTGATATATGAATACCAGGATTTGGGGCGCATCGTTGAGATCCAACTCTGCTGAAAAATCTACTTCGACTACTATTTCTCAATTGTTCAGGGATACTTTCGAACGATCTGTTCTGGTATAATCTTGGTACGTGTTTTATATAGTGTGAAAAGTTTTCTTTGATTTCGTTAGTTGCGTTATCGTTATAGATAGAGTAAGACGGAGTAGTTGATGGTGGTCTAGAAGTATGAAAAGATATTGGTCTATAGTTATTTCCCTGGTTCGATCTTGGTGTTGGTGACGACCTTAGTGATATTTCAATGTTTGTGATGTTTTGCAAGGAAGCGGATTGCGAGTAACAATGCCTCTCCAGCAATTTTTCGTCGTCACTCTTCTGGTTTGAATGTATCGGACCGTTGTTTACTTGAATACCAACTTTGCATTGTCTATGATCATCTGTTCTTGAATTGGGATCATAATTTATGTGTTCTGTTGAATGTTCTTTGGTTCTATTGCAAACTTTACTGTGATAAAATTGGTTTTCAGAGGGAAAATGCGTTTCAATTGTTATTTGATTGGAAGGCAACGGTTTATGCACAGTTTGTGATATAATATCTGGAGGAACATTTGACGTCGGGAGTGTGACAGTGTTCTGTTCTAAAGGCTGATTGTTTATTATTTTACTTAATGTTACGGGGGTGATTTCGTCGTGGGCCATCACTAGGTCAACTTGGTATCTTTGAAATAATGCTCCGTCTTCGATAGTAGCTTCTGTCGAACAAGAATTGACTATGTGTTGCACATCTTTTAGAGATGACAATCCGCGCAAAACTCTGCCATTGACGTTGACTATTTCATCGCCAATTCGAAGCCTACCATCTCTATGAGCTATTCCGTCAAAGTCTAATTTGACTACAATATATCTTATTTCATAATTCGAACCGCTGTTATCAAAATCTACCCTATGCTGTGCCAAGTAAACACCGAGACTCTCATCCAGCCTTGATTTTAATAATCTTATTTTTCTAAATCGTTTAGTACAAGGTCCTCTGCCCAAAATGTCCGTTTCGGGGGCATGTTGCGTTTGCGACTTAATATTCACAATATCTTGATTCGATGTATGTTCGATAGGAAGCAATTGAGAGTGTAAAAACTTTATTTTTCTTGTCTGGACTCTCTCGTCTAATGTGATTGTTTTGTAGACATATGGTTGTTTTTTATTAATAGTTTTCTTTGGAAGTGGCGGTGGTTTCGATTCTATATGTTCAAACATTGCATTTTTCATGCTGTCACTGGGAAATTTATGGATAGTATCCCTGTTTTCACTTCCATATTCGAAAGAATTACTTTTTTCCACAGGAAATAGTGCACAAGGAGTAGAACTTCGCCGAGCTGGAACTTGTACTCGGCCAAAATTAATTTTGTGATTTAGACTAAACTGTCTTGTAAAGTTTCCATGGCTCCCTTCACAACCCATATCCATTGAATCTTTTCTCACGGATGCATTATTAAAATGAGAAGAATATCCTGGTGGGGAATGACTGCTATGGTCATCGGTGGGTCGACCATCACTATCATATCCAGACTCGTTGGAACTTACATAATTACTAAGACGATGGGTTTGCACTTCCACATTTTCGGGTCCGTGATGAATGCTTTGGGTGGAGGAAGTGATCTCGGTTTTTATATCTCTCATTGAACCTAGAACAGAACTGTATTCATATACAGGTAAACTGTTTCTGTTCCGTGGGATAAGCATAGGATCGTAATCTAATGGTGCTCTGTGAGAAATCATTGATGACCTACGAGGTATATCATCGATGCGTCCCATTGGATATATACTACCATCTATTTCATTTATACTTCTCATTGAACTTCGCGAGAAATCATAATCTTTTCTTAAAGCACTATTGAATAGAAGATTTTCGTCATGAATAGATATGCTGTCACTACTCTGATATCGTTCTTCTGATCGTGAATTCGTAAAACAAATTCTATCTTTTCGAAATTTCGGAGATTTTCTATCAATTCTTTCAGATAAACTTTGTCTCATTGAGCTGGTTCTTTGCTGAGAAGCCATGCTGTTCTCTTCAGGTAAAACCGATAACTTCGATCTTAAGAACGCATAAGGAAAATTTGGCTTTTTCGAAGCTCCGTTATTTGTTTGTCCATCGTTTAGATTTGTAATATTATCACAACTAACGGCTTTAACTGATGATGTCACCAAAGTGTCTTCAGGAAGAACATTATGCTTTTTTGGCGAACCTTTACTGTCATTGTCTGTATTTTGTAAATCTATGTCATCCGATGGGTCATCAGCTTTTACATAAGTTGAAAGATGGGAAGTAGAACAACTGCGATATAAAGACGGGCCATTTGCAACAGGATAATTTTCAGGAGTTTTATGCATGTTAAGAGATTGAGATTTAGCTGAATTTAACATTCCCGTAGATCCCATCCTATGAAAAAATGATTTGAAAGGGCTGGGAGATCTGTCTCTGGACCCACTTCGGATGGAATCAGTATCGTTATCTCTTTTTAACGACGTGGAATCTGAACTGCTTCGTCCCATTTTCCAGTTTTGTTTTTTTTTATACTGTCCGGTGAGAACAGTTGTGGACTGCTCTTTAAGATGCTCATTGGGTTTGGTTTCTGGTGATATTTCTTTCGTATCTGCTTTCTTTAACATTTCAAGTTTCTTCCCCATACGGCGACCCCACGTAGCAAACACTGAAAAGCAATAAATAATACTGTTTTATATGTAGGTAGGTACATAATGTATTTATAAGTAAAGTTTTTTTAAATTAATTACGACGTCGGTATATTCAGTAATCTATGAAAAAGAGACCATTAAATTCAATCATTTTATCAAAGACATTTTTATGTCAATTAAGGGGGGGAGGTAAAGAAGTGATGTCAATAGAATATGGAGTAGGTACCTACACAGAGTTATCAGTACACTACACTGAAGCTTACCTTTCTTCATCTCCTTGACATCATCCTCCATAACCATGGCTGGCAGTGCAGTTACTAACGTGAAGTCGTGAGGAACGTGCGTCTCGGTGTCGGCGATGTCTGCGGCGGCGACGTCTCGGCGCGGAGACGGCGTCGCGACGGCTCGCGGTCCGGTCACTTCCCTGCGCTTCGGCCCGCGGAAGAGGCGCATGATGACCGATCACGCAACCATCGCGCCACTCCACACGCACCCTCTGCTCTGGAATGGTCACTTGGTATAAGTTGTCAGCCTAAGTGCACACACTATTGAGGACGCATAATTATTAGGTTGTTGTATATTGATAAGATTGTGCTTTCAGTTTAAGTCTAAGGTTCATTAACCGTTTTTTAGGGTTCAGTAGCCAAATGGCAAGAACCATTATAATTTCGTCCTATCCGTCTGTCCTTCCGTATGTCAGACAGTCAGTTTCCTCGGAGACCATTGACACTATATCGATAAAACTATGGAAGGAAGATGAATGAAAGCAAGAAAAAAAATTGGTGTGGAATTACTCAAATTCAATTCAAAAATTCAAGAATTCAAGAGTTATTCCGTTTATCCACCCTAAGGTGGATACGCAGAAACGTATATCCAAGAATCCACCATATGCCTAGTTGGATAAACGGAATAACCGAAATTCAGTAGTCTTAGGCGTGGGGTGCTGCTGCATGGATCCTATAATTATAAAGATTATCTAAGTTAAGTTATATACTTCTTATTTGAGCCAATAGTGGGTGAGATATTCGCTTAAGTCCCAAAAAATGTGTCCTAACTCTTAACGTTTTAACTATACGATGTAAAGTTCAGAAAAAAATTAAGTTGATAGAATTTTTTTTAAAGGAAGATACGTCGTGTAGTTTTTGAGATGGAATCAGCCAAGCGTTCAGGATGTAAACCGTTCTCAGCTGTCATTAGATCAACATGATTGACGCACGCACCTTAATTATACGAGTATGGTAACTAAGAACATAGTATAACTAAGGAAGCAGTAGAAACGTTTAAGTATATTGCGTGCACAAGTGAGTCATAAACGAGTCGCCAGTCTTACAGGATGGCCGGAAATCCAGACTTCGAGACGTTAGTCTTAGCTAATGACTGTCATCCCGATCCAATGTAGTACACGTTATTTTGCTCCAGCAAGAAGGGTACAAGGTCTTACTGCCGAGAAACGGTCATGCTAATTACAATTAATTTCTAAGCAGTCGGCCCATCACAGGAAATGTTAATATAGGGTGTCCCAACACGAGCGCCGGATTTAATTTTAAAGAAAAACATTTATTTTTGAATTAAGCACACATTTTTATTTAAAGCTAAAGAAAAATAGTTCCGATTAAACGTGAAATACAACAACAGGCAAATGGCCACCACGAAACCTCTGGCACAGGGTTATCCTTTTGTTGGATAAGGTGCTAAGTACTGCACCCTATCCAGATTGCCCTAGTGCTAGTGATATAGGGCTATTCCGTAAAATATGAGGAGTTCTTATGGGATAGCATTCCAAGGCTATGCATTGGTTTAAAAAGCAAACGCATGATAGTTGTTAAAGGAGTAATTTATATAAATACAGACAATGTTTCCTTTAGGTACCTAGATCCATCATGAGAACGTTGTGCGATATCACGGAATAGAAAAATTTTCTATTCCGTGTGCGATATGCATGCCAATGCATATATGGGACGCTATTATAGTAGGGACAGTTATTATGTATGTCCGACACAGTAATTGCGTAAAGTGTGTTATCGCAAGCTTGTGGGTAGTACTGGCGGCACTTACGGAAGCCTCTCGTAATAGTATAAATATCAGTAGATTACTCTCCTCTTAACATTCCTAGCGGGCACGGCCGGACGGCGGCGCTTCAGTCACTTATTCTTGGACCTGATTTGTATACGTTTTTCTTTAGTAATTACGTTTTTCTTACGGCGCCAACGCGGATGCGTAACGTTACATTTAAATGCGCAACGGGAAACATTAGCCTATAATAATATATGTATATAAATCTTATACCTAGGCCAAACCGATAAACTTGATTGCTACCCATTGATTCTACCATTTATTTGTTGTGATCACGGAAACGCGAGATAACTCTTTCATCAACGCTTTAATAAAAAAAAACAACTCAAACCTAAAGCATTTATTTCAAACTAGCTGCGCCCCGCGGTTTCACCCGCATAAGTTTCGATCCTGTGGGAATATCGGGATAAAAAGTAGCCTATAATTATGTTAATCCAGGGTGTCAGCTACCTCCATAACAAATTTTATCAAATTTGGTCCAGCCGTTTGAGCGTGAAGAAGTAACAAACATATAACACACACACACCCCCACACACACCCCCACACACACTCACCCCTGTTTGTACAGACACCCTTACGAGGACCTTGTTAGTCCTAGAACGAACCGAGGACCCTCCAAAAAACTGGTTTAAATACCTCGTTGGCCTTTTAGAATAAGATAGAGAGAGACAGGTGAGTAAATCTATAGTGATGAGCTTATTGGGATAATGCTATCTCAACATTTTTCTGTATGAATTTCGGCTATCATACTGAGGACCTGAAATACACAGCTAAATGTGACCAACGATGCACATACGAGGACTTTGTGTAAGCCAACCGAGGACCTCTTACGTAAGCCCTGCGACGTCCTTCCGAGGACGTATTTTTACACAATATTTCTTATAGCTTGTACAAAGTGCGGACGTTGTGTTAGACTTTATATCACTAAACCGAGGACAGTTTTTCGCGTAGAACTTGTACAAACCGAGGACCTGGAAAATACCTACCTACCTACCTAAAACATTTTACGTGTAAGATAATAATCAATGTTCCGATTTATTTCTTACACACTTTTTCTAAAATGAAGTACCAAGCGAGGACGAGTCAATGTCTTTACGTTTGTCAGCGCTTCTCAAAGGATTATTTATCAAAGAGAGCCGACAGTAACGGCTTTATTTTGTTAAACACTCGTGATTGTTGCTTATAACGTAAACAAAACCCAGAAATCGGTCCTTATCAGCGACACTATCGAATGGTGTAATAAATACAGTGTTTTTTTTTCAAAATCAACGGGTTCGATTCCTGGCTAGAAATATTGATTTTTCAAAAATCCAATGATGCAGTTTTAGTTTTCACCAAAATCGAGGCTGCGACTCTTTTGAGTACTTTTCGCTATTCCTCATAGTTTCGGATTTGGCCATCCACGCTCACTTCGAAAATTCATCCTGTATATATAAAAGGAGAAACTGACTGACAGACTGACATATCAACGCACAGCCGCAACTACTGGGTCTAGGAATGTGATTTTAGACGTTACGGACGCTTTTAACGTTCTACATTGTTCTCACATGCATAATTTTTAACATGAATGATCTAAACAAGATTTTGTAACCATATTATTTTGATTTAAAAGTGTCCATGGAGTTTCTTGCCCGTTCTTCTCCATAGGTACCTGCGCTTTGGAATGGGCAACTAGCTTCATCTTTCTGACTGACCGACCCCTTTTTTTTTGCGGATGGGAAATCATCAAATGACCCCTCCCGCTCTGGGTGGAGCGGAAGGGAGTGTCAGACTCTTACTGACTAAAACCCACCCGTGTTCCTTCCTTAGCCCTTTATGTTCCGGGCCAGCGGTAACCCTTTCGGACAATCCCGCTGACCCAGCAGGCTTCGGCCCTATGGGGTCCTCGATGCTGACATCTCTTTGAGGTGCGCGTGGAACACGTACGCGCCGTCCGGCACGGGCCTGGTCCTGATCGGATCGGACGGTGAGCTACCCATTACTCTCCGCCCGCAGGCCCGCGCTTACTGTGGCCGGGAGTCGTCGCACGGCTCCCGACGCCCGGAGCGTCTCCCGCGGCGGCTGGGACGGGAGGCTCTCTCCCTGAGCTGACCGACCCCTTGATAATTCAAAAGTGCCTGTTGAGTTTGAGTTGAGTTTGAGATTGTGAAATTTTGCACACGGCTTCCTTTTATAATGTAGGGGAGCACTAAGAAGGGGTTTTTGGAAATTCAACCTTTAAGGGGGTGAAAAGGGATCCCCCCTTTTTACCCCCTTGCTTTTTGTTTGTATGAAAAATCTTATTCCTTGAGTTAAAAAACTTGGCACAAATACAAAAAATGCCAAACTTCATAATTTACTTAGATAATAAGTAAATTATGAAGTTTGGCATTTTTTGTTTTTTTTTTAAACTACCCCCTAAAGGGGGATTGTGGGGTGTCAGAATTTGTATGGAAGATTTTTAACTCGCGGTCCGATTAGCTCGAAACTCAGTATTTATACTTAAGACCAAAAATAAAGAATACCGTGTATCAGGGTTTTTCGAAAATCTAGCCCTAACGGGGTGAAAAGGGGTAGTTAATTATACAAGCGAGGATTTTACTGCGTGGCTTGAATAACTCGAAAATTGGTATAAATAAATCTTCGAGTGAAGTAATGAACATAATAATATAACAAACGATTTTTCGGAATTCCACCCCTGTGGGGGTGCAGACCAAGAATACAGTTTATATGAAAAATCTTATTCATATGGTTAATAAACTTGAAACTAAAGGGAGATTGGGGGTGTAAATGTTGTATGGGAGAATTTTAACGCGTGGTCCAATTAATTCGAAACTCAGTATGTAAGACCAAAATAAATAATAAAGTAAGTATATCAGGTTTTTTAGAAAATCTACCCCTAACGGGGTGAAGAGGGATAGTCAATTTCTTAGGGGAGTATTTTATTACGTGGCTTGATATGATAATTGGTCATAATATTTAAGTCAAGCTATAGAAAAATCCCAGACGATTTTTCAAAACTACACCCCTATGGGGATAAAATATTTTTAATAGCCATGTTTTCACGTCTAAACTTGCTATGGAGTATCTTAATTTGACAGGACTAAACTAATATTTATCTTCTGTCCTTTTAAATATAAAGAAAAAGATGCACTGAACTTAAATTTTGTTTAGTTTGTGAACCAGGGAATCGGCGCCATTAAGTTATTAAGTTTGCATGCTTCCCAAATTATTTTGATCTCGCTTGATAATATTTCTTTGTTGTTTTCTAAATAAGCATTGTGTTAGGAAATTTTATGTCAAGTTTTTAGCCCAATTTGTCGATTTCTTTTAATTATGGTTTCTATAAGTCTTTTTGTTTGAGTCGTTTTCTATTAACTGTTATGTAAGTTTTATAATCATGCTTCTCAAAGATGTTATTGCAACTTGATGATTATTTTTTTATGTAGATCGTTGGTAAAAGTTTGTTAAATAATTTGTTCCATTTTAAAATAAACCTACTTACTTTTATTTCAGTAAAGTTTATGACGTGGTTTCCTTTAATATGTTCATGTTCTGTATTTCTTTGTACTTTATATTTGTTTCAAATCTTGCTGCAGACATTTCACCTAGGAAGGCATTTATTTTCTTTATGAAAAGCACACGTATTTAGCTCCTATGACAATACAATATTTTATGGTGCAAATCATAATGTTGTATAATATAAGCGGGCCTAGGTACTTAGCACATGCTGCAGAAAAAGCCTGATTATTCCTCGTCCACCTAGTAGCTACCAACGATTTGTTTAAGGATTCAGTCTACCTTCGATTTTCTCCTTCATAATTTTATTTAAATGATAGCATATAATTTGTCTTCTACCTACACACAAGGAAAACTGTCGAAACGAGGACTAGAATACACACTGTTCGGAAAATCTAGCAAACTGAGGTCTTAAATACACATTGTCTGGAAAAGCTACCTAACCGAGGTCTTTTGTGTTAAAGTTAACACATAGGTCCTCGGATAATACAACAAACGTGAAATGAGTGTAAAGAGTCTGTGTATGAGGCGACAGTGGCACCATCTGGTGGATACACAATGTCTGTGTAAGATTATGAATAATCTTGATCAAACCGAGGTTCAGACAACTTTTTCGTATTAAGTATATAGAAAGACTCAAAATCGCTTGCAGAATACGAATCTTTGGTCAAGTCAAACCGAGGACCCTCGAAAAGGTCCTCGGTCGTGCCTTGTGTATTCATACGCACGTCCTCGGATGGTACTTAAAACAAACACACATACTTTCGCCTTTATAATATTAGTGTGATAAACCAATTACAGGCACTTTTGAATTGTCAATGGGTCGGTCATTCAGAAAGATGAAGCTAGGCAGGAAACTCGACGAACACTCTTTTAAATCATAAAATTACACTAAAAGTAACTGAACAAGTAGGCACCGTCTGTAAGGATGGAAGCACGTGGTGTTGTTTATTTGGCAAATTTATTAACATCTTGAACGCTAACCACTTGCAAAATGTGTATAAAACTTGTAATGTTTGGTGTGGTTACCGTATGCGTTGTTATAATAATGTACCTAGTAAAGTAAGTAGAGGCTCGGGGCTCGCGTTTGACGGACATTGACATCAGTCGCGGGGCAGGTGCGCGGCGCTAACTAATAGCATGCGCACGATACTATGTATGTAGCATGCTGCACGTTTTATTTTGCCGACTACTACGTGATAATTTCCTACATTTTTGGTAAAAATGTATGCACCAACTATTAACTTGCAATAGACACTAATGATTTGTTTTTGCGCGTTGAAATTTTCTAATTGCTGAATAATCCCATAGAGTTTTACGAACTTAGCGCCTGAACTTAAAATAAGTGCGGTGACTCACCTCATACCAGTGCACATGGGGAGACAGCGATACAGGCGGCGCGGGCGCAGGCAACGCGACGCTCCACTGAAACATTATAATGGCTTCATAAAATTGAAATTCAATTACTGACACTACTAATTAATTAAAATTACTTTCCAAATACAACCGCGGGATCCATATCAGACATAACGTGTCGCATGCTAACATCGATCCGTTTCGATCTAGATTAAAAGTAAGTGCTTTGAATATTTTAGATCCTCCAATACGATTATGCAAGATTTTTGTATCGGTAAGTACCTATCAATTTGAATAAAACCGTTTTATATCATATAGCTAGTAGTGTCTAGGGATCGGAAACATAAAAATTCCGTCACGTAGAGAGTGTTTTATCGCCATCTATAGCAGGACAATAGGGCGGCGTTGTAAGAGTGCTCACTGGCAATGTTGCTAAGGTTGAGTCACGCCGCGGACCGTGACAGATGACACGCAAATATGTAGGAGAAATATACCCTATAGAAGAGTGGATACCCTCATAACAATCGCCTTTTACTATCTACCTATAAACCGTGTGCCTATATACCACACAAAAATTTTGTGACACTTTCTGCATCCTAATTGCGTAGGTAACACACTTTCAGGCACATAATCTTTGAAGGATATTGCTTATCCATTGCTTCATATGTTCGAAAAAATTGTCTGCTCAGCAATGTAAATAACGCAATGAATGTTGTTGAACTGTCAAAAGCAAAGTCAATACCGTACTACTGTTAGTGTGTTACGCAATCCCGCTGGTCTAACTTTAATATAAAATTCTGAAATTATAACGACTTAACTCAGCTACGTCTCTGACTTATTCTTAATAGGAAGTTTTGACACTGAATACTTTATCGCAACCTGTAAAATTAGAAACGTCCGACATTCAAATGGATGAGACGAGATTCCATTGTTTTGAAACTTACATAATTTCTTTGTGAACGCTTTTGCAATACAACAATGTATATTATGATGTACACTTTAATTTGACAAATGTGTAGGACCATTTTACATTGACGCCCACTTTTTGATTTTTGTGCTGGGGCTTGCTGGTATTTAATTTATTAGAGCGGCATAACAACTTACTAGCTGCACGTAGCTAATCTTCAGCAGGGCTGCTGCTCGGCTGCGGATGACAAGCATGCTTGCAATGAAACGTGATTAAACACACGCTCCGCAGGCATACCATAGATATAAGTACCTATAACTGTTGGAGTAATATAATTCGCTATTTCTATATTTCACTAGATACTAGTGACATTAATGAACCACATCACTATTATAAAACTAGCTGTTTCCCGCGACTTCGTCCGCGTGGAATTTAACAAAAAGTTATTGTTCAATTTGCAGAGTTTACGATAACTTATTAATTCTGTATTCCGCGTAAAGAAATATATGCTAATTTTAATGAAATTCTTCTATTTTATGAATCGATTCCATTTAGTTCTTTTTTTTTCGTTTTTAATTGCATTTTTATTTAAATTATTATTAATTATTAAGTAGTTTTTCGTATTAGCTTTATTGAAAAATTTCTTTATATTCAATATTTAGTGTACGATTTTCTTGGGCTAAAACAACAACACTACTGGCATTCCTCGCGCGTGAACATGACACTTAAAAAAATATGTTAAGTAATTAACCACTTCAAACGGATTGCAAACTGTATTGATGGAAAGGTATATTTGTTATTCACCAGATAGTTTATTTAAAATGCGCTGATTAAGCGTAGTAACCTGGTCGTTCATAGGTGCTAAAATTGATCTTTCACACAACCACTAATCTTCTTTGATATTGAGATTGTGAATATCATCATAAATACTATGTATTAAAATTTCAGTGTCCGCCACAACCTGACAAAGACCGGTAGGTAGTTCTATATGAGTACCTACTATTCACTTCTGGACATTTTCCCTCACCAACTTATAGAAGAATTTTGCTAAATTCGGAATCGGCTGAATGTGCTCTCATTACAAACAGACACTCTAGTTTTATTTATTTGTATAAAGAAGATGTAAAGATTTAATTTACTTAATTTAATTTCATTGGTTTTAATTTTTTTCGTGGGACCCAATTTTTCTTTTTTTCTTTTCTAAAATAAAAGTAGCCTAAGTTACTCCTTATTACATCAGCTATCTGCCAGTGAAAGTCCCGTCAAAATCGGTCCAGCCGTTTCAGAGATTACCCGGAACAAACAGACAGACAGATAGGCAGACAGACAAAAATTGTAAAAAAAATATTTTGGTATAAGTATGTAGTGTATACTGTGTATATGTTACTGTAAAAGCCCGAACTACGGTAAATCCTAAGATTTTCCAGTAAAACTTAAGATTTACCAACTCTAATTGGTAAAAGTCCGAATTGTTCTAGGATCATCGATTATTTCGAACTTTTACCACCATTCACTAGGTAAATCTTAGGATTTGCCTAAATGTTGAAATAAACATGTCAAAACGAGTTCGGCGTATGGTCTCGTAGTCTCGTACTCGTGGCAAACTGCAGGCCCCCGCTACTCGTTCCATCTCTCTCTACCGTCTCCGCTCGCCTAAGTCAATCTTTTGACACGTTTTGGAACGCGCACGTTAATTTAATTTCTGTTTGTGTTTTCGATGTCTAAAAGCAATTTCGATGATAAAAGCAATTTATGAATCGTAAGTGAAATTGATTCGATTTTGTGTTACTGTTGGAAGTAACTTATTAATGAAAATGAGTGTAAAACATATTTTTTATGAAATAATGGACGAGATCGTGACAAGTAAAAAAGATAATAACTTTTATCTTGATAATGACAAATACGCAAAGTGGGTAAGAATATTTTGACTGCTTATAAATGATTAAAAATGAATAAATAATAATTCCAAATAAAAAAATAGGTAAGAATATTTTGACTGATTAGTAATATAAATGATTAAAAATTACTTATATATGACACATAAAAATATGTAAGATTTTGACTGAGTTAATTTAAATAAATGATTAGGAAGTACTCATTGTTTTATTCCCAAAACCAACATTTCCCAACCGTCACTGGTAAAACCTAGCATGTACTAAATTCTAATGGTAAAAGCCCGAAAAAATCGTTCCTTTTTTATAAATTCTTACATTTACCAACTCGTGTTGGTAAATCTTAAGATTTACTGGTAAAACCTAAGATTAACCAATGTTCGGGCTTTTACAGTAACATATACGTCCATATGCATTTAGTAATAAAAAAGCGGAAACAGGCACTCTAATTTTATTTATTTGTATAGATGTATAGGCCTATAGATTTAATTTCAGTATTCATAAGGAAGGTTTAGGTGTACAATTCATTAATGTTTTCGATAATTGTTGAAGATGTCGGAAAAAATCATGCCAACTTCAGGTTTACTGGCGTGCGCCGCGCAAACTAGTAGAATCACCTTTATGAAAACAATGTATTACGGAATTATTCCTCATAAAAAGATCTATTGAACATAATAGTACGTTTCCGTGGGATAACTTCCGACCTCCACGCGGGCGAAACCGCGAGCAAAAGCTAGTTATTAATAAATAAGCCAGCTAGCAGCGGTAGCCCAGGGGTAGGTAATGGCTAAGAGTCGTAGGTTTGAACTTTACTTTATGCAATTCGTTTCATTCACTTTTATCACGACTACTCGAAGGAAAACGTCGAGTAGGTAGACAACGGCTCGTCCTAGAACAAAAACTCGAAGAAATGTGACTGACGTCCACCAGCCGGAAGTGGGTACGCGGGGTGGACTATACGGCCCACTCTTTCTCTCAGAGAGGAGAACGAGATCGAATAGAATATATCTCTTTATTATGTACACAATTATAAATTACAGATATACATGTAGAACTTTTACAAAGGGTTACACAATGGGCGCTCTTTTCGCTAAAGCGATCTTTTAAAGACAACCTTTGGATGGACTAAAATGGGGAAAGAAAGACAATACTGTAGGTATAGCCTGTGGTTTACCATTTACTATTAAAATAAATACATACATAAAGCATAAATCAATCAATATAAATACACATAAAATTGGTACTTTGATGTTATATTAAATACAGACGGATGAACTAACTTTTAAAATTTAAATGCTTTAAGCCTTAGGCTAAAACCTTGAGGTTTTATTTTAGCAGTGTGCATATCTACATTTCACTAAGGTACCTGCAGAATTTAATGAATGAATGAATGAATTGCACCGATCCCAGCGTGGTTAAACCAGATTCGATTAATCGAATGAACCCCAATATTCGCACTAGCTCCTGTAGCCTCATGTTCATGGTGCTACAGCGAGCATTGCATATCAAGGAATAGACCGGGGGGCGCGGTAATGGTAGGGAAGACGTGCCCGTAGGATAGGTAAGGATTTAAGAGCCTACCGGATATGCATCCTAGAGTAAGCATTGGACTAGTGGAGAGATGGGTAATTACCTGCAGAATTTAAAGAAATAATAACAATATGTTGCCGAGCCTCCTTGATGTTACTTGAATCTTGAAAGTAGGATTCATTGTTTGTAGGTAAATGTAAACACATAAACGTGCTTTGGCGGTAACTCAAGGAGCTCTTGTGACCACAAACAAGCGACAAATGATACTCACTGGTATTTTATAAAATGCATATTCTATCTGAGCTTCTGGGTCACATTTCATGTCATTATCAAAAAGGTTTGCTGTTTAATAGACTAACCGCTTACATGTCATAATTACCCGAACACAATTGTTATTTAGCAACTTTAACTAATTTCGTTTGTGTATCCATAAACCACGGATATCTATGCCATAAACGTTATCATAACATGGCACGCCTTATCACTGAGGTGGTGAAAGTTTACCTACCCGATACCTGCCTCCAGAGGTGTCTGAACTAGTATTTAAATTATTCATTTATGAATAGGTAAATCATACAAACGTACATACAAACATAAATGCAAAAAATAATAGCATAAAGGTATGACTAACAGTGTCGAACTTATCCAAAGACTCGCATAATCATGCAGCCCATAATGTTCCCACTGCTGGAACACAGGCCTCCTTTCTTCGAGAGGGAGTGGGCTGTAATCCACCACGCGGGCCCAGTGCGAGTTGGTAGATGTACTCACATGTCTTCGAATTTATAGTTCTAGGACATGCCGGTTTCCTCACGATGTTTTCCTTCACCGTTTTCGAGAGCAGTGGTGATGAATTTTTTACACAAAGTAAACCGCCTGTCTGGTTTCGAACCCACGACCTGCGACTCGTAAGTCGAGGCCGTTACCACTGGCGACGCAACGTGTAAATTGGGGTTTGAGTTCTGCTAAGTGGTAGTTTTTTTGATGATGGGAAATCATCAAATGACCCCTCCCGCTCTGGGTGGAGCGGAAGGGAGTGTCAGACTCTTACTGACTAAAACCCACCCGTGTTCCTTCCTTAGCCCTTTATGTTCCGGGGCAGCGGTAACCCTTTCGGACAATCCTGCTGCAAGTGTTAGTTCTGATAACAATCGAATATCGTAAAGTGTTGTGTAGTTTATCCGGGCCAAGATCGTCAGTATAAAGTTTCACTCAGTTAAAAGTAACGTTTATAATGTGCACAGCAGATTGTAATTCCGCAAATCGTAATGTGAGTTTCTTACTTTGTAATAAGTTTCTAGCGGTTACCGTTTTTATCTTTGTATATTACATCGGAAATGTATGTAAGAGATAATATTGCTGTCAGCTTAATGAATGCTGCGCGGACTTTTAATTCAAACCATAGATTATACTTGGATATCTAGAATGTTATATAAAATATAGACAGTCAATACCTACTATTTATTAAACAATTTATACCTACTTACTCTTTACATACATTTGGGTTTTCATATTTTTCCTACAAATAATACCTATTAAGTGTACGTATAAATATGTAAACAATATCAAAGTACAAACATTGTCAGCTAACTTGTATTATTTAAGCAGTACTTGGGCGAGTGCGTCGTTTGTTATTTGCTGATCATTAGCGCTGTGCCGTTAATCTGAAGAAGCCGGCATCTCTGAGATGCGCAGGTGCACGGCGACCGAAGGTACCATTATGTAAAGAAACATTACATTACAATTTTAGCTGTCAGTGTCGTCCTCTGTCGGTTATACTTAGAAACAAAGAAGTAAATCTTAATTGTATTTCGCACTCCACTATTACTATTGAGCATTAAAGATATAACTCGTGATTCTGATTTACATGGTATAATCGTACGTTTAAATATGATTCCCATCATATTAAGATTAAAGGACCGCTATTATGTCTGCTACACGGGCAATTTGTCGCGGGTACAGTTAGGGAACAATTTATAAGCGCGTGGGCGGGCGGGCCGGCGCACGCGCACCGTGGGCGGACGGAACCATTCAAGAGAAATGCTCTTCGAAACTATCTCCTCCTACAACCAAATGCGCTTTTACGATCTACAACAAAACACGGCTTAATAAAACTCTAACACCTTTACAACGACACGTCGCCGCACCGGGTAAAGCAAACAATGACAGGAATGTACACGACTGGTAAACAGCGGACTTGCTTGAGAAAGCAATTACTTTTGTTTTACTAATACCTTTAATAGCCTTGTTTATTTTACCGCTTTTCGGCTAATACGGTACCTGGGTACCTGTGTATTGTTTAATTGCTCAGCTAAGGGTTTGCTCAAAAATATGTTCTATCCAAGATCTTGGAGAGGTCAATGCTTCTAGGAAGTACATAATTGATAGTGATGTCCCACGCAACGGTATCGGAAGTTAAGTGGCTCCACCTTGCGTCAACCGAGCGGAGGTAAATCAAGCACGTCCAGCTATGAGACATTAATAGCTGGCAATAAAACAAACTCGACTGTTTCCTGTCACTGAATTGGATCCCAGCCACTTCACATTTAACATATTTACGATTACTTATTAGCATATCGGAATATTTCCTCGAAATGGATTTTTGTACTCATGTAACGTAGATTTATACAATCATCTGTATTCGCAACCTTTTCGTTAAATAAATATATCAAAAATTTACCATCAGTTTAATCTGCACATCGTTGTTAGTAACGTATTAAAATGTAGTGTCTATTACGTTTTAGTCGCAACTTGGTAAGCCATCATAACCGCAAAAGAGGCAGATATAAATTAATAATTATGCTACAATGTCAAGGATTAACTTGATTATTTCTACAGTAAAAAATCCCAATACTCCAGCGTAAAATAACACGTCACATGTACTTTCGCGCTACTCACAATAGCATAATATAATAATATGATATTTCAACGTCTCTGGTAATGATCGCGCGTTTTACTTTTCACAACAAGTAGATCGGATCGCCATAACGCCCATATCTCATACCTGCCTGACTTCGGTATCCGGAACTCGCGATTCCGATTAGTTCTACGTGAGATCAACAAAATTCGCCAATTATCGTGAGCAATTATCTATAGTTGTTGGTCATGCTTCACGGTCACGGAATAGCTCTTTCAAGTGAATTTATACAAAACAGAAAAGTTACAAGATTGATTCATCCTGCTGATTCCTGCTAGCTAACTTTTGAGGCATGAATCGTTTTGCGGTTAGCAATATTGTACTTGCTAGCTACGCCAGCCAGCCACAACGCCAGCTTAATGAGAATAATAATAATATAATTTGTGAGCAAAACTATAATTAAGTACATTCAAGTCAAAGTAATCAAATATAATGTCATAGTTTGACCAATTAAATTATTTCATAGCCTCGAATGGCTTGAACAGCAGTTCAAAACTTCAAAGACATTTTTTAGATCCCAGTCTGTCTAAGAAGATACCTTTATTAAAGCACTCCCGAATGATGGGAACTACTTATACGTACCTAATTATTGATTACCGATGCGAATAGGTACTATGGTAAGCCGTAAGCGTAGCCGATGCACCGTGACGTGGTCAAATATACGACGAGCACTTTAGTTACCTAAAAACGGTTGCGTGATGGTTCGATTGTAACAAATAACTTGATCCAGTGAAAGCCGTGTTACTTAATATACGTAATAGATTCAGAAAAACCGATTCCCGGCAGCGAGCCGTTCTCAAGCATCTTTGATTAGTAAAAATTAAAATTCCAATTAATACTTATCTCGGCGCCGTGGAACCTGTTCGCTTCCGGAGTTACGCCAAACCAGTCCGCTGCCCAATTTGTTCTTTTTAAAATCACTTTTTAAAATGTCTGAATGGCTCGTCTGCGTTAGGTAATTGGATTGGTGTTAACGCATGAATTATTTTTTTAAGTAGAGGTTCCTACTTGTTATTATAATTTCAGGTAGGTATCTATCCTTTACGACTTAGCGAAGCTATCACGAACACGCTGACACATAAATGTAATGTAGGTAGATACATTATGCAACAAAGTCTGTGCGAAGTGAACCAATAAAACCGAGTTTCTGATCGTCGGCGTCGCGCTCGTGTATACTAATCTCAGTTAAAACTTTATTTCCGATATTATATTATGTATAGATAACTTGTCTACATTAATGACTCTACATACTATTTCAAGATTATATTACACGTTGCGGACAACTTGTTGCATCTTACATTATTTATATAATTCAAGTATTGTTTTTTAATTTTGGCTGAAGTATGTGGGTTTTTTCATTGTACCTGCAACTAACACCGTTCTCATACAATAATTTTTCAATGGCTATAGTATGTCATAATAGGTACCTACTTATTTCTGGGTTAAGATTAACCACCAATTTTTTGTTATTTTGAGAATAATGTGTTGAGTCACACTAATATTATAAAGGCGAAAGTTTGTGAGTGTGTGTGTTTATAGTTTGTTACTTATTCACACTCCAACAGCTGGACCAATTTTGATAAAATTTTGTATGGAGGTAGCTGACACCCTGGATTAACCTATAGGCTACTTTTTATCCCGATATTTCCACGGGAGCGACATTTGCGAGAGTGAAACCGCGGGGCGGTTGTTGTGTTTACATTCGCAGTTTTTGGTTCTTCCAATTTTTTTTAAAGGCATTGTATTTGTCTTTGTGTGTTAGTATCACAAACGCACACTGATAACCTGCTACTTCTTAAATAAAAAAATACTACATTTTCATATAAAATCTTAGTCTAAACTAATAATATAAAGAGAAAAGATTAAATTTTATGTAGGTATGTTTGTTTGTTACGCTTTCACGGAATAGGATGAAATTAGCCATTTCTGTAGACCATGACCTGAAAAAGTAATGTAGGTATGTCCTACATACAATACTTTTTATTCTGATATTCCCACAGAGTCGAAACTTATGCGGGTGAAACCGTGGGGCGCAGATAGTATAAAGCACAAAATTGTAACAGACGCAACAAAATTAAATGTACCACCTTCACAGTAATATTCTCTACTCTACGCCTTTCTGACTATTTAAAATGCAGTATTTTATTTTGCAATAATATTCAAACGAGTTGGTGACATTTGTGGTAAAACTGTTCATGTGCTGCTGCATATGAACAGTTTTTTACCAACAGGTTGCTACCTAGGAACATGTTTACGATTTGTGTGCGAATGCGAAACGGCTACCGAATCCAATCCTGCATGATAATGAACGTTTCATCGATAAGCAATCGAACTATGAATAATTCACATTTCATTATAATTAATTATATTAAAATTCGAAGTGGTGTAATATTATTATACCTATAAATATAAACAACACCTGTTCAGCTGAACTTTATATGTTTAGGTATATGAGGTTTCCTAGTTTGATAGTTCAAATCAAAGCTCTCAAAAATTATTGAAATAAGAACTCATTCTAAGAATAAAAAAGCAAGAAATTATTTAAGAAGAACTGTAACTGATAATTAATTGAAGGTTTAACGTGATGCTATCACGTAATCACGTTAATACTACGGCACGTAGCGACGAGATACGTCACCGATTAGGTACCTAAACCACAATCGTAAACAAAGTATACAGTCTGACAGTACGACTAATATAATTCAATCTCATTCAAGAAGCTGTCGCACTGTATGACACGCACAAAACATCCGCATTCTGCAACCAAAAGTGATTGCACGAGGCCGTAACTTCAAACGTAGTGGAAATGAATTCTGCTAAAATATGCTACGGCGCAACATGTATGTTTAATTACCGAGGGCGATGTTGATGAATTGTCCAGATATTAATGCGCGAGACGGTCTGGTGGCATCCAGGCCGCATGTGCGTGTGCGCACCACGGCCCATTGCGGCCGAACTCAATGAGCTCTGTTTTATCTCAAGTAAAAACTTTAATGTTTGCAGATTAGCCCGGTCGAGAAGTGCGCTCATACTGTACGTAAGTGTAACACGCTGTATAAAGCATGTTTTCAACATTAACAACTAGAAACCGCAGATGATAAAAGTGTTTTGTAAGTTTAATATTTACGCAAACGCACGCGTTTATATTATAGCAGCAGCGTGGATAATCATGAATTTATGGTCATGATGATTATTTTGCATGATTTTCTAAACCTTGATAGTGTGCGGCAAACTCATGCTTTTAAATATTTTTGTAGGCTATAACCACGCCACCATAACACTTAGCTGTGGTGAGCACAGACACAAGTGTGGACACAGAATGTTCAGTGTAAGCAGTGAGTAAATACCTAGAGCTTGTGTCAATGCACCTGCTGGTATATTGATATTTTGTTTATTTTGTGTTAGTAAATATCATTTGCTTTTTAAACCTAAAACTATTTTGTTTTTTTTTTCACCTCTTAATAAAGAACACCCTGTATACAGCGTAGCATGTCAAATCATATGCAGTGTTCAAGAACACACATATTTGTATCAAGGTTAAACGATATTAGTCAAATACGCCACTGTACAGGATGGTTTCAAAGTTATTTATGTTATTGAACACATTTTGATGCCCCATAACGGATATGGCTAAGTACTTTACAACATATTTTAAGTATAGGTTATAAAGTACGTACAAAGGCAATTTTACCGCTTCTGCAGCCTTGAGCATGTAAATGTCGCAGCATTTCAAGCATCGATTAACAGCAGTAATTAATAAGACAAGCTGTTTTTTTTATTCTTATTACAAGTATTACAACTTTCAAGATATTGTTTTTAAAAACAAGTATGTACTAAGTGAATTTTGAAACTGTTATGTAAGTTCAACTGTTGTTATTGAATTAACGGAGACACCGTAGTATATATGAACATGGATAGATTATAAACTATACATATAGTAAGCAGGTATGGTACGTACCTACAGTTCACAATTTATCGATAGTTTACAATATCGCGAGATTATAAAATAACGGTGTTCACAACCTTATGGTGACATAATACATTTAATTCTATACTATGTACAGATGCCAATCTGTACATAGTATAGAATGCAACAAGCTACTACGCACATCAAGCTACTACCTATGTTCTGTCAAATTTCTTTAATCTCTATAGATTTTCAACTTTATCGCTAAAGCATAAGGTTCAAAGTTGATTTGGAAAATTTGACAGTTTCGGGTAGCTTGATGTGCTAGAGTCTGCACAGCCCTTCGTCATGGATGCTGTCAAAGAGATCATCAACCTTCAAAACCATATTCTAAACTATTAAGTGGAACTATACCTGAAACTTATTAATAGGTATTACCATAACCGTTGATAACTTTTAAAAATCGATAATTAATTAAAAGAGGCATGATTAAATACCGTTTAGTTCGATACTTAGATATTAATTTAATGCCTATCAAAAAAAGAAAGGTAAAACCATAGATATCCGAGGTAAAACAGAGTTAATTATATCCAACAAAATTGCTGATGAAATACATATAGAAAAACGTTTTAGTTAAACCAAACACGAACAAGTTTTATTCAACTTGTTTAATATCAGCCGTTGTTATTTTGTTCTTACTACATTTGTGTCAGAAACCCAAAAAACAAACGCTCCAATATTCGCCAAGGTGATTGTCACCTAATTGTAGTACGCTACTGCGCGAGGTAGGTGCGAACGCGATGACATTTTACAAACTCGTTCGTTCGGCAGAGCACAGTCACCCTCTGCCATGCATTCGCTGACATCTGTGCACAGAATAATCACGGCCATCTCGGAGTGTTTATCATAAAGTGTAATAGCGCAGGAGTCGTTAGGCATCTAATGCGAATGTGCCACAGTGCCAGTCACCGCAGCATCGCAGCAGTGCGCTCGGCGTGATCTTGATGCTTCATCCCGACACATGCGCGCTTTGTCATCTCAAACACGTTACTTTGCATCCGTTTGCAGTTGTTGTTTTATATTTTTCTCGTGAGGATAATAGTACCTACTTCCACTCTACATTTATGTTTATTAAAGTCAATCAGTCATCGTCATATCATTTAATTTTCATTTATAACGATGCAATCATAATTTGTTCAGTAATCATGATAAGCAGCAGCTTTTACTATGTTTGTTTCGAAAACCAGACCTCGAATAAAACATTTTAATTTCATGCATCAATTCATAACTAATATAGAAAACTATTATAAGTCTTCACTAAGAAGAGGTGGTTGATGAGTTTAAAACCTGTCTCTACATCACAGACATATACAATAACTTTAACTCCACGTTTAGTTGATGTTTTACTATATAGCGAACAAGTGCAATTTTATTTTACTATTAATAAGTTATGGATTATGGATATTAATAAGTTTAGTATTTAACTCCGCCATTGCCGGTCCCAAGCCAGGATGAGAAAGGAGGAGGGTTTGTTTGGAGAAGTACAAACCAGCTGTAAAAACTTCAACGCCGAGCATCGGGCGGCGGTCAACTAACTCGACACCTTCACGAACTACGCGTGAAGCGGCTTACAGTGGCCTTGAGAACTAAATCATCTCTAAAAGTCGGCCGTGGAAGGACGTCGGAGCCCACCACGATGTATTTCCCAAGAAAATTACAACAGATAGAGCAAGTTCATTGGAGGATCCGGCTAACACCCGGGGCGCCAGTCAGTTCCCGGGCTGACTGATGTGAAATTGGCTACCGAAGCCTAGAAGCTTCGGTAGCAATTTTCCAAGACGCATCACCAGGTCTTGAATAGCGGTCATGCTACTGGTGATTCACGCAACAGTAAGATCTCATTGCAGGAACACAAACGTATGAGAACCTGGAAACTTTGCTCTCCGTTTAAAATCAGTCAAAAAACGATCACCACAAAGAACACGGATTCTATCAGCAGCAGAGAGTACTCAATTATAAAATGTGTGTGGAATCTGTCATGGCGGAACCTCCAGAACCTAATAACTTTAGTGCAGAGGAACAGTGGGAGCATTTTTAATTGAGCAGTCGTGGATCTCGGCGGATACCTGGCAAATTATTAAGGACAGGAAAGACCTTAAAGCTGAGTGACTGTTAAGCCAAGAAGAAAAAGAGACAATAATAATCGGAGCTCAGCATTCAGTTAGAATGTCGTCGCGATAAAAACAACTTCGTGGACCGCATCTGCCAGGAAATTGAAGCACACGCGTTCAAAATTCAAAGTGCTGACCTTTTTAAGAAAGTACGACTTCATACCAACCATTTCAAACCCAAAACATGGGTAATCGAAAACGAAGATGGCACCCCACTCCAAGATCTGTACGCAATCTCAGAAAGATGGTGGAAATACTGTGAAGAGCTATACAGTAATCCTAATGCGGCAGGCAATGCACCAATCAATGAGTGCGATAGGATTCCAAAGGACCATATAGAATAGAATAGAAATACTCTTTACCCCCCCCCCCCGCCCTCTTTTCTCTTTTTTTTTCTTTTTTTCTCTTATAATTATGTATTCGGAAATTAAAGCTGCCATAGCCTCACTTAAGACCAAAAAAGCACCGGGGCCGGATCAGATCACAGCGGAGATATTAAAAGCTTCCGGACCGCGGCGGGCATACATGCCCTACACTTTGTAATGAGCTATGGCGTACTGGTGAGTGGCCAAGCGATTGGACAAAATCAATCATCCTGCCATTGCATAAGAAAGGCTCCAGTTCGAAATGTGATAACTATCGAACCCTGGCTCTAATATCTCATGCCAGCAAGGTACTGCTACATATTATAAACAACAATCCGTCACTTTCTGGATTGGCAGATCCCTCAACAATATTCTGATTTTGTAAAAGGCAAGGGAACTCGCGAGCAGATCCTTAACGTCCGCCACCTGATACAGAAGTCGTATGAGTTTAACACACCTCTCATTATGTGCTTCATAGATTACAGTAAAGCCTTCGATTGCGTAGTCTGGCAAAGCCTGTGGAAGGTACTTTTGGAGTTTGGAGTACTGCGTCATCTGGTATCCCTAATTCAAGCTTTATACTCTCAAAATAAAGGCATCGTGAAGGTCGACCAAACCAACTCTAACCCCTTCAGTTTTGGAAAAGGCGTAAGGCAAGGCTGCATCTGCCATCCTTTTTAACGCATATGGAGAATATATTATCAGACGTACCTGTGAAAACTGGGAGGTGGTGTTACGATTGGCGGAACCAAGTTAACAAATCTCTGCTACGCTGATGACACTACTCTCCTAACAGCCTTAGAGTCTGAAATGGTAGAACTCCTTAGAAGGATGGAACTGGGCCTACAAATCAACCACGCAAAGACCAAATTAATGGTGGTGGACCGAGCACATAAATTAGAGCTTACTAGCGCTCTTAATCTCGATACGGTCGTTAACATCATTTACCTGCTCTAACATATCTAACACAAGGTCTTGCGAAAAAGAAATCCGTAGACGTATAGACATGGCCAAGAATGTTATGTCTCAGTTTCAAAAAATATGGATAGATCACGACAGACATTTCGCGAAATACCAATGTGAATTTGGTCAAAACGCTGGTTTTTTAAATTTTCGGATACGGAGCAGAAACTTGGACCTTGGGAAAGGCCGACAGAGCTCGTATAGACGCCTTCGAGATGTGGTGTTGGAGGAAGTTGCTTCAGATACCATGGACTGCATTCCGCACCAACGAGTCTATCCTACGCGAGCTCAGAAGACCAGACTCTCTACGACCTGTCTCCGCAGAGTTTTGGAATTTTTCGGCCATATAGCGAGAAAATATGGCAATAACCTTGAACAACTAATGGTTACCGGCAAGGTGGATGGTAAACGACCAAGAGGTCGCAGCTCTTTGCGATGGTCCGACCAGATAAGCTCTTCTCTTGACACGAAATTTCATGATGCGCTTCACCTGGCCAAGGATAGACAGAGATGGCGAAACATCTTCAGGGAAAAGATGTTTTCAAGGGAGGATCACGACCCTCAGTAATGAGGAGTACGACTTGAGGAGGAGGAGGAAGTTTTAGTATTCATCGCGTATTTGTGCTGACTATGTTTTGGTAAATATTTTGGCACAATTTTATGAGCTCGTATTATCATGAAAAGTCGAGAGTCGTACTTTTTTTTATATAAATACAGGTTGAGATAATATTACACGGAAAGCGTATACATCGGTCACAATGACTTTTTTTTGATAAGTCTGTATCGCTGCGCGCTGATTAAAACCTAATCTAGACATACTTATTTATTTATTAATTTAAAATGAACTATTTAAGTCAATAAAACCTGAATCGTTTTACTTAAAATTCCAGCCTTGAAATTTAAACTACTTTCTGCTCAGTTTTATGTTATGATTATGAAATATGAAAGAGACACACTTTTACAGTCATATAATGCAGTCAGTTTCATTAGGAGCAGCTGTTCAGTTCGTTTGGGTAAAAATATATCTGTGTGTGATGTTTCTTTAACATCCTGACTTCTAATGGTATACAAACTGTTTCGAAATACAAAACGGTCTATCTTCTGTGTTCAGAAACTGTGAATGAGTAGATTTATTTTATGGGAAATTTGGAATTTAAATTCAAGTCTGAATTTTTTCACGCACTTTTCAGGAATAATCAAGAAGTAGAGGGTTGTATCTCAACTTTTTGGGTATTCCTGAAAAGTCCATAATGCTTTGAAAATTCATTTATTTTGACGTCTAAAAAGTATTTCATAACCATATTAAAACAATTATGATAAATGCCTTGTAATTCAAGACATTGAAGTTAAAATTTTACCAAAGCGTATCTTTTGACCCCGTTATTTACTGAGGAGTGTAATTTTTTTACTTTATTTACCGATCTATTAGCGGTGGCGGTGGCTGTCTGTTTGGCCACTCTCGAAAATGGTAGAATTAAACGTGAAAGTGCATTTTGAAGATTATTAACTGACCACCTAATTAATTGTCATGAGCAATAAAATCATTTTTTCTAAGCTTTTGATAGATTTAGGTAGTTTTTTTTTTTTTTTTTCCTTAGTTCGTACTTTTTAACATTATACAGGATGTATCCACAATACATATTTTTTCCTTATATTATTGTAACGCTAAATAAACATTCCCTTGCAATATAAAAAAAAATACTTTAGAAAATGTTTGCAAATAGGAAACTTGAAAACAAAATTAATTGAAGTAGGTACTCACATTGATCCTTGAATATAAAACTTGAAACTCAGTAGGTAATTATCCTGAACTGTCTAATTAAAAAATCAGAAGGTAAAATCACATGTCAAACACAAGCACGTTAGTATTTGGGAGTGTATCCAGTAGCACTCGAGTCACAGTGTCACGCTGTCGTGAGAAGTCGTTATCAGTGCGAGGCGCGTGAAGACATGCGGATCGATCCCAATGCGGGAATGTTTTGATAAGGGCGGGCGCGGCAATTCTCTCGGGCAGCCGGAGCGTGGGGCTTGGAGCGCGCGGCGCGACTGACTGCCGCCGAGGCCGGGGGCCGCCGCAGCCACCTCCAGCTCGCCGTGATAAGCCGCCGCCGCCGGCCGCCAGCTCCATGCACGCGACAAGTGCATCCATTCATTCCACGCGGTTACACTCCCCCGATTTAACGATTCAAACAATGGATTTATGAATAAAGCCGATGATAACGACCTAGGGCCATTGTTTTCGGCGCGCGTTGTGTTTTCGTAAACAACACTTCGACGCAATATTAAGCCTATAATAATGAATGACAGCTAATTCGCCAATTATTTGTACAGTCGAGAGGTAAATAAAATGAATCATGAATCAAATTAGAGGCGTGTTTACATTCTACATATTTTCATCTCTCGTAAATGATAACATACATGTACATTCACTCACGTAATTCATTGAGGTTTATAATATGTATTGATTACTAAAACTTTACGGACGAGGTAAACCTTTAAATTATTGTAATGTTTACCAAAGCTTGAAACGGTACTTGATAACCCTTGTCAAATTTTTCTCATCTTATAAATTAATACACGCGTATAATTTAGCGCATGCTTACACACTAATGTTTATTTTTTACTGATAATATAATATTGATCATAGACTAGCAACAGAAAGTGTGAAGTTCCAAAGCATGTATTCTAAATATCTTTCAGTAGTTTCAGTGCAAAAGTTGTGTCCTTGTTTACTATTCTTTCAGAACTTCTACGTTGTGGTTTTCATATGCACTGAAAACCTGGGGGCTGACCCGTTAGTTTTGGAATCATTGAACACAAATGTCACATTTTCCGGCTAGAAATATTTTTGAACAAAAATCAAATCTACTTTTGTTTTAGTTGGTTTTGCTAGTTTCTATCTAGGATATTTAAAAATATATATATCTCCACAAAAATAAAAAAATAAACGATTGAAATGTCTCCCTGTGTCAACAAAATACCGTAGGTCCCAGAAATACAGTAAATTCCACAAACTCAAAAAAAACTACATCGAAACAAATTACCGTCCAAGGTTCATGCAAAACCAAAATAAGAAAAAGTATTCGATTTTTTGCAATATTTGAAAAAAAAAAAGTACCAAAGAGGTTTTACCCAACGATAACAAAAAAAAAACATTACTTTTTCACACCTCGTCCGTAAGTGCCCATATTCGACACTTGGCTGCTACTGCAATTTGTTAAGATACAGTTAAAAGATAACATAATGCCCCTCGTATATCTTAACGATTATTATCGACATGTAGAAACTTTCCGTTGTTAATTCGGTTAACAGACTCATGATCACGATAGCAATCGTGAAACTTAAACATCCAATATCTTTTATTTAGTACCTTTTTATTAACTGCAGTCTGCTTTGATTTCAGCTTTTCATGATAAATACCGAGGAAAATGTATTTTTACTATTGAAATAAAACATACTTTTCGTGTTCTATGTAAAAATCAATTTCTTTTTATTGCACCAGAGTTAGTAACAGACCGCATTATAGAACAGCTCGGAGAAAATTTTAATTTTATACATTTTTCACACTCGCATAGTAATGATTAATAGAAGAACGTACGTTAAGTTTGTAATTAAAAATGTATTTTGTTACATTTGGCTGTAACTATGATGCGTTTATGTAGGTACTGGTGTTTTGTAACCGCGAGCATCAAATTATTTTTAGACATAATTTGAGTACAAGACTTATGTACTACATCATTCTCCTTTTTACCCTTTCTGTAGCAGTGTTCTACATTTGCAAGTAGTTAAGTAACTGGGGAGGTTCTCCATATTATGTTTTTAACAGTCGAAATATTGTAAAGCTGTTCAAACGAACAATAAGTAGAAGAACCATTTTTTTTATTGAAAAGGTAATTGATTTGTTAGCATGAAAACCTTGATTGCTTTCAGGTTTTCACGAAAATATGCCGCATTTCCCGCTGAACAACAATCAGATGTACGATTTCATTTCAGCTGATGTACGTAAATGAACGTTGTAAATCAAAATGTTGTAGCAGGATTGGTGGAACCCCAAGGTTTGGTCAAGAATATGTGATTGATTTTCTATTTTGTAGTATATTGTTGGGTAGGTTGGGCTTTGTAAACGACAATAGGTTCTGTCTAAAGGGACACATGTATGTTTCGAGGAGGTACTGGCGTAGAGTAGAGATACAAATATACCTACAATTCAACTCTGTAGAGCTAGGTACAACTCCGTTTCATACATCACACAGACGACATGCTCCAGAGAGCTATCTAACCGTTATTCGTTAATTACTCGCACTCATGTACAAATTTAATTGTGAAATGAATAATTAATTTTTATATAATTTGGAATTCTTACCACGTACGGTGATGATAACGGTTACCTCGCGAATTAACTCCTCGCGGTTCTAGTAGATGTTGAAAAACCAACATCATTTTAGACATCTTATTTTATCTTTGTTGGCAAATTATATGCAAGAAAACTAGGACGATGTACTAACAGTTAGTTTTAGTAACACAGTCACGCAGAAAATAATGTCTAGAACTGGCAAGTCATCTGGTTATAAAGTTATTAGAACTTTAAGTATGTTAGGAGGACATTTACTTTGAAAGACACACGTACATTGTGTATCTAAGTATTACGAGTGAGATATAACGTGAAATAAATATAATAGCTACTTCTAAAAAACCTATGAGTTATATCAAAGTTGAATGGTCATTTCCCTTGCACAAGAGATCGATGGAGTGTCACAATGATTAATGTTGAAAATGGTCATAGTGATGGTGGTTGCCCTTCTGATACTGAATTATTTTGTTAATTTCAAAGTAAGTAAATTATTTACGATAAACTTTATGTAGATACGTTGTTGACATTGATTAAGGTGTCAAGTCAAAGTCCTTGTTTGTACAAAAAAAAATCGACGAGTCTTTCGATTTAGCGCTTCCAGGGAAATTGCTTTTCATCCTTGACGCAAAAAAATATTAATGACGATCCCTATTTAATAAAAAAACATACGGCGACACGTGTTCGTTTATAACATAGCTCTACTTAACTAAGTAATACGCATATGCAAGTGACTCTAACTTAATTGAATGCTGTGTGTGTATGACAAGCCAGTGCAGCCGTGGATCAAAGCTGCGTCACTTTGCTCAAGTAATTAGATTGGTGTGCCCCTCACTCCGGCGAGGGCTTGCGCTTGACACGGATATGGGTAATGCAATTTTCTGTAGGTAATAGATTAACACGATTTTCGATAGCATCCTTGATCCAATATTCCTTCACCTACTTTTGTCTTGGTGTTGCTCTCACGTGGTCATTTAATTCGGTTAGTACAACCAGAATATTTTCAATTATTTAGGTCTGGTGGTTTTTCGCCTTAGATCGCCTGGTCCTCTCATGAAAAGCAGGGGAAATGGCAGGATTTTGTTTTATTGTCAAACGAATTATTTTCAGAATACCCACCATTATGAATAATTGCAATCACGAAGAAGCGAAGAAGAACGCATGTGCAATAAAATTAAAATGTTAATGATTCGTAGTTTATTTATTATACGAATTACGAGGCACCGTGACCGGTGAGCATGTTCAATTTGTACAATAAAACGCGACACGTTTCCGAACAAGGCACGTCTGCCACACGCCGCGGACACAGGAAAATACCATGTTCCGCTAATTGCTTAGCACAGCACAACTCTACCAATTTGTCTGGCATTTATCTCGCACCGCTGTTACAAGACGAGTCGCCGTGATGCACGCATTACTAATAACATTTTACGGGAATGTTTTGGCTATCCTCGCCTGGTACCTGGTACTTACATGACGATATTTACCCAGTTGGCACTTCGACATGGAGGGTCGTTGTGCCAGGCGATCGGGCCGTTACCACATAGGCGGCCTAAAAAACGAGCCAGTTTCATTTATATTCGTTTCATTTATTTTTGTTTCGCTTATATTTACTCTTTCTTTGTTAAGAAATTCTTGAACTTTGTCACATAAAAACTACAATTTACGCAATGCACCGTGAAACGTTTTGCTCACACGCGGCCGATAACAGCCGAGTGTAAATGAGTTTAACATTGCGATTTGAATTTTGTGCAACGCATCCAAATAATCGTAAATATCCTGAGTAATCCCCGCGCTTTGGGAAACCGTGTGCGTTGTTGAGGACGTTACGATAGAAAACTGAAGAACGCAATCACGCATAATTAGATTTATATCAGTTTATAAATCACTATAGTACCAAGTGTTGCTAAACGTTAACGTAGATCTATGTGCAGGCGCACACTGGGGTTCCTATGAAAGTTTTGCAACAGCGGACGCGGATTCACCTTGCCTGCAATATATTTTCAACGTATATATTTAATTTCAATTTTTTTATTTTAAAATAACTCTTATGCTGTCCTAACTTTTTTTTAGATTATATTATATCAACATAATGTCGCCAGTCTTTGTCATTCACAATTAACTTGATAGTTCAATTGGAAACATGCAGCTTATTTTGACTATTAGTCAATAGATTTTTGGATAGCGCATTTACGAGTGCTTAATCATAAAATTTTGGTAAGTAACTAAAAGTCAAAGGGATTTGAAAGTCCAGTTATCTGTAGATAATATTAGTTAACAATAGTTTTCCAAGAACTTTAAACAGAGAACACTTTTTGCTTGAAACCCGTGGGCTTTTCTAGTTATAAAACATCAAGAACACGATTCACGGGCACAATAATTACTACGGCACAATGAGCACTAATAAACCACCAAACATCTGGTTCTATACAGCCCAGGCGGTAATCCCTTGCGCCGTGAACTAAATAGAGCGTGAAGAAAAAATGGAAGGTCTCCTGTTTTATTAGCATACCTGAATATTTATTTGAACCGTTCTCGCTCCACAACTAATATTATAATATTAGTTGTGGAGCGAGAACGGTTCAAATAAATATTCAGACATATGCTATGATAATCCTACGTGCCTACTTGCTGAAGTGAGTAACCAGTATTGGCAAACATGAGCATTTGAATTTAAGTGTTTGCGTCTGTGACTTCGCACTGAAGTACTATTTGGGTCATCAAGTCATCATTGCACAGGATAAGTGAAGCATTAAATCCTGATTTATGTCCGTTCTGCACGCACCGAGTAGGTACAACTGTACAATCCAATTTACTTGGACAGGCATTATTATACTAATATGAACTAAGCCTTTTGTAAGCCTGTTATGCGCAATAGTGTCCTGAGGTTACTGTGCGTTGCATAACGTTCCTACTAGATGTGCGTTTATATTTTGCTTATTACATGTTGCACAACGAGGCGAGTCTCCAATGTAAACAAAATTAACTGACCTAATTATTTCAATTGTATCATGTAGCAGATCAGGAAACTACACACACGTCAGATTGTTGCACGATAGTGCGAATTTTTTGTGATTTGCTCACAGTCAGAGCATCAGAGGTATGTAGGTATGTGTCGGTATCAAGTTACGTTATTTTATGCATTTACAATAATTAATATAACACGTGCGCAAGTTACAATGCGCATAAGATGGCTTACTAAGATTGTCGGAAAACAGTAATTAAAAATCTGTGTAACATAACATGTTTGCATATAATTCGCAGCGCGTTAAATTTTGCGACGCAACGTGTGATTGTAAATATTTCAAATACGCAGGTAGTCGTCATGGCGGTTGGTCAAGTCACATTTTCCACTAGAAATTGCTGTCGGATCGGGGTTACGTTCGTAAAAATCAATGACGAAAGATTGACGTTTATTTGATCGACGCGGAATGTGTTTCAAATAATTTATAGACGATGTTCAAATCGCAGTCCTGTAGTTTTTATCCGTCCGTTTGATTGCGCCAGTACCTATATTTGTTGCACGCACAATTAACGTCTAGATTTAGTTTTTGATTTCATTCGACTTCAACGTCCGATAATGTAACTAATAATTAAGAAATAAAAGTTAGGCAAGTTGGAGAGTTGTATGGTGAAACAGGTGTGCGAATGTCAACAGGATTCCTCCAGTGGTCCATCAAAAAACTAGGGTTTATTGCGGGATCGACAGTCTCTACAATTAACCGGCTGAAAAATGTCACTCGACATCCTCAGAAAATAAAACATATCTGGACACCTGTCCCGATCTTATGCGACTAATAACGAGTATTTCAGCTTTGTACGAACTATTTAAAAATTCTTGTTACAGATTTTTTTGGATTACTGTGGGAACTAGTTTTATGAGTTAGGTACTCTCCTCACGTCAATTAATTAATTCATGGGCGTCACTACTGTCACCTGTATTCTAATTAATGACTTCCATTTAAATAACTAGGCACTTTAATTTAACATGTAAAATGTTTTTCTTTGGTCGACTGTCAAGATCATCCATCTCATTATTCATTATTATTAATACCTAGGTACTGACAAGCATCGACACACAGAATCTTGTGTCAATACTTTTTCTCGTCGAGTTCATCCAATTTGTGATGTTTTCTTTGCTTATTATTTGTGGTTGACAGCCGCCCCGATGTCCCGCGACGTTGACAAATCGAAAGACGACCACATCGCGACATTATAGTCCTTTGACGTGCCTTTACTATATAAAGATAAATAACTACAATATGTACACTACTTATGAATGCCTAACAGCAATTACTAAGATGATATGGCTCTTTATTGCGTTTATGAAGAATAATGTACGTTTCCATTTATTATTCATAATATTCATCATCATAACAAAAGCGCCGCGTACCAGACGGATGTTCACATTTACCCTAATTAGATGATATCGATTAATTAGCTGGTAGTTTGTTTATGTAATTTTATGTAGATCAACGTGTAGTACCTACCAACGAATTGGGCACAGATTTCAACCTTTAAATTCTTGAAATATGATTAATTATGTGATGCCACTAAATGTGCGGTATTTGCGCGTGTTTTCGTCTTCCGTATCATTGAACAAACTGTGACACTCATTCACTGGAATTCTTTGTTTACGATACAGTGCAGTACAGCACAATATACCTGACTATAACCGAGTGGTTTGTAATCAAGCAAAATAAACTGATATGAGTAGGCGCCTACTCTATTAATTAATTAGTGTAATGATTGGAATAGAAACACGTCTTGGCTCCAGTTATGCATACTTAATACTGGTGTGGAATTATTTTATGCGTAATTTTCTCAGTACATTTACGTCCTAGGTATGTCTTATATTGACTGCGCGTTAGGCTAGAACAATGAAGGATTCATAGCGCAGATCCTGTCAGTTCGTTTGGGTGGTTCGTTAGCAGCCAAGGCTCGTCAGACAATGCGGCGTGGCATTGGAGTGCTGCGCGCGTCCCACCGCTCACGTAACATTTCCCCAAAAGGCGCGCGCGCAGGAAGGGCCACTGACTCAGCGACCTCAAGTGCGGAGTGCGCGCGCCCCACGCGCCTTTCACGATGCTCAATAGACCTTTACAAACAAACATGACGCAATACTCGTTATTGATTTGCATCTATGATCGACACTACCTTCTTCGGTCATGAGTTCATGACAGGTGGAATATTAGTGGTTCTACCTGGCATGCATCCCCATCATGAAAGTCAGATCTGACATTTATATCTGCTATTACATACTACATCAGCACTTGCATTGCGCGCGTTGGTATTTTCAGTGCCGTATGATGTTACATTGAATAAGGTCACCACGATTTTGGCACTGGACAAAGCAGATTTCAGCGCACATGCGCCGTGCGTAAAACATGCATTTAATTTTAATAAGGTGTCACGTAAACGTGTCGCACATATCGGGCATGTTAGTGTTTCAGTAATTTAGTTAGTGTCGTGTGACGTGGCGAGGCATTACTTTGTACAAATTAATGGTGACGTGAACGACCGTCCGGCGTAGTTTGTTGCACTCGCGCGGCCGTGTGCGTTGACAATGCGGCACACTCGTCACTAGTTGACGTGCTGTGTCCCGGCGACCGGCGCGGCGCTAGCGACCGGGCGGGCACGAGCGACCGGCAGGCGACGGGCCGGGGCGGCGGCGCTGGCGACCGGCGACGATGCTCAGTGCACCGGCGCATCACCGGCGGACTTTCTACAGCGATGATTCTCTCCAATTAACAGAATGATTGGCGGCCGGAGAACATCTTTGTCTGCGCACGCGACACACTTTACTCTTGTTACGAGTCATGCAATTCTTATGATGGTATTTATTGGATGATGTATTAGCATTTCCGATGATATCTTTGGTGATTGACGGTTTCTCTATGCGGATGAAACGCGTATCACTTTGACCGTTATTCAGAGAACTACGACATATGCTTACCTATCTTTTATATTCGACATGCTTATCATTTTTGTAAAGGCTGACTCTACGTCCAAAAGTTAGCTGGCTTTCGTAGGTACCCTGAGTACCTATCTTCAGTTAAATGAGTAAACAGTATCAGTATCACAGTCTCATTAGTCTCCTTGTTAGCAATCAAAGCTGACTCATCATCTGCCTAGCCTTTTCCCAACTATGTTGGGGTCGGCTTCCAGTCTAACCGGATGCAGCTGAATACCAGTATTTTACATGGAGCAACTGCTTATCTGACCTCCACAACCCAGTTACTGGGTAATACGATACCCCTTGGTATGACTTGTTGTCAGACTTACGGACTTCTGACTACCTACCCGTAACGACTGTCAAAGTTCCACGAATGCCAGCCGGGCCCGGAGGGGTCTCGGTTCGTAATCATGGTCACCCATCCACAGACCAACCGCGGCAAGGGATCGACCTGTGCGGCTGCTATTATTTAGCCACGGGCCCGAGCTGACTACATGTGTTTATATGCCTGACTATATGCACAGGTTTATAAAGTTACAGTGGCGCTATTAGTTACCACTTGGAGTATAATTTGAGAAAATGTATTCAAGTTGCGTATCGTTGCGGCATTTGGTCATATCGAAGTGAGCGCACTTTCACTTAATATGATGATTATACGCGCAAGTGTCTACAATTACATTATGTACAATACGCCATATTCATTAACTGGCATTAGGTAGTTTGTATCACTTTGAAACTTCTGTTATTTATGTAGGTACTTACCTACCTGTAAATGCTAAATGCATACAATCTGAACAACTCAATAGTTTCGGTAGGTAATAACATAATAATATTTTGAAAAGCAATTCTTCAGTTTACAAATTTTAATAAATTAGGTACCTACTGAAAATCTAAAATCAAAATATTTTATTTCACATAAACCTACATGGGCACTTATGAAACGTCAGAAGTTAGGTTCACGGTTTCAATTGGTCGTTTCCTATGGAGAAGAGCCGGCAAGAAACTCCACGGTTATTCTTTTAAAAATAATTGGCTTTTACAATGTTTTCAAAATACATTTTTACTGGTAAAAATGTAATATAAAGATACTTTTTTTTTTCAATACAAGTACCTAAATAATTTAAGAATAAACTAGGTATGTATTTTCTATATCCACAAACTAAATATATAAGTAAGTAGGTTTTCCGTTTATCAGGAAAACCATACACGAGCAGCCATATTATTAACGTGAAACTCCTACGTCATAATATTCCGGTATAAAATCCTACATATTATGTCAGGATATAAAATGGCGGTAGTGAAGAACGGCCTATTTGGCAAAACGTCCAACCTACATATTTTACGTTTATGTCGTTATTACATTACCCAAACATTGAGAGAAATCCTCAGAATTCGTCTCTCGTACTATAGTAACGCTCTGCGAATATAATTTTATTGTGTACTATTTATGATTCTCCTGACTATGACACAATATTTTCGGACTTCTGTGGAATCTACAAAGTAATGTTACATTACATTTTCCTTACAAGGAAGTAAAGTTAAAAGAATGTGGTGTATGAGCTTAAGTGGTCATTGTAACTTAAATGGTCAGCCGCTCTCTTGTGGTAAATTCTTTTCAAATTAGATAGAAGAAAGTCGAAACCTGTAACTGTAATCTGCTAAGCATTCTTCCAAGAATTATAAGGCAATTATTACTTGTCCGCAAATAGTAATGGCTTGGCAAGACATTTGATTGAGGAGTTGAGTCTGGGCGAGTGTTCGCCGTCCATCCCGGTGACTCAGCCGAGCGTCGGAATGCCATAGTTTCCTGAATCGAACGTCGATTGCTTTATTTAGTAAGCGATATTTGTTAGAGCTCAAATCGTCGGTCGCATGACTAAAAGTCCTCTCTCATTTTTTAGCCGATTTGACACTCTTCCATTCGTGATTCTTTACATTTTGTTGTCTTTCAAAATGGTTATATTTTGAGATCCAAATAACATAGAGGTACAACGGTTAGTGAAAAATGTAAAGAATCACGAATAGAAAAATGTAGCTGCCCCAATCCAAATCAGACAAAAAATGAGAAAAATGAGATAGGACTTTTAGTCATGCGAGCGACGAAATCAATCACTTAAAAGAAGAGGATGTGGTTTAAAAAGTTACGTTGCGCTTGTTGTGGAAATAAGCTAGTTTTTACCGACTTCACAAAAAGGAGGAGGTACTATGTTCGGCTGTTTGTATGTTTTTTTTTTTTGTATGTTTGTTCATCGAATACTCCGCCAATTGTCGACGGATTTTCAAAATTCTTTTTTTGTTCGAAAGTAGATAGTTCTGAGGTGGTCCCACTGTCACGAAGTTAGGATCTGATGATGGGATCTTAGAGAAATCGAGGGCAACTCTCAAATTTTATAGGCTCACTTATTGTTTTTCGCATATTTTATGAAGTATCTTGTGTATTTGCGTATGGTTGTCACCATTTCAGGTAGCTGGGCTGATGATGGAAGGTACAACTCCTTAACAGTAAGAAGTTACTCGAACAGGCAAGGACTGTTTTAGTAAATTGTTTTGATGTTTGATAGGGCATTTGCCACAATGGTCTCATGATCATCAAGTCATGACCTGATGCTGCAGTCAGGATAGTCTGCAGAGTACCTAACTCCTCGACAACTAACAGCAGATATATCGTGTTTAGGCTCATTGAAAAGGGCTCGATGTGTGGATAAACGTACTGTTAATGAGGAACACCGAAGTACATAAAGACCTGATGCTAAAGCCAGGAGCATCAGAAAAAGTACAAACCTTGAAATTACAGCACCGTAGTCGTGTTTGGGCTCATTTTAAACAGGACTAAATTTTAAGTTCAATGCAATGTTGACATTAGTCTGGCCTGATGCTGCAGCCAGGATTATCAGCTAGGAGAGTGGAATACTAGGAGAACTCCTCAACAATTAACGTCCCTGCATCGGGAAAAGCAATATTTTGTAAAAGGTGATCAGCAGTTGACATTAGGCTATTGTAACTTAGATAAATTACAAACTGACCCACTAAAAAGTAAAAAATAAAAACTTTTTTACAAAAAAAAACAACCGACTTCCAAAAAACACTATAAAGTGAAAAATAACTTTAATTTCGGAAGTCGGTGGCAAAAAACAAAAATACAAATCCAAAGACACCGACTTCCGAAATTAATGTTATTTTTCACTTTATAGTGTTTTTTGGAAGTCGGTTGTTTTTTTTTTTAGAAATCAAATTCTAGAAACTGGCTCAAACGAATTTAAATGTTATGCTTTTCCAGGTTATAGTAATAAGTTAAAGAAGTGAGAATAAGAATACAAAACGTACAGGCAAATTGTAGCCCAGGCAGGCAAGTATTATTAGAGCAAATATAAATTCTTGTACCTAATCTATTTGCAAATTATTTAGGTACTCATAATTTACACGTATTTATAAAATATGATCCCATAGTAGCAAAAAACATTTAGATGGTAGCAATTCTGCGTAACAACTCTTTAATTAGCTGTGGCGGGCGGTCAAGCGAGTTATGCGGATATAACGCAACCGCGGCGAGTACAATGCGCGCCGCCTGCGCCCGCGCTCCGCGTCCTTCGAGGTCGTTCTAGTTCCACGCCACGCACTCCACTCGCACTCTGTAATGGGAACGAGTAACCGAGGGAAATTGCACATTACTTAACTATTTAGGCTTTATCTGACCGCGATCCTCGATGTAAGTATCCATCGCTTTAAACAAAATGATTTATGCTTCCTCATTACCTCCCTAAATTATTATCTGCAGTTCTGCGCCATTAAAAATAATTCATTTCAATGTTAATGTTTCATAAACAAAACTTTCCTGCTAACCACCACTTGTTGTTGATTGATTACTAATTAAATTTCATAGAATGGAGGCGCCATTAAATCATTCATTGTTAATGGTTGTGTTCGTGGCATTACCGGGAACTCCGAGCGAGATGACATTAGTTACTGAAGCCGCTCTGCCGGCTCCACTCGATTTACAACTGTACACAAAGTTCAAAATCATTACTCGTGTTATTATTCTAAATGGTTCACTAATAACAAAACATCAATCAGGTAAATAAACTACTTCCAACTACATATATAAGTCAAGTGTCTAACACGAATCAGAAATTTGCAAAAATAAAATGAAGGACAAGGGTTGACCCTTGTCCTTCATTTTATTTTTGCAAATTGAACAATTGAAATCAATAAAGTTAGATAGTAAGTCGATCGAGTCGATCAGGAAGGTAGGGGTCTGGGGGCCTGCGGGACAATCTGTCAGGTATAAAAAGGTTGAGAGTGTCAACAGATTGCTTTTATTACGTGAATTACTAGGCTGATGAGGCAGCCGGAGCCACGTGAAGGTAATGGCGCCTTTAGATTACATTTCGAGTGGAATCGCCGACGCGACGCACATCCGCCCTCAGATGTAATTGGTCATTCACTTCGCTAGATGCTGCGCGATCTCACGATGTATGGGAACGTCAACTTGATTCAGTCGAACGTTTCCGATTAGTCTAGGTAGTGGTTGCGTAACTGATACACTTATAATTTGAGTAGAAAAATAAAAATGCTTGAAGAAGCCTTCGGAGTACTATCCGGTATGACATAAGCGAACAGTGGCCAAAAATATATATATCCGAATAAAAAATATAGACTTTCCATCCACGACTTCTTTTGGCCAATAAGGCACGCAGAACGAGCACTTACAGATAAAACCGGAGTGCACAGTGCACATATAAAAAGTCTTTCTGCATTTACTAGCAGTCTAAAAAAGTAGTGCAGGACTGGATGCAGAGTGACTGCAGTTTTGTGCGCACTGCTCTATCGTAAAAAGCAATACCTCTATATTCCGTGAAGGCTCAAAGACATCCATGTTATTCACAGCAAGTACATTTAGATACGAAACAATGCGTAACTTACGTTCAAGAACGCGTAATTAAACCATAGAACCGGATCCTTCATGATCGGATGGCTATTCATCGTAAATGAGGTCCTTGCGGAGACGTCGTGTGCTATTTCACTACCTAATGGAAACGTTATCGGGGTGCCAGCCTATAAAAATTATTTATACACTGTAGACGTAGCTTCCCGGTTGTACTGATAAGTTAGTAAGGTACCTCCGCTTAGTGCCGGGGTATTAACAGGTAGTAAGTGCCACAAACTTACATGATAAGATTACAGCCCTGCAATAACCATTAAGTCAACTCCTGTTAAACATACATTCCGGAGGCTATCATCGAATTGTTGGCCGCTGTTTTATTTTTCTATATATGCCCCGACGTCGTATTATCTCGATTAACTAAACGATCTTTTTTAATTAAAAGCCACTGTTACTTATCTGAAACGATGCAGATGCTTGAATTTAATTCTTATCTTCCAATACTTTTATTTTGCCTTGAGAGCGTAATATAATATTAAATGTCAGTGGTATCCCACTCAAAATAAACTTTTTGGCTCTTAATTTTGGATAGAAAAATTGATTATCGCAAGCCCGATCAAAGCGGAGACCTAGCAATATGACATGATTTTTTGAAAAATTGTATTCAAGTCATAAACTTTTTGTGAACCGCAAAATTTAGCAAGCTACTTTCCTTAGATGAAAATTCGATCAGCAAAACCGATGAAATAAGCATAAAGGTAAGTTGGAACATAATTTGAAATTAATAATCTAGTACGAAATTTTCCAGCAGTCAAGGATAATCGTTTGAATGTAGCAACACTCGTGTGGAGCCTGATCCAGGGCGCATTCCCGATTCGTTCCCTGTTGTTTTTGCGGCTAGGCACTCACTAATGGGTACTGGTTTAGCTCCAGCGAGCCTCCTCACTTGTCTACTCACGTTCTATGGCGAGCCTTCCACGATGGTGTTTAAAACGACATAGCTTGATTGAAGTGGACTATAAATATTTTCATAACAGTACTTAAACGTACTACTAAGTTGCTGTTTTTATATTAGAGCCATGTTGAATCGTAACATAAAATTATAGACATTGCAAATGGACACGGAAAACAAAAAGTTCTGAAAATTTTACTACTTAAATATTTCTCCTTTGTAAAACCCTGGACTTTCCCAGTAATTTCGTTTCCTGCTCTATTTCCTCTGTCATTTGATTTTGTTCCAGTTTGAGGGGACACGTCAAACGACTTTCGGTATTTGATTTGCAAAGCGTGAAATAGAAAAAGGTACCTTTCTATTAAAAGGCGTCGTCAAACGATGAAACACCGTTTTGTGGTTTTTTTTAAACATAAATCAACCAATGTAGGTACCTATTATTGTTTAAATATAAATCGAAATATTTTCACATTGCGTAATTAATAAATCCGGTACTTGCCCATTGTTTTCGTAGAAGGAAGTCCATAAATCTCAGTATTGCACAAATAGAGAGGTATCGAGCTCACCGTTATTTATTGAAGTTACTTCACATTCAGAATGTGATTGCATTCTTCACAAAATAATATCTACTACATATTTAATAATCTCGTTTGATAGTTGTTTTATTAAAACAAACACAACAACAGCACAGGCAATAAAAATGGCTCCAAAAACAATGTGTGCCATAAACTTTGATTCGATATCTTTCATGAAAATCGTTCCGTAATGGATAAAGAATGAGAGTATTCGCAATAGAGTTACTGTCGCCAACTCACCTTACAATCACAATACAATACATACAATCACATCTCTGGAATATTTCATCGAAAACAAAAGATAGACGAGCTTGGTTATAAATAACTATAGCACATCACAATTCAAGTTGAAGTATCAAAGTGTAGGCTAAGCCAGTTGCCATCTACGGCGATATTGTAAAGGATAATTTAAATCGCTTACAGCTGGTAACAAGTGCTTTATCGCTACCGGTTAATTATTGGTTTTGTGCTAAAGACTTTGATCTTGTTACTAGTATACCTGAGTAATATTGCTGACTTAGTTCGGAGTTATATCTACAGCAGCAATACCCAAGGCCATCGACACTTCTTATTCCCATGGCATTTAGAGACTCAAAGTGTAAATAACTGGACCGACTTGCATTGTGGTTCGAGAGCTAGGCTAGGAATTTAATTTATTTCATTTATGCTTATTTAGGTCCCGCCCTCTGTGGAAAGTATATTGTTTTTTAAAGACTCATCAAGTTCAACTCATGAAGTTCCGATCTGTGTTTTGGTTAGTAAAAACCACAACTCGTCATAATTATGTTGACATGAGGTTTAATGACATCTCAATCACATTGAATTTCTTTCTGAATCCCGATGCACTTACTTACTCTTGTAAGTAAAACCCCTCGATGAATGATGTTGTATATCTACAGTCAGTGTCAGTATACCTAATACAATAGTTACCTTTTTTTTTGTGGGAAATCATCAAATGAGCCCTCCCGCTCTGGGCAGAGCGGGAGGGAGTGTCAGACTCTTAATAACTAAAACCCACCCGTGTTCCTTCCTTAGCCCTTTATGATCCGGGGTACGGACAATCCCGCTGCCCCGGCGGGCTTCGGCCCTAGCGGACCCCTTCTCAGTTGTTGACATCTCTTTGAGGCGCGCGTGGAACACGTCCTGATCGGACGGTAAGCTACCCTAACCCATTACTCTTAGTCCGCAGGCTCGCGCACAATAGTTACCATAGTTTGAATTTCAAATTACATCTATTGTCGATATTGATTAAGTTGGGATGACAATCACTTTATATGATAGATGGCTGATGTTGACACGCGAGAAAAGTACCCACAATTTATGAAATAAAATGTGAAAGAGAAAGTGTAATACAAAGGGAATTTCTATCATTGATGAAATTATGGATACGTGGCACTAAATACAATCTGCTGTTTTGGCAATTTTATTGGAGAATTTCAACAATAATAATATGTTATATTCAGATTTATTTTCGTTGGCGCTGCCGCGGCCCTTCTAAAGAGATTGGTGGATTCTTCTATATGTACAGTCGATATTAACTCTTTACCAATAACAGTGTATTATTATATTTTATGTACTTAGCATGTAAACCCAATATTTACACAAATGATCGGTTTGTGTAATTTCCAATTCGCGGTAAACATTTCAAAATTTATTTAGCCATTAATATTGGGGCTTTAACAAAATACAACATTAACATAAAATGAAGCAATAAAAAGTCGTAAAACACATTATGGCCATATTGAAAATTTATGGACAGTGTTAAAAGTTGTTTTGTAATGGGTTTTTCGAATTTCCACAATTACTTTGTATTTAATCGAATTCTCATTTGTTTAACATGATAATTTTCACTTTATTTATTTTTGTATTTATCTATATGCAAATCCTGCATTTTGAATTCAAATTACTCAAATATTTTACATTCCACTGATATTTGTATTTTTTTCGCGATCGCACCGACTAGGCGACTGTGCGACTTCACTGCGAATCCCCGCTGACTTTGAAACTGTGAGATTCAGCAAATGAGACGATTATCGTAGTTTCGAATTATTTAACGTGTTATATTCATTTATAATGAAGTGAATATAAGTCTTCTGTAAAAATAACAACTTAAAACGTTATTGAAGCAACAAAGTAAAAGAATTGATAGCTATTGACGCTGATCGTATCCGAACTATGCACATTACATGCGTATTTTACAAGGCCCTTCGTTAGGACTTGAATAAACTGAGTAATGTTAATTAATATCGTGTACTTAGAATCAATTTACCACCACTTATTTATATTTTAATTCTTCCTTTTAACTACAGTGTTATTTCTTTGCGAATGCAAATTGTTATGGATAAACTTAACTTGAATATAGAAACAGTTGTTTTGTACAAAAAACAACACACGGATTACCATTCGATAAATATTACAACTGGTTCACTCGAAGTAAAGCTATCAAGTATTTACTGTTGCTTGTCTTAAATAATATCGAAACGAACCATGAAAATGCGGTTAAGCGAATCTGTTGTTTTTTCGACGACTGTCGGTAATCATGCACACTTTCTTCTAAGCTGCTCAACTTTCATTTTCATGTGTGGCAGGGTTCACGACGAGGGGGTTATTAAGTCGCGAGGAGCAACGAACCTCGGGCCGTGACTTCCTTTTTAACGTCACTGCCTTAGTGCAGTGGGAAAGTGTCGAGGAATTAACAGGAGCGTGGCGAGACTCTTTGTTCTTCGTCTGTAACGAAACAGCCAGCCCGTCTTAAATGACGAGTCATTACCGAAGCCATTATACCGGTTGAATATATTTGTTTATATTATTACTAGTCTCGCACTCTTCTTAAAAACTTAAAAGAACCTCATTTGAAATTAAATACGACGAAGTTTTGTAAGTTTGAATGTGCTCGCACGTGCCTCGTACAGCGTCTGAGTGCAACAATGACTGTCACCAATTATGTATTTCGGTGATGCCTCGTTCCATACCACATTAAGGTTGGTTATGATGCAGTTTCGGTGGGGTCGACCGGTCGGTTGTGAGACGATGGTGTTTCGGAGCCAGTAAACTGGCAAGTCATCTGCGCTAATAGCCCGGGCTTCTGTTACATCGCGATACTCGACCCATTGTACTGTTCAGGAAACACGACCTTAATCTGCGTAATGTGATGTAAAGCGAAAATTAAACGTTAATGAAGAGCTAAAGCTCTGTATTGATTCACAGGATTTCATGATTCAGCGATAAAACGACAGTTATTTGAAAATTTTCTTCATTCACGGATAAACTAGCAGAGATAGATTTGTAGTTTATCACATTTTATGATAGGTACGTAGTTTGTTTCCTATTGTATTCTATGACTTAATAATTCCCACGAACACCCGCGTCTCGTAGGTACATCAACAATAAACAATATTCTATTCTATTCGCCATTTGTTAGGAACGGTACGAAGATGTGGTTTATAAGGAAATAAAATAAATACTAAAGAAAATAAACATAACGAAGTCGAAGTATTTACCAATGATGCGCCCATTGTTGTATACGATACGTATTCATTAATTTATTAATAATATTGATGTCTACAAGAATAAACATAGTAGGTACGTTTTGCTACTACATGCACTATAACAAGCTAATAGAAATAATTATTCAATAACAAAGGCATCATGATAGAGTACGAACAATGCCATATCCGATCTCAAGACAAAAAGTATAATGGTATTCGATAAATAATAAAGGAAGCATATATTGTTGGTATAAGTAATCAAAATTGCCTTGACTTAGAAGGAATCAGGATTAACATTATAGTAAGGCGAGAAAATTACGGAGAGGCGCTCGCTCATTTGCACTAATCGAATGCAGCACAAGCTCGGGTTTCAATTATGCTTTCATCGTCTTTTGATCAAGTATTATGTTCAACATGTAACATATAGCCTAGCCACTCACTGAATGCAGATTGAATGTCCGCTGAGATGCTGCGTGAAACGTCACGACAACTAGATCTACTTCACTTGACCATTCCGTTGAAAATACGTTTCATTTTTACGATCAATACGTACATATAAGGCTAACTAATTTCGTCGGATCTTGTTCTAATTGGGATTCGGCACGAGAATAATTAAAAACAATAATGAAAGTTTGAATATGTTGGCAACGAGGGCGACCCCGGCGCCGGCGTAGTGTGCCTATTAGTTATTCCACGTCCCAGCCCGGCGGGGTGGGATTTAAGTGCAAATTGTTAAAATTATAGAAGAGTCTGTGGCGAGTTGGCGCTCTGCCAGCGCTCGTGCGACGACCTCGATGTGCCGCCTGCCGTGCGCACCGCCCGGCTGCACCAGCACACAGCACTTCCTAATTGGTACCGATTCTTCAACGCGAGGTGCGAGTGGGCCATCTCCGCGTCAACGTTGGGCATATTACCGTGTGTTTACTGCCGCCGCTGCAGTGCGCTCGTGACTCACTGCTCGGCGCTCACTACCGCCCACCAAGTTATGAATGTTTGTATATTCACATGAAAATGAATTAAGCCGTAACTGTTCATAATTTTATACGACTCTAATCGATGTAACCAATGAGATAATTGATCGGAACACAAGGTCTTTAACGTTACACCCACAGCTTGAGAGGTTTATTTTTAAGTTACGACACTCGAAACCCTGCTCGGCACCAGATGTCCTCCGCTCAGTTTATCAGTGAGATAAAAATGCACTGGTTCAGGTTGCTTACAGCATGCTTGTGTTCAGATAACCAGTTCGTTGAGTGTAACATCGCGTCGTTGTGTATTATGTGGAGATACTGCCTCGTTTCATAATTGTCTGTATGACATAATGTTAGCATGTGGCTTCGTGTTAGATGTTTATCAAGAGTATGTACATTAAGGTAATGCTGAACTACACCATCGATTTACGGCTCATGGATAATTAAAAGCAACGGGTAAACATGCGTGTACGCAGCCAGTGCGTCGTGTGACACAACTGCATGCGCGATGTTTCGGGAACTGTTTCCTTTTATAACCGCGTCGTCTGTACTATTCTTAGTGATGGTTACATATTTTTTGTGCTTATTGTATTAGTCCGTACGCGGTCTGTGTTTTTAGGTCACGGCGTGGTTTTCTTCGGCATAAAACGGTTAACCTTTATTTATTTATTACCAAAAATAGTTGAATGGTTGCTCCTATTACGAAACAACATTCACTGGCATGAGAAAAAAATATAACAATATCGGACCAATATTTTTTGCGCGGACCATTTATTTAACCTTGCAACTCTCAATAAGTTTTGACGTTGATCTACTGTAAAGAAACTGGAGTCTAGAAATTGCCTAGAAGAATGCAGAAGTATGAATTGAAGAGGAACGTCAAGGAATGCGAAGGTAATGGAAACGCACTAGAAAGTTCATTTGGAACCTCCACGTGTACGTATGTTATAAATTAGGTTGGGGTACCAGTTGTTTGAACAACAGTCTGGCTGCGTCCACACACAATATTGACTCAGCGGTGACACTGCACACACACGCTATATTTGAACTAGTTTTTAATTACAGAACGTCTTCGAAATATATTAAGGAAAGTGGAGCAAACACAGGGCGCTGTGGAACGCTTCCTTACGTATAATCAATATTATAGAGATCATGTGCCGTACGCAAAATACACGCTTTGACGTGGAGTTGCGGAAACCAGCCCGTATTACCTATTACCTAGAGATCATGTGGTTTATTTTAATGGTAGACACGAACTTATGAACAGTAATAAAAGTAAGAATTTATAGATCTACTAGCTTCTGCCGCGACTTTGTCCGCGTGAAATTTAACCCTCCCCACATTCACCCTCTTAGGGGTGAAATTTCGAAAAACCCTTTATGTGTTAGTGGATACCTACATACTCTTCACAAAGAATACACCCTCCAAATTTCATGTCACTAGGACCAGCGGTTTAGGCTGTGCGTTGATATTCGTATATCAGTCAGTCAGGACTTTGAATTTTATATAAATATAAAATATTCATATAAACTTACAACAGCAAAACTTAATCTAAAACTGATTCCCTACTAAACGTAATTTTCAGAGTTTCAGCCGCCTCCTCCGGCAATTGCGCCCAGAATGTTGATATATTATGAAAGCATGTGTTGTACTAGTTAGGGAATAGCTGTGACAAAGGGAAGGCAGGGTGTTAGGAAGTGGGCCGACCAAATCTGGGCCGGAAAGAATCTCAAGCGACATAAATTTTTCGTGCACCATTTATTTCACCAAATGATTGCGAGCCCTGTCACGGAATAGGAGCGCGCGAGAACTGACTGCGAATTTCATTATTGTTTCTATTGTTTTTGTTTTGATGAATACGTTTGCCTTTCATGGGGCGAAATTACCTCCACACGCCATTATCATTTTATTCGTAGCCGAATATTAGCAGAATAATCTGTCTTTCTATTCGGATTTGTTTGCTTTGTCATTCTCAAATGGTTCTAGATAAATCAAGTTATTCATTGCTGCAATACGCACTTGTATCAAGACTATCATTGAATGAATCTTATCTGTTTGCATTATCTCTCGCCTACAGTTGTTTTTATAAAGCTGTCATGGACGAGGGCAGCAATGCCTACATGGTAAGCTTTAATTAATCAAAATGTCCTACTTCAATAGTGAATGCTGACTTTTAGATAGGATTTCCACTAAATTAAACATCTGTATGTCAGCTTCATCCCGGCTTTGAAACGTAGCGCTAGACAGCGTTTCAAAATCGTTTCAAATGTCTTTTTTTATAATCAATTTGAATTCATAAAGCAATAGATATGGTAAATAAACATGTAACAGTTCTAAGCTACGGTAGTTAATATAAATTACCTCATCGCACAAGTTTCACAGATGAATATTACAGTCGCCTCTGACTAATTACTTATACAGTGTCCATACTGCGCACGTTTAATTTAACCAGTAACTGTATGTGAACATCATTGTAAAACAAACTCGTGTGCCGCGCCGCGGGAGCGTGACTCCACTATTAAAACTATGGACTTTAATGGTTAACGTGCGAAGGTACTGCAGGACCCTACATAAATACCTTAACACATACTTGTTTCTTGACACTTCATATTTATCCTTAGTTATTTATTGTTCAGACTTCGATTTCGAGCTGCATTTAAACAAAGCTCAAAGTAATTCAGTGTCTGTAGATATCTATATCAATGACAATTACAGCGATCTCATAATTTATCTAAGAATGCTGCCACCAATTTAATTTACATATAATATCTGTTGCGCAATTTATGTTTATAGATAATTAGCTAAACAAACTACTTGTCTGTTTGATTAAGAAACCTCTCTGTCATACAGGGCTACCATTTACGCGGTCTTAATCGTGCGATTGAGATCTAAAACAATTAATTTTACTGTAAACGAGATAATAATTTAGCTCATAAATACAATAAGATATTGTGGGCTGTGTAGGTGTGTACAATGACGTGAATGTTATAGACTATAGCTTCTGCCCGCGACTTCGCCCGCGTGTAATTTCTTGTTACCCAGACCCACCCAGTCGCATGACATCACCTGCCCGCGCTGTCACTTTGTTTTCGCTTGGCGATTTTTCTGACTTTTCTTTTCTTTTTGTCAGGCTCTTATGGGTCATAGCGTGATGTTAAATAGCCTACAGCCTTCCTCAATTATTGGGCTATCAAATGCAAAAAGAAGTTTTCAAATCCGACCTGCAGTTCCAGGAGATTAGCGCGTTCAAACATAGAAACTCTTCAGCTTTATTATTAGTATAATAGTGAGTGCATACTGGCGGAAGGACGAGTTACGTTATGTGTTTGATATTCCACAGAAGACGTAGAAGCTAATGTTCCGGGAACCTCCGCCAGCCCGCCATACTTGGCAGTCGGCGGACTATCGCTGACATACTAAGTGTTACTTTGGGCTTGTTTATTGTGATGTTGGCCGTGGTGTTCGCTGGCGTGCTGCACGGTGTGAAGTGTTCCGCTTTATTACATTCATAAGTACTTATTAAATATAGGAGGGGCCCGTGCTAATAATAACAGCCGCACAGGTCGATTGATCTGGTTAAGCTACGCTTGTCGCGGTTGGTCTGTGGATGGGTGACCATCTTTACATACTGTGACCCCTCCGTGCCTCGGAAAGCACGTTAAGCCGTTGGTCCCGGCTGTCATTCCTGGATCTTTGACAGTCGTTACGGGTACTCAGAAGCCCGAAAGTCTGACAACCAGTCTTACCAAGGGGTATCGTAACTGTGTTGTGGAGGTCAGACAGGCAGTCGCTCCATGTAAAATACTGGTATTCAGCTGCATCCGGTTAGACTGGAAGCCGACCCCAACATAGTTGGGAAAAGGCTAGGCAGATGATGAGATGATGAAGTATTAAATATTAGGGCGTTTTGTTTAATTAAATTTTCGTTTGAGGTTTTGGATGTCTTGGCATTTTAAAGTATCTGCGGATGGATTTCATATTGACTTTTGATTTGGATTTTTTACTCGCTTTTTTTAAATATTAACCCTTTCATCACATAATTTACTTAATCTTCAATTAGAAAATAGAAGGTAGAATTAATTTATCATGAAAAAAATCTATTCAAAGGTATTACAGTGAAGACTAGATATTTTTCGTGATGAATCGGAACTCAGAGCAATATGAATTGGAGAAAGTGAGACGGGTAGAGTATATATTTTTAAGTGAGGAAAGATTTAACGTGTCGTCCTTTGGGATCCCACTTAACCAGGATTTACTTTGACATAAATATAAACGATATAGCCTGTCGCATGTCGTGACGCATTCATAATTTTTCTGTTGGATCGTGAAGGCTGAATCTGTAAATAACACGAGCTCGAAAATTCGCGTAAGCTCGTTCTTCATGCTCCAAATAAATTAACCTATTGATATTTGAAGGACATACTAGACAAGCAATCCCGTGCCTCGGAAAGCACGTTAAGCCGTTGGTCCCGGCTGTCATTCGTGGATCTTTGACAGTGATCGTTACGGGTCGTCAGAAATGCTGAAAACCAGTCTTACCAAGGGGTATTACCCAGTAACTGGGTTGTGCAGGTCAGATAGGCAGTCGCTCCATGTAAAATGCTGGTATGAAAAGGCTAGGCAGATGATGATTCTAGATAAGCAATCAATAAATAAGTGTTTCGTCATATTAAGTATCAACATAATATTTATTCGATGTTATTCCTTTTTGTCTTCAAAGATACCTAACGATGATCGCTACTGACGTGTATTATTCGTAGTTAGTTAGTAGGTACTTACGATTATACGCATGTATTCCAAAAGGATCTCCTATCTATATATTTCCCAGGGATGTCCTTATGTGGGCAGAGCGCTGCGCCGCCGCGCCGCCCGTGTCCCGGCCGCTCGGCCGGTGCCCGAGCTCGCAGTCACTGCTCGATTACAAACACACTCGATAAGATACGCTCGCAGGATGCGATTCGATACTGTTTATTAACATAACTACTTTTGTTTATTTAATTAATGATAATTGCTGTTAACCGTTTTATGAACGATAATAATGTTAACACTTGACAGTTATCAATTTATAGCCGGTCTCGAATTTCGATATTATTATGTCTGTTAAAATGCTCAGAACTTATTTCAATTCGTTCTACCCTTTATTTGTTTATACCAACCAGACAAAACAAAACCTATAAATTATTTTAGAATTCTAGATCGTACGTGAATAGAAAGCTAATTCTCGTACTTACCTACTTTAAACGTTCATATTCAAGTCGCAATTTCATCTCAGCGAAAAAAAATTAGAGGTTTTTTTGAGAAATTAAAAGTAATTGGGACTGAGATGCGATGAGAGAATGCCAACGTTCATAAAATAAGGGAATTACCCTATGTATAGTCTGGAATCTCTGCGTCAACTCCAATACTTTCAATATTTATTGTTATCAAGCTGTTACTTTGTCGTTAACATTTACGTACGATCTAAATATCGAGGCAAACTTTTTTCTGTGTAAGTGCTATTAATTTTATGAACTCAAGTTTGTTCTCATAAAATTCTTAAGTAAACGAATGTAAAATCGTTTATGTGGCGTGTGATTGACTTATGATCATGGTCCGGTTTGTATCACTTATTATTATGTTACAGTAAAAGCGACAGTAATGGTGAATCTTACCGAAGAAATTCCAGTATTTTCAGTCAACCGGAAGGTTCTGGGGAAGCTTTGTACCTATCATGTTTGCAAGCCTCGTAGTTTCGTCGTAGCGTTGTTGCAGCGGCGTTGTAGCTGTGTCGTAGTATTTTTGTAGCATTGTCACAGCATAGTCGTAACGTTGTCATAGCATTGTCGTAACGCCGTCCTAGCATTATCGTAACGTCGCCATAGCTTTGTCGTAGCGTCGTCGTAGCATTCTCGGAACGTCGTTGTAGCATTGTCGTAGCGTCGTCATAGCTTTCGCGTACCGTCGTCGTCGTAGGATTGTCGTAACGTCGCAATAACTTTTTCGTAGCGCCATCGTAGCATTGTCGGAACGTTGTCGTAGCATTGTCGAAACGTTGTCGTAGCATTGTCGTAACGGCGTCGTAACAAAACCAAATTTTAATAAAACGAGTTCATTACTTAGTTGCAGCAACATCCGGGCCCCCATGGAAACTTCCAGTTAGTTAAACCTTGCAATTTACTAGAAGATCCAAGGATTTGCCTCCGCTCGGGCTTTTACTGTAACAGGCGAGTGTATAATATAGTCAATGCAGTTGTAAAGTAACGACGCATCGCTTCGCCGAATTGACGTTATCAACTTTATTGGCGAAACGAACATCAACATTTTTATGATAGAGTACCTACGAAATAAGGATATTGGACTTACAAGAGTATTAAAAATTATATCTACCTACTTACATAAGTATTTATATATAGTAGGTACTTATCTTACAGTTATTAAATATTTATATTTGTCATAAAACACCAACTTTCCGTAGTAATTAGTAATCAGCCAATAACGTTCCTACCACTGGGACGCAGCCCTCCTCTCTTCGAGAGGCAGTGGGCCAATAATCTAACACGCGGGCCCAGTGCGGGTTGGTAGATGTCAGATGTCTTTAATTTTTTTGGTTCTAGGACAAGTCCGGTTTCCTCATGATATTTTTCTTCGCCGTTTTGAGAGCAGCGGTGATGAAATTATTTACACAAAGTAAAGCGCCCTGCCGAGGTTCGAACTCACAGCCTACAACTCGTAAGTCGGGGCCACTGTAGATTACATTCAACTTTAATTATTTCGCGCATGGATGTGTTGACCTAATTTATACAAATGTATGTTTAAATGTTTAAAACACTCATGTAATCTGCAGGGTAATTGCGTAACACACTATCAGTAGCAATGGGTTTAATTTTGACAGTTCAACAACATTCATTGCGTTATTTGCGTTGTTGAGCAGACACATTTTTCGTACATATGGAGCATTATAAATATGCTTCAAAATGATTCAAATTGAGAGTAATAGTGAGTTACGCAATTAGGGTGCAGGAGTGCTTAATATCAATTGACACTGCGCAGCTAACATGTCGAATTAACGAGTCGATCGTGACACATCAGTGAATAAGTGCTAACTGATATTTAGCGCCCATCGCCCGTTGCCCTTTTAACCTACTTCCATCTGCGGATATTTTTATAACTTATATACAACAACATTGGTACACGCACTTAACCTATTTTTAAGGTAGGATATTTTTAGTTAGATTGATTGATCACTAAATACTTATTGTAAAATCTTTCCAAAAACTTTAACGTTAACAACAATTATATTCTCTTGTATCGTTAGCGCCAGAGATTTTTTTCGCCAAATCTTCTTATTGAACAGGAAACCAATATATCGGTCTTCTCAAATACAGTTTGTTTGTTTGTTTGTTTCGGACGATTTCCTATATCCAATGGAAGTTATTAAACAGTTCGGATCTGTTCAATTGATACAAGTATGTCGGTCAACAATGGAATGGGTTCCGCTCGCAGACGGTGGAGCGCTGCCAGAGCGATAACCGATGGATCGACGTGATAAATGGATACTGCTACAGCCCTCTGTCGGCGCCAGGCAGTCTCATTCCAATAACAACTTCTGATATACGATACCGAAATTCCACAACGACAAATTTTATTACTATCAGATATAGTTTTCCAATTTCAATTACCAAACTGATACAAGTCATATATATAGTATTCTGCATTAGTCACTTCGAGGTCGATACTCACTATTGAGGCCAATAAGTTACGAGGAGGTTCGTATGAATTAAGCATTATTAAGTCAGAGTTATGTCGAGAATACTCAATCCGCAGATCGTGAGTTCGGACCTCATTAAAACTTCTATCGCTACATTAAACCTAATGTAGTGAATCGAATCCTAGAAGCAGCATTCGGTTGCTTGCCTGCTTGCCAACCTTGGCTTGTAGATTCGTCATTTGGTCACAGTAACACCTGTGGATTCCCTAAATACCCAACACCTACTAATGAACTACCTGCACTATAACTAGGTACATATTTCCATATCTTATTATGCACTTTCGTCTTTATTCTGAAATAAAGTTCATTACTTTATTTAAGTTATACGCTAACAGCCTGGGAACGTGCGCTTGCACATAATATGTTTATTAAGTTATGTAAATTCAGTGAATTAAATTGTAAACATAATCTATAGAAAATACATTTATCTATTAACAACTCTGCTCTTCCAAGTACTTATTACCAAGTTACCTAAACTGGTAAGTAGGAAGTACCTACCCACCTCAAGCTGAATACCTTGTTGCTAGTCAAATATTACACCAATATCAATAAATACACTCAAGTTAAAGCTAAGACACAAAAGGCAACAAGCTTCTCAAATAACAGTCGTGCGCTTGCGCAAAACTTTCAGAAAATGTTGCTGACTCCGCATTACTGTGTCGAAAGTAATCTGTCGATAACGTATTGATATAAAGTATTCCTTCTTATTAGATTGGAGGATCTACCTCTAAATAAAAGTGCCTTCACTTTCAACTCACGTTCGCTGGATCTACTTAGGCGTATTAGATAAGGTTACAATACCCACGGGGAAAAGGCATAAAACTAATGTCAACGTCAAAGACATAAAAATACTGTTAAAAACTTTTGGGCGCACATAAATCTTGTGGACGTGTAACTTTTGGGTTGTGGACCCCTGCCTTAGCGAATACGAAAGTCTTAGCAAAGATGATGGAACTTGAATGTAACCCATTACCAAGTGAATGTTTCAAGTACTTACAATAAAAATACAAAGTAATTCGAACAAAATCTGCAATTTCACTGTTACGAAATTTTGTTACTTTCCAATATTAACGATTTTATTATAGGCATTTTATAATACCAGCCAATTATAAGCCTCCACTTAATGCCGCGCAATCGAAAAATCTTCGCCAAATTCAAATGACATATTTTGCCGTTCACATTGTCAATAGTGAGTGGATCACGAAGTAGCGAGCACGTATCAAAAATGATTGATGCGCAAATACGTTAGAAGCCGCAAGAAGAACTCCACTTCCGATAGATTCGACGCATCGTGCGCCCCGCGGCCCCCAGCACCGGATGTCACGTATGTCATACTTCCCGTTGGACCGACTTAGCTTTTTGCGTAAGGTACCTGCGGTAAATAAGAGCCGGCATAATTAAAACTTAAATATTGAGAAAAATAGGCAAAATTGAAATAAAAATCAAGAATATTATTGAACATTATTTAATTGAGATCTAAAAAAAATGCCTTTAAGGCTAGGTTTTAAACATTTTGTGAACAAAAATAAACTTTAAAAAATCCTTTACTATGGACCTTAATAAACTCAGGTAGTCTATTAAGGTCCGAGACAAAATTAAAAGAAATTAAACTGATAAACCATAAAATAAATGGTTTTCCTCTATAACTCAACATAATTAATATTTTCAGGCAAAATATTTAACATTTTACCATCAATCATACAAAAAAAACATACATTGGCCCTTATAAAACTCAAGGAATAGTTATTTTGTAACAAAAGGATGTTATTTAAGTAAAATCAACTAATTTATACTATTTTTAGATAAAAAACTCTTAACCAAAAATATAGGTTTAACAAAAATTAAAAATAAATGCTTATTTTTTGCCCGGCAAATGCCCTGGCCCTTATTAAAATAATGAAATAGTAACAAACTTTTATTCTGCTTAAGGTTCAGTAATGGTATATTATCCTCTGAGTCCTCTGATGACGAACTATCAGATCATTGCCTTGCCACATTATGTACGTAACTACCGTGGCTGATTCCTTTTTCTGGCGTACATGACTGACCAAAGTGCACGACGTTTCTTAAGTAGAGGTTCCATTATTCCAGTCTGTAATAAATTATGTGTTGAAAAATATGATTTTAAACAAGCTTTCATAAAACTCGTATTTTGATCAAAATTTGCCAAAAACCATTAATATACTGTTATTCGCTAAGGAATCCCGTTGTCTACCTTCTGTCTCCATTAACAGATAGTTCGTTGTTACTATAATATTGTATTTTTGTCGAAAGCATGCAAAGTTTTAAATCGGGAACACATACAAACCCACACACATAGCAAGTTAAAAAGCTTGTAAAAATGTTTCAAATACATTTAACTCACAATAACATCAATGTTAATAAAAAGATAAAGCTATTTATCTACTAGAAAAGAAAACCAAACAAAAAAAATAATATTTAGACAGGCCAATAAGGGCCGGCCCTTATTCACTTCCTTCCAGGTGGCCCTTATTAGCAATGGCGTCACTTTTTACAAATCTTGATTTGAAAGTTGGCAAATATCAACAAATTAAAATAACTTATCTTGATTCAACAGCTCTAATGCCCACTTTACAGTAATTCGGTGTTCACTTATTGTAAAATACACTATTTTCTTTTTAATGAATATTCTTGCATCAGCATTTTTTTTAAACTGTGACGCCAACCGTCCACATTGTGTTACTCGGAGCTACTGACAAAATGACGGCGCGCACGGCAACGCGCGCGCGTGAGATAGCAATACTATTGGTCCTTTTTATGTATGCGAGAGATCCAACCTATAAAACTATTGAATGTGTGTTATTTCTCTGATGGTCCTTATTAGCCGCTGGCCCTTAATTACCGCAGGTACCTTACCAATAACTTCCATACTGTGGATATTGGATTGTGCCAAATGTAAGCGCTGTGTGTCGTTTGTCACAGCTTTAATATGGTTGACTCAGTTAGTGAGCAGGTTTGGTAGATTAGATCAGGCGATTCCGCGTTTGAAAAATGTTTAAGGTTGGTGGCACACGTGGTGGTCTGACGGTCTATTCTGTATTTTCTCCCTGAAAACTAAGGCAAAGTGATGTTGAAGTGAGCTGTCAATAGTATCAACCTCTAGCATTAGGTGGAATGACAGGACCGCTCATTATTTTTTTTTTTTTTTTTTAGTACCTATTGGAAATCATCAAATGACCCCTCCCGCTCTGGGTGGAGCGGAAGGGAGTGTCAACTCTTACTGACTAAATCCCACCCGTGTTCCTTCCTTAGCCCTTTATGTTCCGGGCCAGCAGGAATCCTTTTTGGACAATCCCGCTGACAGGATCGCTCACTTCAAGCTCACTTCACACACCTTCGTTTTCACGGTAATATTTTTACAGAATAGACCGGCTGTTGTTTCTCTTTCTTCGTGGGTCGCCTTTAAAAGTTAAGGTACCTACTGCTGATATTGAGCCTTTCCTTTAAAAACCTATCTTTTAATCGTTTCCGAGCCCCGTCTGCCACCAAAACTGTAAAACTTTTTAAGTCAACGCCCCAAAGAGATAAAAAGGCCATATTCTGAACATTTCGACGGTGTAAACATCTTCATTAGCAGTAAGTCGACCCGGGGGAGGATAAGACGTGTATTGGCATTGGCGTCTAGCCGGCCGGAGTTAGGGGGCACGCAAATAAAGATCAACGACCGGCTTTAAGCTCAGCTGCTGCACCTGAGGCACGGTTTAGCGAACACTTTTATGTCTACGATATCGTCTGGGATAGGTATTAACGAGTTGAACCGAATAAGGCGACGGTATAGGGATGTTTCGAAAGAAAAGTTGTGTTTGTGAATAAAGCAGGCGGGTAACGCAGGCCTGTCAAAAAATGCTGCAGTGTTTATGTATTGTTGAAATTGAATTGTTTCGCAAAGAACAAAAATCGACAGTAATTTTTCAGCAAGAGCAAGATTTTTCAGCAATATCAGAAATACAAAATTTGCTCCCTCTACGAAACCACGTGACGAACGTGTTTCGTAAGGAAATTCAGTAAACATATTATGTGAATTCCCAAACTTTTCACAATTCACAAAGAGATAACTTTTATTGTCAAAGTCAATCTAAATTATAAAAAAAATTAACATAACTAAAAGAGAAAAAAAAACATAATAAAAATAGCGCTGCCTAACAGCCGTAATAATTGAAAATTACCTACAGTACACGTGTGGGTGTATTTTTTCATACCCAAACATCAGCCGCTATTCAAAAAGGTCACACACTCACTCGTTAGGCCAGTCTGGATTGGAGTTTGGCAACGAGTTTGGCTTTATATTGTATAAAAAAAGAAATTTAAAAAAATTAAACCGACTTCAAAAAGAAATGAACTCAAAATTATGAAATAACTTTAATTTCGGAAGTCGGTGTCTTGGGATCTGTATTTTAGTTTTAGTTTTTTGCCACCGACTTCCGAAATTAAAGTTATTTCATAATTTTGAGTTCATTTCTTTTTGAAGTCGGTTTAATTTTTTTAAATTACTTTTTATTTGCTAATTTTTAGTTGTTGCACTAGAATTTGACCAAGGTTTTGAGATGTTTTCGCTTTGACACTACACCCGTAGCTCGTATCAATAAGTCAGGCCGTCACACTTTCACGTCTTAGTCCATATCTTGAAAATGACTGAATCGATTTTGATGAAACTTGCACTGTTCCCTAAGTTGAAGTAAATGTAAGCCAATAAAAAAAGAATGGTTACGATCCGATTAATAGTTACGGAGATATGCGTGGACAAACATACATACATACATACGTCTATAAAATTTTGTATATTTGTTTGGAAGCCCTAATAGATTGTCATATGTGAATATAATGCAATTCTAATAATATTACATAGATACGTATCGAATTGATAACCTCCTTTTTTTTGAAGTCGGTAAAAAGAGGTTAAAACAAATAACATTAGAAAAGAAAATAAAAGCTGTTTGATGTGAAAAATCATTATTGAACGCCTTTAAGTACGTAAAAAAAAGTTATGAAAAATAAAATAAAACACTAATGGCATCCCAGTGAATTTTTGGCCGGAACCGGCCAGTACAATCATTACATGATTTTCATGAATTAGTAAATACAATTATTTATGACTAGCTTCTGCCCGCGACTTCGTCCGCGTGAAATTTCTTGTACCCCCACCCCGTCGCGTCGCAACACTTCGTATTCGCTTACCGTTCACTCTGAGTTTTTACCGACTTCAAAAAAAAAAGGAGGTTATCAATTCGATACGTATGTATGTAATATTATTGGAATTGCATTATATTCACATATGATGATCTATTAGGGCTTCCAAACAAATATACAAAATTTCATAGACGTATGTATGTATGTATGTATGTATGTATGTATGTATGTATGTATGTTTGTCCACGCATATCTCCGGAACTATTAATCGGATCGTGACCATTTTTTTTTATTGGCTTACATTTTCTTCAACTTAGGGAACAGTGCAAGTTTCATCAAGATCGATTCAGTAATTTTTAAGATATGGACTAATACGTGTAAGTGTGACGGCCTGGCTTATTGATAAGAGCTACGGGTGTAGTGTCAAAGGGAAAACATCTCAAAAACTTGGTCAAATACTAGTGCAAAAACTAAAAATTACGAAATAAAAAGTAATTTAAAAAAATTAAACCGACTTCAAAAAGAAATTAACTCAAAATTATGAAATAACTTTAATTTCGGAAGTCGGTGGCATAAAACTAAAATACAGATCCCAAGACACCGACTTCCGAAATTAAAGTTATTTCATAATTTTGAGTTAATTTCTTTTTGAAGTCGGTTTAATTTTTTTAAATTACTTTTTATTTTCTTTTTGCTCGGCTCCTAAGAGTCATAGCGTGATGTTAAATAGCCTATAGCCTTCCTCAAGAATTGGGCTATCAAATGCAAAAAGATTTTTTTCAAATCTGACCGGTAGTTCCAGAGATTATCGCGTTCAAACAAACAAACTCTTCAGCTTTATTATTAGTATAGATAAAAAACTCTATGGCCCATAACTCCTTAATAGGTACCAACTCATAGCATCTTACACACGTGATAACTTTTAAACGAAATATCCGATTGAGATGAAACAAAAAGTATTTTACTTCTTCATAAATACTCTTGATAACAGAATGCTTAATTTCGATAAAGATTAATATTACGATACATATTTAACGTAGTTTTTTTTTTCTTCAGACGATTTAATAATTATTTTGAACACAAAATCGGTTATTGTGATTAAACCATGATAGCTAGATATATGTTCTCGCGGACTTTTTTGTAGGTCTTAATGGGCTCTACAAACCCGTAGTACATCATTTTGTTCTATTGTCAATAGTTTTTGCAGCGCACGCAAAAATAGGTTTTCGATTTTACACCTTGTGTTACAAAATAGCAATTTTATTACGGATCCATAATTTTGATTAAAAAAAAATAAAACACTAATGGCATCCCAGTGAATTTTTGGCCGGAACCGGCCAGTACAATCATTACATGATTTTCATGAATTAGTAAATACAATTATTTATGACTAGCTTCTGCCCGCGACTTCGTCCGCGTGAAATTTCTTGTACCCCCACCCCGTCGCGTCGCAACACTTCGTATTCGCTTACCGTTCACTCTGAGTTTTTTTCTTTTTGCTCGGCTCCTAAGAGTCATAGCGTGATGTTAAATAGCCTATAGCCTTCCTCAAGAATTGGGCTATCAAATGCAAAAAGATTTTTTTCAAATCTGACCGGTAGTTCCAGAGATTATCGCGTTCAAACAAACAAACTCTTCAGCTTTATTATTAGTATAGATATAGATAAAAAACTCTATGGCCCATAACTCCTTAATAGGTACCAACTCTTAACATCTTACACGTGATAACTTTTAAACGAAATATCCGATTGAGATGAAACAAAAAGTATTTTACTTCTTCATAAATACTCTTGATAACAGAATGCTTAATTTCGATAAAGATTAATATTACGATACATATTTAACGTAGTTTTTTTTTTCTTCAGACGATTTAATAATTATTTTGAACACAAAATCGGTTATTGTGATTAAACCATGATAGCTAGATATATGTTCTCGCGGACTTTTTTGTAGGTCTTAATGGGCTCTACAAACCCGTAGTACATCATTTTGTTCTATTGTCAATAGTTTTTGCAGCGCACGCAAAAATAGGTTTTCGATTTTACACCTTGTGTTACAAAATAGCAATTTTATTACGGATCCATAATTTTGATTAAAAAAAAATAAAACACTAATGGCATCCCAGTGAATTTTTGGCCGGAACCGGCCAGTACAATCATTACATGATTTTCATGAATTAGTAAATACAATTATTTATGACTAGCTTCTGCCCGCGACTTCGTCCGCGTGAAATTTCTTGTACCCCCACCCCGTCGCGTCGCAACACTTCGTATTCGCTTACCGTTCACTCTGAGTTTTTTTCTTTTTGCTCGGCTCCTAAGAGTCATAGCGTGATGTTAAATAGCCTATAGCCTTCCTCAAGAATTGGGCTATCAAATGCAAAAAGATTTTTTTCAAATCTGACCGGTAGTTCCAGAGATTATCGCGTTCAAACAAACAAACTCTTCAGCTTTATTATTAGTACTAGCTTCTGCCCGCGACTTCGTACGCGGATCCTGTTGGTTATGCCAGCGACAACGGGGTAGTCAAAATCGAAGATCTGAAACGTCTGATGTCGAATTCTAAGAACCCGGGGACTGGATAACAACGGGATGCGCGAGACGATTCGAGACGTCATTTTCAGGCAATAATGAACCAATAGGGTGGTAAACTTGGCCTTGCACTTTGAATGTTGGCATAAATGGGCCTTCTGAAATCTGTTTCGCAACAAAAGATGTCATTTGAAAGGCATTATTGTACGAACGTATGTTGTCCAAGAAATGTTTTGACTGTGATGGTCACCGATTAGCAGTGATCTTAATATTTCTGGAGGATTTTGTAATATTTCAATATGTACTTTCCCACCTGAGCAACACATACCGTTTGTTTCTTTTTGCTATTTAACAGCTTCACAAAAAGTAAAATTTTTAACCATACCTCAGATGGCGGAATATGTGGCGTAGTCAATCATAGGAGTATACGTAAATGCACTCCGTTCCTTATCAACCCAAGGAAGGTCGCCATGCCCTACGGCTATATCTTGAGACACATCCGATTCTTCAGATGATATCGACATTCTGTTCAGAGAATGTCGAAGTCGATCAGAATTCAAACGTTCGTTGCGCTCTTCTTAATCTGTCTCTTCATGCCGTACTCCAGCAATTCTTTCTTTCTCACTTTCTGATTATGAATATTTTGATGTGTGCGTGTTCGAAACAATGTATGATAATCTCACCGTATCAGCGGTCAGTCGCGCATCATATTCTTCACTGGTCTCTAGAGATCTGGATGTAGATGCGTAAATACGCTGAGAACGCAGGCGTGCTTCGCGATTCGAAGAGGTTTCCACGGAGCGAGTTGCAGCCTGATGTTCTCAAACAGCATCAAGTCTCTCCTGACGCTCTTCGGTAGATTCTTGGGATCTTATGATCCTCAATCTTTTAGCTCCTTTGGAACATTGGGAAAGATTTGACCTCTTTCTAGGCATGGTTATAGTTTTATTATGAAGATACCTGATCAATTAAAATCTAAGTGACTGCTCCCCTACCAAGGGTGCCCAGACACGGGATCGTCTGGCCCATGTGGTGGTTTGGTCCCTGGGGTGGTCACGGCGTGCTATGTGTTCTGGTGCGCCGGTGTTGGGGAGTACTCCCCAGCGGAGTGTCCGGTGACGGACAGCCGCGGCGGGTTCACGGATGAGTGCTAACGCGTGCCCATGTTCCCGCCGTAAGCGGCAGAGGAGGACACAGTGGAGTTTTAGTGGGTTAGAGTCCCACATAACTGGACTATCTCCCCGTGGTAGTGCAGAATGCATGAGCATTTCTTCACGTTAAAAAAAAATAAATGGGAGCCAAATTTTCAATGATATACCATCGTCATCGAAAATCAGTCCTAAACTGTTACCGCCTTCACCGCGTGGAGGTGAAATTAGTGATAGCTTAGATTTCCACATCAGATATTTCTGATCTTCGATTTTTATTTAAAGTCAACAGGAAATGCCCATCAGACCGAATAACTTTTACTAAGACGTCATTCCTATATGTGTTATGGTGTAGCTGGGCTCTTGGAGTTCCCCATCAGGTGTTCCAGATCTTCAAATTTATTGTCTCAGCAGAAAATCCTCATCACGTGGAACAATTTTTGCTATGGTACCATTTTTGTATCTCTTATAGTTAAGCTGGTCTGTTTCGGTTCTGCATCAGGTGTTCAAGTTACCAAGAAACATTATAGCCTGAATGTTGTCCAGCCATAATAACTATACAACAAAAAAAAAATCATTCAAATCCGTGCAGTAGTTCCGAAGATCGGACGCGCAGGCCCGAGGCGTGTACGTACTCTGATTCTCTGATAGAATACCTTAACAAATGTTCGCCGTGATTCTTTAAATTGACATAACTTTTTTATTTATGAACCGATTGACATGAAATAAACACTAAATGTTAAGTGAAGCCTACTACAATATATTAGTGAAAACCGCATCTAAATCGAATAAGCCGTTTCTGATATTAGCGTGCACAAACAAACAGACAAACAGACAAAAAAAAAATTAATTACAATTTCGGGTTCGGCATCGATATAATAACAACCCCTGCTACTTTTTTTTTATATATTTCCATTGTACAGACACCACTTTTCTACAAATTTATTATATGTATAGATATAGATAGAAGATATAGATAGATATAGATAGCTTCTGCCCGCGACTTCGTCCGCGTGAAATTTCTTGTACCCCCACCCCGTCGCGTCGCAACACTTCGTATTCGCTTACCGTTCACTCTGAGTTTTTTTCTTTTTGCTCGGCTCCTAAGAGTCATAGCGTGATGTTAAATAGCCTATAGCCTTCCTCAAGAATTGGGCTATCAAATGCAAAAAGATTTTTTTCAAATCTGACCGGTAGTTCCAGAGATTATCGCGTTCAAACAAACAAACTCTTCAGCTTTATTATTAGTACTAGCTTCTGCCCGCGACTTCGTACGCGGATCCTGTTGGTTATGCCAGCGACAACGGGGTAGTCAAAATCGAAGATCTGAAACGTCTGATGTCGAATTCTAAGAACCCGGGGACTGGATAACAACGGGATGCGCGAGACGATTCGAGACGTCATTTTCAGGCAATAATGAACCAATAGGGTGGTAAACTTGGCCTTGCACTTTGAATGTTGGCATAAATGGGCCTTCTGAAATCTGTTTCGCAACAAAAGATGTCATTTGAAAGGCATTATTGTACGAACGTATGTTGTCCAAGAAATGTTTTGACTGTGATGGTCACCGATTAGCAGTGATCTTAATATTTCTGGAGGATTTTGTAATATTTCAATATGTACTTTCCCACCTGAGCAACACATACCGTTTGTTTCTTTTTGCTATTTAACAGCTTCACAAAAAGTAAAATTTTTAACCATACCTCAGATGGCGGAATATGTGGCGTAGTCAATCATAGGAGTATACGTAAATGCACTCCGTTCCTTATCAACCCAAGGAAGGTCGCCATGCCCTACGGCTATATCTTGAGACACATCCGATTCTTCAGATGATATCGACATTCTGTTCAGAGAATGTCGAAGTCGATCAGAATTCAAACGTTCGTTGCGCTCTTCTTAATCTGTCTCTTCATGCCGTACTCCAGCAATTCTTTCTTTCTCACTTTCTGATTATGAATATTTTGATGTGTGCGTGTTCGAAACAATGTATGATAATCTCACCGTATCAGCGGTCAGTCGCGCATCATATTCTTCACTGGTCTCTAGAGATCTGGATGTAGATGCGTAAATACGCTGAGAACGCAGGCGTGCTTCGCGATTCGAAGAGGTTTCCACGGAGCGAGTTGCAGCCTGATGTTCTCAAACAGCATCAAGTCTCTCCTGACGCTCTTCGGTAGATTCTTGGGATCTTATGATCCTCAATCTTTTAGCTCCTTTGGAACATTGGGAAAGATTTGACCTCTTTCTAGGCATGGTTATAGTTTTATTATGAAGATACCTGATCAATTAAAATCTAAGTGACTGCTCCCCTACCAAGGGTGCCCAGACACGGGATCGTCTGGCCCATGTGGTGGTTTGGTCCCTGGGGTGGTCACGGCGTGCTATGTGTTCTGGTGCGCCGGTGTTGGGGAGTACTCCCCAGCGGAGTGTCCGGTGACGGACAGCCGCAGCGGGTTCACGGATGAGTGCTAACGCGTGCCCATGTTCCCGCCGTAAGCGGCAGAGGAGGACACAGTGGAGTTTTAGTGGGTTAGAGTCCCACATAACTGGACTATCTCCCCGTGGTAGTGCAGAATGCATGAGCATTTCTTCACGTTAAAAAAAAATAAATGGGAGCCAAATTTTCAATGATATACCATCGTCATCGAAAATCAGTCCTAAACTGTTACCGCCTTCACCGCGTGGAGGTGAAATTAGTGATAGCTTAGATTTCCACATCAGATATTTCTGATCTTCGATTTTTATTTAAAGTCAACAGGAAATGCCCATCAGACCGAATAACTTTTACTAAGACGTCATTCCTATATGTGTTATGGTGTAGCTGGGCTCTTGGAGTTCCCCATCAGGTGTTCCAGATCTTCAAATTTATTGTCTCAGCAGAAAATCCTCATCACGTGGAACAATTTTTGCTATGGTACCATTTTTGTATCTCTTATAGTTAAGCTGGTCTGTTTCGGTTCTGCATCAGGTGTTCAAGTTACCAAGAAACATTATAGCCTGAATGTTGTCCAGCCATAATAACTATACAACAAAAAAAAAATCATTCAAATCCGTGCAGTAGTTCCGAAGATCGGACGCGCAGGCCCGAGGCGTGTACGTACTCTGATTCTCTGATAGAATACCTTAACAAATGTTCGCCGTGATTCTTTAAATTGACATAACTTTTTTATTTATGAACCGATTGACATGAAATAAACACTAAATGTTAAGTGAAGCCTACTACAATATATTAGTGAAAACCGCATCTAAATCGAATAAGCCGTTTCTGATATTATCGTGCACAAACAAACAGACAAACAGACAAACAGACAAAAAAAAAATTAATTACAATTTCGGGTTCGGCATCGATATAATAACAACCCCTGCTACTTTTTTTTTATATATTTCCATTGTACAGACACCACTTTTCTACAAATTTATTATATGTAATAGAATAGATAGATAAAAAACTCTATGGCCCATAACTCCTTAATAGGTACCAACTCTTAACATCTTACACGTGATAACTTTTAAACGAAATATCCGATTGAGATGAAACAAAAAGTATTTTACTTCTTCATAAATACTCTTGATAACAGAATGCTTAATTTCGATAAAGATTAATATTACGATACATATTTAACGTAGTTTTTTTTTTCTTCAGACGATTTAATAATTATTTTGAACACAAAATCGGTTATTGTGATTAAACCATGATAGCTAGATATATGTTCTCGCTGACTTTTTTGTAGGTCTTAATGGGCTCTACAAACCCGTAGTACATCATTTTGTTCTATTGTCAATAGTTTTTGCAGCGCACGCAAAAATAGGTTTTCGATTTTACACCTTGTGTTACAAAATAGCAATTTTATTACGGATCACTAATTTTGAAAAAAAATAAATATAGCCTATAGCCTTCCTCGATAATTGGACTACCGAACACTAAAAGAATCATTCATATCGGACCAGTAGTTCCAGAGATTAGCGCGTTCAAACAAACAAACAAACAAACAAACTCTGCAGCTTTATAAAAACTCTGCAGCTTTATAATATTATTAGTATTAGTATATTAGTATTAGTATATTAGTATTAGTATAGAAGTATAGATTGGACTACCCAACACTAAAAGAATCATTCAAATCGGACCAGTAGTTCCAGAGATTAGCGCGTTCAAACAAACAAACAAACTCTGCAGCTTTATAATATTAGTATAGATTTCATATTTGAGCGAAATGAGGTTGTATTACAGTGTTTTTAATAGAATAATTACCACATTTTACAATACGACCGACGGATGTAACTTGGCGGGCCTGAACTTTGCGCAGAAGGCTGCGCAGTAAGATTTATTAAGAACCAAATGGTGACATGAGGTGAGTGCGAGTGAGAGAACATGCGCGAAAGTTCTTAGAGCCTATGTTCAGGCCCGCCACGCTACGTCGGCGTCGGTCGTATTGTACTTACCTAGATTTATTTTCATGGATAGTCGACGGTTTACCATTCATTATGGAAATCAAACTACAAAACCCCTGTGAACCCCTGTGTGATGAGCCTGGTTAAGTACACATAGGTAATTGAAATAATAATATTGGCAACCATCACATTAATAAAATTATGGCAATTTTCAGCAATAAAATGAAATGAGATCAAAATGCAATATCTACATTTAATAAGTAGTTGCACGATTCACCGTGCTATAAAGGTAGAATTTAATTATGTTAAATAAGTACCATAAACCGTGACTGGATCTAATAGCATCAAGAAAATAACGAAGAAATGAATAAGTATAGGTAATGATTTAAATGTTTGATTCTGAAAACCGTGAATACCTGTAATAAATATGAAATACTTTCAACTGCAGCACTTTCTGTATGCAACCGATTACCAATTCGCTTTACAAGCGTATTTAGGTGATGTATAGTGTTTGTACCAATATCCCCCAATGTTTGTTCATTGTTAGCTGTACTTTTTTATAGGTTATGTTTAGGTAAGCTAAAAGAACTAAGGGCTGATTATTCCAACGCCAGATAATTATATCCGAGGAATAATTTTGATTTTTTGACAATTCTTCCATACAAATTCTGTCAGACGTCAATTTTATTCCACGAATAAAAATTATCTGTCGATTAAAAAATCAGCCCTTAATATTATACCTACCTAATGGAAATTATTAAAGTTCATGTCAGTAAGTAGGAGAGCATAGAACTTTAATCATTGGGTTCTACCTATATAGTGCTGTGCATTTATGTAATTGACGAATTCACAACACTTACATAAAACCATATGTGTTTAGTTTGTGTACCTATGTTTTAATTAGTAAGTCGTTGAAGTAATAGAACTTCAACGACTATCAATAAATATATGAACCTCAAACAGCATACATTTGAGGTTTCCTACTTAGTAACTTGAATTTCAATTTCCATTATATCTCTCAAGCTATTTTTTCTCGACTTCCGTTTACCACCTTCTTCCGTGACAAGAATCTATAACAATTATGTAACAAAATGTATACGCTTAAGCGCTTTTAAGGATTCAGGAGTCCTTAAAATATCAGGATTTGACTTAAAAAAGCCGCAACGCCGCCGCCGCGGAAATACGGACTTCGCTTTTTTACTGCGGCGTATCCTGACGCTTTAGAAAATATATAATTAATTTATCTTTTATATTTATTTTTTGTTTCAACTTTAAAGGGAACTTTATTCACAAAAAAAAACACTTTTTGCTTTATTTACAAAGCAAATACATTTACTTTATCATATATTAATTCAAATATTACTTTGCCAGGGAAACTTGTAAGGAAAGGACGTATTTTGATAATATAATACATTGTCTGTATTTGAAATTCAGTCTCTTCGTCTTCCAATAAGTTAGAGGATTCATATCAAGGGATGAAGTATAAAAGCAAGCAGACAGATATTCGGGACTCAGGGTTGTCACTTAAATTAGGTATATTATTAATGCTGATAGAAAATGTGTTTCTTTCCCTTACTTTACCTCTGATGTAAATTCAGTCAAACAAGCTGAAAACCACAATACCTACTCAATTCACGACGACTTTATATTTTGCTAGCAGCGGGGTAATTACGTAAAACACTAACAGTAGCAATGGCTTTCATTTTGACAGTTCAACAACATTCATTGCGCTATTTACGCTGGTGAGCAGACAAATTTTTCGAACATACGAAGCAATCAAAATCATTCAGATTGTGATTGAAAGCGAGTTACGCAATTAGGGTGCAGGTATTTAATCAAAGATATCAAGTTGCTTAGTGTGTAAGTAGAGTGTGCGCGATTATAAAATTACGTTGATAAGTTCAACTTTTTTTACTGTTGTATCTATTATATTATCAGTTTCATTTTGATATAATATTAACTTTATTTTGGAGTAGGTCTAAGCAGGATAACACATTGCCGAAGGCGCTACTTCTTCATAAACTATTCATAAACTTGAGCCCATGTGTATCAGCGGAGCTTGAACGGCTTTTATTAATTCATTATTTTTGCGGTTACGCTTACCTAGTGAGCGGTGTGTAGAGGGACTACCTACATCCTAATTTTAAAATAATAGCAGCTTGTGAAATAAAACGAGTATCAACCCTGTGCGGTGCGGGCGGTGACTGGCGCGCAGCATCGATCCGTCGCGACGTGCCCGACGCAGCCCGAAGCGGCACGACGCGACACGACGTGACGCGACGCCCGCGCCGACCTTACATATATGAACCCCGCTTGGAACTTTTGAACTGATACAGAAGTCACTTCAGACAGATAGAAATCTGGACGCAAGTTTTGCTTTAGTTTTATTTATTAGTACACAGTATATTAATACTCCAACACATAGCAGATGATTATTTGAGCAGTAAACAGTACCTATTCCTTACAAACTACTTACATTATGTTATGTAAATACATTATGTAGCGTTACTTTAAGTAGCCAGTTAAACTACGTAATATTGCGCAACAAACATTTTCCTTGCAAACGTTAATAATTATAAATGGTTCCGTACGCATTTTAAAGGCTTTGCAGCAGCGGCACGCAGTTCCTGTAATTTCATTAACTGCGGTTTAGCAGCAATTAGAACCTTAATACTCGGAGGGAATTATCTCGTTTATCATCACAGTCTCGTAGTGCTGCGCATTGGTCTGATCTGACTCCACTATCCTGTCATCACTTAGCGAGCGGATTATTTATTTGTTTGGTCGCGGATGTAATTACACCCTCTTCGGAGAGTCGGCGAGGACAGATCCCGTCCAACAGGTCTCTTTAATATTAATCTGATTAACTTTAATGCCAATACCGAGTCTATAAAGCAAATATGCTCACAGACTGTATCTCGCAGCCTCGACGTTTCTTCTATTCGTTTTATATTTCGCTTTGCATAGGTAGGTACCTACTTACAATCATTAAGTCGCATTTGATTCATGGCAGAATTTTATTTTATTGGAACACACCTACATACTCTTAGTAATAAAATATCTATCTACAAATAGTTAAACTTTTGATGTCCAAAAACATCATTGTTCTGCAAATGGACCGAAAATGTGGAGGCGAGCCGAATGGCGATAAAATTACTGTAACAGTCGTAAAAAATAGCCATAATATTTTTACGTCCCAATTCAGGAACTTTAGTGGACTGAGCCTGGACATAAATAGTGCGTATCCATTTTCTGTGTGCTGTAGTAAGTAGGTACCAAGCAGATAGTGCAGATAGTGATGTGCGTAGGAAACTATAAGTTGTAAGTAGCACCTTCACCAATAAACAGTGCGTAAGTGAACGTGCGAGGCGCGTTGTTATTTAGCGACGGCCTATTAGATAGGTATGGCTGTATTTTATTCATGGATATTCACTGCTCCGGCGCACCACATAAACTGCGGCAGCCGCGGCAGGTGGATCTCGCTCGAGGCTTCGTGAAGGTTAATGAAACACTTTTATTGCTGTGACATAGCACAGTAATTGTTCTAGGAACGACCATAATTTGTCTCCACGTAATTGTTATTATAGATAGTTCCAGTACGTAGAACTCGTTGTACGTACTTGTCAGCTCCAATTCCAAGTTAAAGTTATAATAAAAACCAGCCAGTTCTTCTCGTTTCAGCAATTTCAGAATAATAATAACTAGAGATTTTTTGCTCCACTGGAATTTATTAATTAACTGTTTTGCTATGGGTTTAAAATAAAACTGTAATTTGATCGACCGTGCATAGACACTGTTCTTCTATGTCCGACACCACGACAGATCACGTCTGCTGAGCTTACTCATTGTTCCCCGACATTGGCAGACTTTAATAGTGAGGTAATTTTACCCATTTCCTGCGCACAGTGCGTAACGTCTGCAGCTTTATGTTGCTAAAGGAATTTGTAACACTGGTAAGAGTAATTGACTTAACACCGGTGCGCTATAAACATAGCTTAACGCGTAACTGCATGCGTCCGACGATACTGAAATAGACGCAGAATGCAAAACGCCGCTCAAAAGTTCATCATCCTCGCAGCTATTCCAAATATGCCTCATATGAAACACCTTAGCGGACGCAATGAACGTGGGGACATGAGTTGTTTATTGGACAGCCTCGGAGAGTAATTGCGGTCGCGTTATGTCTAGAATTACTTGCAAAAATGCGCCTTTGATACCGTGAACCATCTGAGGCTTGACGAGTTGAGACTACCGCTCTAACAGGGGGTCTTCTAATAGTAACCGGACATATTATTTTAATGCCTATTCAAAAGTACTGCTAAAACGGGTTACGCACAACAAAGTTAACGATGACGCTGGGCCCGCGCCTCCGTCGTCCCGGGATGTCAGGGAACAGTTAGGCGACTCCACGAAGAGCTCGCGGCACGCGTCACATCGACACATACTGCCACTAATGTATAAAGTTACACACTCGTATGCAAATAGCTAGTCAACTATTATAACTCCAGTGATTTCCCCCGATACAGTCGCATATAATAACGTGGACATTGTTTACGCACCAGTCACGCGTGTGCTTACATCTCTTACATCGTAAGCAGGAGTCGTAATCTAAAATGAAATGAGAAAGATTATAGCGATGTTTTGCAATGTTTTGACGTTCTAGCTTTACGAGTTGTAATACTGTCTACTCAATGTGTCCTGGCTGCTTGGTAAAAGTAATAGAGGGGTCCGCAGAGTTGCTTAATGGCAAAAGCGACCGGAACTTTTAATACGGTTGGTAGAAGCTACGAACTTCAGACTTAAGGATTTAGGAAAAGAAAAGGTATATGAAAAGTTATGAACGATCTTCCTAAAATCATGCCTGCTATGTTTTACCAGTGCTGTAATATCCTTTTCTCTTAAATACTTATTCATATTGTGTCAAGTCAAAATAATAACAGAAATAACTATTATCAACCAATACCTATACTTAACATCGACTTCACGACACCCATCAATATAATAATATGATTAATTGGTAAAGCTATATATAAAATATAAACGTTCTGCCTACAGTAAAAAACAGTAAGTATTCCAATGTTGTAAATAAGTGGTCGGGTGGCATTTCACGATCTAGGAAAACATTCCAATATGGTCGGGACACGAACCGAGGTTGCAATAAAAAACAAACACCTAATTATCTGGACTGCTCCACGCCTTTGGTAATGTTACTAACACATATGGCCATGGACACCTACCTCTAGAACAATCGATGTAATTAAACACTTACACGAGTAAAACAAACCGATCGATGATACAACGATCGATTTCTAAGCTCATGGAATTATACGAATTAGTTATTGATTATACGGCTTCAAGATACCATCGACAAGTGATGTCCTTATTCGTGTCTATGGCTCTGACAATACAGTTGCTTATAAGGAGTCTTGTGTGTCTACTTCCGCTTAGTATACATTGTATAAATGAAATCATTCATAATTAGGTACCTTATGTAATACTAAGGAAGTAGGTACACAATCAAACGGTTGGATCAAAACTATAACCCGTGCAGAAAGTGAATGTAAATCTGAATATTATGATGGTTTTGAACATGACAGAGAAAAACAACATGTTGTTATCTAGTACAAAATCCAAACACCAAACTTGGGGTGCGGAAAGATAAAATTTGCATTCACCACTTGCCCACATTTCTACTTTGCATTTTTATATTCGCAAGAGAACCAACGTGCTTGGGAAGTTAACAAGATCACCACGAACGGGAGCAATTGAAGGGAACGAGCTTACCGCTATAATTTTTTTTTAATTCATTGCTTTATAAGCAGAGCTACTTCATCTGTGGACAATACTTAGGGGATGTAAATGAGTTTGTTTTGAACACTTCTTTTCTTTTACTCGAATAAAATGAATGTCAATATTTATTACATTGTTTACTGCAGTTTCCCTGCTCTTGTTTTCATTTGAGCTTTGTTTTATTTTACTCGCTTCCGTCTGGCTCGCCGATTAGAGTTATAGCCGCAATTTGATACTGCCTTGCAAAGCTATGCTTGCACCTATATTGTGAACGTTAATTTCCTCTTTTGGATCGCTTCCTCCTTGGGATTTAGTTTATACCTCACTAAAATACTACTTTAAGGTGAATGCGCAGTTGTAGCCCGCGCAATTCAATTTGTCTTACGTTTTTTGCAATTTTCAGGTCAGTGTCAGGTTGCATCTTGGTCAAAATATGATTTGCGACTATAACAGGTAAGTACGTATTTATAGAATTATAATCATTACAAGCATTAATACATCTTTCTAAGTTAGATTTGTTCCATAAGAACAAATCTCTTATGGAAAAGTGCTTAAGGAACAAATCTAACTTAAAGAGATATAATATTAATGATTATTGTGACCATAGTGATTTTCTGCAATGTCCATAAGAAAATCAATTTTTTTTTTTTTTGCCATGAGTTTCTGGTAGACCTATACTTGTTCATCAATGTTCGTGATTGATCTCTTTGGTGATTGAAACTTTTACTAATAACAATATCCACATTCCAAATTCATAATTATCACTATTTTTGTTAAAAAGAGACTATTTTTGTCCCTGTTGACGAAGAATAGGTACACTAGCTCTTTTTGAATAGATGTGATAATAATGCAATTCCAATAATATTTACATACATACGTGTCGAATTGATAAACTCCTTTTTTTTGAAGTCGGTAATGGCTTTTTTACCATTAAGTATGGAGTCAAAGATATACGGTCATTCAAGTACAAAGTTAAAAATAAAATAAAATAAACCGCAACTATTATGTTGCAAGGGGAAGTGAATGAAAATACATTCGTGAAATGTTTAGACGTACTAGTGTATTTTAAAATATGTTACAAACACAAATCAAACAAGTAAATATTATTTCTAATTTCATGTTTCCGCTTAAAATGTGTATAATAAACGATCTGTTAATGTTATTCTATTAATGATATCTTCCTGCGAGCTTGGCTTGCGATCGTTAAATATGCTTTGGTAGTGCAGGGACATCCGAAAATAAACTACATGTGTGTTTATGGTATCAACACATCTCGACTGAGGGCCGTGGTCGCATTGCATTCTTGCACGTCACGTAATGTAATAAAATTGTCACCGATCACTGCGACCCTTATAAAAAATAAGTTATTGATATGCGAAAATATAGATCTCATATATTTTTTTTTATTTATAATGGGTTTGCTATCGACTCTATTTATTTCGATACAGCCCTTTTTTGCTGTGTTGATCTCAATTTTTGAAACTGCTGATCAATTTATTACATTTTTACAGTTGCACATTGCATAATTTCGTTTAAATGACATTTCATAAACAATAATGTCATTGTAGCTTCACAATCACTGCTGACCCGAAAGTTAGTGTTCATTGTTTGTGGACAGACATTTTGTTTATTGTCAACAGCACAAAGTAAGGAAGTGTCGCACACCCATGCACCATTGATTTGTACGCAATTTCCTTGACCTCCTTACTGATAAACTACGTTGAAATATCCCTGCAAAATATCGGTTCTCAAGTAGGTATACGGCATGTAAGGTTTTAGTTCATTGTCACAAGCAGACAAAACATATACGTTATGGCCAGTTAGTTTACAATGGTGTTATTTATTATGATTAAGTTGTAGCCTTGTATTATCTTTGCATGGCGCATTTCGGTTTAGTAATTTTTCTAAACTGAAAATATGGATAGACTTCTAAACAGCTTTTAATTTGAAATAATTTAGATAGTTAGTTGTAATGTTTGTGTTTTTAATGCGCTTTGTTACCTATTAATAATTTCGTTACTAGTACGTTTGGTATAACTATTTAAACCTACCAACCCAAAAACCTTCAATAGTATCTAGGTACTCGTCAGCATTTGAATGGAGCTTTACTAATCCCTTATTACAAAGGAATCTGACTAGCAGGCTCTACGTACTACACAAATGCCACTCATGAAAGTTATTACGTAATCTATCAATTCTAAAGCATCAACTACGGATGTGTTTAACTAATCTCTGCTATCTCTATAACAACCATTATCCGCAATGGCCTCAATTGACTCCTACGACAAACGTAGGAAGATTCAGATTAACACTCTCGATTTCTCTAGGAAGGCAAGCAAATGCACTGTGTTCTATAATTCCCACAATAGCAGTGAGTAGGTACCTATGTAGGTACTATGTAGTACTACAGAAAGCTATGTATAATTACGTTGTTGAACGCAGTTGGCGATGACATTTGGCCGGCGCGCGCGCAATGAGAGGCGGCCGTGCCGCAACCGCGACCCTTTCGACCGATGCCGATGCACTATCCGATGCATTCACCAGCACACCGGCCCGGCCGTCTGTACAATCGATACCAAATGGCTGTACAATTATTAGCTTAAAGTGATCTTAAGTACTTACGGTACCTTCACTTTCATTTGCCTGTGGTGCCTGCCATATGGTGTATCTGCATATTCGCTTTAATTTTTTGAGATGGGTGGGAACTAATTTTATACTATAAAGGGTAGATTGTACACATTACCTAATGCAGATGTGAAATAACTGCTTTGTTTTCTCTATTTGTTACCTACTAGCTTCTGCCCGCGACTTCGTCTGCGTGAAATTTCTTTTTCCCCCGACCTACCCCATCGCATCGCATCGCCTACCCGCACTATTAGGTACTTTGTTGTCCTTTAGCGTTCTTTCTGACTTTTTCCTTTTTTGCTTGACTTCTAAGGGTCCTAGCGTGATATTAAATTACTTAAAGCCTTCCTCAAAAATTGGGCTATCAAATACAAAAAGATTTTTTCAAATCCGACTGGTAGTTCCAGAGATTAGCGCGTTCAAACAAACCAACTCTTCAGCTTTATAATATTATAAGTATAGATTTAATAACTTTCTTTAGAATATAAAATATCTCAATCCAAATTTTATGATTACACAATATTAAGTGACCAAATTGGATTTTACGGTGTCCAAGACATCATAATATTTTGTCATCATCATAACCAGCCTATAATGTTCCCACTGCTGGGACACAGGCCACGTCACGGTGAAAGGAATTGTAGGTCGTAGGTACGAACCCAGACAGGCACTTTACTTTGTGTAAATAATTTAATGACCACTGCTCTCAAAACGGTGAAGGAAAACATCGTGAGGAAACCAGCATGTCCAAGACATAATATATATATATTAAGTATTACATATGTAATAGCAAAGTCATTAATTGTCACTTCGAGTCGGTCGAGCAAACCTGTTCAATCGTAAAATTTTACTGAATTATAAAGAAGTGTTTTATTGCTTATCTATCTAATTAATTACGTTACCTAGTCATAGATGGAAGGTAGATACCTACTAGCAATGTTTGAGCTTTTATTTTAAAAAAAACGTAGGTACCTACATATACCTACCTATACAGTTTTCTATACCTGTGTAGCTTGATAAGCAATAACTATAAATCTCGACGAAGACCGTGAAAGCAAATAAATAAAAGGAATGTGAGAAGCTTCAGTTGTCGACTGTAAGCGGTTTATCGATGATATTTTAGGTTTCCTTCGTAACCGCTCATTCCGAAGGTTAGTCCGATTTTGAAACAAAATATCACTGCAGTCTGCGAAGGCGTGGTCATTGTTTAGCAGGCGACCTCGGAATCGGTAATTACCTATTGTTTATGTGATTTAATTCGCAAGCATCATATTTCACGACATTAACACACATTAGTCACTTAGTGGCAGTTTGAGTAATTTACGCGGCCTACCACAATGTCCCTTTCTTTGGTATTGTTCGTCGAATCGTTGAGCTCGTCAAGTTCTGAGTAGAGCTACACGATTTTTGACAAATGCGTGAACTGACTAGACAGGTCCACTCAATCTGTTCCTCAAAAGACCATTTCAGACACCAATCTACATGATCTGACTAAGATTTTGTCTGGACTTTAAAAGAGACTGTGACCTCTGTGTTTTTTTCGGCCTTTCTTCTCAGAATAGTAAAATAGGAAACGCCGACCTCATCTAGTTTAAAAAAATAATATGATTGACGTGTAAAAGTGTTTTTACAAACCTACTTACAGAAAATAAATAATTTATCATTTATTATTAATGATGTGTGATTCCGATGTTTAGATATAAATCAGGATTATTATAATTTGAGCTTTTCATACAAAAAGTCTTATATATAATTGTCAATAAACCGTCCGTACATTTGCATATTTTAAGTTTTATTGACTTTAATTGATCCGGTTCTCGTGTTATCATTTTAAACATCAGTCCGGATAGGTAACTCGGGATCGTAAAGTGTGGGTGGTCTCGGAAAGAATTTGGTGGTAGTGTATTTCGCTAAAAATCTGCTCAATAAAGTGGCATACCATTGCACGGTTGTATACATATTGATAACATTAATGTGAGGTCGTTCGTTGCCATTTGTTTTTATTATATTCGACGGCGCAGCAAGTGGCGCCCCGTCTAGTTTTGTTACGAACTTACTGGAATCACCGAAAAGGTCGCACTGACTGGTGACAGTCACTCTAGCAGAGCGTCGGCGTCGCATCGATGGTTGCGAGGCGGCTATCTTCTGATCACAGAGAGGATGTCAGGGGAGCCGCTGTACGACGAACTGCTAAAATATTCCGACACAATCAATCAAAAAGTACTCTGTGGACACAATCCTGAAGCCGCTGAACCACTAATGCTCCGTTCCCTTATAAACAAAAACGAATCGTTTTGCTTACCAATAGTAACATTTTTTATTGCCAAACTGGGGATGTAAGAACTCTACTAATGAGACACAATAAAATTACTTTTTGTATAATTACCGAACTTTACGGATTAATTGCAGAAGAATAATTTAATTTATTTAAATGTTGATAATATTTACATAATGTATGGTAATATTTAAAATAATAATAATATGTACATTTATATGAAAAAGTAAGCAAAATAATCATAAATTCGTCCGCATCGCTGTCAACAGGAACAGTGCCCAAAAGGCTGGCAGCATTGCATTACCGAACATAAGCTAGAATAACGGACGAGGGGATATATTTTTTATTTTTGACGGGATATATTTATTTAGATTCTGTGATAGTTACTTCCATAAGGGAGGGTCTACTATGCAAAGCTATGAGGTCTTTGCTTCATTATCGGTAAAGATCTTGTATCTTTACCGATAATGAAGCAAAGACTTAATTTTAAGTCTTAAAGTCTTAATTTTAACCAATAACGGTCCAATTATACGATGATCAGGGGGACTAAAAATGCCACTTTGGCAGAATCATAAAACGATAACATAATGGACAGTTAACTGTTAAGTTAATCGTAGACATCAAATCCGGTGAAGCATTTTTCAGTTATTTTTTTTTTTGTCTGTGCTAAAATACCAATCAATCCAATCCAAATCCAATCCCAATCTCTTTGATTGTACCTACGTAGTGCAGCGAAACAAAGAAAAACACGGACTGTCTTCGCCATATTATGATTCATTCTTCTATAATTCTGCCAAAGTGGCCTTTTTTAGGCCTCCAGTTCTTGTAAGGGCTGTCCTGCGCCTTGTATGAAATTTTTGCAACTCGCGTACGTTTAATCTTGCCTGTAAATTATTGTTACAAACGTGGCGGGGGTGTTAACTGTTAATTAAGGGGAACAACGAAGGGGAGGGTGGAAATACAAATTAATTTAAACAATCGGACATTCAGACAGAATTAGAATGCCCAAACTTTTGAAATTATGCGCAGCTCGTTTTAAGTGTAAATTCAATTAAAGCTAATTCTTCGGTTCGTATTCAAAATGAACAAATCCGAATTTAGTTTGTTTAAAACTTAGTTAACTTGTAGTATCAGACTTGTATATCAGATAAAGGTGTTAAAGAAAGCTCTGAATAATAGCTTTGATAGTTTTAATCAACAAGCCGTACCTCGTATAATTATGTAAGTACTTATTCAGTTCAGATCAAGCATTAATGATACTTAATTGTGACTTTGTGACTGTTATTTAATGCAATATTAGTTGACATTTATTAGATTACGTACTATAAACACCAAGTGCAATCATGGGAATGATTGAGTCAGTCCTACCTAATACAGGTTTTCCAAGAAATATCAAAATGGCGATGCCACAAGGACACATTGTAAGGCCTCATTCATTAGTAATTTGAAGCTACGAGGCCTATTGTTATTCGAAATCGATAGCTGTCAACTATCAAGCATGTCATTCCTGTAGGTCTACGAGTATATACAAAAATATTCTAGCCTTGACGTCCACTTTCTTATATAGAAGTAATGAATAATTATGTTAATTTAATAAGGGCTGTGCAGTGTCCTCTTACTGTATTAAAAACGACTTTGATTTGAGTGTATAATATCGTAGATAATTATATAATACTGTTGTGTTGGGTAAGAAAGAAAGTGTAGATAATATCTACTTTCACATTTATAATATTACCTAAGTAAGGATATCTATCCTTACTAAATATGAAGTAAGGATCGATATATCCTTACTAAATATGAAGTAATATAGATATCCTTATTCTTTTGTTTTTTGCGAATGGGAAATCATCAAATGACCCCTCCCGGTCTGGGTGGAGCGGAAGGGAGTGTCAGACTCTTACTGACTAAAACCCACCCGTGTTCCTTCCTTAGCCCTTTATGTTCCGGGCCAGCGTTAACCCTTTCCGACAATCCCGCTGACCCGGCAGGCTTCGGCGCTAAGGGCTTCCTCGATGCCGACATCTCTTTGAGGCGCGCGTGGAGCACGTACGCACCGTCCGGCACGGGCCTGGTCCTGATCGGACGGTGAGCTACCCATTACTCTCCGCCCGCAGGCCCGCGCCTACGGTGGCCGGGAGTCGTCACGCGGCTCCCGACGCCCGGAGCGTCTCCCGCGGCGGCTGGGACGGGAGGCTCTCTCTCTGAGCCGTCCCGCCACCTCCTTTGCTAGCATGACTGCAGGTGACTGCCTCCCACTCCCTCTCGCCCCGGACCATGGCTTGCACCGGGGCCGGGCAGGGGGGATATAAATATCTTTACTTAGTATTATAAATATCAAAGTTTGTAAAGATTGATCCCACATTTAGATGACATTGACACACAGGCATTTTCATTCAGCTGCCCTTGTCCGAATTATTTTGGGATCAATACAGCTGCATTTCTGTTAGTGGAAATCTAAGTATCCCCCCCTTTTCTGGCCATCATCTTTCACATAATTCTGTGAGACGATAAAAGCCGTAGACTGCTAGATAATTAAGAGCAGTATCATTTAATTTGTGAAACATTTACTCATACAGTGATGTTATCATCCACAAGCTTGTGCATGGTGAACGGATGATCTTTCTTAATAGTATACATAATCAGCCTATGATGTTCCCACTGCTGGGACACAGGCATCCTCTCTTCGAGAGGGAGTAGTCTATAATCTACCACACGGGCCCAGTGCGGGTTGGTAGATGTCACATGTATTCAATGTTGTTGTTGAATTTTCCATGACATGTCGGTTTTCTCACGATATTTCCTTCACAGTTTTGACAGCAGTGATTATGCAATTATTTACACAAAGTAAGCAGGCAGGCGCAGCCTGGGTTCGAACCCACGACCCTCGTAAGTCGGGGCCTTTGCCACAGGGCCACCACTCCTCTCATATATATATAGAATAGAGTACTTATCTCTGTTTATGGAAGTTAGTCATTCCATTCCTAGGCTACTTACCCTAGAAATTCCTCTCAGTGATGATGTCTTTGCAAGTTCATAATTAAATTAATTGCATTAAATATAGTGTGAAGAGTACCTAACCTACTCATCTCTTGAAATTAAAGAGTAGTAAAATATTAATTATCTTCTGAGTACTTAACGTTAACGTACTTAACATTACGTTACCTTTCATACATAATTATAGTCTCCAGTCCTGATGACAGGCATTAAAAATACTTAAGATATCCATACTAATATTATAAATTCGAAAGTAACTCTGTCTGTATATGTTACCTTTTCACGCCTAAACCACTGAACGGATTTCGCTAAAATTTAGCAAAGAGATAAATTGCATCCCGGGAAAGACATAGGATAGTTTTTATCGACATACCTCGCGGGCGAAGCCGCGGGCGGAAGCTAGTGTATAATAAATGAAACTCGTCTGATGGAATCTGTTTGGATATCAAATCTTTGGAATATAGAACAAAATAGTTGTTGTTCTGTGTAGTGTTGTATCTTATCTGTCTTATCTCTTATCTTTACTATTTTAAGTAGATTCATTTACATTTATGTACCGGCTTGTGCTCGGGTGTATATGTCTTCTTCTTCTTCTTCTTCATAGCACTCTTGTCAGAGCGGTCGTGGTCCTCATGTAGTTTCTTGTCGTCTAGAGGTTGATGTGACTCGCCTCACGATTTCTCGCTACCTACCCCAATTTTTGGTATTATTTTATAAGTATGATTTAGAAAACGAGCTAATTATCACATTGCTGCCAAGATATCAAATGATCTAGATCCAATACGGATTAAAAAAACATTACTTGGTTTGCATTTAGCGCAATCGGATCTTCATTGATATGCTCTCATTGTTACAGCTTCTGCACGATTTATATTGATCGCATGATTAGTCCAGTCTATAACCTCGTAAATCTTTCTAATACCGGATTTACTTTCGGGCTCTAGGCTGCGACGCAGTATAACTAGGAACATTGGTACTTACCTCAGAGATACAAGTATTTCAGCAGCGCTAAACGCATTTTCGGCTACCCAGAAACTTTAGACTAAAGTTTAAAAGGAATTTTAGACTAAAGTCACCTAACTTTATATGTAAATCTGCGCTTATAGTATGTAAGTATATGTAGTTTACTAGCTTTCGCGCGCGACTTCGTCCTCGTGAAATTTCACCCTCCCCCCCAGTCACCCTCTTAGGGGTGGAATTTCGAAAAAAAACCCTTTCTTAGTGGATACCTACTCTTCACAAAGAACACACCCTCCAAATTTCATGTCTCTAGGACCATCGGTTTAGGCTGTGCGTTGATATATCAGTCAGTCAGGACTTTGAATTTTATATGTATAGATTGGCGGTCGTTGCATCTGTAGTAGCGGTCACCTCAGTGTTCCATTTTTTCGTCGCCAAACTTATAATTTAAGCTCTTTGGACGACGTACCTACAGCTAAACAAAACTGAATAAAAATAGTACGTGTAACTGTCAGCCAATTAGAAGTCTTCTCTTAACAGAACAGTGAACAACACAGTATGGCACAATAGTTATTTGTTATACAAGAGTGCAAAGTTGCTTTTTAACCGCGTGCTCAATTTTGATGACCGAGCAAGCGAAGGATTCTAAAATTGAATCACGAGCGCAGCGAGTGATTCAAAAGTTAGAAAGAATGTGGTAATAACTCCCTTTTAGAAAATTTCAAGTGAGGTTTGGTAGGCAAATAGTAATTGATTGTGCTTTCTGCATCATGACATTCACTCTTCTCTTCTCATTCAGTTGCATCCAGATGTAATTCGAATCGAAGTACTTACGAGTTGTAGATCGGAGGTTCGAAGACAGCGCTTTACTTTGATTAAATTATTTTTCAACACACTTGCTCGTAAAGTAGCTCTTATTGAACCGCTTTTAGGTCCATAATGGCGTGTATTACGAACGCGTGCTTTTTCTTTACTTTAATCCACTTGTGCTGTAATACCACAGATAACTATTTACTAATCGGAGATGCGCGCTTTTTTAATCTCATCAAACCCTGCGTTCCGAATTGGGAAATAATCGATGTGTTCCGAATTGGGAAATAACCGAATTAGCGTGAGCGCGATAACGATAACGATATCCCGTGAATCGTCATAGATGACGTCATGACATTCGCCATCTTGCGATAATGCCGACCATGCCCTAGAATAATATCACCGTGAGCGCTGTCAAAAATGACAGTGTGTGTATGAGGTTGTGTCAGTGTGTGTTTTGTTTTGAGTTGCATCATCTTTAAATTAAACTAACGTGGCATTTTTGAAATTGTGCTTCTGGCTGACAGTCGCCACCTAACCAAAGAAGAAGAACTGAAGAAGAAATGTGGTGTTTATACAAAGAAATACTGTAATAATATCTTTTTTACATTGTGTAAGCACTGTCATGTGAGCGCGTTCACGAGTGTTCCGAATTGTTGCCAGCTCTCAGCAGTCATAATAGTAATATCTAAATCGGAACGCATGTGAGATGATGCATGGACGTAATATTACGTCCATGGAGATGATGTGAGCGCTGTGATGTGAGCGATTATAGCTAATTCGGAAAGCGCCCAAAGAGACTTCATGCCGAAAGAAAAAATCCGCGGGCTATATTTCATTTTTTTTTTAAATAGTCTGTATTGTCCTTGGTCGCAAAATGAACTCGCAGGGGACCACAGACAATTTAAGGTGAATGCGCAGTGGTAGACCGCTAAATTCTTAGGTTTTTTGCAATTTTCAGGTTTGTGTTTATTATATTTTTTCTATAGGCTGTATCGGTTTTGTCTGTGCCATAGATTAATATATTTAAAATGAGTCAATGTTGCGCGCGCATCGCTAGTGCTGGCTAGCACGGCGCGCGGGAAAACAAAACCAGCGCGCCATTTTCCATACAAGTTAATATTTAACAATACAAGTCTGTTTTTTTTCCTCGCAAGTGTGTTGAAAAACGTCGTATGAAACGCGTGTGCATTAATCAATATAGCACACATGTATCATAATGTACTATTTCAACACACTTGCTCGTAAAGTGGCTCTTATTGAACCGATTTTAGGTCCATAATGGAGTGTATTACGAACGCGTGCTTTTTCTTTACTTTAATCCACATGTTCTGTAATACCACAGATAACTATTTACTAAATACTAGTCGGAGACGCGCGCTTTTTTAATCTCATCAAACCCTGCGTTCCGAATTGGGAAATAATCGATGTGTTCCGAATTGGGAAATAACCGAATTAGCGTGAGCGCGATAATGATAACGATGTCCCGTGAATCGTCATAGATGACGTCATGACATTCGCCATTTTGCGATAATGCCGACCATGCCCTAGAATAATATCACCGTGAGCGCTGTCAAAAATGACAGTGTGTGTATGAGGTTGTGTCAGTGTGTTTTGTTTTGAGTTGCATCATCTTTAAATTAAACTAACGTGGCATTTTTGAAATTGTGCTTCTGGCTGACAGTCGCCACCTAACCAAAGAAGAAGAACTGAAGAAGAAATGTGGTGTTTATACAAAGAAATACTGTAATAATATCTTTTTTACATTGTGTAAGCACTGTCATGTGAGCGCGTTCACGAGTGTTCCGAATTGTTGCCAGCTCTCAGCAGTCATAATAGTAATATCTAAATCGGAACGCATGTGAGATGATGCATGGACGTAATATTACGTCCATGGAGATGATGTGAGCGCTGTGATGTGAGCGATTATAGCTAATTCGGAAAGCGCCCAAAGAGACTTCATGCCAAAAGAAAAATTCCGCGGGCTATATTTAAATTTTTTTTTAAATAGTCTGTATTGTCCTTGGTCGCAAAATGAACTCGCAGGGGACCACAGCAGACAATTTAAGGTGAATGCGCAGTGGTAGACCGCAAAATTCTTAGGTTTTTTGCAATTTTCAGGTTTGTGTTTATTATATTTTTTCTATAGGCTGTTTAGCGGTTTGGTCTGTGCCATTAGATTAATATATTTAAAATGAGTCAATGTTGCGCGCGCATCGCTAGTGCTGGCTAGGACGGCGCGCGGGAAAACAAAACCAGCGCGCCATTTTCCATACAAGTTAATATTTAACAATACAAGTCTGTTTTTTTTCCTCGCAAGTGTGTTGAAAAACGTCGTATGAAACGCGTGTGCATTAATCAATATACACTCGGCTTTCTTATCGCTCTCGCCTGCGGCTCGCGCGATAATATCGCCTCGTGCATAATGATCAACATTGCACACATGTATCATAATGTACTATTAAATTATAACAAATAATACTTAGGTATAATTAAGAAAAATTTAAAGTAACGTTGCTACAGTTACTTAAGTTGAGTGTAATATTTTTCTTAGGTAGGTACTGTAATGTTAGTGTTGGTGACTTGTGTACTGTTTTTCGGTAAACTATCTGTCATGCCTAATAGTTGTACCGATTCATCGGATTCCCTTGGCGTAAATGTTGGCGAGAGAGGGCGATGGTTAGGTGTTTCGTAACGGCTCATTTTTGATGTAGAAGGGCCAGTCCAAGGATCTGACTGAGGCTCTTTCAGTGTAATGGCTCCTACGATGCCTTTACAAATTTTAGACTTATTTTGGATGGAATCCTCTATGTATCCCTCTACAACCGCATTGGACTTCCAGCCTCCATGGCGCTTAAGGGACAGGAGATCAGCTCCTGAATCGGCCAAAAGTGTGGCTGAAGTTCGTCGGAAACAATGACCCGTGTACAAAAGGGGTTCTGGAAGTTCAAGAAATTTTGCTATTTCTCATGGGATACTGCCAATTTTATTAGCACCCATAGGCTGTCTAACACACTTTCCGTTGCGATATTGTAAAAAAAATCGATTGATTGGAGTGTTAGGCGCCCTAAGGCTTGATATTTCTCAACAATTGTTAGGTATTCCTTGCGAATGACGAAGTTGCGGTCTCTTTTTGTCTTTGTATTGGGTAAATTAATTAATAGTAGGAGTCATCTGAATGTTTCTCAATGTTTTTGATATTAAGTTGTGTTAGTTCATTAGTTCGACATGCTCCGTTTATTCCAATAATAAGAACAACCTGTAACGTAAAGAGTATTGTAGTAGATAAATTAATAAAATTGATATGCATGCATAATTATGCCTATCAAAATCTATTAAGTACGTATTAGATTATGTTAAGTAGTTGATTAATATAGGTACTTAAGTAGATACTGAATGTCCAACTGACTTACTTTTGTCGCCAAATAAGTATACGGAATCAGGTGCTTCGTTAAGAAGCTTTTCAATTTCAGATGCTGGTAAAACCTTCGATTTTTTTGGTTGATGACATGATGAGGCTCTTTTTAAAAATGCCACTAATTTAGGATAGGTGTCGATATGTATGTCTTTTTTCATCTTTATTGTTGCTTTTAGCATTGAATACGTACCTACTCCATAGAGTGCTTGATTTCTTGGTTTCGGATAATTCAATAAAATATGCCAGCAAAACGTTTTCTGAGAAAGTTTTGGCTCCTTTAGCTTGTCGCCACGTGTTAAACATATCGTACTGTTTCAAATACTTCTCGCGTGATTGTTGAGGGAGAAAGCTCATTTGCGCATTAATAACAGTTTCAGTCAATTCTGTTGGCGTTTACAAATAAACTTCCTCGTCACTAGAACCACTCATATTACTTATTTTAGGTATTTCACTTGTTTTCAAGTTTCTTGTTTTTAACCGGTTATAACAATATGACGTGAAAAGAAAATGAAGCGCGCAAAGCAAATTATAAAACAAGTACACCAAGAAGTCTGAGTTTTTAACAAATTAAAAAAGGTTGTATGATAAATTCGGCACCATGGAGGGAGAAGTAAATAGGTTTAATGATGTTTTGAATTCACAAACTTAGTGCACACGATGTTCTAAATTCAATTTACTTTATCCTCTAGCGGATAAAAACGGCTTTTGCACTCTGATATCGAAGAGCAAAAATACTCTTTCCGAGATGGGGGGATGAAAACAATATTATCATGTTGTACACAATCTTTCCATATTTTCTTACAGAAATCCACAATCATAGTTAAAACTTTTCTTGTCACAAGTTTACTAGTTACTTTCTTCTTTCCCTTCGTTAACGCTGACATTGTTGCTCGCACCAATACTTTGTGTCGATACCTGAGTCTGGTAACCCCGTAAGTGAAAAAAGCGTGACGCTCTAACACATTGGTATACCTAATAATATATTCGGATGCACTACAAACACGTGGGGCAGGCACGCATGACGGCGCATTACGAGAACGTCACGGTACCACAGAAAATATCATGTTTAGTTATGCATTCAGTGTTGCAATTATATCTAAGTACCGTATATTGATACTGAGAACTGCACGAGTAGGTTTGTTCTATGACTTGAACGATTTCTCTATAAGCTGCGAAAAAGCAAAGCTGAAGCCAATTTTTCCCAATAGGTACTTTTTTTTACCTTTTCATTTGAAATCTATTAGCATAATGCATAATCAGCGTATAATGTTCCCACTGCTGGGATGCAGGCCTCTCTTTCTGTCAGAGGAAGTGGGCACGCGTGCCCAATGCGGGTTGGTGGATATCACGTCTTCGAATTTCTGGTTCTAGGACATGCCGGTTTCCTCACGATGTTTTCCTTCGCTGTTTTAGAACAGTGGTGATGAAATAATAATTTATACAAAGTAAAGTACCTGCTGGAGTTGGAACCCACGACCTACAATACAACCTGCTCTTTTGAAATCTATTAAGAGCGTTTACGCTGTACGGCATTTCATACAAACTTTCAAGCCCTTGTAAATGAATTAACCGATTTCAATGAAACTTCATACGCATAAGCAGGATACAAAGGTCTAAAAAGTTACTTAAGACCATTTTCGAAAAATAGTGTTACAGCCAAATTAGACCGATTTTCTATTTTATTGTATTTTCATAGATACAGAGATTTCCAGTTATCTTTTTTCGAATTTGGTTGATCTGCGGATGGGTGACCATCTTTACATACCGAGACCCATCCGTGCTTCGGAAAGTACGTTAAGTCGTTGGTCCCGGCTGTCATGACAGTCGTTACGGGTAGTCAGAAGCCCGAAAGTCTGACAAGCAGTCTTACCAAGGAGTATCGTATTACCCAGTAACTGGGTTGTGGAGGTCAGATAGGCAGTCACACTATGTAAAATACTGGTACCTATTCAGCTGCATTCGGTGAGACTGGAAGCCGACCCCAACATAGTTGGGAAAAGGCTAGGCAGATGATGATTTATAGCTGAAAATTACCTCCCTAAAATACAACATAAACGGTAAACTTTAACAACTGCACAGCGTCAGTCAGATAATCTTGTATGGACAAACATCTCGTGATAATATCATAAACCTTTTCAATATAATAATTTGTAGATTTAACTTTACATCAGTGAGTTATTGGGGTTCGAAAGTCGAGGGCCGTTTATTTCGCCGAACAATGGGAGACGCCTATATCACGGTATCCAGCTGTGGAGAGACAACTGTTTATGAACAGCGACTTCCGTTTGTCCATTCAACAGAACACATTCAAACATGTTCGCCTCTTGAAGGTTACTTACAAATTACAATGTATTGACGTTTTCTAACATAACAACATGCCTGAATTCACCGCAGTTAGGAAGAGGTGTACAGTCACGATCATAAGTATGTATACACTTGGCTTTATTCAAAGACGATTTTTTCCTTCAGTTTTGAATGAAATTTTATGTTATTGCGAACAAAGTATTTTCGAACCCATAGGTTTGCGTAAAGTGTCGTATTTCAACGTTGCGTTAATTCACGAAAAAAATGCAATTGAAAGTTAAAAAGTGTTGACATATTAGTGACTCGCTCGTGACTGTACCTACACTCACATTGCGCCAGTTATGTTTAGTTTTCACATTACACTAATATTATAAAGGCGAAAGTTTGTGATGTGTTTGTATGTTTTTTACTTCTTCACGCACAAACGGCTGGACCAATTTTGACAAAATTCGATGATAAAATATTGGAGGTAGCCGACACCCTGGATTAACACATGCTACTTTTTATCCCACGGGATGGACATTTATGCGGGTGTGCTAGTCAGCCTATAATATTCCCACTGCTGGGACACACGCCTCCTCTCTTGGAGAGGGAGTGGGCAGTAATCTACCCTACCACGCGGGCCCAGTGCGGGTTGGTAGATGTCACATGTCTTTGAATTTATGATTCTATGATATGCCGGTTTCATCACGATGTTTTTCTTCGCCGTTTTTTAGAGTAGAGTGGTGATAAAATTATTTACACAAAGCAAAGGGCTTGCCTTGCTTGTCTGCTTGTTTTTTTTGTTGCTTGGGTTCGAACCCACGACCTACAACTCGTAATTCGGAGCCCATTACATCAACTTGATTATATAACTTAACTGTTAATAGCGCGTTAATCAAATCTCAGGCCATGGCATGCTAAGACAGACCCCAGAGGTCTAATTGTGTGCTTTGTTTAAGTGTAGGGAACTTGTAATTTATATAATAAAATAAATAATAATAATAAAATAAAAATGACTCATCTATGGACCACTGCACTAGGCCCAATGATTGCAGAGTTTTTTATAATGTTCAACTGCTCCCTCAGTTATGTTTAAGTCCCAAGTTACAGGGCTAGGCAATCCATCATCACTTACAGGACTATTGTTGCCAATAAGCCTGGTATAGTGGTGGTGGATCGATCAGAGCGGCGCGCAATGATTGTTGACATAACCGTCCCGCATGATGGGAACCTCGTGAAAGCCGAGAAAGATAAGCAAATCAAGTATCTTGACTTGGCTCACGAGGTTGTCGACATGTGGGATGTGGACTCAGCGATCATTGTGCCGATAGTCGTGACAGCCAATGGATTAATAGCCAAGAGCCTCGACCAACACCTGAGGAGGCTCTCGTTGGGCAGTTGGATCAAGGGATTGATCCAGAAAGCGGTACTTCTGGACACGGCCCGCATTGTTAGGAGGTTCCTCTCTCTGGAGCCCCGACCGCCGGTAGCTTGGACCCTGTTCCCGATACCGGTGGACTACTATTTTGTTATGGCCGTGACGTTTTATTTTGATAGTTTTTTTTTATAACTTAACGATATATCTTTGTAGGTTATTCTATGCATACGAAATTAATCGGTCAACAAGAATGATGAGACGCTACCACGCAGCCGCGGGCGTTATCAATTAGAAAAATAGAGCAAGAAGTTAATAGCGGTTAATTAATCCGTATGTCCATTCATCAATTAGCTGTAAGGTCGAGTGGCAAATTATGAAGTGGTCTGAATTCTGTGCGATTCCATATTCACACTGTGTTAGTGGCTTGTTTTCACAACAGCTGTGCAAGCATGTAGTGACTACGCGATCCGGACGCACAGGAGAAATCCATACTAATATTATAATATCAAAAGTACCTAACTCTGTCGGTCTGTCTGTATGTTACCTTTTCTTGCCTAAACCACTGAACAGATTTCGATCAAATTTGGCAGAGAGATAGATTGCATCCCGGGGAAGGACATAGGATATTTACACTTTACACTTATGCGAGCTAAACCGCGGGACGCAGCTAGTATTCTATATTTTTTTAAAGTTTATAAACATTTCGGGTTATTCCGTTTGACCACCCTAAAAAATCCACCCTAAGGTCTACGCGGAAACGCATGTCCGAGAAATGTGAAAATGTGGGGTGGATAAACGGAATAACCGAAAATTTCTGACAAAATATCAGCATAACATATCAATGTGGCCTCTCATTGAAAAAGAGGTCTGAGCATGCCTTGCATTGGTATAAGGACTGGATGGTGTTACTTTTATTACTTGTATTTTCGTAGTCTTGATATTAATTATTTAGGGAGTACGTTGATGAATAATTTATTTCTGTTTCATCACGTTTAGTTACATTACCGCTCTTATTTATAATTCCCAAGTAAGGTGCGAGTAATTACTGAGTTAGTCATGATTCCCTTCATTTAATTAACTTTATTTCAAAATTTGTGTCAATGCCATAAAACCACAAGTTATTTCTGGTTCAAAGAACTGTCTCACAATGGAGCAGTCGTAGAGCTGATTTTACCTGTCAGATATAAAAAAGAAAGAAAGAAATAAAGAATGAAAATACATTTATTTAACACCTGCAGACTAAAAGACACGCAACACACCATATAAATACATGAGATAAAAAAGAATCAAATAAAAAGTGTACTGTATATCTTTTATCCGTAAAATACAGTTGACGTCTATTATGGAAAACCGTTAAAAAATTCAAAAATTATATTCCGTATAAGATTTATTTTAGGTATAAAAGTTTGGTGAAATTCGCTCTTAGTTATTTACCTATCTACTAGTAATTTCTTGCGTTTTCGTTCGCATACGAACTTCAATTTTCCGTTGTACACAAACAAGAGATGGGTTTCTAAAGATCCACCCTCTTATACCTTTAAGGAAAACATTTTGCAAACATATATGTTTCTATCATCGTTAGTGTAGGCTGTGCTGTGAGTTATTCCTATTTTTCCAATACTTTTATTGTAGGTAGACCGTGTCTCACCCACATTGCCGCTTCATGGCCCCCCTACCCACGTACTTATGAACATCAACGGTCGCGGATGACTTGACTGATTGCCGCACGCGTTATTGGTATTCGTGGTGTAATTGGTACGTTCCTTCGAAATACCTATCATCTAGTTATGACACATCGATCGTTGCGTGTCTGCCAATCTGCCGCGTTAGGTAAGCCTCGGCTAAATACTTACAAATTACTCTATCAAATCTGGATTTTAGTTTTTTGTTGGATTGTTTATGAAGACGTGGTTTTTGCAATGATTATGGTGAAGAATTCGATTTAGATCGAATTCTTCATATTCTCTTTCTCTCTCTTAATCTTTTGTTTTCAAAGTTTGGTTTTAGTCAGTACGGAAAATCGTAGCACAATAGTAACTACTTGAAATATACGGGTTCTTATCAGAGCTTTCTCTACATTTTTATAGTGTCATTGTGCAGGTACTCTACTACCCACATATCTACGAAGTGAAAACTGTACCGTGAATTGTGATGTCCTGAAATCAATATCAAACAGTTTACAGAGACACCTACCTACCTCTCTCCTACATACCTACTAGATACCTTTGCCCCTTTGTATAAACAAATACATTATGCAAATTCGCGCTACTCTTTACCGTACCCTACATCAAACGTATTCGATACAACAAACAACTCGTAAACAAATTCGCTGATAGAAGGCAATACAAGTTTATTTGTATTTACGTGAACCCGTGCGTGTACCAACGAGGAAATTTTCAAAATAAACATGGCAATCAGGTTAATGTTCCTATTCGATACGGGATTCGCAGTCATTCGCAAATGTACCGTCCCAATTCAATCCACTTTTCGCCAAGTGATAAGAAACTGGTCCGAGACATCGAGAGTCAAGGCTCTGTAACTGATAGCACACAATTTATTGTACTGATAGCCAATAATAGAAAATCTATCAGTAAACAGGCCAATTTAGGCGCGACTGATGGACATGATTGCTAGAAGAGACGTCCACGCAGGAAAGTTCCATCAAGCTAACATAGCTTCAAGGCTCTGGGCTCATCAGATGTAATTGATTCTCTATATAAATTACTAAATGGAGTACGATATGAAAACATCTTCGATTCCTCAATAATGGAATCAACACCTCTTGCTAATGTTAAATTAAATTTTCAGCATAGCAGAGGCGTTGTTTGTTTCTCTCCAGCTGTATACTTACTATAATACCCTACTTTTATTCAGCACATTACACAGTCCACTAGAATCTAATGGAGCATGAAGAGCTTAATTATAAATTCAGTACGTTTTATGCCGATAAAATGGAAGTAAATCATTTCTGTATCTGTATTAAACAAGTCGATAGATATACATTAAACCGAATCTATGTATATCAAATTCAAAGTCCTGACTGACTGATATATCAACGCACAGCCTAAACCGCTGGTCCTAGAGACATGACATTTGGAGGGTGTGTTCTTTATGAAGAGTAGGTAGCCACTAAGAAAGGGTTTTTCGAAATTCCACCCCTAAGAGGGTGACGAATGGGGGAGGGCGAAATTTCACGCGGACGAAGTCGCGGGCAGAAACTAGTTTTACATAATAGACTGTCAAAAAAATTTATAGTCATCACTTTCGTTGAGTCATTCCACCTTTTTCCTGTAATTTTTCTTCTGTTCATGGGTTTGTGAAGCCAAGGCCAGCAAAAAGGGGGCGATGATGGAGCAAAAAGGCACATAGTGCGCAGACAATTTGGTCCAATTCGTTGGTCATTGTTCGCGAACAAAGTTGCATTAACGACAACCGCTTTGATATGGATCGCGAAGACGTAAGTAAGTTAATTTCGCCATTTGATTCCTTCCCTTGGTCATTCACATATTTCTTCATTGTCCCTACGTCCATCTATACTAATATTATAAAGAGGTAAAGTTTGTATGTAGGGCTAGGGGGTAATCTCTGGAACTACCACTCGGATTGGAAAAAAATCTTTTGTATTTGATAGCCCAATTCTTGAGGAAGGCTATAGGCTATTTAACATCACGCTATGACCCTTAGGAGCCGAGCAAAAAGAAAAATACATACACTCGAAAAAGTCAGAAAGAACGCTTAGCAAAAACGAAGTAATAGCGCGGGCAGACGATGAGATGCGACGGGTGGGTCGGGGGAACAAGAAATTTCACGCGGACGAAGTCGCGGGAAGAAGCTAGTGTACAATATATCCAGTGTTATCTCCAGCTAAATGGCCACAGTGGCTGCAGTGTGGAAGTAATTATTTATGCGCCATTGATTGTAGTTTTGATAAATATTACGCCATTATATTACTGTTAACCTTCAGATGCAATAAGGGCGAGGTGTCCCTTTCATAGCGGCTAATGTCCCTCTAATGCTATACAATTTCCGGCTGCCGCAGTCGACGACTTCCTCCGCTATCAGATGCATTAGCGTTCGCAAAAAATATGGCCGCGGATCTACTTCGCAGTGATACTAAGAAAATTATGCGCAGAGGCAATCTATGGTTAGAATAAACCGAGTAAAACCATCTTGCGGGATTATTTATTGAAATAAGATTATGCAGTTTATGCCTTCGCTGTTTGTCTTATAATCCATTGTTTGCGCAAACTTTGTCACGAATCAAGATTATTCAAGATTAATTTTATGTAATGAAATATTAATTCCCGTGGGAATTTATTTACCGATGTTGCAATATTGTATATCTTGCAGAATTCAATTTCGTGCGTAAGCGTTATTAGATTACCAGTGACTACTAGATAACCCGTTAAACATTACTTAGCGATAATTACCTCCTATTGTTTTATGACTTACTAGCTTCTGCCCGCGGCTTCGCCTGCGTGGATGTCGTAAATTATCCCACGGGAACGTGCTACCGGGTCAAAAAGTACTCTATGTCTTTCCCCAGGGTGCCATCTATCTCCTTGCCAAATTTTATCTAAATCCGTTCAGTGGTTTAGGCGTGAAAAGGTAGTTACTTTTGAATTTATAATATTAGAATGGAGTACTTATGGATTACTAGCAGCGGCCCGCGGTTTCACCCGCAAAAGAGTCGATCCCGCGGAAATATCGGGATAAAAACTATCCTATGTCCTTTCCCGGGACTCAAATTATCTCTATACCAAATTTCATCTAAATCGGTTCAGCGTTTTAAACGTGAAGAGGTAACAGACAGACAGACACACTTTCACATTTATAATATAGTATGGATTAATAGTATTAATGTCTAAATATGGCTGTCATTCATCGTGGATCGTTGGCAGTTGTTACTAATCGTCAGAAGCCCGAAAGTCTGAGAATCAGTCTTACCAAGTGGTATCGTATTACCCAGTAACTGGGTTGTGGAGGTCAGATAGGCTGACGCTCCATGTAAAATACTGGTATTCAGCCGCATCCGGCTAGACTGGAAGCCCACCCAAAGATAGTTGGGAAAAGGCTAGGCAGATTATGATGAATAAATATCTAATTATATGTGCTTCATTTGGCGGTTAGATGGCATTTTATGTATTTCCTTCACTTAAAACAGAACTCGTAAAGTAATTGACGATGCATTTAGCATGCGAGTTTATAGCGAGATCAAAAGAGCCACATCCTGGTGATACTCGTATTACTTACATTAATGCATACTTAATTTGGCATTTATATCAATTATAGGAGTGGATATTCATTTCCCTATTTCAAATCCTGTTAAGACTCCTTGGAACTTCCGATCACTTTGTTCATTTGTCGCGGCAATATACCGAGTAGTCCTCGAATTTGTATATAGCAATGGATGAGCTTGGCACAAAACCGGCAAATTGCATGAACAGCAAGGGTGCTGTTACGCCATTAGGGAATGGCGTATTATTCTCATTCTGAATTATTTGCTAATCCATAGCTTCACATGTTCGAAAAAAAAGTTGGTGTGCTCAACAACGTAGGCGCAATGAATGTTGTTGAACTGTCAAAATGAAAGTACTCTTTCGAACGAACATACCCCTAAGGACATTAGAGGTTTGTTACAATATTTTCAGAGCTTAAACACTGATTCCCTTATGTGCTACACAATTATACCTACTTATAACAAGTTACTATGATCTCCAATCCACGACCCAGTATGTTTGGTGATGTGGTGTTGTAACAATGATTTATAAGGAGGCCTTTGTGGTCTAGGTGGATTATGTAAGATAGAGTTGCCCAAATTCTCTCTTTTGTTCTGAGATGGTCCTCAATCTAACCACACGTAGACCTTCACGCGAAGTAGTCACGAAACGTGAAGTAAAAGCTTCTACGCCTAGCCAAGCATAACTCGTAGGCACATTAACGTGGTTCCGTAGCCACTCGACCCAGTTGCCATTGTGACCGCGACAATGCTGCGACAAATCGACCCTTTGTTGTCACTCGACTTGCGACACGCGACTCACGGCGACTATTCTTCAGTCCCTCTTTATGATAGCGTTGCATGCATGTGAGGTAACCAGTACATCGATAAACAATGCTGTCTCTCGAATGACTGAACCGCATGCTTTATTAAGCAAGATTCTTAGTTATGAGGGTATTATACAATTTTGTACTTTGCTGTTTATTTATTGATGTTTAAGTCTGGTAGATGTTTTGATCGATTATGTTGAGGTCTCCTTGACGTACCCGTGAGGGTGTCAACGCCGGTTACGAGAGTCAAGCTCAGGCTATGGACTTGATACCTACTATTGCAACGTTTTTTTTTTCAAAATAAGCCTCTACCCATTGGGCGATTCTTTTGCAGAAGACTTTTATTACTGTTTTTTTACTACGCGAATGCTTTTTAAACGCGAAAAAAAAAATCAGCTGTTCTCTATATTTTGACGAGTTGTACGAACATAAATGTAGGGAACAGCTGATTTTTTTTCGCGATTTCAGGTTTTGTCCCATAGTAAAAGTTGTTCATAATGATGAGTACAATGACCTCTTAAGAGATTGTTAATGTTTTACAAATAACCCCTGTATATCGCATGATTTAAGAATATACATATAATCTTTCAAGATTTCATTCATTGTTTGCTTGTCATGTTGTCTTACGAAACAGCTGCTTCCTCCTAACGTTCACGATAACGTTACGCTGAGATGTCACTGACGTGAACCTTTTGTTACACGAAAAGCATTGAATTATCTGTAATTTTCTCTGAATCAGCACTCGCGTAATTTGCGCCCGAACAATAGTAATGCGTGTAATTTTAATGGAATTTGGCGGTAAGTGATGAGCTGCCCTTCAATTGAAGATTATAACAATAAATTACTTATTGCTGTGATGATGTAAGTCGTGTCGAATGTATGTAGGTATAGATAGATAGGAGTAAGTAAGAACGAATAGATAGTACAGAGGCAAAAAATAAAAAAAAACAGCCAAAAACACCCCGATTTATAAAGTCATGTTTCGTTTTGTAATGTTTTTTGATTATAAATGATTTTTTTTTCACTATTTTAGTTGTTTACTGGTATTCAGCTGCATCCGGTTAGACTGGAAGCCGACCCCAACATAGTTGGGAAAAAGCTAGGCAGATGATGCTGATGATTTTGTTGTATACCACTGCCTACTTGCTAAAACTTCATTTGAAAAAAATACGTATTATATAAAAGTAAGCTCAAAAGAGTTGGCTAACCTACCCAAGGAAAGTTTATAAAATTTATTTGGAACCACCACGCTTGCTTCAAATGGAAAAAGAATCTTCAAAATCGGTCCACAATTGATGGAAATATCGATGAATAAGTAGGTATACATTTAAAAAACATTATACAGACGAACATAAAGCCGCCTCCTTTTTTGAAGTCGATTAAAAAAGACAAATAAAATTATTGTACGTACGAATGTACGAGTAGGTATATTATGTAGGTACTTGACTTTTCAGAACCTAGATACACCGAATCATTTTCTAAAGCTTGGTGTAAAAGGACACTTAGATTGACCTTTAAATAGGTACATATTTATTCCACAAATAATACCTAAAGGGACTTCAACATAGGATACCTACTTTTCCCTTTAACCCTTCGCATGTCGCGTGTAGGTACAGGGTATGTACCGATAACAATAGAATTTCTATTGTGTCTGCTAAATGGACATGAGATAATAACTAACTTTCTAACTACAATCAACGAAATTGGATGCGACGTGGAAGAACATTATCGACGCAAAGTAAAACGAGAAAGGTGTTTTACATCATCATAAATTCAAGTTAAGACGTCATAAATGATATATTTACGATGAGCGGTAAATTCGACGGTGTTAGCCAAGTTCTGAAGAGAAAGTACTCTTATCTTTACATAACGTTTCCAGCTTCGGTGAACGCAGTGAAAAATTCACTAAGCGAGAGCTGTTTGCCATAAATCATAATAACATCGAAACGGAACCATTTCCCATCTGAATCGGTTTATGAGAAAACTTTGTGGTGGAGAAAATGTGAATTTTTTTTTGTGAAAATTCGAAATCGTGTGGCTGTCTAATGTACGAGTACCTATTGTTTTGAAATTGATTTTGTTTCAATAGATTCTAATCTGTAGGCGTTTAAATAAAATAAAAATAAAACAGAGCAAAGAGGTTGGTACTAATATAAAGCATTTTTGACTTGACAGGATTATCATTGGCCATTTGTTGTCAAAAAATGACGCAATGCCATTAAAATATTTTTTATTTATTTTCTTATTCATGACTAATAGCTTTTATTAATTATTTTAATGAATTTCGGCCCGTATTTTCTAATCTAGATAAAAGTTACAACCTTTTTCAGTGATCCTAATTTTGAATAAAACCTAACAAATGCAGCAAATTATTTTGGTGCATCTTTAATTTTAAATTCATGCAATCCTTTTCGTAGGCCACTAAACGAGGAACGTACCTCCCTCATTTGGTAGCCTTGTTTCGGTAGGTACAATTTTGCATAAAAGACCCTCATTACTAAATAGATAATAGTGTTCCCTAGTGGAGCCTTTTCCTGGCTTAAAATGCCTACCTATAATATACTTTTATACCCATGAGCCAGAAATAAGTTCCAAAACTTCGCACACGCAGGATACTCTCAATATAATAAACAGGGGGAAATTATTCCCCAGTATTGTGCCATTACTTTATACCAACACGGGAACCCTTTTAGTTGAGCTCCCCTGGCCAATATTGTGTGGCTTATGAAGTTATGATCATTGTTAACTTGGGGCTTATGGTAATAAGTATGTGTTATGTAATACACACTCTCTTCGAATTTTCTAAGTTTCCGTGTAGGTCCTTGATTCAATGAGGGCACGGTTGGCGCAGTGGTTAAGCGATTGACTGCTGCGCTGCGTGTCGCGGGTTCGATTCCCGCACGGAACAACTATTTGTAAGACCTACAAGTAGTTGTTCCGGGTCTGGCTGTTTGTGTATGTGAGTTTAAATGTTTGTAAACGCACCCACAATACAGGAGAAATTCCTAGTGTGGGGCAACGTTTATTAAATAAAAAAATAAAAAATGCTTGAATGAAGAAGAAAACGATGAGCGGTTTTTTGTAGCAAATAAAGTAAAAAAATCAAACGTCATTTATTAAAATAAATCCGCAATTTTTGAAGCAGCTGATAAGTTAGAAGAATTTGATTCTACACACTATATACAAATCAGCCCACTATTAAGGTACAGACGACAGCACATCAAGCTACCCGAAACTGTCAAATTTTCCCAATCAACCTTGAACCTTATACTGTAGCGATAAAGTTGAAAATCTATTAAAGAAATTTGACAGATTGTAGTAGCTTGATGTGCTGGCGTCTATATACATTTACATTAACAAATTATAAAACAAAGTTGCCATTCGAGTCTGTCTGTGTGATCGCTTAAATCTTCTTTTCTCAGTCTGTCTAGTATTATGAGAAAAATAAAAAAACACACGAAAGAACAATGTTATACAGCTACTAACTAACTTAATATTCAAACACACGAAAGAACAATGTTATACCTACAGCTACTAACTAACTTAATATTCTACTGTCTGCTCGTATTACTATTACTTTGTCGATATTCTTCGTATATAAGTACTAGTTACAACGTTATTCTGGTAATGAAATCTCCTTTGTTATAAAAATAATGGACATTTTGAAACGTCTTTCTTCGTTTACCTACTGTCTGCAGGTAGATACATAGTTTACCTTAATAAATATAATATAAGTCAATATAAGTCTTATTTAATTCACCCACAGTCTATGCAAAATCTACTATAATAAACAGAGAAGCAATAATATTTTAGATAAGTATTTTGGACGAAAAAAGATATAGGAACCTACTACAGTATGATATGATTATATTTCAATGATGAATTGACTATAGAGTGGTTGTGTTCCGAATTTTCGAAGGGAAGCCGGTGGGAATCGAGTTGTATGGTACCTTGTCCACTGGAACCTAGATAAATACTGTCTAATAATAATACTTATGTTCAAATTGCAAATGATTTCAGTATTACGTTTGTATGGACAATTTATCCTCCACCGCGTTCTTATCATTGAAATCTAATGGATCACCGCAGATACCTACCATATAAATCCAAGATGAGTTGTACTAGCCTATGTGGCAGACAACTTTCCATCCACATGCTATTGTATTAAAAAAACGGGTGGATAGTGCGAATCCGGACACAGTGCTCTATCTGTTTTCGTAAACTAACTTCCTTCCTTCTTCGGACGCTAATCACTATAAGCAGGCAACGTCTATGATTGTTTAGGCAAAGATGGCCGATGTCCCCATCATACAATGGTTGAGCAATCCTGAGACTTGTTCCTCTAATAATAAGCCTGAAGTTGACGGAGCGTGATGCGTGCACGCAGCGCAGCGATTAGTCGTACTAGTGTAATGACGCGTATCAATCTGTGATGGGTCCTGCGTGCCTCCAGGATATCAATCATGATGTCTATGGTACAAAAACTGAGTAATCGACGCCGTTATTTGAACCTTGACTAAGTTTATAGTCAAAAAGGTTTTTTTTTTGCGTTCATTTGGCAGAACAATGAATGTGCGTACCTATCTTGTTGACCATAAATCGTCATGTTATTGTAACGAGTTGTTGTTAATATTTTTTATGTGTAAGTTTTTGGAATAGGTACTTACGATGATATTTCGTTGTGTGCTCAAAATTTTAGATTTATGAAAAAAGGTGGTACCTACATAACTCCAAAAAATCATTGTAAGTATAAAAAATACATCAAACATAAAAATTTCAGGCAGAAATCGCAGACAATATTTAATGAAAAGCCATTTATTAATCATGAAGAAAAAGTAAAGAACAATATGTTTATGGCATCTCGTATTTTTAACAGCAAATGGCCAGTACCTGATAGAGTTAGAGATGCCTTCTTGAAAATAATGCTACCTCTTTGAACAAAGAAAGTCAACGTTGTTTTTTTTATTGATGATTCTAAGGCTCAACTCACACCAAAGGAGCGTCGAAGCGCGGCGAAGCGGAACGCAGTTTCAGTGTCATATGAATTTTAACTTTATTTTCATTACGATAATACTTATTATCGCATGAGAAACTCGAACGAGTCGCGCGTATTCCAGCGGCGCCGCTGGAATTCCGGCGAATTGCCTTCTCTACCGAGCGGTTGCGATATTAAGTATTATAGTAATGAAAATAAAGTTAAAATTCATATGACACTGAAACTGCGCTCCGCTTCGACGCTCTTTTGGTGTGAGTTGAGCATTAGAGCCTCATTCTTGAACAGCATCATTTTATTTCCAAAATACCGTACGAAAAGCTGACTTTTTTCCCGACTAGAATAGTTTTTGTAACAGCTGTGGTAGGTACAGATGCCATTATTTGGTTACCCGGCACCCCCTAGGGTCCCTTCCAATTATTAAGACGTCTGTACAGTCCAAATTGCAACATTATTTTTAACATTTTGGAATCCCTTTTATTATTTTTGCCACCAAATCTCTACACACACAACCTCAACAATATCGCTATCCGGAAATAATTTGGGGGGCTGGTCACGAACGACAGGGGAACAGTGGTCCGTACGTAATCTTAATAAAGGGATAGGTCCCCTGTGCCCATACAAACTAAGTAGCCTTCTTGAGGCCCGGGGAGAAAGGGCAACGGTCTATAAAATGCACGAAACATTTGCGGTCGGTTCGCTTGCGAAAAATTACTACTGAAATGTGTCAGCTGCGGGAAATGGCATTTTTCGGGAAAAGTGAAACGGGCTGATAAATGTAACTTTAGAAAGTACCTATGTTTATTGTTTATACGCCGTCTAAAGGACATATCGACGCGCAAACTGTTACTGTAACTGTTTTTTATAATCATAAACAGCTTAAAATGCCACTGCTGGGACACAGCCTCTATTGAGATTAGTGGTAGTGAAAAAATTAACACAAAATGCCTGTCTGGGTTCGAACCTACGACCTACCAAAATAGCGGCCGTTACCACTGGACCACCACTGCTCACATCGCTTTTTATAATATTTGACGAAATATTTGTATGCTGGGAATCTATCCCTATTTGCCAATTACAATCTGAATCATTTTGATTGATATTGTTAATCCAATGGTTCATCATGTTTGAAAAATGTCTGCTCAACAACGTAAATAACGCAATGAATGTTGTTGAACGAAAGTCGAAAGCCATTCCCACTGTTAGTGTCTAAACATATACAGAATTCAAGGTCACAGTTTGCGCGTCGATGACCTGTGACCGTGTATACCTAGACAAATACGTAGGTATTCTATGGAAGGTAGAGACGCCAGCACATCAAGCCACCCGAAACTGTCAATGTTTCCCAATCAACTTTGAGCCTTATGATTTAGCGATAAAGTTGAAAATCTATTAAAGAAATTTGACAGATTGTAGTAGCTTGATATGCTGGTTACCTATTTCCATAGAGTAGTAGAATCCATGTCAGCGTCCTATTTACTCTCCTTCAAGAGGAACAACAAAAAAACTGGCCAAGTGCGAGTCTGACTCGCACACGAAGGGTTCCGTACCACAAGGCAAAAACGCCGAAAAAAACACGTTTGTTGTATGGGAGCCCCCCTTAAATATTTATGTTATTTTGTTTTTAGTATTTGTTGTTATAGCGGCAACCGAAATACATCATCTGTGAAAATTTCAACTGTCTAGCTATCACGGTTCATGAGATACAGCCTGGTGACAGACAGACGGGACGGACGGACGGACGGACAGCGAAGTCTTAGTAATAGGGTTCCGTTTTTACCCTTTGGGTACGGAACCCTAAAAAGATAAATCTTACTTAGGCCGGGCGCCCACTATCGGCATCGGCACGGCTGAGGATTTTTATGCGACAAATAGAAATATAACTTAATAGTATGACAATAAAATTTAAATTTCAATGACACGGTATGTCGGATACCCTATCTTTATTTTTGCACCTACGATGATTATTATCATTGAAATTTCAATTTTATCGTCTTACAATTAAGTTACATTTTTATTCGTCGCATAAAAATCCTCAGCCGTGCCGATGCCGATAGTGGGCGCCGCGCCGGGCCTTAGAGCTTAGTGTCTCTGTTATACAGTCTCTCTGTTATACAGGGTGAAATTAAATTAGCTAACGAAACTCTACATTGGCGCCGATTCTGTTGTTCACAAACTAAACTAAATTTAAGTTCAGGCATCTTTTTCTTTCTATTTCATTAAGAAAAGGACAGAAGATAAATATTAGTTTAGTACTGTCAAATTAAGATACTCCATAGACAATTTAGACGAGATTAAAAAATTGCTTATTAAAAATACGTCAATTTACATCAGGCGCTGACTAATTTGACAGGACTAAACTAATATTTATCTTCTGTCCTTTTCTTAATAAAATAGAAAGAAAAAGATGCATGAACTTAAATTTAGTTTAGTTTGTGAACAACAGAATCGGCGCCAGTATCGATATCTAAAGACGATAAAATAAAAACCGCAATCAATAAAATCCTCAATTTTTTCACCACGTTTGTCTCTGCATCACCCAAAGGTTGGCTGGTAGAAAATGCCTATGGCATTAAGCCTCTGTACATTTATGTGCTTGAAGTAATATTTAGGTAAATATATGAATAAAATAAAAACAAAAAAGATTTGATTTTTTTTTTTGGGTTCAATGACCGCTGGTTGCGTTGTTACTGAAGTATGACTTGAGGAAATCTATTTTCTTTAGGTTTGTCGTGTTGAGTTATCGAAGTCTGCGAAGTTTGCACAGCAAAAGCCTGATTTTTTTAAACTGATATTTCTCAAGTGACTCCACTAACTGCGTTCGATGACCTTACAAAAGAAATCGTCAAATTAATTTCTCTTTTGTTTTATCCTGTTGAGATATCCCTTCCATCATAAATATTGCGTCCATTTTTGTCAGGCAGGTAAGTGCAACTACTTAGGTAGAGGTACACACAGCTCCTTTAAGTAGTTACCCCACCAAAAGACATGTGCGTTCAAATCCGTGATAGGCCCAAGTTGGTTTTTGTATTTTGCAAAAACATTTTATTTTAAATAATGTATTGTTTTAGTGAATAAAGAAGTTTAAGTAAGTTTTTTTTTTTTATTCTGTTTTTATTATTGTTTTTTTCAATAAAACAATACTTTTGCGACGACAAGCAACAATAATAGGGTTAACATTTACGACAACTTATTCATCGTCTAAATAGACTGGAGGTTTCAAGACCGCTTACCGTGCATAAGATTGGAAGTTCAAATCCTATATAGGCACGAAATGTGCTTTTTGTTCATTATATTATTTTGATATACATTTCTATTTTGTTTTAAGTAGTAATTATTTATAAAGAATTAAAAAATCAAGAAAAATAAAATACTTTATTAATCATTTAATAATATTTATTATTGCTATTATTTAACAAAACTATGATCTTATTTTACAACAAACAGAACAACTATTTTAGTTCTCATAAAATCAGAAATCATTTAAAAAAATAATTGATAAAATTAGTAGTCGTTTACTCTTCGCCGTTTTAAGTGAACGTATACAAAGTTCTAACTTGAAGGTATGGATTAATTTTATAAAGACAACGTAAGTAAGTAAAATTAATGGATACCCTCAAATTATAACATCTTTCGATTAGACAGGGACCTAAAGATATAATGACTCAGCCGATAGTAGATAACAATTTCATCGCAATTCATATGGGCTCGCTGGCTAGTTCGTCAAACTGCCGGTATGAGTATGACGACGTTCGGTGATGCGATGGTTCGAATCCGAGTCAACACAATGGGCTCTTTTTGAAGTATTCTTTAGATTATTCGTAAGGAATTCAATGTTGTAGCAGTGTAACATTTTAAAACTTGAGGGGTTAGGACATAGTGACGCTTTCTGTACAAAGAAAAACTTTTACACGTGCTTTCTCTGAAACAAAAGGAAGTCGTTGACACTCGTTCATTAACGTTATCATGACAACAAGTTGTTTGTTCTCGTTGATAAGCCTTGTGCCGTCTCCTGTGATGCTGTAATGTGAGAAGAGAGCTACTAAGAAGCAAGATAATGTGTCGACACGTGTGCCTGTGCAAACATTAACCTAACTGTAATTTAAAGCTGCGGCCGCTGCGGCTAGGTAAACTTGCTACATAGGTAATATTATGATGCATAATATAATAGCGATGAAGTGACCAAGTGGTTACCTTTTTTTGAGCGATTGGTACGCACGTCGACATATATCAAGCTATTTACTAGGTATATTGTAGGTATAGGTTTTTCGTACAATGAGAAGTCAGCTTATAATGGAAATGTTGAGCTTGATATTATTATGTCGTCGTGTGTACCTTATCAATGACTTCCATAATGTTATCATATTACCTATGTAAGTAGTCTCTATTCATGTAAGTCATCAGGCTAACTCTACTACTTCATTCAAAAGAAAATGATTAATTTTCTTTCAGACGATTATGTAGATAGGTACTTGTTTCTTGTGAGTACTTCGAAATAATCGCCGAACATGTTTTGGAAAGCCTTTAGGGAGAAGCTTCTATGTTTGGATCACCGTAAATGTCACTCTGTTACATGACTTTAGGGCATGAAGAAAATGTATTCCGGCAAGTATCGCATACATCAATATGCGTGTTACAGCGCCACCTATCGAAGTTACGACGTACTAAAATTTAAAGTAAACTTTTTTTTTTAATCGGTACTTGCATATCTATGGGTACAACTTCATAGAATCCTAACAAAGTTCTTAGCAAAACGAACAGAGATGAAGATAATTATAGAGATTACTTTAGAAATGCATCACCTTTGTACCAACGTATTTTTCTATTCCTTATCTGTTTATAAATTTAAAAAAATTAAGTATACATATATTTAACTTGGTCGAATAAAGTCCTTCTGCAAAAAACTAGTGATGCCAATATTCCTGCCAAGTGCACTGCAAGCACAACAATGCAACGTCAAAACAACACTGTCAGTCAGTGTCAGTGAGTGACCGTCCTTCTGCAAAAAACTAGTGATGCCAATATTCCTGCCAAGTGCACTGCAAGCACAACAATGCAACGTCAAACCAACACTGTCAGTCAGTGTCAGTGAGTGACTTGTACATTTAAGTATTTTATCTATGGTGAGTGACTCACTTTAGCCAATGTCGGGGTCATCGCCTGCGTGTCGAGTGTCGGCCGACACTACGCGGTCCGGCTAAGCGCGCTGATTGGTTCAGTCGGCGGCGGAACGTGAAAGCAAACTATTAGCGGGGTTGCCAACTCATACGTAATTCCACACATTTTGGAAAATATTTCCAATTTAAGTAGGAAGTTTTTTTAAGTGATTATTATAGTAAACTAAAAACGATACTGGGTTAGTGCCATGTGACATAGAAATAAGGATTTAAAAGTCAACACCGCCTCCTAAATATTATGTTTAGAAAAACTTCAATATCTTTAAGTGACGTATTTTATTTATTTATGAGCATAGCAACAAAAACCCTGAAAAAAACCTGAGGCCCTACAAAATTAATTTACAGGGAAGGTCAAGATGGCAGCTTAGAATTGGTCATGGACGTAATATATAGAGTTACTTCTATATATTACGTCCATGGAATTGGTACAACAACGCATGACACTTCAAAGTTTCAAACGAATTGAAAATGGCGGCCACATAAAGGAGCTTATCATGCGAGTGAGAGGTCATGATAAGCGCCGTGTATTTCCTTAAAGGCACTGGTTATAATCATATAAAAGTACCTACATGGTAAGACCTGAGCCCTTGGGCAAGTAGCTACTTCACTTTATTTTCGCAGCTTGTTTGTAGGATTTTTGTCTATTGACAATGGCAGCACCAGTAAAATGAGCGCCTCCGCCGCGCGCTGCGCTGTGAGCAAAACTCGGCAGTCTGCGCACATTGCGCACCGCTTACAACGCGTGACGAGTTTAAGTTTATTTCCAACGTAGTTTTCGCCAAAAATATGACGTTTAAGTATAACACCAGGCAATTCATCAAGGAAATGCAATGCAGACCATGTTTGTGGAACGTAAACACTGCAGAATACAATGACAGAGGTATCAGAGAACTGGCCTGGCTAGAAATTGCACAGATTATGTATGACGACTGGGACGATTTGAATTTAGACGACAAAACTGAAAAAGGTAAGTTTCCTAAAAATATATAATTAGCAACTATCTAGACTTACGTTTGATGCTTGACTTTAGAAGTGAACATTAGTCAAAAATGAACTAGTTGACTTATTAAGTCAGTTGCTTCGCGCTCACGCGGCGCGGCTCACCAGCTCGGCTCAGTGACTCAGTGTATTCTTTGCGCTCGGCCGCTTGGCTCTCCCGAGCTATGCCGAACGCGAACGACTCATCGATCACCTGTTGACTGACTTATGTTTACTACGTGCGAGAAAGAGATGATCTATTTCTCTCTCTATGCTCTAGTAAGAAACGAATGAGCAAAAATGCATGAATTGAAAATTAGCCCTTGTCCACATGAACATAAAGCTGAAATGCTCAAGAAAAACGGAGGTATAGTAAATGTTACTAATACTGGCGAATAGTAGGTAGGTACTCGTACTATGCGATCAAGGGTAGTTGAAAATTCAATGACAAACAATTGTTGTAGCGGACCATACTAAATCGTAGTTCCTAGTATAGGTCTACCAGAATATAGCTATGGGCATAAAAAAAAACATTGTAATTTTTTAAAGGCAATGTCAATCCATATGAAAATCACTATTTTTTTATGCCTTGGGATTCTGGTAGACCCATAGTAGTAGAAAACATTATAGTGATCGCTCTCTCTTAGTAAATATAATCATAGTAACTTAGTAAGTACCTACTTACAATAAGTGAGGTCGCCAGTACCTACCTTCTATAAACATTAATCAATTAATGAGAAAAGATAAAACATATTTTTATTAAGTAACAATTTGTTTCATTTCCAGTAAAAGATCTACAAAAGAAATGGAAAGGTCTTCGGGATTATCACACTAGAGTACAAAATAAAAAATATACCCCGAAAAATGTAACTGAATTACATTTAAAAAGAGGTCGCAAGAGACCGTTTTTGGACATGTTAAATTTCTTAAATGCCAAGAAAAAACCGAACCAAGCTCAGAATCAGCAACTTGCAGAAGCTAACCCCGGGCCAGCAACAATTAAACCCAACAACACAATAGTTACATCATATAAACAAGCAAAACCAGGCCCGGTTGCTACCCGAACAGCTGCTCCCCAACCACCAGCACTATTCCAACCACCACTAACTCAAGAGACCACACAAAGACAATCAAACGACCCAGACGCAAACTTCTTATTCAGTATTCTACCAGATATGAAATCGATGAATCCTTCCCAAAATTTCGAATTTCGATTCCAAGTGATGAAATTGATAAAGGACATGAAATATAATCCGCACAACTCGAATTACTATGTATATTGTGATCCAGGGTCATCAACGTTCGCTACTCAAGTACCAAAGTACAAGACGTCTATACTCCCGGAACAAGAGATAGAGATCGACCCTATTTCAAACGAGTCTGCAGTTTCTTCTCCAGAAGATAGAAAGGAAATATTACATGACTCCGAATAATAAGAGCCTTTCTTTTTTTATATACTTACTTAAGTTTAATAAATTGAGTTTATTTTAGTCTCCTAGATGCTTTTTTTTTATTTTTCACTTGATAATCAGGAGTGCCCAGCGCGGTAATTGTGTAACACTATCAGTAGCAATGGCTTTCATTTTGACAGTTCAACAATATTCATTGCGTGATTTACGTTGTTGAGCAAACAAATTTTTCGAATAGGTAGGTAGAAGCAATGGATTCGTAATATCCTTCAAAATGATTTAGATCGAGATTCATAGTGTGTTACGCAATTAGGGTGCTGTTCCATGTGTTCCACACACGAGTGATATTAAAAGACAAGATATGGAGGTACGTACCTACCTCCTTTTCCTTGCTGCGGGGTATCTCTATACATACCTAATGCCACCGTCTTCGTGAATCGTGCGGGCCTGTATAATTTAATTTCCTTAAAAAGCATATTTTAGTCCATAATAAGCAACAACGAGGAACGAAGGAAGTATGAAAATAGTCTTGTGCGGAGTGACATGGTGACATGAGGCGCGACGATGCGCCGCGGTTTGTCACGCGACTTCTCTTCCGTCCCTTCGTATCTAATGCACGGCAGCCATTGTTTGAAACAACACGGGGAAAGTTTCGCACAGCAATTAGATCGATTAGATGGCGTTCAAGGAAACATTTTTAATAGTTGAGGAAGTGCACGAGAAAACTTCGTAGGTAGGTACCTACTGTGCCATGAAATATGTATGAGGTGTGGTCTCTTTGCTGAGTTAACTTTGGCGGCAGTAAAATGTTGATTAGTAGTAGCTTTGCTAATCATTATCTATGAGGCTGCAAATGTCGTTAGTCACGTCTATTTCGTTAAGTTTTTTTTGTATCGACAGAGATTTATTTCTGGAGTTGATCTATCTCTTTTTTCCTTCCTTCTTCTCCCTTTTTTCTCACTTAAACTACTATCAAGATGTAAGCTTATTCATTGAAACTTACCCATAATACCTAGCACCATAATTGAACGGCAGCGTCGGGATCTTCCAAGTTACAACAACCTCCGACAGTCCGACTTTCCGAGTAATAGGAGAGACAACTTTAAAGCAGTTCGAGGCCCGAATGAGCTAGCTCTAATAAATAATTAAGAACACCTTTAGTAGACGTGTTCTTATAGGATAATTTAATATTTTACCGCCACTACTTAAATACCTACCATTTATTATTTAATTAAGGTGAAGCTACAATTATATTCTACTTAACTAATTTATTTATTTATTATACCTAATATTTAATTACCTGTATAAAAACCCAGCTTAACCTAAGAATATAATTCGTAGATTATTTATCCATCATACCATTCATACCACATCAAGTTATCATGTACTTACAACAATCGTACTTCTGCAATAAAGGAACCGTTAGCGCCATCTGTTGCACCTTTTTTAAATCACGTCACTTTTACACCGGAGCCATTCAGTCCACCATTGACTTTTTGGCTCGTAAAAGCTACGTTGGTACTCACTAGATGGCGCGCAACTCGCCTTTCTACGTTGTTCAGTATTGTAATTTCAGTAAATCGCAGGTGATTTAAATTCATGAATGACAAATACTATTATTCCTGAGTAGGTTAAGTGAGACAGTCTGACCTATTATACTTTGTTGTACGTAGTAACCTACATAGTTATATGTTAGCCTATGTAAAACTTAGGCAGGTATGTGTAGTGTTCCACATACGCCTTTTTCAGTATTTCCTCAGGGGACTTCCCTAGACGGAAACTTTCCCTAGAAAATCGTATTGCTTTTACCCACGTTCAACGTTCAAACACAATATTTTCATGGTATGACTTTTTTTATTGTACCTACCTAGTTAAACGCTTTTCATTGGTGTTCTAATAAAATAACACTGAAGTATATTTTTTTTCTTTTAAACTAGATTCAATTGTAACATCGCTATTTTTTTCTTTCGGACTTGTAGCTAGAAGTCCTCTTTTCAAGGGTACTCTTTATCATCAGCATCGAAGTGTACACCCAATTGTTTTCTGACCGTATCTTCAAGTAAGGCCAAATTGATACTTTCCTGGTGGGTCATGCGGGGAGATTCGATCAGTCCTGAAAACAGATTTGTTTTATAATAAACTAGCTTCTGCCGCTGCTTCTGACTTCATCCGCGCGAAATTTCACCCTCCCCCATTCACCCTCTTAGGGGTGGAATTTCGAAAAACCCTTTCTTAGTGGATACCTAATACTCTTCACAAAGAACACACCCTCCAAATTTCATGTCTCTAGGACCAGTGGTTTTGGCTGTGCGTTAATATAGGTATTATAGTCAGTCAGAACTTTGAATTTTATATTTATTTATAAATAGCTAGGTACCTCCTTTTTCATCAAAACCGAAATTTGGCTGTTAGATAGGTACTATACTATTGGTATTGTAAAGTAGATTTAAATTTCGTGCAAGTTAACAGGACACTGTGTCAAACCAAGTTCGGGAAAGAGAAGACGTGCCTCAATATAAAATGAATATCTAATCTAAGAATTTATATTGTACATTCCAACCAACCTACGTGCTTTCTCGTTAGGTATAATTTTTGCTGAAGAACCTATATCACAATATGTTCCAATTTTCACATGGGGCATGAAACCACTATTGAAGAAATTTGGGTCTGCAACAATCTGGATCTGGTCCGGACCACATTTTTATCGCGCGGTTAGTGTGTCGGTGAATGGGACGACGATGGATGGATGACACCTATAAGTATATCTATGGTATCCAAAGGACACTCTGAGATAGCTCCTCAAAACTCACTGCAATTACTTATTTTAGTTCTAACAAACCAGTTTGCTGATTCTGTTTATAAAACTGGGTCAAATATGGAGAAGAACCTGCATGAAACTTTGTACGACCCACTTACTGATAACGACTGAATATAAGCGTACTAATTATTCAATTACCCTAAGGTAATTGAATTCTTATCACCTTTACGAAATTTACGTGCAATTAGTCGGCAAAATATTTGTACGACGATCAACGTTATCTTCTTATAATTTGATGACGTTAACCAGTTTATACTGCAGTGTTGATAACATCAATAAATACTTATTACCTAATCTTAAGTTTAAACTACGCACCTAGGTAGGTATAAGAAGATTATTAGATAACTTGGCAGACAACCTGTCTTACCAAAAGGTATGGGATCGTGTCAGCAGTCAAACTACCCAGTAAAAAGATAGGTGATCGTTCCATGTAAAATACTGAATCCGGTTAGACAGAAAACCGAGTCAACATATTTGGTAAAGGGCATATGATGATGAGTAGATTACCTGCTCTGATGCATCTTGCTACCTCGAGCGCCTGGTACACCAATCCGGGGCTGTTTGTAAAGTTGTATGGCAGCTTTGATGAATGCAGTGGATAGTTCTTTGTTTTGCCATCAACATCGATCACTATGTGGGGGAAATGGAAGGGCTGCTCCAACTGTGAGGACAAAAATACTTCAAATTAAAACGCTTTTTGAGAATCTAGTGAAAAGACAGGACGAGAAACGATTCGAGCAAGTGAAATTCTGCAATTTCACTAGCACACATAACTAAAATGTCATTTTATTTCAATTTTGTTTCCAGTATTGACTACGCAATTAACCAGCGGGTAAGATTCTGCATCCGATCCGAATCTGAGAAATGTCAGTCCGAAGTAGCCACAGTACCTACCTACTATTTGTATGGGGGGGTTGCGCTTCTCGATCTTCTCACTAGATCTTCAGAGCTCGGTCCTTGAATTCGGATTCGGATCTGATGCAGTGCAGAACCACTCTTACGGTGGTAAGTTGTACCAAGCAGCGTTGCTGTGTGCCGGTTTGAAGAGAATGGGTACCGGTACTAGTGTAATACAGTTTCGTGAGGCATTTCAGATTTATCTTTTAGATGAAACGCACCGGCGACCACTTTAAATAGAAATTGGCAAAAAATACTTAACAAAAAATTTTTTTAAGCTATGCTTACCGTGACTCGGCCTTTAGTCCCATAGATAGTCGCTTTGTTCCAGAACTCGAGCTGCGTGTGAATATTGAGCACGGCCCGCTTGCCACCCTCATACTCCAGTATAATGGTCTCTGTTAGATCCACTCCTGAGTCATACAGACTACCGACAGTTGTCACCTTTTTCGGCTCTTCCTTCCATATAAATTGTGGCAGCTGCAGCACGTATACACCTACGTCAAGCATGGCACCTCCACCATATTCTTTAATACTGAAAACATTTTTACATGGTATTTGATAACGTCATAGAGTGCACGGCTGACGCAAGTTGTAGGTAAGAATTAGTAATGGCACGTGTGCGTCGTCTTGGTTAAATATTGAATAACAATTGGATATTACCATAACAATAGTTAACAAAAAGGTTTTTCACACATCTACGAACTTATCTACCAATAAGTCAATGGAAATAATGCCATGTGTAATGTAGGTAATGTATGATAAATGGGGGTATTAGCATACCGCTAAATGCTCGTCTCGCATACCTTACATAAAACGTTAGGAATTATTGAAAAAATTTAGGGCTAGGAAGGTTGACTTGATTAGGTAAGCCAGAAAGTTCGTCAAATCATTCACCCAACATAATCAGCCTATAATGATCCCACTGCTGGGACACAGGCCTCCTCCCTGGGGCAGGGTGTGGGCTATAATCCACCAAGCGGGCCCAGTGCGAGCTGATGGATGTCACATGACTTCGAATTTTTTGGTTCTAGAACATGCCGGTTTCCTCACGATGTTTTCCTTCACCGTTTTGAGAGCAGTGGTGATGACATGAAATACACAAACTAAAGTGCCTGTCTGGGTTCGAACTCACGAACTACAACTCGTAAAGGTGCAATTCCAAGATGGACCGCAGGCCGGAAACTGCAGCTGCAGGTTCAAGCGACACTATTGGTTTCCATGTATCTCTATGAAAACTGCGGTCAACCGCAGCCGCTAGCCGCTTTTTCGCCTGCGGTTGCAGTCTGCAGCCCATCTCGGAATTGTACCTTAGTCGGAGCCGATACCACTGAGCTACCACTCAGTAATCATACACCCAATCAATCTTAAATTGTAAGTATAGCATTCAAATAATTAGTTGTAGGTACCAACCGTACAACCCCAAATTCTATGGCAGATACGCATAAATTATTAAATGTGTCTCTTACTGAGTGCTCCTATCATCCGGACTAACAATCCCAAAGTCAGCCTCAATGAACTTCACGTCACCCAGTTTCCCGTTCTGAATATCTCTCCCCAAATCGGCATAAGCAGGAGAGAAGCGGGTCCAGACAGCTTCCATCACAAATAGATTCTTCTTCTTCGCAAGGTTTATAACACTGCGGGTTTGTTTAGCATTCAGACAGAATGGTTTCTCGCACAGCACGTGTTTGTCGTTGCGGAGTAAAAGCATTGACAGTTCGTAGTGCTCGGAGTTCAAAGAACCGATGTAGGCCACATCTGCAGAAGAAAAATAATCTTTTGTAATGAGGCTATCAACTGAATGAACGCACTAAGCATCAGCCTTTTCCCAACTATGTTGGGGACGGCTTCCAGTCTCACCGGATGCCAATATTTTACATGAAGCGACTGCCTATCTGACCTCCAGAACCCAGTTACTGTTATCCGTAATACGATACCCCTTCAACCCCTTGGTAAGAATGGTTGTCAGAATTTCGGGCTTCTGACGACCCGTAACGACTGCCAAAGATCCACGGATGACACCCGGGACCAACGTACTTTCCGAGACACGGATCTTGACACGTAAAAATGGTCACCCATCCACTGACCAACCGCGGCAAGCGTAGCTTAACCTGATCGATCGACCCGTGCGACTTTTATTACTTAGCCAGAAGCCCCTCGAGCATCTAAGCAGACTAAAAGCAAATATTTTAAACTACGGAAAAAGAGAACACTGATGTTTACTTATAACTTTCTAACGTAAGAAGGAAAGGTTAGTTACCTCATTAAACAGCCGAAAAGTACCTAGGTACCTAATTTTGAAAAAGAAAACCTACCTATAGTGAATTTTTAGGTATACCATGTTCAAGAAATGTGCACCTGCTGTATTCACGATAATCTTCGTCATGCATGAAAATGGCAAATTAAGGAAATAAGCAGGTACTGTTAGGTATGTAAATTAAGTTGATTGTGAAAATTTGAAAACATAATACGTACTGCCTACTTCATAATACGGTTTCAATGCAGAAGGTAGGTACCTATACCTTCTTGCAATTATCGTTGGAACGTTGTAGGTACACCTATCTATGTATTTTTGGTAAATCATTTATTATTCACACCAAATCGGAGCTGGGTTTGTTTCAATTAAATATTAAACAAATAGGTACTTATGTAAGTAATTCATTAGCACACTTTACACTTTTTTTTTTGTGGATGGGAAATCATCAAATGACCCCTCCCGCTCTGGGTGGAGCGGAACGGAGTGTCAGACTCTTACTGACTAAAACCCACCCGTGTTCCTTCCTTAGCCCTTTATGTTCCGGGCCAGCGGTAACCCTTTCCGACAATCCCGCTGACCCGGTAGGCCTCGGCCCTAAGGGGCCCCTCCTCAATGCTGACATCTCTTTCAGGCGCGCGTGGTACACGTACGCGCCGTCCGGCACGGGCCTGGTCCTGCCGGTCGATTCTGTAAAAATCTCACCGTGAAAACTTAGGTGAAGTGAGTTTGTTTTTGCTAGGAATTGACACTATTGACAACTAACTCCACGCTCACTTCACCTAAGTTTTCACGGTGAGATTTTTTCAGAATAGCACCGCTGATCGGACGGTGAGCTACCCATTACTCTCCGTCCGCAGGCCTGCGCCTACGGTGGCCGAGAGTCGTCACGCGGCTCCCGACGCCCGGAGTGTCTCCCGCGGCGGCTGGGACGGGAGGCTCTCTCCCTGAGCCGTCCCGCCACCTCCTTCGCTAGCATGACTGCTTCGCAGAAGGAGGTGACTGCCTCCCACTCCCTCTCGCTCCGGACCATGGCTAGCACCAGGGCCGGACGCGAGAGGTCGCCGCCGCTGCCGATCGCCTCTGCGAGGACACGGCGGTGCTCCGCCCAAGCGGGGCAGCCCTCCACCGTGTGCTCTGGGCGATCCTGTTTCTTAACACCCTTAGATCTAAGATGAATTTCCCCCGTATTGTGGATAAATAACCAGTCCAGTATAGAACGGCCCTGCTTTACGGGTCAGTCGTGAAGTGAACGCTTTACTTTGTGTAAATAATTTCATCACCGATCGCCAATGCTATAAACCCATGGACTGTAGCTATTAAAATACCCTGGTATACCTAATGCGCAGGTACGTACCAACATCCTTGCTCTTTGCCAATGCCTCATAAGAATCGAAAACTTTCGGAATGTGATGTGTTTTTGCAAAATCAGCGGCTCTTTTCTTATTCCTAGCAGCTACTGCAACTATTTCCTGATTTTCCTTGTTGGGATACGAGTTGAATGCGTTGACGAAGTCATGGCTGATCCTCCCGGCTGTCACAATACCCCACCGGAGTGTCATCTGGAATAAAGAGTACGATATTCTATGAATTTAATGACTGCCCCGTTGGTCTAGTCATGTGGTGGCAAGCGCAACGGTTGAGTTGGTTATGAAATAATTTACACCAAGTAAAGTGGTGATGGCCGCGACTTACGAGTTATAGGTCGTAGGTTCGAACCCAGACAGGCGCTTTATTTTGTGTAAATTATATCTTCACCACTGCTCTCAAAACGGTGAAGGAAAACATCGTGAGGAAACCGGTATGTCCTAGAACCAAAAATTCGAAGACATGTGACATCTACCAACCCGCAATGGGCCGTGTCCCCAGAGGCTCGTGTCCCCAGAGGGAAAATTATAGGCTGATTATGTAAAGCGTCTGACTGGGTTCGAACCTACGACCGGCCGATACCATTGGGCCACCACACCACTGCTCTCCTAATAATTCAAGTATCGAGGGGAAAAACACATAATAGTATATATAAATATTGAAGAGAACAAAGCCGGTCTTGTCGCTACTAGCACTTCTTTACAAAGAACCTGCATTGAACTGTGGATGAATAGTAGAATCGTACAAGAAAAGATTACATCATTTAACATGTAAGGCATAAAGAATAATATTGAACTAACCTTAGCAGAGTGGCAAGTTACACGTAGTCACTACACAAACACTGATAAATATCTGAAAGTGAGAAATATAATATGTCGCAAGTAGTTATGGGTTTATTATAAGGTGATAGGGCACGATAATAATATCAATATTTAGTTTACCTAACGCTCAATATGTACCCATGTATAACCCCCTGGTATAATAACAATTGCTTAATTAGATACTTATGATTGGCGTGGTAGGGTTTTTACACCTACCTTATTTTTGTATCCTTTTGTTTTCTGATTCGACTTAACTTTCAGGTGGGAAAAAGCATTCACCCATTGGACAATCGTAGGATATCGTCGCTGAGGTCGACGGCGATGTAGATGGCGTCATGGTCGCGTATTTGTAGAGCATAATTGAACGGAAAGAGCTCATTTTACTTACGTATACGAGGGTTTAAGTACGTTGTAGTATTCGTATATCTTGTATGATTCTCCACACTTCTTCTTTTCGTAACGACCGTACTTCTTATAAGTATGCCAGTAGTGCTATTCTGTAAAAATCTTACCGTGAAAACTTAGGTGAAATGAGCTGTCAATAGTGTAAATTCCTACCATCAGAATGACAGCTCATTTCAAGTTCACTTCGTCTAAGCTTTCACGGTGAGATATTTACAGAATAGCACTGCTGGGCCTGGGTCCAATATGAAGTCATATCAAACGTTTTCAGACTTGGTCTAATTAATTGGTACATACGCTGCCAAGTGTGGTTTGGGCTTTTCTCCAAACAACACGACACTCGAGAGACTCGCACTGGGTGTGAGATGGATCCATAATCCCCATTTTTCCACTATCTGCTCGCCTCTTTTTCGCGGCTAAATTACCGAATCGATAGATAAAATTTACTAGAGACGCATAGTTTGTTATCAGACGTGAATGACACAGCATAGTTTTATTTAAAATAAAAAACTCGCCATTCGTAATCATATCGACTTTTTTGGGCAGTTATTCAATTGACCTATATACAGCCCAAACGATAAATTGATTGTGTAATAATCAGTTTCCCCTACACAAGCTTATACCTACCGGCAATTTTAGGGTGCCGGGACCAAAGCGAGCCAATGGGACCCTATTAGGTACCTACTTAGGCTACGATATCTGTCTATGTGTACCTACCTCCGCGGGGATCAATCTTTTTCACCGTGGAAGCTAGCTAGCTGATGTAATTTTACGCTAATGTAGGTAGGTAAGTACGTACGTGTTTCTATGATCTTAATTCCCATTATTCTTTGTTTTTATTCGTCCAATAGGTACGAGTACCAGTCAATACATTTTCATTCTTTCTTTGTCTTTTCTTAGTTATCGTATTTTTTTTTATGTCAGTTCCCAACTTTTACAAAACCTGAAATTATTTTTAATCACGAATCATATTTTAATCAACATACAAGCTGACACACTGACCCTCACAAACGTAAGTAAATTTGAAGTTCGCGCGTTCGACCTTAGTTTTCTGCTTCTAGTTCTACCATACGGTGCGGAATCCTTATTGCATAAGACTCGGACCCACTTGGCCGCCTTTTTTTATGTACGTATGAGTCGGCACTATTGCTCCATGCGCCCGAAGAGCAAGGCCACGTTATCTCTTTGGATGTTGATAACTCGGTTCATTACCACGGCCATTAATATGTTATCAACTTTTGATAACACAGTGAAACCATTCATTTATGTTATCTGCTGTGGCCGCGGGCCCGCGGCTTTTTTTTAGATTTTGCTCTTGATTTTAATAGCAAGTGCCTACCTATCATTGGTCATCTTTTGATTAATGAGGAAGAGACCACAAAGCTAACAAAATATAGCTCGTTCTTTCTGAAAAGCATTTAGGTTATATTGAAATATTTTATTATTAGGTACAGGATATAGTGATACACACCAATTAAATATATTGGATATTTAATTATTTAAAAACTAATTGTAGTAAAACTACAAGGCACCGTTTTACAGTATCCAATTTAGTACCTAAATATAATTTAAATGAACACCCTGGTATACATATGACGAATTAACAAACAGACTATTACATTGCACAGTGTGTGTTTAGGGAAATTCCTGGTCATCCGCATCACAGTGCACACCCAGTTGACTTCTTACTGTGTCCATCAGTTTGGAAAGGACAAGACTCTCCTTGTGCGACATACGGGGTGACTCGATCAGTCCTGCAGATAAAAAGGTTTTATACATTTTCTTTGAATAGTAAAAAAAGCGTAATAACTTTAGGGACGGTATCGATAGTATCTCGATCCTAACAAATTAAATTCTAAATATATTTTGCAGTCTACAAAAGATAAGGATAGTTTTCCAAGAACGTATAGGTACCTATAGATACTTCGACAGCAGGAAAAGGTTACCTACTTACGTTTATAAGAAGGATGGACAAAAATATAGGGGAACCGGCCCCACCAATAATAACGATAAATATGTCATTCACGACAATGCATAGTACCGACCAGTTAGTAAAAGAAGTAAGATAGTAGGTACATACCAGCTCGAATGCATCTCGCTGCTTCAACAGTCTGGTAAGAGAGCCCCGCACTGTTTCCATAGACAAACGGGAGATTGGAAGTATGTAGCGGGAACATCTTCAAAGTTCCATCGATGGCAGTCACTTTGTCGGGGAAATGGAACGGATCCTCCAGCTATGGACGAAAATTTACAAGTCATTGGTATCTTGAATGATTGCTAACCTTGTTTCATAAACAAGTAGCTTTACTTGCGCGAAAGACAGAATCCGTCTAAACACTTTGACAAATAGCTTTCTTTCGTCTTACGCGAAATTGTTTTCGCACAAATGGCTGCGCAAATGTACCAGATCCATTTATATACTAGCTATTAATTCTCTATCCTTACCGTTATGTGGCCTTTGGTCCCATAGATCGTAGCCCTATTCAAGAGGACCAAACGAGACTGAACGTTGAGCACGGCCCGCCTGCCGCCCCCATATTCCAGAATGATTGTCTCTGTATCATCCACTCCCGAGTCGTTGAGGTTACCAACAGCAGTTACTCTTTTCGGTTCTTCTTTGAAGACGTATTGCGATAGTTGCAACAGGTAGATGCCGATGTCGAGCACGGCGCTACCTCCAATTGCTTTTTTCCTGTAAGCATGATATTGGCTATGATAAGTCAAAGTCAAAACGTTTATTGCGAACTAAGTGTACAATGTTGGTGTTATGTTCTGTTAGTAGGTACTTATGACTTAGCAGCCTTTTACAAGCATTGCAATTATCATTCGCCTACCCTTATTATCATAAATTAGCATGCATTTGTACATTATTATTACTTAATTATTTTCTTTTATATTAATACAATTAAATCATGAAATTAAAGATATGCCCAAATTAAATGTCAATAATAATGAGTTTAGTACAAATTATAATTTTATACGAAGTTAAATAGGATAGACACTAAATCTTATTGTTTGTATAGGACAGATCGCCAATTTTGTACATCGTTATTCTAAGCAGAGTAGAAACATTTTTGTATTAAATATAGTTTTAGCCTTTTTTGGAATATTGAGACTGATTTTTCAGTTCTTTAAAATATGTTGGGCAATTTATTATATATTTTTATTGCCATACAATATGGGCTGTCACTTAACATTTTAATTCTTGAGGATGGAGCGCATAACCTCTTTTTATGGCGAGTGTTGACGTTGCCATTGTGCGTATCTTCTACTTTAGTGAGCCTGTCGATATTTTTAAAAACAAATACGCAAACGTCATGTATGTATATTGACGGCAGACGTCCTGTAAAAAGAATGGTTTGCAGCTCTCCGTATTATCAATTTGGGCTAGAATTCTGATATGTAACTTCTTTTGCAATATGAATACTTAGTTCATTTACGTTTACACTATTTCCCCATAGCATGACGCCATATCGCAGCCATGAGTATGCGTATGCGTTTGCGTAGTAAGCAGCCATAGCTGTTTGTGTCAGTGCTTTGTTTAATTTGAAAAAGAGCGTAAGAGAATCTGGAGAGTTTTGTTTCTAAATGTTCTATCTGGAGAGTTCTGTTTCAGTTTCAGTTTCTAAATGTTCTAATACGTCCATGGTTCTATGTGTCAATATTTATGCCATGTAGGCTAAATCCTATTAACTTCTTCTATTTGCGTGTTTCTGAATGTTGTTTTTTGAGAGGTGGTTTTTTTGTATGATCTAAATTATTGTAGGTATTATTTTAGTTTTATTACTATTAATTTCCAATTTGTGGAGAGCCAAGTTTTTTTTTTTTTTTCAAATTTGATATAAGTAGGTACCCAGTGTCACTCTCACAAACGAATCTAACGGCACCTCTCAAGCTGAAATCGATCTAGCCGTTTAGGCTACAGAGCGTGCCAAAGAAATATACATACATACACTCGAAAAATATAACCCTCCTTCTGACGCAGTCGGGTAATAACCCTCCTTCTGACGCAGTCGGGTAAAAATAGTGGGCATCCTAACACACTTCCTTGTGAGATTAAGCAAGTAATTTGTTTTTCTTGTGATCTAATGGTTTTGATCTCATTTTTATCATGATCGTAATTTTCAATTTGTCCTATTTGTGTCCTATTATGTAAATATGATTTGAACCACGAATAAGCTGGTCCTCGTACGCCGCAACCATATAGTTTAGCGAGTAAGATGTCAAGGTTCTTGTCGTATGCTTTCGTCATGTCTAATTGTAGCCCAATAACATTTTGTTTGTCGTTTATATGTTGTAGCGCTTGTTGAACATATTTATAAACTGCTATGTTGTTGATCTACATTTTCTAAATCCATTTTGTGCGTCGTCAAGAATATTAAACTTTTCTAATAGGTACCTAATAATAATAGAATATTAAATTTTTCTCAGATACTCGTACTTTGATAGATTGAGGAAAGTTCTGAATAGTTTTTGAAAATAAAACGAAACAGAACAACCATGAAACTTACAACACTCTGTCGCTCTCACAGAAAACGCCGAAGTTACCTTCAACGAATCTAACTTCACCAAGAGTCCCAGCTGCAATCTCCTTCTCCAGGTAAATGTAAGCTGGAGAGAAACGGGTCCAGACTGCTTCCATGAGGAACAACTTCTTCTTCTGAGCAAGGTTGATCAAACTCTGAGTTTTTTTCGCGTTGAGACAGAAGGGCTTCTCGCATAGCACGTGTTTTCCATTTTCAAGGAAGAGCTTGGTGAGCCCATAGTGGTCAGGATTCAATGCTCCAATGTACGCGACATCTAAAAATAAAACAGGATTCTTGCTCACACTCACTTAATCGCAGTACCTACATAGTGACACAAGTTTATCTATTCAATATCATTATTGTAGATTTATTGTGGCTAAGTAAGAACAGTCGCACGGGTCGATCGATCAGGTTAAGCCACACTTCCGTGCCTCGGAAAACACGTCCTAGTTGTCATGCGCGGATCTCTGAGAGTCGTTATGGGTCGTCAGAAGCCCGAAAGTCTGACAACCCCAGTAAGTGGGTTGTTGTGGAGGTCAGGTAGGCAGTCGCTTCATATAAAATACTGGTACTCAGCTGCATCCAGCTAGATTAGAAGCCGTCCCCAACATAGATAGTTGGGAAAAAGCTCGGCAGATGATGATGTACTTAGATTTAATTGGTGAAAATTGTAGGTAAACAATGACCAGCATAATTACTAAAACACCAGCCCTGTCCTTACCAATATCGCTACTGCTGGCTAATCCCTGATAATTATCGAACACTTTCGCAATATTGTGAATTTTCGCGAACTCAGCAGCCCTGGTCTTATCTCTGGCGGCGATTCCGACTATTTCCTGATCGCCCTTCTCCGGGTACGAGTTAAGAGCATTCACGAAGTCATTGCTGATTTTGCCAGCTGATACGATTCCCCAGCGTACTGTCATCTGTAATTAATAAAAAAATAGATAACAATAGTTTATTTGTTACTTCATTACAATATTATATCCCCGAAATCTAATTAAGCTGCGATAAAACGAATTCTATTATGAAATGTAGGTATAAATAGGTAGGTATAACCAAAATCACATTATGTTCTGAGACTTTATTTTATAGGTGCGCTTGAGCAGTAGTGATCACGGAAGCTTTTGCGCTGTACTACTGGAGCTAGGTACCTACTGAGTGTATGTGACCTACTAGATACCAAGTAGATACCAAATGTTTCAAGTTCCTTGTTTCTGAAGTTAACTAGAAATGGAGACATTATAACTTAATTTTTAAAATGGGTAAATTCAATTGAAAATTAATACAAAACTTACCTTTACTAAGTAGAGTAGAGATTCACGAAAGACTGACAAAGTGAAAACCAGGTCATGATATTATTATCATTTGTTATGGATACTTATCTATTACGTGTCGATAAGGTGTCCCCTAATCTCAAAATTGTCAATCACAACTTACATGTGTCGGGGCTCAATTCATAGTCGAGCTCGAGTGGTAGCTAAAGTTCTTTTCCCACCGTAGCAACTCCGAGTGCTAGTACCAAACCAACTCGATAGGACTCATCGGACTGGGCAATAAGCTCTGGCCATTTTTACAGGAGATAAAATTTGTTTGTATGTAGGGGTTAATCTCCGGAACTACCAGTCGGATTTCATTATTTTTTTTTATTTAATAGCCCAATTCTTGACGAAGGCTATATAATAGCACGCTAGGACCCCAAGAAGCCGAGCAAAAAGAAAAACAGTCAGAAAGAACGCTAAGCGAAAATTAAGTACCTATATGCGCGGGTAGGCAATGCGACGGGGTGGGTCAGGGGGAGCCACAATAACAAATTTAACGCAGAATAAGTTGCGGACAGAAGCTAGTGAATAATTATAACCCTCCTTCTGACGCAGTCGGGTAAAAGGTAGGTACAGTTACCAGCATAAATATATCACAATGGACAGCTCGGCAATGATATCTGATTTCATGATTAATCTATAAAATTAAAAGTAAATTCATAATAAAATATTAAAAGATGACGGCAAATAATTACCACAGCCACAGACCTATTTGGTGGCAAGTTAAGTGGCAGCACAAATATTATGTGACATCGATCGAAGGAACACCATAACTATATGACGAGCCAAAATATAGGATGCTGGCTCTTAGAATGCAATGATATCGGACATGACATATTGCGTTATAAACATCTGCTTACTCAGTTAAAATAAGAAGAAAAAATAGCTTAATTTTTTTTCAGGTCTATTAATTCTGCCAGGTATCTAACCCTGACTTCTGTTGGTTCTGGTCATATTTGATGATGCAATACTAAAAAGGAAGAGTATGTTAAACTGTAGGTAGGTACCTATAGGTACCTATATATCAATGGTACCTACCTACTTTAAAAAAACCGGTCAAGTGGTAGTCGGACTCGCGCACCGAAGGTTCCGAAAAAGTAGGTAATACGGTTTTCCGATTTTTTCCTTTATTTGTGCTAAATGACATTACTTCTTGCCAAATTTCATGATTCTAGGTCAACAGGTAAAAACCGATAGGGTAGGTACTTACCTACCCTATCGGTTTTGATTCCCTTGTGGGTGTCAAAATATGCATAAACGGAACATAAACGCCCGTATCTATTGACTGCGTTGACTTAGAAGTATGATTATTACACTGCTTCAAGGGATTGCAGCCCTGAGTATTTGATATTAATTTCAACTTGATAACTGAGAAAAAGGGTCTTGACAGACAACGAAGTGAACTTATAAGGGTTCCGTGTTTCCTTTGAGGTATGGAACCCTAAAAATGATATCAAGTCTGAATGATTGGTTCATAGGTCTCTTGCCCTACAACTTTGCTCAATATCCTTCTTAAGTACTTAAAGGAAAATGTTTTTTAGATCTGTATTAGTTCCTTTTTCCTTAGACCTTTTCAGCCGCCTTTTATGATCCGGCTTAGTGAGCGCTTTCGCCAACGGATTTGGATGATTCTGAAGGCGTGCTCTGTACTGTTCTGCCCAGTTTTTCACTTCCTGATGCACTGTGCTTTGGTTAAGATATTCATGAACCTCGCAGTTTCTTGTAAACCATGGTGCATTTGCGATGTTTTTGAGGATGACATTTTGGAATCTTTGGAGCATGTTAATGTTAAAGACACTAGCAGTTCCCCATAGTTGGATGCCATATGTCCAAATTGGCTTTAAGACGGTGTTGTACATCAGTAGTTTATTGTCTATTGACAGGACAGAATTTCTTCCAAGGAGCCAGTATAGGTTCCTGTGTTTGATATTAAGTTGATTTCTCTTGGCTTGGATATGTGTCCTCCATGTAAGCCTGCGGTCAAGGTGCATGCCCAGGTACTTCACCGAGTCCTTATGTGGAAGTTCGTGATCGCCTAGTCTCACAAGTGGACATATACCTTGTCTCAGACTGAATGTCACCTGGGCTGATTTGGATGCACTTGCTTTTATTCGCCACCTCTTTAGCCATTTATTTATGTCGTCTAAACTACTCTGAAGTATTTTAGATGCAATTTCAGGGTCTTTGTGGCTAGCCAAAACGGCTGTGTCATCTGCGTAAGTTGCTGACGTAGTATCCGGAGTATGTGGCAGATCTGCTGTGTATATTGTGTACAACACCGGTCCCAGTACAGAGCCCTGGGGTACTCCTGCAGTTATTTTGTGGAAAGATGAGGTAGCATGTCTTACTTTAACTTGAAAAGTTCTGTCGGACAGGTAAGATTCAAGCAGTTCGTAGTAAGTGTGGGGTAAGGATGTTTTGATTTTACAGAGTAACCCGCGGTGCCATACCTTGTCGAAGGCCTGCTGAATATCCAAAAATGCAGCCGAGCAGTATTCCTTATCTTCCAAAGACTTTCTTATTTTGTCGTAGATCCTGTGGACTTGTTCTGTCGTAGCGTGTTTCTGCCGAAAGCCAAATTGATGGTCAGGTATGATAGACCTATGAAGTATTTGTGGTAACATTCTCTTCAGCAATAGTTTTTCGAATAGTTTAGATATTACAGGCAATAAACTAATGGGTCTATATGAAGTTACCTCATGCTCTGGCTTGCCTTCTTTATGAATCATTACTATTTGGGAGACTTCAATAGTGCTGGAAAGTGTTTTGTTCTTAGTATACCATTATAGAGTGCCGCCAAGAATACAATTTCTTTCTTTGGTAGTTGTTTTAGGACTTCCTTAGTAATAAGATCGAAACCTGGTGCTTTTTTATTTTCTAGCTTTATTACCTGCCGAAGTACTTCCTTGGGAGTTATAGGTCGAATGGGTAGATCAAGTTGGTACGGCTGATTTAGTATGGCTTCAATATCAGTGTCGTCAGAACCAGGCTCTGCCTCGTTTGGTGTGAACACGTCCTCTAAGTGCGTTGCAAATGCATCTGCTTTTTGCTCGCTAGTTCTCGCCCATCGTCCATCATCCAATTTAATTGGCGGTTTTGAATATTGTGGTCGGTTTATGCCACTAGTAGCCTTCCATAGGGAATAGTTTGTGGTCTTTGTAGCTGTCAGGGACTCTAATTTTGCTTTTAAGGTTACATTCTCAGCTTCGACTATAGCGTTTTTAAGGTCTACAATCGCTTTGTTCAGAGCAGCCTTGTCTTCTCTGGCCCTGGACGTATGCCAAACTCGCTTTTCCTTGATTTTTATTCGAATTTGCCCGGGGATAGTAGGGTGAGAATGTGTGTTCAAGACCTCTGGAGTTGATTGCCAGCAAGCAGTCTGTATAGTATTTGTCAGGTATTTAGCTGCAGATTCAATATCATCTTTTGTTTTAAAGCTTATTTTCAGACCTAATTTCTCATCAGCAGCCATCTCTTAATTAAATTTAAAACTACAACTTAACCAAACTTGACCCAACAGACGTTATGCAAAAATTTCAATATGGTCTCAGTTCATTCAAAAATCCAATAGAAAAACACTTTCAGTTTTTTTCCGAATTTTACAATTTTCCGGGAAACTTTTCCCCATTTTTGTTTCCATAAAAATGTAATTCAGACTATTACCAATATTTAAATTTTTATTTATATGGATACTCAAATTCTCTTATTTTTTTTTATGAAGAAAATATTGAAATGTATTTTATCTAGAAACAAAATCGTAATGATTTTGTTTCTAGATAAAATACATTTCAATATTTTCGATAAAAAAAAATAAGAGAATTTGAGTATCCATATAAATAAAAATTTAAATATTGGTAATAGTCTTAATTAATAATATAAGTAATAATATAAAGAAAATAGCATTTAAGTAATTAAGAAAACTTTTTATTTATTTATTTATGTAAATCTTACCTACAACTACCATTACAGATCAGCGATCAACTTGATCTGTACTTGTACTACAATTTAAAAGTCAAGATTCTATTGCCATGCTTGAGCTTATCTAAAATCTGAGAAAAAAACATTTTATATTTATGTAACATCTGTAGGTATTTAATAATTGAATAGGTACCTGCTTACCTACTTTATGTTTTATGTGTGTAGAGAAAAATTAAAATATTTAAGTATATAAATATTTTCATCCTTTCTGCTGCTTAAACCTAATCTATTGATTGTTATTGATTTAAAGTGACAAATTCACTCTAGATTTTAAGTTCAATTGTTACAGTACCCGAAAAAATGTAATAGTGAATAAGTCGTTGGAGTGCCATAGTTAAATAAATCAATATTTTCATCCATTCTGCTGCCTAAACCTAATCTTGATTGTTATTGATTAAATTCAGTCATAATTATGAGTGCATAGAGCAACAATAGTGAATGCGAATGACTTGTGTGCTGTGCGCTGTAACCAGGTTATACTTACTTTGGAAGATAATTTCGGCTAACACTACAGTCTTGCCCAATCTATTCGTAATAAGAACACAGTCAGTTGTTAATTATGAGATTATGTAAATGAAGATTAGAACAAATGAAAAGTTTGTTTTTGTTTTGTTACTTACTTCTTGACAGCGTCTCTGTCTGTCTGTCAATGTCAGATATAGCATATAGCAAAAGCAATAGCATTATGACAGACAGACAGGATCACAGGAAAACGCATGAAGTTTTGAAACTTCCCGCGAAAATTAGAATAACTTATTAAATAACGGTTATTTTATCCGTTTAATTTAAAATATTTTAGTACAGTATGCTCAGTGTATCTAAAATCGCTTTGATAGTGGCAGCCCATATACGCACGGACGATTTTATAACGCGACGATGGATGGATTTATCTGGATTTTTAACTCGCATGGTATTGAGGTGAGCATTAAGAATCCAACAGAGTCCATCCCAACGCGTCAAGAAAATACACTGTAGGATTTTCAACTCTCGGCGCTTAGCAGTGAGTTGAAAATCCATTGTGCGTTAAAAAAATCACCCGTGGGTACGAAGGCTTCAAAAGGTAAGTACCAAGTTTACGAAAGATTTTCACAAAAAAATCCTGAATGTAAGTAGGTAGGTATTACCCAGTTTTCGTATAGCAAAAAAAGCTGTACTTTAAAATATATTGTTTTAATATCGAACGGTATCTATAATAACCATTGGTTTTATTTTGTTTCCAGTAACTGAAATATTGAGCTAATCTACTGATTGTAGGATAACAGATGACACATTGACATGACCATAATAATTGTTGACTAGAATGCATAATACCTATACAATATGTCACGGAATTAATTAACGCACACCACCAAACACTCCGATAATCCGATTAGAATATTATGTTATAATCGCACTCGTACCTACGGGTACGACTGTATAATCGCATTACACAGTCGCACACCTATGCCCAGCGTAGCAGGTAATTAGTCCATTTTGGTTTATTTTGAGGGTACAGCTAAAGTGTGACTGTAAATATACGTAGTTTTCATTATTATTATTGGGTTATTAAATTACCTAAGTATATAATGTGCATTAATCAAGTTACACATTGTAGGTTTATGTATGTACATCACATTTGTTCAGATCGCTTACTTCAATTACTATGTTAAGAATTTATTTCAGGCAGTATATATGTTATTATTATTTTATTATTATTAGTAAGTCGATCTTGGTTTATTCTTAGTTCATAATTAGTTTATGCGAAAATGTGGTAGGTAGTTTCGTAAGTAACAAAAACAAATGAGCTAGGTCAATTTTTATATATATTTCTCAAATCAATGCTGAAAAATAGTAACAAAATATTCTTATACATAATATTTAGCTATTGTATCATACAAATTAAATAAATAAAAACGACAATTCAATGATAAATAAAATGAAAATTAGATATTAATACATTATTGTTTCAAAATATTGTGTATCTTAACGGAAAAATATTCTAGTAAACATTATAAAATATCACTTCATAAAAACTAACCACAATGAGGTAGTGAATAGTAGTTTCATAAATACTGTCACGACAATATTAAATTTCCACAATAGTGTAAACAAAGGCACACACTTAACCTTTCTATTGATATGTTAAGTTTATCCAGTAAACCCTATTGTGTTTTAAAAATTGTACCTATGTATTCATAATGTAAGAGTGTGAAGATTTAATGATTGAATAACAATAAGACAGTGAATATGCTTAAAATTACTAATCTATAACAATGTTGTAAATTATTACGAGATACAAAATATCACCGATGCGATTGTGCTAATAAATTATTCAAAATTAAATTCACGGGTCACCGTGTCAAAAATGTGTTTTTTTTTTGTAAAATTTTAATCTATGTAAGACGTAATTTGGTAAATTAATACAGTATGTAGTTTTTGGCGCAAACAACTTTATTGCGCTTCACAGATACGTCACTTCTTAAAAAATAAATTAAAATTTAAAGATGTGAATAAAAAGAGTTTGGATTGAAATTAAAACAACTAATGTCATCAAAATGCTTCTCTAAACGCTAAATCCAAGTCTTCAATGAGATCTTCAACATCTTCTAATCCAACCGAAAGTCTTATGAGCGCATCCGTGATACCAAGTTCTTCCCGTTGTTTCTCGGGAACTGATGCATGCGTCATTACCGATCTGGAAATTATTGTTTCGAATTAATAAAATATTAATTTTTACCCTTACTTAATCTTTACGTAGCTAAATGAGTAACTTACGGTAATTCCGCCAAACTTTCATACCCTCCCAGGCTCTCAGCCAAAGTAAATACTTTCAAGGAACTCAAGAACTTTCTTGACTCTTTCAGATCACCAGTGTGTTTGAAGCTGAAGACACCCGAATGACCAGTCATTTGTTTTTTGGCAACGTCATGTTGCTTGTGAGATGTAAGTCCTTAAATAATAAATAATTAATTAATAGATAGTTACCAAAGCGTCGTGGTCAACGGCAGGAAATATTTAATAATAATAATTAATTATTACCTGGATGCATAACTTCTACAACCTTAGGATGTTTTTCTAACCAACGAGCAATTAATAAAGCCGATTCTTTGTGGCGTTCCATACGCAACGCCAAAGTTTTCAAACTTCTGTTGACTAAGTAACAATCAAACGGTGATGGCACGATTCCCATGGCTGAAAACATAACATGTAAGTACTTAAATTTTAAAACATTAATCCAATTACATAATCATATCTAAAGAACGTATCTAGCGTCGGACTTTGCCCAGAATGAATGAAACATTGTTCACTCAGATTCTTGTATGCATGGGGTCTTAAATTATTCACAAGATCTGAGTGATAGATTCATTACTATAATATTCCTATCTCTTTATGGATTGAAATGTAGTTTAAGATGGCAATACAAACAATATGTAGGTACCAACATTTGTTTGAAAAAAAAATAATAAGACACAAAACACTCTTATAAGTAGTGGAAATAATAGGAGAGATGAAAAAGAAAATTAGCCAGAATTTTCGTAATAGAAAGTCACGGTTCAATGTAGCTAACGTTACTGTAATTTCATCACTAGTAAAATGAGTCATACCAGGCTATACCGGCGTAAACCGCAAGTCATTCTATACTACAATAAACTGATAATGAAAATGTTCACTACGTCATTGTGTCATCGCCTACTACATTTCCCCATGTCATGATTGATGATATTTCCTTATGAATAAAATTTTGCAACAGTGATTAAACACCGTTTCACATAGCGAGTGTTTGCACTGTGTCGTGAATTCACGATGATAGATAGCCGACTTGCTCAAGGTGGCTTGAATTATATCTAAATGGAGCTGATCTCCAACATGACAGACTGGCAAGATTAACAGTTATCTAGATCACTTTACGACATAACTACTAAATGTCAATTTCTGTCGTCACGTCATTATGAAAACATAAGCACAAGCGAAAAAAAATGTTGTAGGTAAAAATGCATAACAGTAAAAAAAATAAGAACAAAATAATATCTAAAAGTCACGTTAATATTTCAAAATAGAATTGGCAGATAATTTAAAAAACACTCCAACTTACCATTTTGTAGAAATCTAAGCCTATCCGCTAATGCTTGGTCGTTAACAATGGCTGCTCCCATTAATACGTCGGAGTGACCATTCATATATTTTGTTAAAGAGTACAAAACTATATCCGCACCGAAGTCCAGAGGCTTTTGTAAGTAGCATGTGAGGAATGTGTTATCCACGACAACAATAATATCATTGCTGCGTTTTTTTGCTACTTCGGCTGCCGCAGCAATATCGATAACTTTCAAGTTCGGATTTGTTGGAGTCTCTAACCAGACCATCTGAAATAAATATAGGTATAATAAAGTATAGAGAAACAATTTAGTTGTTTGTTAATAACATTTCAAAATGCATACGTTTTATTACAATAATGCAATAAATTTTAACGTAATTTATGATGTTAATAATACCTAATTACTTCGAAATAAAACACTTGTGATAAAGATTGTTGTGGTTAAATCGTGATACGCACACATTAAAAATAAGAATGTAATAATATTATGATTTTCGTCACTTTAAGTTTTAAACAAGTGCATTCGTAGAATGATAAAGTTGACGTAAGTAATAACTTACACAAAAAAATCTAAGTTTATCATTATGACCATACTTAGAATGAACAGCACTACCACCCACAATTTGGTAGATTGCCTATCAAAATTAAAAAAAAAACCGGGAGATAACAGCCCTATTATTTCCCGAAACGGAAAATTGAGTTTATTTTAATTGTGCAGGCGAGATGACAAATTCTCGCGAAATAAAAATATATTGAAGAAACCACCCCTAAATTAAATCCTTGCTGAGAATTATTATAAATAAACTACTACGTAAAAAGAGTGAAAATCGAGAGTTAATACAATGGTAGCACCTTGAATCTAGTGAAAGTTAAATTAATATTTTGTACTATAATGAAAACCTAAAAAGACTCACCTTCGTATTATCTTGAATTGCGTTTTCTAAATTTCCAGGAACTGTAAAATCTACGAATGTCACATCAATCCCCATTCTTGATACAACTTGCCTGAAATTGAAAACAGTTAATTAAATTCCGGTCACAGTCGTTTTTAATTAACGCCTTAGCGCGTTCCTTAGCTCTTTCATGTTTCAAAAATATTCTTTACCTTAGAAGGCGGTTTGTACCACCGTAAAGATCATCGATGGACACAATATGGTCACCGTTGCTAAGTAATGCAGCCACTGTTGATATCGCTCCAAGACCAGAAGCGAAAGTAAAGCCGTGTTTTCCCCCTTCCAATGCTGCAAGGCATTCTTCCAAAGTATTCCTTGTAGGGTTTCCGGATCTCCCATATTCAAAACCCTACGAATGAATTGTATTAAATATTAAAGTTATAAGATCAAAGTTCGGTCCATTGAGGAAAAATTGATTATTTTTTCCGAAGCATTAATAAGGAGTCTTACCGTGTGTTCGGCAGGAGCCGGTTGTTTGAAAGTGGTTGCCAACGTAATGGGTGGCACAACCGCACCGGAATTCCATTTTTCTGGGTCTTGACCAGCATGTATGGCAACAGTAGCAAAACCTGGGTGTTGTTCCAAAAAACCTTGATCCGCCATCTAGTATTTTAGGAACCATAAATACCGAGTGAATAAATTGTTTTATACTTGCTAAGAAATAAGAAATATTACGTGAACAATCAAACCATACATGATTTTACCACAAAAATGAAAAGTCAATAGAAAACGTTAAAAAATATTTATAAGTAGGTAATTATGATTTTATAGTGGATAAGAAATATTACATGAAGCATAATAATGCTACATGTAATATTAAAAAATATATAAAAATAATAATAAATAATACACACACTATTAAGTGTAGAATAGATTTTTAAATGAATAAAAAAAGAAGATTAAATATTTAAAAAAATGGGAACAGGATTCAATTAATATATTATACCGTAAAAGAATGGGATTTATGTTTTAAGTCCAATAAGCAAGAATCTAAATTCCTGTACCTAAGTAATAATAGGGTATAGAAACACGGGTTATCATTTTACATCATTATATCAAATATTGAAAAACAATTAAAAAAAATGCACGCTTAAATTCAAGGTTAATGGGTATGATAGAAAAATGTGCCAATATATTTCATCATTCAAGACTTACAAATTTAAATTAAATTGTTATTCAATACAATACAATACTTATTGCTTTCCAATACGAATGATTGAATCTTACCTTAATTCCCGATGTCAATTGCCGCTTTAATAATTCTTATCTAACCTATTCAACACACCGCCACCGGGCCTGAACTGCAATTCCAAATGAACAGTTTCAGATGTCAAAACGTCTTTTTATTGTACTTATATACCACCCGGCACCGACACAATAATGCATGAATCACATTGGTTGGACGAAGACTACTCGAGTAGTCGAGACGAGAGGGCAAAAGAAGTCTACACATTAACATGTGTTGCGATTAACGTGTTGCTAAATTAAATATTTTCACCAACCACGAGCACGATTCACGTCAATAGTGCTACCATCAAGCCCAAAAACTAGTTATCGTTATTTAATATCGATAACGGGTACTAAAATAATTACATTGTAACTGTGTATTGCATTCACAGATTTTTTTTTTGTACTGTACTTTCAGAAAGCTCTGTTATTTATGTATGAGAATTTAGAAATTACTTATTAAATAATTTATTGTATATAAACATCAAAGTATACACATCAAAATACTTGCAGAAATACGCCCACTAGGTAGACATTTCGCTAATATAGTCAAAGAGTAAAGTAACTATAGAGGAATTATAGTGTACTCTGTGCATTTCGCTGAATAAATTCCCGCCAACTTGCAAAATAAGCTGTCAAAATAAAAAGTTACTTTTATTGTAGGTTGTTCACTTTTGTTTTTGCACAGTGTTTTTGTATAATGTTATTTTATAAAAAATCTGGTAAAGTACCGAACTAGTTTAGTATTGCCTGAAATTAAAGTTAATTATGAAAATAGATAGCAAACCATTACGGTATGCTCATGCCGAAGGCCACACTGATGTGTGTTACACAGAAGATGGACAGTAAGTAAATTTTCTTTCAATTTTAACTCACTATTCTGTAAGTTCTAGCCTTTTATTAAATAATACTACTTGTTTAGGCATATCATAACATGTGGAAATGACGGCGATGTGAGGATATGGGTGGGCATAGAAGATGACGATCCAAACTCCCATTGTGTTGGGGAAAGTGCACTTGCTGTATGCTACAAAGAGAAACGACTCTATGTGGCCACTGATAATCATGCTGTTCAAGCATACACGTATCCGGCCTTCGATAAAGATGGTATTGTCACTAGATTTACTGCGCCAGTCACACAAATCAAGTCTTCAAGTAAAATTGAGGTGATAATTTGCTTTTTCCTAACTACTTTAATATTGTTCGAGACCAAAAAGTTTTTTTTTTACATTGAATTGGTTTACAGGCTTTGGGATGTACATCAGAGAATATGGAAGCTAAGTTATGCAACTTGGAAGGTGGAGCACCATTATTTGTAATGAAGGAACACACTGGACCAGTTCTGAGTATTGATATATGTCCACATATGAAATTTGCAAGCACTGCTTGTGGAGATGGAAAATTAAGAATATGGGATATTGATACACAGAAAATTGTTAAAGAAATATCATGTGTACCAAAGATAAACACATTTTATGCTGCTAAAGTTTTATGTATGTTTTTTATCAATACATAATATCCATAATTTACTAATAATGAAAATGTATAGGTACTTATAATGAACCGCACCCTAATTGCGTAATACACTATAACTCTCAATTTGAAAAATTTTCAAGCATATTGCTCATCCATTGCTCCATAAGTTCGAATAATGTGTCTGCTCAACAACGTAAATAACGCAATGAAAGTTGTGGAATTGTCAAAATGAAACCCATTGCTACTGATAGTGTTACGCAATTACCCTGATCATTATTATTAATAATAAATAAATATTATTGTAAAATTTGCAACAGTATCCTCTGAGGATAAGTTCATTATTCAATTGTAATATTTTGCTGTTGCATCTAGGCTTAGTAATATGTGGGAATTTTCTCATACTAAAAGGAAAAAAACATATTATGACAGTCTTTAACAATAGTATGATGTTTCTGTACTTTTAGTTGGAAATGTTTAAAAAACTTTGGAAGTAATTTTTCAGGTCGAATGGATTTTGAGCCTACAGAGGGAAAGTACCTGGCCTACCCAAACAATAGAGAGATCATATTGTTAGACTGTGAGTCTTGGGGGCAGAGGATGACATTCACACATAGTTTGGTGAGTACGAAATAAACTAACAAAATATGTCATATGAATTCTTTTTTACAGTTTCAGTCACATACATGTTGAAATTGCTCAATTACATAGATACAGAGATAAATTTGTCTGAAACTATTTGGAGTACCTACCCTCTTCAAGTAAAATTAGTTTTGTTTGATTGTATTGTAGATAAAATGTGCCATGTCACAATGTGTATTTTCACCATGCGGTGAATATCTGGCTGGAAACACAGTTGCTGGCCAAATTGCAGTATGGGAAATAGGCTCTGGTGCATGCACTGGCATTATTGAACATCCTACCTCACACAATGTGTCTGCCATGGCATGGAATCCCAAAGGTATGTGCAACAAATATTATACTACTAGCTTCTGTCTGCAACATCGTGCACATGAAATTTCTTGTTTTAAAATAAAATATTTTCTATAGCTTTGCTCAGTTAGGTACTTTGTTTTCGCTTAGGATTATTTCAGACTTTTATTCTTTTTGTTTGACTCCTAAGGATCGTAGCATGCTAAGGACCGATTCTTGAGGAAGGTTATAATATCTTCCTCAAGAATTGGGCTATTAAATGCAAAAAGATTTTTTTTTCTGACTGGTTGTTCCAGAATGTTGAGTATTCAAACAAACAAACTCTTCAACTTTATTATATTATTATAGTATAGATTAAAATGAAGTTGTCACACCATAATAATTATTGTCTTGCTGTGGGAAATATATCAACGTAGTAGTGATGACAGGCTTCCAAAATTATGCCACAACACCTGGTTTTCTGCACCCAACAATATGAATGGCGAAGGTGGTGTACAAAGACCCTGTTTCCCATAAACAACATAACTCATACATGGCAAAGTTTTTTAAAGTATAATTTCGCGAACCATAATAATGCAAATAACATAAAGTCATTATAATGACGCCTATGGCAATGACTTATTTATCTAGCTAGCTACTGTTTGCTGAGAGGCAAAAAGTGCACTTATCATCCTTATGATGCATGTATTTGTATGTACTTATACATCTTGTACATGTTGCCATGATTGTAAGGCCTGCTTCACACCGATCACAGCATTCCATGTGAAAATATAGAATTTTTTTCAGGAAATGGTGTACTGGCATACTGTGATGTTGCTGGTCAACTTGGCATGTTAGTAAATTGCTACGGCAAAGACAGCACAGTTGCTGCTGATAATGCTGATGATGTGGAAATGATTGAGAGAGCAGACGGTAAATAAAACATTATTTGTTAAATTGTGCCATCAGTAATCTTATTGATGGGGGATAGGATTGCTTATTGTAACTGGAAACATACGAATCAACAAAGCATGTTTATAAAGTTTTAAAAGTACCAAATACCAGATTTGTTTACAAGGGTCTGAAAATTTTAAAGTCTTTTATTAGATACTAGCTTCTGCCTGCGACTTCGAGTGAAATTTCTTGTACCCCCACCCCGTCGCAACACTTCGTATTCGCTTAGCGTTCATTCCGACTTTTTTTCTTTTTGCTCGGCTCCAGGGTCATAGCGTGATATTAAATAGCCTATAGCCTTCCTCAATTGGGCTATCAAAAGCAAAAAGATTTTTTCAAATCTGACCGGTAGTTCCAGAGATTATCGCGTTCAAACAAACTCTTCAGCTTTATATTAGTATATAGATTAAATACTTGTTTTGTCCTTAACATAAAAATAAAATTCATGAATTAATTTATTGAATACAGAGTTTACCTAGATTCTTGAGTTTTTATGTAATTTGTATTCCTAGCTTCACAACTAACTATTGTTCTTAGAAAACCTTAACACAGCTATGCTACAACAACAACTATTTTCCTGAACTCATCCATCACACATTTTCCATAAACGTCATGATCATTTACTGTTATAAGGTAAATGCCATTTGAACTGAATTTTCCTCAGACAATGACGACATGGATAACTTGATAGAGAACTATGAGAGTGACGATGACAACGCTATATCGCTACAGAAGATTAAGAATGAAACATTGGGGATTGTTGTTGATCATGATGAGTCAAGGCCGGCCTCGCGGCGTAATGCAACGCCCGCGCCTTCCACGGTGCTACCGCAAGCGCCTTTTCAACCCTCGGCCACTCCGACGCATTTGGAGCATAGGTTAGTAACATTCTTCAATTGTATTTTCATCTTATCAGCTTTTTTATTGCTCAGCGCAATGATACAAAATGTTTCTTTTTTCGTCTTCTGGCTCACCCAGTTTTAGTATAAGTAAGTCGAGCTCATGACTCATCGCACAAACTGATCTCTACTTATCATAGCTCTTAAGGTTTTCACTCCTAAGTCCCATCACAATTTAACTCTTTACTTTTTTTATTTCTCTTTAGCCTGGAAGTCATGTTCTACCCTAACGACGGTACCAAATATATAATAGGTACTCTCGATTACACTGCACACCAAGGGAGGACTGTATTGTATTGTTTTTCCAACAATAAAACCCTGCATAATTTCTAGATACATGTGTTGGAACGACATCGGCATAGTTCGCTGTCACACGGCGGAGAATGGAGAGTCTACAATAGATGTTGAGTTCCATGACACCAACTTGCACCACGGCATTCATTTGAACAACTATCTGAACCACACAATGGCTAGTTTGTCGTCTACTGTGGTCGCTTTAGCCTGTGAAACACCCAGGTAAGAGCTTTGACTGTACTTCTAAAGCCAAGCGCACATTACAGCCGCAATGGGCCGCAACGCAACGCATTTTCGTGGGATGCCGTCCGCCTGTAGAACCTACGCTACAGGCGGACGGCATCCCACGAAAATGCGTTTCATAGAAAATGTACTAAAGTGATGAAGGAGGGTTTTCTTCTTAATCTACTAAATTCCTTCCCTTTTCAATATTTTAAATACTAATATATTGAGTTCATGTAATGGCCTCTTGGCTGACTTTACCGTCAGAAGATAGGCTTGGGGATGATACGTGATAGTCCGAGGACTTGACGATGGTGTGACTTTAGCGCCATGGTCGTACAACTTTGAGCTGTATGCCACTGTCTCTGTTCTCCTGTTTGGAATGTAAAAAGCCTAAAACCGTAAACCATAATTCCGTCTTCGTACACACTTTACATTCCCCAGTAAGCTGGTGTGCATATCGCTGGTGGGTAACAGCAAGGAGTGGAGCGCATCCCTGCCCGACACGGAGGAGGTCCTGTGCGTGGCGGCCGGCGCGGGCGTCGTGGCGTGCTGCACTAACGCGCGCCTGCTGAGGCTGTTCACGCCTATGGGCACGCAGCGACAGGTGAGTACCGGCCGCCTCTAAGTAGTCAGTAACCTATAAAGCCAACCTATAAAGCCAAGCGCACATTACAGCCGCAACGGGCTGCAGCGCGTTCATACGTTAAGAAAGTGTGTTGCGGCCCGCTTGTAATGTGCGGCGGGCGGTTCCCAGAAAATATACGAAAGTGATGAAGGACGATTTATGCGGTGCGGTGCGGCCGCCCCTAATTTGCGCTAGCCTTAAAAGCACTGCCATCTGATTATAAGCTATAAAGCATCTTGCCCGTACTACAACCAACGGGCCAACGGGCAATAAAGCGCAACATAATAGGAGTCAAGTGTACGACCGAGTTAGAAACATCATCCTGCGCTCCATAATTCAAGTAGCTGTTGTTGGAGAAAAAACAGCCAAGGTGAAGTGGGATAGGGCCGGACACGTCGCGCGAATGCAGAGAGAGATGGGCAAAGATCGTCACTGGACTGGACGCCTGAGGGAGGATATCGCCGTCGAGGTAGACCACGGCGAAAGTGGTGTGACGATCTGATAAGGTTTGCAGGGTCAACATGGCCAGACATCGCACAAGACAAGGAGGTTTGGATGGAAAAAGGGGACGCCTTTACCCAGCAGTGGAACGCAATGTAGGCTAAAAAAAACGAACGCTCCAATCGAGTATCTATATTTTTCCTAAATATCACAGAATATTGACTTTTCTCACAGAAGACAAGGGATATTGGGCACGTTGTCCATTCATTGTGTCTCATATACCTTTATATTTCCTCCACCTTAAGCCCTTAATGAACTTACATCTCCTGCATACATAAGAGCCGAGACAGCAGTAGAACTCCGGCAAAAGATTTACCGGTGAAGTTCGACCTGAACCAACCTGGCGGCGAGGTCGTTAAAAGATGCCCACCTATAGATAATTATCACCCATCTCTCCACTAGTCCAATGCTTACTCTAGGATACATAATCCGGTATGGCTCCTAATTCCTTCCCTATCCTATGGTACGTGTTCCCTACCATTACCGCGCCCCCCGGTCTACTCCTTGATATGCAATGGTCTCTGTAGCACCATGAAACATGTGGAGGGGCTAGTGCGAATCTTGGGGTTCGATTAATCAAGTTGGGTCAAACCACGATGGTTCGGTGCATTTCATTCATTCATCTCCTGCAAATCATAAAATACGTAATTTATAGGTAATATCCCTGGCCGGGCCAGTGGTAGCTCTAGGAGCCTTCAACACAGCAGTACTAGCGGTGTACCACAGCACAGACCCTGGCTACTCAGACCAGCACCTAGCCATGGACATCATAGCGTTGAATGGTAGGTATTCATGAGTAATTAAATGAGAAAAATATGTAAATTATTGTATAACTACTCCTTTTTAACCGACTTCAAACAAGGAGGTCTAGGAGGAGGTGCTCAATTCGGATGTTTATATATATACTAGCACTTTGCCCGCGACTTCGTCCGCGTGTATTTCGTACTTTCCTCTAAAAATTTTGGGTTTGGGTAAGGAAGGACTGTCTCGCCACAGCTTCAGTCTTTCTTGTGATGGTTCACCAGTGAGTGGGACGACACACTTTAAAAAACTGTTTCGGCTTTTCAGCCTTTGTGGCACAGGCTGGATGTTGTCGTGCAAAGGGTCGTGTGTCGGAGACCATTTTGGCTCTTTCGCTGAAGCCAGTGCCCTGCGAAACACTGGAGGCGCTATTCCTGCTAGTGGATACAGCATTTCCTACTATATTTCCCAGCAATCCACCCCTTAAACTTTATTACCCTTTTCCACCTTGGTAGGAGTCGAGTTTTGAAAAACCCTAAAACACATACCTACTTTTTTGCCGAGTTTAGAGTTAATCCGACAGCGGGTTACATATTTTTCTAACTTATTAACTTTGTCACCCTCTAAATCCTCTGTGAGGGTATGTTTTTAAACTAAAAGTGACATTATTTATTATATACTGAGCCAAATATTGCCAAGTTTCAAGTTTATTAACCAAATGAATAAGATTTTTCGTATAAACTGTATCCCCTCTTTTTATCCCTAAAAGGTTTTGAAAAATCGTCTGGGATGTTACTATAGTTTGACTTAAAGATTATTTATACCAAATTTTTCAATCAAATCTACTCCCCTATGAAATTGACTATCCCTCTTCACCCCGTTAGGGGTAGATTTTCTAAAAACTTTGAAATACTTTATTATTTATTTTGGACTCTGGACACGCCCGTTAAAATTCTTCCATACAAAATTTAAACACCCCCCAATCCCCTTTTAGGGGGTAGTTTAGAAAAACAAAAAATGCCAAACTTCATAATTTACTTAGATAAGTATTCGTGCCAAGTTTCAAGTTTATTAACCAAATGAATAAGATTTTTCATATAAACTGTATCCTCGCTTTCCCCCCCCCCCCCCCACACAGGGGTGGAATTTCGAAAAATCGTTTAGGATGTGTTTATTACTTGACTCGAAGATTTATTGATACCAATTTTCGACTTAATCAAGCCACGCAGTAAAATCCTCCCCTGTAAAATTAACTACACCTTTTCACCCCGTTAGGGGTAGATTTTCGAAAAACCCTGATACGTTGTATTTTTTATTTTTGGTCTTAAGTATAAATACTTACCGAGTTTCGAGTTAATCGGACCGCGCGTTAAAATTCTTCCATACAAATTTTAACACCCCCCAATCCCCTTCTAGGGGGTAGTTTAGAAAAACAAAAAGTGCCAATCTTCATAATTTACTTAGATAAGTATTCGTGCCAAGTTTCAAGTTTATTAACCAAATGAATAAGATTTTTCATATAAACTGTATCCCCGCTTTTCACCCCGACAGGGGTGGAATTTCGAAAAATCCTTTGGGGTGTGCTCATAACTTGACTCAAAGATTATTTGTACCAATTTTCGAGTTAATCAAGCCACGCAGTAAAATCCTCCCCTGTAAAATTAACTACCCCTTTTGACCCCGTTAGGGGTACATTTTTGGAAAACCATGATACACGTTTTTCTCTATTTTTGGTCTTAAGTATAAATACTGAGTTTCGAGATATTCGGACAGCCCGTTAAAATTCTTCCATACAAACTTTGACACACCCCAATCCCCTTTTAGGGGGTAGTTAAGAAAAACAAAAAATGCCAAACTTAATAATTTACTTAGATAAGTATTTGTGCCAAGTTTCAAGTTTATTAACTCAAGGAATAAGATTTTTCATACAAACGAAATCCCCCCTTTTCACCCCCTTAAAGGTTGAATTTCCAAAAACCCCTTCTTAGTGCTCCCCTACATTATAAAAGGAAGCCGTGTGCAAAATTTCACATTCGTAGACCCAGTAGTTTCGGCTGTGCGTTGATATGTCAGTCAGTCAGTCAGTCATTCATTCATTCAGTCAGTCAGTTTCTCCTTTTATATATATAGTTTTTTTTTTATGTATTTATGTTCGGGCATAACTCCGTCATGTATATACGGATTTGCAAAATTCTCTTTTTGGTTCGAAAGAGGTTTATTCCGAAATGGTCCCATTTAAATTTCGTATATATCTAAGTTTCGGAGACAGACAACGGAACTCTTCAATAAATGCCAGCAAATCAACCGCGATTGCTGCAATCGCATATGTATACATTGTTTACGCAATCACACAACATGACATCACGCCTGTACCCTCTAAAGAGGTAAGCAGATGTATTCAATAGCTTTCTGTCACTGATATTTACATAGCAAGTAGTGCTATATCAATTTGTGTGGGGTAGGTAGGTACAACTAAAAAGTGAAAAATAAAACTTTTTTAAAAATAAAAACAAACGACTTCAAAAAATAATACTACAAAGTGAATAAAAAGTAATTTAAAAAAATTAAACCGACTTCAAAAAGAAATCAACTCAAAATTATGAAATAACTTTAATTTCGGAAGTCGGTGTCTTGGGATCTGTATTTTAGTTTTTTGCCACCGACTTCCGAAATTAAAGTTATTTCATAATTTTGAGTTGATTTCTTTTTGAAGTCGGTTTAATTTTTTTAAATTACTTTTTATTTCGTAATTTTTAGTTTTTGCACTAGAATTTTACCAAGGTTTTGAGATGTTTTCCCTTTGACACTACACCCGTGGCTCGTATCAATACGCCAGGCCGTCACACTTTCACGTATTAGTCCATATCTCGAAAATTACTGAACCGATTTTGATGAAACTTGCACTGTTCCCTAAGTTGAAGTAAATGTAAGCTAATAAAAAAAGAATGGTCAAGATCCGATTAATAGTTACGGAGATATGCGTGGACAAACATACATACATACATACATACATACATACATACATACGTCTATGAAATTTTGTATATTTGTTTGGAAGCCTTAGTAGATTGTCATATGTGAATATAATGCAATTCCAATAATATTACATACATACGAATCGAATTGATAACCTCCTTTTTTTTGAAGTCGGTAATAACTTTAATTTCGGAAGTCGGTGTCTTGGGATCTGTATTTTAGTTTTAGTTTTTTGCCACCGACTTCCGAAATTAAAGTTATTTCATAATTTTGAGTTAATTTCTTTTTGAAGTCGGTTTAATTTTTTTAAATTACTTTTTATTTGGTAATTTTTAGTTGTTGTACCTACTAGAATTTGACCAAGGTTTTGAGATGTTTTCGCTTTGACACTACACCCGTAGCTCGTATCAATAAGCCAGGCCGTCACACTTTCACGTCTTAGTCCATATCTTGAAAATTACTGAATCGATTTTGATGAAACTTGCACTGTTCCCTAAGTTGAAGTAAATGTAAGCCAATAAAAAAAGAATGGTCACGATCCGATTAATAGTTACGGAGATATGCGTGGACAAACATACATACATACATACATACATACATACATACATACATACATACATACGTCTATGAAATTTTGTATATTTGTTTGGAAGCCCTAATAGATCATTATATGTGAATATAATGCAATTCCAATAATATTACATACATACGTATCGAATTGATAACCTCCTTTTTTTTTTGAAGTCGGTAAAAATAACTTTAATTTCGCTAGTCGGTGTCAAAAAACGAAAATGCAGAATTAACGACACCGACTTCCGAGATTAAAGTGATTTTTCACTTTGTAGTGTTTTTTTTTTTGATGTTTTTGTTATGTATTTTTATGTACAATAAAGTATACAAATATATACAGGGTGGCAGGGACATGGACATCGACGCACAACCTGCTACCATGGATTCAGTACGTGATTCTGAACCATGATTGACCAGCGAAAAATTTCAATACTTACCTGCGTTGAAATTTTACAAATTTAGCTGTTCAATACATTTTGACCGGGTAGGTATTGCTGTTTTCTATGAAACAGCTGATTGTTTTAGATAAACGACGAAAAAATTCTACGCAAGGGGATCTAGAATCATGTGCTGAATTCATGGTTCCAGTTTGTGCGTTGATGGAGCCTGCCAGCCTGTATATGGTAGGTATTAAAAAACTGGCCAAATGCGAGTCGGACTCGCTTCGTGTGCGAGTCCGACTCGCATTTGGTCAGTGTTTAAACAGAATAAAATAAATATTTAAGGGGGGGGGCTCCCATACAACAAACGTGTTTTTTTCATCGTTTTTGCCTTGTGATACGGAACCCTAAAAAGAAACAATTCTTTCTTTTCTGATTTTTTTACTGTTTTTTCACGTAAATATCTCGTGGTGGGACCACATTAGGTCTCTATAATCATGGGTTTTATGTTAGTAATGATTATGATGAGCTCAAAACCCTAGACGTTTTCCTGAAGTATTCGCAAAACGGAAAATACATTTACTGAAATGGAACCATATATTTCCTTTATGGCCTTTACTTCCTATTATTATCTAATTAACCACTTCCGTTACCGTTAAGCGTTACGGTTAATTTTGCTGGAGGATGCAAATTCTGTAAAAATCTGCTGAAACGGTCCCAAATTTTTTTACTTGAACAAAATGTTAAAATTACAGGTCGCCAAGTCCGAAGCAAAACAGTCCCTATGCCATTAACGCCAAGTTCTAAACTCGCGTGGCTTGGCACCACAGACGCGGGTTCTCCTTGCGCGTACGACAACGCGGGCGTGTTGCGAATGTATGATGTTGCCAGCGGAGTGTGGATGCCTCTCTGTGATACTAATACACATTCTAAGGGAGCATCCGACTCCTGGTTTATTGTTTCTGTAAGTACAGTTTTTACAACTAATGCATATTTTCCACCAGCAAGATTTCAATGCATTGAAAGAGGGACTTACTTTTTTGCTATCCCAGTTTCTCCTCTCCGCTTTTGTCAAAATCGGGCCTCAGTACTGTATGAAAAATTTACAGAAAGTGTTTTTTTTTCTTTTTTTCTGCAGGTAAGCGAAGCAACACAAAAAGTTCGCGCGATACTTTGCAGAGGGGCATCATTCCCGGCTACTGCACCTAAACCTATCGTTGCAGAATTAGGTGTACAGGTATGAACATGTCTTGCTATCAATGCTTTCTATAGAATTGGTTAATATTAAGTTGCGCCTTCTACTCATCAGCGTAGACATAAATAACACTAGGGGCTACAATTTTTACATATCTTTTACTTCGCCAATAGGGCACAAAATGACACAATTTGTTCAATATTTTAGATACCCCTTTGCGAAATGGACACAGAGAAGAGTCAGTATGAAGAGCAGCTAGTTCGATGGGCCCATACAACTGCTGATGTGGACGTGAAAACTGCGAGAGAAACTGCACTCAAATTGTTTGCGGTAACTATACTTAACTACGATTATAAGTGCACAAACACTTCTGATAATTAATTAATTAGTCATACTAAAATATTCTTTATCATGTTATTCTAAAAACATGTTTTCGTTACTTGCATAGTCAAAGACGTATCCAGAATATTACGTAATTCAAACAAATATGATGCCAAGATAACTAAAAATATTCTATTTACAGCTTGCTTGCCGCAGCGAGATAGAACAAAGAGCGTTAGAACTAATGGAGTTATTAAAAGACGACCGCCTACTGCCTCTAGCGGCCAAGTACGCGTCACGGCTTGGCCGAGTACACTTGGCCGACAAACTGACGAACTTGGCAGAATCCTGGGACAAGGAGACAGATAAACTGAATGTCGCACAGACCTCACACTTCCAAGAGCTGAATACACAGGAGACTTATGACGTCACAAACGGCGATACGGACTTGAACGCTAGTCTTATTATACCACAGAAAGTTAAGGAGAAGAAAACTGATGTTGACACGACACTTAAACCAATAGTGAGTCTTGGTTTTTTGAAAATAAATGTTTTCAACTTCGATTCGATACATTACCCTTGTGTAGTGAACTTTGTACTAATTTCTTAAAAAACTTGCAGCCTATAAAATCTTCACCCGGTAGAGCGAGGAATATATTCAAGAAGCAGGCGACAAACTCAAAGAGTGCGCAGAGTCCGCTCAGTCTCACTGAAAGGACTCTAGTGGAGGTCCACAGACCTGCAGATACTACTGAGAATGATGAAGTAAGTGTTCATAAATAATATCATTATAATTATATACCTACTTGTTAACAATCTTGATAACGCGATACAAATACGTTAAAATACTTTCGTAATACTCTCCCACAAGTATGTACAAAAAATCGTAATTTGCGGGTACCTAAAAGTATATATGCTACAATAGTCAATAGGTATATACATCATCATCATCATCATCATTTCAGCCAAAAGACGTCCACTGCTGGACATAGGCCTCCCCCAAGCACTTCCACTTCGACCGGTTGTGTTTCTCGCATCCTACATCAATAATTAATTAATCACTCCATAGTGTTGTTGGAAATTATTCACCTGATTGAGAGAGAAAAAACCCGGTGACGGATGAAGCCTCGCGCGGCGATAATGAAGCATCATTTTGTGATGTCCATGAGTTATGTATGTCGAAATAGCCCGTTTACGCCTATACCCACTACAAAACTATATACCCGCCTTTTTTCCCTAATAACAGCCACCGACGCCTCTGGAAGGCGAGGCCTTTGTAGACTGGTTTACAAGGAATAAATCCGTTCTGGAAAAACAAAATCCAGAACTTGGTCCGTCGGAGCTAACTCGGCATGGTATCAAACTGTTCAAGACGGTTCAAGGCAAACCCAACAGTACCACCGACAATGGTCCTAAAAGGAAGTTAGATGAAGAAACCAATGGAACAGACACACATGTCACCAACGCTCCGAAGCAATCCAAACTTAGTGCCTTTGCCTTTCATAAGAAAACATAATCGTTGTTTGTACGCGATTTTAATCATGTAAGTAGTAAAATATTTCTTGTAATTTAAAATATAAAATAAGATTTTACAATTTTCATTGTTTGATTATGTTACACATTGTGTCGTTCTGCTTCATCGTTGGGCGGGACAATTTCGTCCCATAATGATAATTCGTTGATTTCGAATATTCCCGATCAGTAACACTAACACAGAGCGTTAACACTGTTGATAATCGGGGAAAAAACGGTTCCGTTCGTCAACACTGTGGACAAACGGAACTTGTTTTCCCGATCGTACATATGTTTTCCTTGTCTTGTTTTATAAAACTACTCACTAGTACTGTAAGCGTTATTTCTGCATAATTATTGCAATTTTATTGATGTTGTAATTTTGTTTTTGCATGCTGTGTCTATCGCATCATATTGTACACTATGCTTGTATATGGCTTGTATTTTAAGGATAAACAGTGTAACAATTGTAGATAGGCAAATAAAAAAAAAATGCTTACTACTAATAAACTTATTATATCAGATGAATAGTTACACACCGATTTCTCTCTTTCAGTCGTCAGTAATTTGACTTTCGAAAGAAGAAGACAAAGCGTTGTGTACATATACAGACGCTATACAACGTTTATTGGTAAGGGGGTTAGTGTAAGAGTCAACAAATGAAACTTTTTTCCCAGTGTGGACGACAAGGTGTGATTGATCGGGAATATTCGATTTATTTGGTAGCTAAACCAAAAATACAGGGTGGCAGGGACATGACGCGCAACCAGTTACCATGGATTTAGTAGACTGTTCTGAAACCCCCGATAAAATTATACGCCGGTTATTAAAAAAAAAAAATGCTGTTTGTCTATACCTTTTGACAGTGTAGGCGCTGCAGTTTTCTATAACACAGCAGGTTTTCATTTCGTCGCAGTTGTAGAGTTCCGTGTTAATCAAAAGTAACTGCATAACAACTGATTGGGGGTATGCGTATGTTTATGCTCTTCAAAATGTCAATATTTGTGAGTGTTATCATAAAACAATAACAAAGTTTTCATTCGTATGTTTATGCTAGATAGTAATGGGTCAATCTTTACGTATAATTACGCAAAGATTGCTAATTTTACCACATCATTAGATAACATAATTGATTGGCATCTGATTTTTGCCCTTTGCGTCATCCCCACAAAACTGCATTACGATTAAGACCATTTATTTTTAGGGTTCCGTACCTCAAAAGGAAAAACGGAACTCTTTTTATTTCATATTCAGTCTTCAGATATTACTGAGTTATCGTTTGAAAGTGTACACTAATTCAACTAAATTATGTTCGGTAGAAATAAATTTCGCGAGCTAACTTAGTGTATTCGCCTTTAGTATTTACCCATGGATGACTGTATCCCTGCTTTGGCTAGGAATAAATTTAGACAAAATTCCCATGAGCACATAAGGTGGAAACAATACAAAAATATTAGGTCACATGTACACATACACATTGACTACAAAAACCTTTGAATGTGATGATTTATAATAAATAGTTGATGTCTTCCTCATAACAATGACAGCTACAATTTTAACTGAAGGTAAACAGCAGATTTATTTGCTTTCCTCGTTTTCATTTGCCAAATCAGCAATTATGTATTTTATGAGAAGTGCACAAACGAGATTTTAGTCGTTGTTTTCGTCAACTTTTCACCATGCATCGTTCCCTCAAACACTCAGTGTACCTAATGAGAGGACCCAGTTACTAAACTCACGTGACTTCCTTCTAGACATTTCCATAAATATTTAGTTTACGAATACTTTAGTTTTTGTTCTACACCCACCTGCTAATTTGTAAACTTTATGATATTGTGTCGAATGAATCAGCGCTTTCATGGTATGTTGTTAAAATGCTGGTCATACAGCATTTTCCAAACAAACTAGGTGCATGATGCCACTAATTCCACCAGTAAACTTACCTTGTGGTGTTGAGCGTTGTGTATGAATAAAAAGTTAATGTTTTTACACTTTTGCTGACTAGTTGACATTCGAAAGGTGACAGGATTTTAAAAAAATAAACTGCAAAATTTTATCAAAGTTTATTGCTTTGGCCTTTCGGGATAATTCCTGATGAACTATTGTTTACTGAATGAACGAAAACACTGTTATTTTATTAGTGTTTCTTAATCTCTTTACTTTTTAAAACTTAGTGAAACGAATTTCCTCAATTAATTTATGCCAGATGCTTTTTTTATGTTAGCCTATAATGCCCCACTGCTGGGCAAAGGCCTTCCCCAAGTCCTTCCAGGAACTCTTTTCCCGCGCCACCTCGAACCAGCCCTCACGGTACGCGTCCAGGTCATCTCGCCATCTCTTTCTGCACCATCTTTTCCATCTTCAGGCACCCATTGTGTGGAGACAATGCTTATCTGGGATATATCCCTGCATGTAGGTATACATACCCCAAGTATGTTGAGCAATTTTCCAAAAGTTATTTAATTCAAATTCAGGCTAAGATATCCACTGACATATTAATAAGTAATGACAGGATAATACTAGCGTGTGAACTTGCAAGTCATTGTGTACTTCAATAATGATCATGCCAATTTTCTCTTCGTCATCAAATCATGACGTAAGTAAATAGTCGTAGTACTTAGGTAGTACTACGACTATTTACTTACGTCATGATTTCCTAGACAATATTTCACGACATGGAGAAGCAAATAAAAAACTGGCCAAAAGCGAGTCGGACTCGCACACGAAGGGTTCCGTACCACAAGGCAAAAACGCCGAAAAAAACACGTTGTATGGGAGCCCCCTTAAATATTTATTTTATTCTGTTTTTAGTATTTGTTGTTATAGCGGTAATAGAAATACATCATCTGTGAATTTTTTTCAACTGTCTAGCTATCACGGTTCATGAGATACAGCCTGGTGACAGACAGACGGATAGTGGAATCTTAGTAATAGAGTCCCGTTTTTACCCTTTGGGTACGGAACGGAGTCTACAGACTCTACAGTTAACAGTTTGAATGGATGATGAACTAACAACGGTATTGATGCAATGCGATAGTGCGCTACAATAATTAGTTAATGTAGGCAATACCTATTATACAAAAGCTTTGTAAAAGGTCTTCATATAAACATGTGTGTACAAACTTGTTTCTTTTATCTTTGTTTATCTTGCAATCGGTTGTAAACCTTTATCAGTTTCTTTGTGCGGATACTGACTGCTGAGGGCCATTCTTCCAGCGAAGAATCTGACTCTCAAAATACTGTTTACGCTTTATTATAAGTCCCATATGTAGTAGCATTTGAGCATTTTCTTCATTATTGGTACTCTTAGGGCTATGGCTAAGGTATGTGGCGTTATTCGATATTTTTGTACAAACGCTAGCAAAATTAGTTCCTTTGTCGTTAAATCAAAACGAGTTTTTTTTTTGTTGTTGTAAACGTGTTTAATCATGAAACAAGATTTTACCAAGTTGATTGTGCGATCTTTTAGACATTAACTAATTCAGCTTCATCAGGTGGCGGGAAGATACCGTCCTTGATCATTTGCCGCCATTCACTGCCGTTAGGATACGCGAACTTGTCTAATATTCCTGGTAAGAATTCTGTGCTGTATCCCGGTAGCTGAAACGCAACAAAATAAGTTTAATATAAAAAATCTTTTTACAAAAAAAATGCCTTTGGATTTGTATTTTAGTTTTTTGCCACCGACTTCCGAAATTAAAGTTATTTTTCACTTATTTTTTTGGAAGTAGGTTGTTTTTTTTTTTTGTAAAAAAAAGTTTTTTGTGTATCATGCTACATATCCAGATGGAAACTTGACGATATTCAAAATAAATATTACTCAAAAACTAGGGTAAAACCGGGATAGATGCCGCAGTGGGATAGATGCCTCATTTTCAAAAAACCTAACTTCCCAAACTCGCAACTATGAATTAATAGTATAAGTAGGAGCCGCAGTCACCCCGCACCTCAGGTACCCCCTGGCTGTCGTACGGTGAAGATGCGTTTTGCTCGTGTGTGCAATCATCTCCGCGGCAAAATTCACGAACACGTCAAAGATTTAAAGGTTAGTATTTGCCATTGTATAACTTTATAAGTAGTAATACATTCCATTATATTTTTTATTATATCAATGTACTGGTTCATTAAGTGTTCATCTGGGTGTTAATAGTTGCACTTTTGTTTTTAATTTATTTTAAAAAATACTTGGGCATCTATCCCTATCATAAAGGATAGTTGCCCTGATTTTTCGAGGTATAGGTGCCCTTAGGGGCATATCCCTCCATACACTATAATGGTATCAGTGTAACTATTTTTAGTGTTCTGTTATATTTTTTATGTTTTTCCGTATTTTTATGTTTGGACTCTTTACTTGTAGCAGAACCATGCCACGAAAATACAAAAGAAAGGATGCTCGAGTATGTTCTTGGACTGTAGAACAACTACAGTCAGCTTTCGATGAAATGGACAAAAAAACCGTGGGGATAAATGAAATATCCCGACAATTTGGGACTCCATCGAGAACATTGCGAAGACGTTATGCTGCTAAAAATACAACGAAGATGTGGAAAACTGAAAGCACTATCCGGTTCAACTTCATTTAAGAATGATCTCTTTATTGTGTTATTTTAATTAAAAAAAAGTATGATTATGTATATTAATTATTATGTTGACACATAATAATTAATATACTTAATAACAATTAAGAATTAATATTTTTGTTGAACAAATGTTTTTGAAATTTTATTATGTTTGTTTGTATCGTATTAGAATTATCTTATACCTAACGATAAAAATTAAAACATTAAAAAAAATTAAAAATGGTTTTTCGTAATTTGACCTAATATTTGGTTGGGTTTTTCGTTTACACAGTATAAAGGGCATCTATCCCGCACTGCAGGCATCTATCCTTCTTATTATTTTCATGGTGGGGCAACTATCAATACAGGTAGGCATCTATCCTCAAAAAAAGTGTTCCATTAAAAGCTAAATTCTGCAAAATTTATTATTGATAGGTCAAAAAATAATAATTATAATTCAACATAAATGATTAAACTAGCTACACTCATAGAAGTTATTCATATAAAATTAATATTTTTTAAATAAGGAGGCTATTTCAAAAAGTGGGCATCTATCCCGGTTTTACCTTAGACGTGCTAGCTAAATGGGAATACGAAATCTTGGCTATAAATGAATATTTTTCTACCAGCTTTTTTTTTAATAAAAATGTGTCCGAAAAAGAACAAAGAACTTCTTAAAACACTGTGCATCTGTAAAATTACTTACTGTTTTTTTTTTTGTGTTATTCACAAAGAGACACAAGAAAACTTCCGAATCGGCTTTTGAAAAATCGGCAAGACCCACATCCGCATACCGCATCGAGTGACCAAAAAAATACAATTTTGCTGCAAATCAACATCCACATGCCGTGGTCAAATAACTCATGCTTGAAAAGGCGCCTACCTTAGGCGCGAGGTATTTGGCGTCTTCCACGACGCAAGGGTCAACAAAGTGTTCGTGCTGCTGGTCCACGTACTCAATGAGACGGTCCTCCATGGTTCCGGACACGCTCGCGAAATCCCAGTACTGTAGGTGTTGCACCATCTCACACAGACCCACTCCGCCCGCATGAGGACATACCTTCACTGGAAACGATATAAGTATGAAAGCATTATTTTTGAGTAAATTTTTTCACTTTATTGCACTTTAGCTAAAACCCCGGGGCGTACCACCGGGAGAACGCTCGATCGCCAATTTTGGGAAGTTAGGACTGAGTTTATAAAGATGATCATAAACAATTGTTTATTCCATAGTTTGATATGGCGTCAACCGACAAACTGCCCATCGGCAACGGCGGCCCACCACCAAGGAGGGAATCGGTTTATAATAATTTTGGTAAGCAAAGAAATTGGTGATCAAACAATAATATCATTCAAATCATTGTCGTATGCAGAAAATCCTTCTGACCCACGATCATGTTTTACTATTCTGGCAAATTTTGCCGCTAGGCGTTTTTATAGTTAAACCGAAAGAAAGAAACACAGAACATCAACAGAAGCAGCAACACGAATACAGGCTATAATATGCTGTTTACCGGTAAATATAGTGAACGTACCTTTCAGTTTTTCAGCCATGAGATAAACGGAGAGTATTTCGTTAACTCCGCCTATGCGCGCCGAGTCTATCTGACAGTACTGCATGCCCCCACTCTGGAGGAACTGCTTGAACATAACCCGGTTTGCGCACATCTCGCCAGTCGCCACACCGATGTTGTATGGCCTTTAAATAGGAAAAAAAATATAATTTTACCCCGAAGTTGGAGGATTATCATCTATCAAATTTTTGAAAAAGGCTTGATATATGAGGTGTCAGAAGTGAGCTTGTGTTCATAAGATAGAAATACTATGATAAGGTGATAATTACTCACGCCAAAGCCTTCGATATAGCAGCATGTCCCAGGACGTCATCAGGAGAGGTGGGCTCCTCGATCCACATCGGTTTCAACGGCGCCAGCTTCTTCATCCATTCGATGGCTTCGTTCACGCTCCACGCTTGATTGGCGTCAACCATCTTTATCGAATAAAAAATAAGTCTTAATTTTTCCCAGATTTTTTGTAATCTTTCTAAATGGCTGTAGTGTTGCTTACCAAAAAGTTATCTGGACCAATCCACTTGCGGACTGCGCTGCATCTCCTGTGATCGTCTTCGAAGTTAACTCCAACTTTAACTTTGAAGTATTTGAAGCCCAGGTTCAGGTACTTGTCGCATAGTGACCGCACGAGCTCGTCGCTGTAGCCCAGCCATCCTTAAATTAAATACAAGGACACCACTAGAATTAAACGTCATGATATTGAAGGAGAAACCTACTATATTATGTCCAAAATAATGACACACACACATGATTATGGGGCGCCAACCCCAGGATTCCTTAGTCATGTGCAACCATCTTAGAGACTTAGCTGCTGTTAATAGTGAATAATTGCCAATGTTGCGGATAAGGTTTACGTGGTGGAGAAAAAATGATACCACATAAGGGGTCAACATAAAAAAGTTTAAAAGATAAAAGAAAGTAAAGGGCTACCCAATTTACTTTCTTTTAGGTCTATACTACGAAAAAAAAAAGTGCACGCCGTGCCGCACTTTTTGTGTCAATGCGTTGCACTGTAGCCCGTTGAGGCTGCAATCATCATCATCATCATTTCAGCCAAAAGACGTCCACTGCTGGACATAGGCCTCCCCCAAGCACTTCCACTTCGACCGGTTCTGTGCTTCTCGCATCCAACGGGTTCCTGCGGCCTTCACAAGGTCGTCGGTCCACCTTGTGGGAGGCCTTCCAACGCTACGTCTTCCGGTACGTGGTCGCCACTCCAGAACCTTTCGGCCCCATCGGCCATCTGTTCGCCCTATTCGTGAACTTAATAAAGTGTCTTACCAACTTGTGTGGTGTAGGCAGGGTATCCGTTCCGCATCAAATACTTGACCCTCTCCTCTTTGCCAGCTCGCTTGTCCTTCAACAGCTTTATCGCTTCTTCCTTCGTTATCACATCTGTTATGTAGCGGAAGTCGATCGTCGAAACCAGCTCCTGTCATAAAAAAAATATATTGTCAGAAACCAAATCTCCTGGGAATAAATAACCCATAGAAATATAACTTACTTATATAGTCTATGAGATAACTTAATACTGTTTTACAGAGCTCTACGTTAAAATATGCTACGGGGGAGAGAAATAAGGGAAAATTGCGATGGCCACACAAAAAAAAGGTATGTAAGTCAACAGAAAACTATTTAAAAATTATAAACTTAGTATCGGTATTCTACCAATTACATACCTACGGTTCTGGCGGGTAAGTACCTAAGTATTCGTAGGTACTACTAGTACGGTTATAGTATTGGAGGACAGTTTCTAACAAGCGTAACCGCAAATAAATTACGGTCTGGTTCATAAATTATATAAAGTCGTTGCGATACAAACCTCAGGTTCCATGTCGACCAGAAGTCTCCACAACGGTTTATTTTCAAGGCGTGCCCATAGATCCCACAGGGAGTTTAGTAAGGCAGCCGCCGCCAAGTGAGCTACACCTTTCTCAGGTCCGATCTATAAATTAACGAAGTTAATTTTAAAAAGACTCGATGAAGTCCTTGAGTTCGATCCTCGGATCGACTGTTGGGTTTTCCATTATGACATTCGCAGTCGCAGTAGCACCTCGGGTGTCTGCATTTATGCCGAGTTAATGGCAATAACTGGCTACGTATGCATGGGTCTTATAAAAACCTACTTGCAAAATGTGGGAGTATACAGAGGTAAACGCGGCTGTGCTTTTTGTAAAAAAAAGGGAAGGCCTGTGCCCAACTGTGGGACACAATATATGCCAACAAAAACAATAATGGCATGAATACATGGTACATAGAAGGTTGAACAATACAGGAAACAAATTGTTTACCCATCTCATCTGCGAGTCGTTGGTAATAGTCCGCCAGAAGCCAGAGAAGTCGGCAAAGATATCAGCCGCATTCTTCCCGATGATGAACTTCTTCATAGACCTGACGGTGAGGACTATGATTTCAGTACCTCGGCCGCAAGTGAAGGTCAGGCCGAATCCTTGCTTGCCATTCGCGGCGGTCACAGTGACGTAGGCACACGAGTAGTTTGGATCAGTGTGCTGGAATCATTGTTTGTTTTAATTAGTGAAAATACCAAAGTAATGGGTGTCAAAGGTCATATGATATCTAATATCTATATTACTTCATAATCATATCATTATCATATCCCTATGTATTTTACTGTGTGTAATCATTATTAATGAGCAGGTATATAGTTTAGACTTAGGTACATTACTGGCACCTACATCTGCCGTGCAGGTACTTATTGTTTTTTTTTATTAAGAAAAAGGTAGGTTACATTTATTTATTGCACAATGTACACATACATAGTTATACGCTATAATTATATATATTGCCAGAAGTACGACTACAGTGAAAACCCCGCGAAACTGATGAATTATCCCTAATAAACAATAGTCCTTTTTCCAATAGGACAGGACACATTACTTCAAAGAAACCATTTCGTACATCGTAAACATCGCTTTCCATGTTTTCTTTCCCAAAACAGAATATATTCAAGTACCTAATTACAGTTCGCGTCAAATAACTTTGCCGCTCTGAAGTAGGCAACAAATCACTGCCTATGAATCATGCTATGAATACAACAGCAGCGCGCATGGCTCGGATTGGCTCAACTAGGAAAGAGCCTAGCTTCAGAGCGGTCCGAAGGGGGGGTCACAGGGGACATGACCCCCCCCCCCCCCAATCTAAGGTCAAATTGAAAAATCTCAAAAGTTTGCCAAATAATAAAAGGAAATTTCTAGCTATAAATTTATAATAACAGCGATAAATTTATAATAATAAAATTTTGTCTTGTGCAATATTTTGTGGTGTGGTAGTGGTGGCCAAGTGGTAACGGCCGCGACTTACGAGTTGTAGGTCGTAGGTTCGAACCCAGAAAGGCGCTTTACTTTGTGTAAATTATTTCATCACCACTGCTCTCAAAACGGTGAAGGAAAACATCGTGAGGAAACCGGCATGTCCTAGAACCAAAAATTCGAAGACATGTGACATCTGCCAATCCGCACTGGGCCCGCGTGGTGGATTACGGCCCACTCCCTCTCACCGAGAGGAGGCCTGTGTCCCAGCAGTGGGAACATTATAGGCTGATTATGGAATATTTTATTAGTGTAGTGAGTGGCCCCCTCCAAAATTTCAGGCTGCGACCGCGCCTGTTGACGCCAAAGACATTAAATTATTGTACCTATCTTAAATCTCTTTGTTTGAAGCGAACTGTACTTCTTACTTACTTGTTAATCTGTATTGCCGTGGGTACACCAACATAATTCCAGTATCGCATTATCGGACGAACCATTAGCGCGGTAAGCATAGGACAAATTGAACACATAAACATAATACATAAGTACTTATTTCCTTTTTATTGCAAAAACTAAGGAATAAATTCAAGGCCTAAATGAATTTTAGCTTGTTTTTGTTAGTTTTGAGGAAAGTTAAAATACAGATTTTTATGCCTATTTCTTACTGTCCTAGGCATGTCCTAGGTATCTACTCATTTGCACAACAAAATATTAACTTCATATGATTTGTAGGTTTAATGCATATTAATATGTAGGCATAAATTCTAGGAAATACTAATTTTAATCTAAAATGAATGCAACGAGGCCACAGTTGCATGTAGGCAAGCAAACTCCCTACATAATCTTGATCGCTATAGGTTGGTAACCAACCTACTGTCATTTTATTATATTGTAGTCTTTGCATTTTACCGTTCTCGTGACCAAATAACAAGTTAGTCATCACAGACTACTTTTTGATAGTGTTAGTCATATTTTATCATGTCATAGGTTATTGACTTACCAGCGCATCAGAGCCGTGCGAGCCCAGCGATGTAGGGAACCTCACATCTTTTACGTCTATCGAGACAATTTCCAAGCCGCTTCGGTTAGGCACTGGCATTTTGTGTACAAAAGCAGCTACCAACGCCGACGTTCGTCGACTGCGCTCGGATAACCCCGACGTTCGTCGACTGCGCTCGGATAACCCCGACGCGACGTTATATGTTAATATGTTTTGGTTTGGTTATCATTAACAGTGTTTAGATGTTGTTTTCATAGCGATAAATAATGGGATAAATGAAGAATAAATGTTTAATTTAGAGTGTTGTTCAGTTTTAAACTTTAAGAACGGCAAAAGGTTGAAAATATGTCATGTGTAACTCTTCCGAATTCTTATAGAATATCCAATACATTAATGTTCTGTTGAATAACATTATTATTATCTTCAGAAAGATGCAGATTCCTACTGTCCTTTGCTGTGAACATGATGCCAAACTGATAAAAAAGAGAGTAGGTACTTATATATTTTGTATACATATTTAAAAAATATAAAAACCGGCCAAGTGCGTGTCGGGCCACGCACAGTATAGGGTTCCGTAGTAGCCCGTTATCACAATGACGTACGATTCTGTTTTTCCTATAGTCAGAAAAAAAAATTGTTTTTCAATGCAAGTCTTTACCCGTTATACTCGTAAACAAGCAACTACTTCATCAGTCACTTTTGATTTTGTATTTGGTACAAAATTATCCAACACCCAAGTTCAAGGACTAATTACTGCTAAACTAGGTAATAAAGTTATCTTAACTGCTATAATTTACTTTTAAATTCATGAAATGCACTATCATTGTGAATTTTCCAGATTTTTCAAGCCAGCAGTTTAGGTTTTAGAGGCCTACTGGAACAAAAATTTGCACTTTAAAGTTTAATATTTCTCAAATGGAGCATTGAATCGAAAAATAATTTTAGCAACCCCGAAGTCATTTTAGAAGACCTATTCAACGATACCCCACACGATGGGGTAGACGACAAAAAAAATATTCATCCCCACTTCACATGTAGGGGAGCTACCCTAAAAAAAAATATTTTCCAAAATTTTATTTTACCACTTTGTAATTGATATACACACTCCTACAAAATTACAGCTTTCTAGTACTAACGGTCTCTTACCAAAACCTCTGACAGATAGACAGACGGACGGACATGACGAAACTATAAGGGTTCCTTATAAGAACTACGGAACCCTAAAAACTACGAGCGGGTGGGTTATCTTAACAGCTGCTATGCCATTTTTAATTATTCCAGTTTTATAAATACCTCATTAGTTTCATGCTACTGCTTTCGACACTTGTGGGAATCTGAAGATGATTATGTAGTAGACAATAAAATGTGTAATTGTCCAGGAGGATACATCTTTTGAGGACGACTATTTTAGACAGTACTAGTAGAATACTACCAGCAGGCTACTGTCTGCTGGTAGTACTGAAATGAAATGATTTTATTTTTTTGTAAGTAGGTTTGTACAAACACTTTTACACGTCAATCATGTTTTTTTTTTAAACTAGATGAAGTCGGCGTTTCCTATCTGACTACTCTGAGAAGAAAGGCCGAAACAAACTCAGAGGTCACAGTCTCTTTTAAAGTCCAGACATAATCTTGGTCAGGTTATATGAAGACCATGTAGATCGATGTCTGAGGTGGTCTTTTGAGGAAAGAACCACACAGATTGAGAGGACCTGTCCAGTCAGTGCACGCATTTGTCAAAAATCGTGCAGCTCAACTCAAGACTTAAGGAGCTCAACGATTCGACGAACAATACCAAAGAAAGGACATTTGGGTAGGCCACATAAATTACTCAAACTGCCAGACCATGAAAAAAAAAAAACAGAACAGAGAGAATAATAAAAAAAATATATATAAGTATGTAAAATGACCCACATCGTCTTCACATTCACAATGAAAAAATAATATAATACTTTACAAAGTAAGCAAATGTCATTGTTTAAAAAAAAATATTCATCAATGTCAATGTGTATTAAAAAGAAAAAATCATTCAAAATGCAGAAATTGGAAGCAGCTTAATCCCAAGCCTTTTTGTCCTCAATATAATCTTTAACGGTATAAAAGGCTTTCTGGCACAACTTACGTTTAATGAAAGATTTGAATTTATTAAGGCTTAGATCTTGAACGTGGCTTGGTAGTTTATTGTAAAAGCGTATACATTGGCATCTGAACGAGCCACCTATTTTCTTGAGCCTGGTTGTAGGTACAACATATTTGTGTTTGTTTCTAGTATTTATATTATGGATATCACTGTATTTTTTAAACAATTTTATATTTTTATGGGCATATAAAAGATTTTCATAAATGTACTGAGAAGGCACAGTCATTACATTAATCTCTTTAAATTTGTCTCTGAGAGAGTGTCTCGGACTTAATTTATAAATTGATCGAAGAGCTCGCTTCTGCAAAACAAAGATAGTCTGAATATCGGCGGCATTTCCCCACAATAGAATACCGTACGACATTACACTATGAAAATAGCTAAAGTACACTAAACGAGCAGTCTCTATATCAGTTAAATTTCGAATTTTTCTAACAGCGTATGCTGCAGAACTTAGCTTTTTTGACAATTTATCTATATGTGGACCCCACTGAAGCTTAGCATCCAAAGTTATGCCCAAGAATACTGTGTTGTCTTCAGGATTCAATTCCTCGCCCTTTATCAACACATTAGTTTTCACCTGCCTTACGTGGGGTAGCGTAAACTTAATGCATTTGGTTTTCTTCTCGTTTAGAAGCAAATTATTAACATTGAACCAGTGGACTACTTTCGAGATCGCGCTATTTACATCGTCAGTAACCAACTGCTGACGTTTAAGTTTAAACAAAAGAGAAGTGTCATCTGCAAACAACACTATATCATGATGATCCTTTATGAGGTACGGCAAGTCATTAATATAAATGAGAAACAAGAAAGGACCAAGAATTGAGCCCTGTGGGACTCCCATTGTTACTATAGATCCGGGTGATCCGGGTGAACTCTACTAGTACATGCACTAGGTACAGTGCATGTCGATAATACCTGTAACTGAAACTGCTGGTAGTACTCTACTATCACAGAGTACTTTGATAAGACTAGTCTTTATAGTACTGTCTAAAAACTTATTAAATATATAGGACCAGCCCTCATTCCTCACCCGGGCTTAGAGGTTCTACAATCGCAACTGCAAACTAGAGTGGGAAAGGTAAATCAAACAAAGGACTAAAACATTATAAAATGTATATTCAATCTTGTATTACAAATCTAAATACATTCATTCGTTTTTGATATGTGACAAAGTTTCTTGCTCTTATAAAAAAATGATTGTATTACAATTCTGTGACTAGATCAAAAAATATTTTGTATAATTTCTTTACATCATTATTGTGATTAATTTTATTAAGAGGCACTTCTTTCTGGCGTTTTTGTTTTTTATCATACATATGCATTATATGCATTTGCTTTAAATATATCACGCATAAATTTACTCTTAATATATAAAATGTTCACTCCACTCCCTAAAACTTATCCTATTGGGCTAATTTAAGATAACAAATGTTGCTGATGCAGATCAGATGCAATTACAAACCATTCGCGTAAATAAAACCATAAAACACAGAGTGAAATTAGAAGAACTAGCGAAACTTCACAAGACATGGCGCATGATATCAAATCATGATAAAACTAAAAATAACATATGTAATTCATTTTTAACTTATCTACACTATCTACACTAATATTATAAAGAGGAAAGATTTGTATTTTTATGTGTATGTTTGTAATGAATAAACTCAAAAACTACTGTGCCGATTTAAACAATTCTTTCACCATTAGAAAGCTACATTCACCCTGAGTAACATAGGCTATATTTATTGCTAGAAAAGATTAGCGATCCTTACTAAAACTTTAGTAACGTAACCCAAGGTGTAAAAAAAATGCCATAAAACATCTTTCGTCGCATGCGCTGCGGAAACTATTGATGATAGAACAAAAGTATGTTCTACAATATTAAAGAACATATCAATAACTACAAAAAACGATACTATATGTCCAACTATTATCGTTATGTCACAATAACCACTTTTTACATTTTAAAAGTTTATAGAAATACCGACCAAAATTAGACTATGTTAGTCATACTTCTGTTTAAATCCTTATCCAAATAAATCATATTGTTTTTAAGACTGTCTCAATTCATGTATATTAATATTTGAATTGTTCAAATTGGCTATTCCATTCAATAGATATTACGAATTTAATAAGTCATAGAAATAGAAAAAATAAACACATCTATGAAATAGGTCCCTACGCAGCGGATATATCCGACATTGAACATTCTTTTGACTATTTTATTTGCAATTTTTTTTGCAAGTTGAAAAGTTCTCAGAACTAATTAAAAATTGTTTATTCACGCTTTACTGTTTATTTTTTATAGTATTCTCTCACTTTTTCAATAGTAAGTATTTATTCAAAGGTCTAAGTATTCTTATTTTATCTGATTTAAAAAAAGTCAACAATATGTAATCCGGTTAAATTTTATATGGGCGTATACCTGAAATAAAATGATTTGATATGCCTAGGGAAAAAGGTCTCAACTATCTAAAAGTTGCTCCCAAGCGAGATTAGCAAAAATACGACGTATTGGATAATCATCTTCTGAAAATTCAGATCGTCTCGCAAATCAGAGAGCGTATGCGTCGTAATCGCGGGCCACAGAATCTAGCGCCGAACGTTCACAACGCCTTGCTGAAAATAGTGAACGAATCTCACGAACACACGTACAAGGGAATCTAGCGCCGAGCGTTCGCAACGATTGTTCAAAATAGTGACAGAATGTCACAAGCACGCGCGAGGGAATCTAGCGCCGAACGTTCGCTTCGTCTTTCAGCACGAAATGCCAGATCATCACAACTACACGAACGACAATCGAGTGCTGAACGTTCGCAGCGACTTACAGAAAATAGAGCTAGAAACTCGCAAGCACGGGCTAACGAATCTAGCGCAGAATGTTCGCTTTGCCTTGCAGAACAAAATGCCAGATCATTCCAACTATACGAACGACAATCGAGTGCCGAACGCTCGCAGCGCCTCGCTGATAATAGAGTTACGAACTCGCGAACGCGTGCCCGGGAAACCTAGGGCCGATCGCTCGCAGCGACTTATTGCACAGAGAGAAAGACAACAGTCGTTAACAACTAGGACGCGTAATAGAATTTTAGCTCATAGTAAATAGATCGGCATTCAGTTACGATCCACATATTGATTATGCTCATCAGAACAGCATCAAACGTATAAATAAAAGGTAAAAATATAAAAAAAATCATGTCCACCCGTGCGAAGCCGGGACGGGCCGCTAGTATCTCATAAAGTTCTAAGTTCGTGCGTCTCGTCGACCCGGGCTGTTGACTCAGAGCAGCTAAAAATCAGTGAAGTTTGGCCAGATAATTTAATTTGTGTTGTATATTAACATTAGAAAATCGTTTGTCATTAGACTCATTAAGGTGGAAGTAATCGCGAGCTCGAACTCACTGGTGGGCAGGCCAAAAAGCACGCTGTCTCACCTGGCATCGTGTCCGTCAGAGATAGTATCAGTGATGAGCAGTTAGACGCTAGTTTGCACGCACAACGTCTAGTTCGCACGCACACAAACACCGTTCCGAAATGAAACGCGCGTAAAAAAATACGACAAGTCCTTTGGAAAATCGAGTTATATGAAAAAATCACTGCTTATGTCAATAAAAATAAAGTTTATTGAACACTTTAATAATTGAGCTTTGTCGGTATCGACTTTGTTTTGAAAATTTTACACTTTTTTTGTATTAATTTACATACAATGTTACGTTAAAATTAGCAACAAAAACAAATCTTTGTTGGCTCGTAACATTCTAATGGCTTTTTATTTTACTATTCTGTTTCCGTAAAGACACAATTAATAATAAGAAAAAACTGGCCAAGTACGAGTCGGACTCGCACACGAAGGGGAAAACACGTTTGTTGTATGGGAGCCTCTTAAATATTTATTTTACAGAATAAAAAGAATTTTTCGTATTTGCTGTTATAGCGGCAACAGAAATACATCGTCTGTGAAAATGTCAACTGTCTAGCTATCACGGTTCATGAGATACAGCCTGGTGACAGGCAGACAGACAGACGGACAGTGGAGTCTTAGTAATACGTACGGTACGGAACCCTAAAAACGATATCATGTTTAAGCCGCAATTATATTTAGCCCGCGCCGCGTGTCGCCACGCGTGGGTAAGCTATCGGTGACATACATTTAGTGCGTGGCGTGGCGACACGCGGGGCGGGACTAATGTAATCAATCCTATACTAAATGTATGTAACCGATAGCTTACCCACGCGTGGCGACACGCGGCGCGGGCTAAATATAATTGCGGCTTTAACTTTGAATGTATAATTTCAAACAGTGGACTAATAGCCTCCCGAAATTTGTATGGAAAAAATACCGACTAGTGGCACCTTAATTTATAGAAGCGCGAACTTCTCTTGTCACCTTAATTTAGCCTCATACATTGCACATTGTGATGTTACTGCACTGATATATTGTGTTTAGAATTTAGAATTCCGCATTCACAGCCCTCGTTACTTAATGTCATACTATTACATTTGCGGCCAAGAACATACAATTCTTACTCACAACTTGTACTTAGATTTTTTTAAATCTCATTATCAAAGAACGTTCGAAGCTGAAATACTTAATTTTATCTATCCTATAAAATCTCAAACTAAGCACCCAAGTTTCCGATGCTTATTCAAAGTATAATTTTAATGTGAAACTGTCGGCCGAGTATCTGTAGTAACATTTGTAGTTTTGAACTACGAAAACCGCCCTTACTGCTTATGACACAAATGCCGTCAAAGTTTAACTGTGACCATAGACGTATGGTTATCTAGGACCGTATTACGACGTATTAATGCCACCATTTTTCCAGTGTGAGAGAGAGACGGAGTTATAGAAGGCCGATAGCACCATCCCGTTTTCGCACTGGAATAATGATGGTGTTAAGAGAAAATGCGGGTGGTCTTTTCTCCATAGAAACGCTCTCGCCTGTTTTCTTTCTGGTTAATGACCACAAAGCAATGATTTTTTACATAATAATAAATATTAACTACTTGTATGTCTCTATGTTTTCCTTTTTGATGATACATTATTTTTATAAGCACTAGAGCCATAGAAAAATGCCGATTTAAATGCTGTCAACAGAGGGCCTAGTGTACAAATTTGACAACTATTCATGAAAAAAGAAAAACAGGGGCACAGTATATATCCTTCTTATTCAGTTTATAAAATATATTTTAAATTGGTCCAATATTGGAGGAAATAGCCGAGAGCCAAACCTCGCATTATGACTTTTTACTTAGGATTTTTCAAAAGTCTCTCTGACCGCATTTCCTCTTAATACTTTATAATTATATTATGTTCCCTGTACATAAGTTTTAACTTCTAGCAATTTTATCTACCAAGAGAAATAAGTATATAATTGAAATCCAAGAAAACAAAATTCGTGATATTGGTAGTACTTATAAAATTAAAGATAATTTTTAAAGGAAATTATTTCATTAAGTACCATTCTTTCTTGATTTCAATTCTTCTCTTGGATATTTCTCCACTCTACTAACAGATCACTTTTTACTCTTCTTATACATAACAGAGAGGTCTTTGACAATACACCTCTCTCCCTCCTCCCACAGCAAAGTGGAGAGCCGTCCGAGAGTTCCATCGTCGTCATTTGTCACCCAGTCCAATAGTAGTTTGTAACGAGCCTGGAAAAGTAAGTAATATTAACATTAGTTTAAACCTATAAGAAGAAAAACAAAGCAAGCAGATGTGACTTGCGCAATTATAAAACTAAAATGAATGTGGGCAGGTCATGTCATCAGGAGTAAAACAGAAAATGTGCCAGAGATGTGACGGAATGGTATCCCAAAGAAGGAAAGAAGAAGACTATTTCAAAGACGGGAAGACCACTTGAAAACTACTGTGAGAGGCACATGGAGGAGAAAAACTTACTGTGGGCTATGGAAAAGCCTGGGGGAGGTAAATGGTAAATAGCAAAGCAATCCAGAGATTTCTGATGTCCCCAAACCTTTTATTTGGAATTGTAAAACTAGTTTATAAGATTGCTAATAAAAACTATTTGAAGTTGAATTTATACATTGATATGCATAGTTAATAACAAGTTATTGGAAACAACTCCAGCCAAATGCAAATCACACCTGATAAACATTTTTATAGTTAAGTACCAAGTATTATCAGACAGTGAAATTACTGTCACTTATATGTTCTAAACTTCGAATATATTTATACTGCCATATTTTTTTTTTATATACAATATTTTGCGTCTTAATTATTATGTCAATCAAGGCACGATATGATTAAAGAAAATCTTATCAGTATGTACAGAAAGCGTCACTATGTCCTAACCCCTCAAGTTTTAAAATGTTACACTGCTACAACATTGAATTCCTTACGAATAATCTAAAGAATACTTCAAAAAGAGTCCATTGTGTTGACTCGGATTCGAACCATCGCATCACCGAACGTCGTCATACTCATACCGGCAGTTTGACGAACTAGCCAGCGAGCCCATATGAATTGCGATGAAATTGTTATCTACTATCGTCTGAGTCATTATATCTTTAGGTCCCTGTCTAATCGAAAGATGTTATAATTTGAGGGTATCCATTAATTTTACTTACTTACGTTGTCTTTATAAAATTAATCCATACCTTCAAGTTATAACTTTGTATACGTTCACTTAAAACGGCGAAGAGTAAACGACTACTAATTTTATCAATTATTTTTTTAAATGATTTCTGATTTTATGAGAACTAAAATAGTTGTTCTGTTTGTTGTAAAATAAGATCATAGTTTTGTTAAATAATAGCAATAATAAATATTATTAAATGATTAATAAAGTATTTTATTTTTCTTGATTTTTTAATTCTTTATAAATAATTACTACTTAAATCAAAATAGAAATATATATCAAAATAATATAATGAACAAAAAGCACATTTCGTGCCTATATAGGATTTGAACTTCCAATCTTATGCACGGTAAGCGGTCTTGAAACCTCCAGTCTATTTAGACGATGAATAAGTTGTCGTAAATGTTAACCCTATTATTGTTGCTTGTCGTCGCAAAAGTATTGTTTTATTGAAAAAAACAATAATAAAAACCGAATTTAAAAAAAAATACTTACTTAAACTTCTTTATTCACTAAAACAATACATTATTTAAAATAAAATGTTTTTGCAAAATACAAAAACCAACTTGGGCCTATCACGGATTTGAACGCACATGTCTTTTGGTGGGGTAACTACTTAAAGGAGCTGTGTGTACTACAATGTTTGAGAAAAAAATTTCATAATAATTATTAAGCTTGATACATAAAATAGATAGTTATGTTTGGGCGAATCACAGATAACAAAAGTAAGTTTGTCTTAAATATTATTGGAATCATCATTCTCCTGTTCTCATCCCAATTTATTTGGGGTTGGTGCAACATGTCTTTTTCTTCTAAACTTCTCAATTAGTGGTCATCTCCGTAGTCACCCCACTTCAAGCCATACCATCTTTTACACAGTCCATCCATCTTTTCTTTAGTCTTCCCCTACTCTTATAGCCATCCACATTCATACTCAAAACTCTCCTCACATTTTTCTCATTCTTCCACATCACTTGCCCGTACAGTACGTCGGCTCAGCTTCATTCTGTTATGTAGTTGAACCGTGGGGTGCTGGGCACATTTTGGTATGTCATCTATACGTCAGTGTGGCGGTCAAAAGGTTAATCTACTGCATTCATGTTGCTTTTCTTATTTGACACCCGATCAGGGTGTAATTGTAACCCTAACTTACCCTTACAATGAAAAACATTTGGAATTTCACATAAATAGGATGTTATGTATTTATAATGTGCAATAATTTTGTGATCAAAGTATTCACAAAAAAAGTAGAAATATGTACCTCAGAGATATCATATCCGGCTGCATTTATCTCGGCAGTTTCAATTCTGCCTTGAGTGAAGCCAAGTGCTCTGAAGATGGTGTGCCAATTCTTTCCAAGATTCTTTGATATGTAGTCCATGTAGTCGTGATCAGGCTGAAACACATAAGTTAATAGTAACTAAGTTTTTATTACCCCAATACCTGATGTCTAACTATTATACATCAATATTGTGTATTTTCTATACTAAAGACAATCACCTTTATCCTAGCTTCCAAAAGCAGCCGGATAAAATTATCCTTCTCAATGATGTCCTCTTCATACTTTTTCTGTTTGCCCGGTTTATCATCTGACTTGGTGACAGGGCCAAAGTAGTAATCATTTCCGAGCCTGACACCTTTAGCATTCACAATGTTGTACACATTTCCAGTAGCTGGAATTAAAAAAGAAGTTGATGACGATGATGGTAATAGCAAAATATGAACCAAAACCACAATGAATATGATAGAACCTCCTTTATATTCAAACTCCTACAATAGAAGATTTGTTAAATGGATGAAAACAAAAGTCCTACATAATATGGCTTTACTGCAACTAAATAAATCAGACACTTATGTGCAATCAGTTGGTTCAAATTCTAGAGGGATTATTGATATGTAACTTTATCATAAGGAAATAACTTAGAGATAATAAATTCAAACTGCAATCACACACACACAATCATACATCAAAAAGCAGAATGATAATATCTTAGCAGTGCAAAGTACCAAAATTACTAGCACATGTGTCAAACTCAAACCCAAAGCATTTATTTCAAATAAACCAATTACAGGCACTTTTGAATTGTCAAGGGGTTGGTTAGACAGAAAGATGAAGCTAGTCGTCCATTCCAAAGTGTAGTAGGTACCTATGGACAAGAATGGGCATGAAATGTTTGTTAAATCAGTCAAACATCAATTTCATCATTGATAACAAAATCAAAAGATGATAATTTTGGGCATTACCTATCATGTATTACTTTACTCTATGGACATACCTATAGTGTCACAGGAATGTTACACACATGTACCTACATTGAGATTGCACTGCTACTAATGCAAGAAACATCTTATTAAATGCGATCCAATTACATGTTTGGTGAGTCTACAAATAGCATAATAATTATGAATCATACCAATATCCACTAGACATAGTGGTAAACATTGGATAAATTAAAGCTTTCAGTAGGTTTATTTTATTCAGTGTCTTAGAAACAATTACCTTGAACATTCACTGAACTTGCACTCCCACGTTTTTCTTGCGAAGACTTTGAAAACTCTTCCTCAACATCATCATCATCAACTTGTTTCTTTGATTTGAAAAACTTTTTCTTTTGTTTCTTTTCCTTTTTTATTTCGTCGTCGGACACTGATTCTATAACGATTTCTTCTTCTTGTTCTTCAGGAAATTCAACATTATCATTATGTGCTTCTGGTGTTGGAGTCTCTTCACTAGTCCTAGGAGCTCTGGGGACTGCGTCCGATTTCAACCCCAGCTTGAACATTTCTAACATTTTGGAGATTTTCATGTTGATAGCAGACATTTGTTTTAATAATTTGTGGTGTACTGTGTAATGTAATGTTTGTTGGAAAGTCACAAAGAACTTTCCCTATCAAACATGGATGTTTCCAAACTGTCCACCAGAATCGAAATAAACTCTGTTGTTACAGAACTATATCGCAGTATCTAATTTAATCACTTGGTTACAGTTTTCTTTTGTTTTCTGATGATGAACAAAAATAAACTTCAACTTCTTCGTAGAATTATTTATATTTTGCCAATGTGAATGAACATAGGAGCAAGTGGAAGTCAGACAAACAATGACAAATTGACAATGAATGTTCAGTGTTGCCAGATCCGAGTTTCTTCGAATAGCCAATTAGCCGAAAGTCAAATGTTGGACCAACCGCCGCGCCCGCCGCCGCGCGCCGCCCGCTATCAAGTTAGTTTCCATAATTTTTCTATGGAAGAGAATAAGAAAGATAGGAAAGAAGATATATAGTAGGGAATTATAGAGTTAAATTCGGAACTATTCTAAAAAAAAAACAATTACGATTCTTTATTTCGAATCAGCCCAATCGACGCAATTCTCACTTCTTCTTCTTCGTGTCGCTGGCACGACTGTATTTTTAATTAATTTAATTCTCACTGATATTCTAAAAGGGCCTAAATTTTAAAAATCCTTCAATCTGGCACCACATAAATACGTCACTCAACTCACTCACTACGGTCACTAAAAATTAGTCACCCTTGTTGTGTCAATTATGTGCACAGAGTACTTTTTTATATAGGTATAATTATGTGTGTAAGATGGCCCTGGTGGAAACTTTTTTGTGGATGGCAGCCATATTGTTGTCTCTTTTTATTAAACCATAGAAAAGAAGAAGATGACCAGACAGTATATTCTGAACCACATGTTTTTCCCCGATTTTATTGCAAAAATACCAGAGCAATGTAAATCCCCGACAAGTAGGTACCTATTATTAAGCTTTTGCCTTCTCTTTGCCAAGTAGTTACTGGATTTTTGATTTACCATTTATTTGTAGTTTGTATAGTAACATAGGTACCTAACTTAATAGGTACCACAGACAGTCTATACATCATTTTTATACTGTGATAATGATCATATCTACTGATTATTTTAGGGATAACTTAATTGGCTTGCAAAAAGATAAAAAAAAACTGGAAGGGTTCCGTACAAGGCAAAAACGCCAAAAAAAAAACACGTTTGTTGTATGGGTAAAAAAATAATTAAAATAAAATAAATATTTAAGGGGGGCTCCCTTAAATATTTATTTTATTTTAATTATTTTTTTGCTAGCCTATTCTGTCCCACTGCTGGGCAAAGGCCTCCCCCAAATCCTTCCAGGAACTCTTTTCCCGCGCCACCTCGAACCATTATTATTTATTATTAAAGTAAAAATACAACTGAGTCTTTTGTGAATAGGTATTTCAAGTGCCTACCTTGCCATTAATGATATCGAGCAAAAATGGGGCAAATAAGTCGCGTTTGTTTTAAGGGAGCCCCCCTTAAATATTTATTTTATTTTGTTTTTAGTATTTTTTGTTATAGCGGCAACAGAAATACATAATTTGTGAAAATTTCAACTCTCAGCTATCGCGGTTCTTGAGATAGGTACAGCCTGTTGACAGACACGGACGGACAGACAGCGAAGTCTTAGTAATAATAGGGTCCCATTTTTACCCTTTGGGTACGGAACCCTAAAAAGCAATACCAACCCTAACTTTCTGCGCATAATATATTTTTGATTTATTTAATTCGTACGAAACGCTTGCTCACATTCGCTTATAAGCGAATGTGAATTTATATATAAATTACGAACTATAACATTGGGTACTTACAAATATTATTCTGTCCTTATTTTAATTCATTTCGAAGGTCGAACGTCATGGTATTACGCGCGTGAGACGTAGGTTGGTACGTATTTTTTATTTCGTCGTAGGTATTAACTTGAACGAGTAGGCCGTCTGGTGACTCCGTCTGGCGACAGCCTACTGAGTAGGTACAGAGTACTGCCGCGCGTTTGTATGAAATTATGAATATTTTGTTTTTGGTTAGGTTATTAGGTATGCCCCCTGACCTCTATCATACATGCGCGTAGGTACTTGTATGATAGAGGTCAGTGGGTTATGGGTAGGAGAACAGGGTAATGAGAGCCAACGGGTAGTGGGAGCCATGGTGATTGAACGGAAAGTAAGTACATTTACGCCATCGTACACACTCGGCCGCTTTTGTCAACCATCGAAAAACTTCGCCAGACGAACACGAGCCGTTAGTGCCATGCATTTTTTTTTTTTTTTTGCGGATGGGAAATCATCAAATGACCCCTCCCGCTCTGGGTGGAGCGGAAGGGAGTGTCAGACTCTTACTGACTAAAACCCACCCGTGTTCCTTCCTTAGCCCTTTATGTTTCGGGCCAGCGGTAACCCTTTCGGACAATCCCGCTGACCCGGCAGGCTTCGGCCCTATGGGGCCCCTCCTCGATGCTGACATCTCTTTGAGGCGCGCGTGGAACACGTACGCGCCGTCCGGCACGGGCCTGGTCCTGATCGGACGGTGAGCTACCCATTACTCTCCGCCCGCAGGCCCGCGCCTACGGTGGCCGGGAGTTGTCGCGCGGCTCCCGACGCCCGGAGCGTCTCCCGCGGCGGCTGGGACGGGAGGCTCTCTCCCTGAGCCGTCCCGCCACCTCCTTTGCTAGCATGACTGCTTCGCAGAAGGAGGTGACTGCCTCCCACTCCCTCTCGCCCCGGACCATGGCTTGCACCAGGGCCGGGCGCGAGAGGTCGCCGCCGCTGCCGATCGCCTCTACGAGGACACGGCGGTGCTCCGCCCAAGCGGGGCAGACCTCCACCGTGTGCTCCACCGTGTCCTCTGGGCGATCCTGGCAATGGTGACACCCGGGCGTTTCATAAGAATGTTAACAAATGTGGTTGTTATGAAATTTTTCCCTTAGTAGGCTCCAATTACCCTGTTCTCCCCTATGCCCTAATAAGTGTCAGGCAAAGACTGCTTATATTCTCTTTGGTGTCAGGCTATCATCATCGGTACCTACCTAATTCTATGGATGATACAACCTTGTCACCAGGGGGCCTAAAATAATGGACAGTTAAAACTGTTAAGTTAATCGTATCAAATCCCATTGGTGAAGCCTTTTTCAGTTATTTTTTTTGTCTTGTGCTAAAATACCAATCAATCCAATTCAAATCCAATCCCAATCTCTTTGATTATACCGGTACGTAGCTAGCAGCGAAAAAAAGAAAAACACGGACTGTCTTCGCCATAAGACGATTCATAATGTTATCCTTTTATGATTCTCCAAAGTAGCCTTTTTAGGCCCCCAGTTCTCTTCAATAGGTAGTACGATCGGTCCATTTGTCCTAGGCTTGCACATTGATAGTTCTTTGAACTGGCGTGGTCAGCTAGAAAGTTACTGGAACGCTGCGGGCTCTGTACCGACTGAAACATTTATTACCAATGAGTACGAAAACAATGTCTGATGTCCTCGACAAAATTGACCGTCTCCTCAATGACTGCATACGATTTGTTTTCAATCTGCGTTCCTAAGTCAGAAGTATTCTGAAGGTTCTGAAATTCTCGTAATTTAACTGGCCAATTCTTCCCTTGCGGTGCTAACGCCCGCCTGGTTTGCGACCACCCTCCCAACGGAGTCCGGCGTCAAACAGCCTGCTGTGTTTCGTCGATGCGTGGGAGTTCCAGTACCCTCTGCCACCAGCATCTTCTGGGCACGCTCGTTCCATCATAGACCTCATCCATCGCTTTCCATCAGGCGTGATCGAGGTCAAGAGTAAGTAGGAATAACCCACCTGCTCCATAAATCAGGTAGTACCGCGGATCCCAAAAATTATAGACCGATCACTTGTTTACCGACGGTCTATAAAGTTCTTACATCAATTTTGAGAACTAAAATTAACAAACATATAGACACCAACTCCATCATGTCTGTCTCTCAAAATGGATGTAAGAACGGGTCCCGGGGTACTAAGGAGCTGCTCCTCATTGATATGGCCATTAGCCAACAGGTTCGTCGTTCCCAAAAGGATCTGTCGACATGCTGGATAGATTATAAGAAGGCCTATGACTCGGTGCCACATACATGGCTCATGAGGGTGTTGGAGTTGTACAAAGTAGATGCAACTCTGCGCACCTTCCTGATGTCGTGTATGGGGCAATGGAGGACGGTCCTTCGATATCCAGGATGTCGAAATATTCAGAGGAATAGCGAACCGATAAGGATCGAGCGAGGCATATTTCAGGGTGATAGTTTGAGTCCGCTTTGGTTCTGCTTAGCCTTGAATCCCCTAAGCACGCTGCTGGAGGATTCAGGTCTAGGCTATCGGCTGAGGAGAGGTGGTCAGGTTATATCGCACCTCCTCTACATGGATGACCTAAAACTCTTTGCCCCCAACAATTTGCAACTAATGGAGCTACTGAAAGTAACTCAAACTTTCAGTAGCGCCATCAGGATGGAATTTGGTGTGGACAAATGTGCGGTCATGCATGTAAAGCGAGGGGAGATTGTGGAATCCGTGGGAACCCAACTCTCGGATTCCACAAACCTTAGAGCCCTCTCCGCATCCGAAACCTATAAGTATTTGGGTATGTCGGAAGCGTTAGGGATCAATGTTACTGACATGAAGCAATCGTTGAAGGAGCGCTTCTTTGGTCGCTTGAAAAAAGTACTTAATAGTCTTCTATCAGGCGGAAACAAGGTGCGCGCCTTCAACGGTTGGGTCATGCCGGTTTTGATGTACTCTTTCGGCATACTCAAATGGACTCAGACCGAACTCGACGCCCTGGATAGGAGGGTCCGTACGCTGCTGACTGCAAATCGAATGCATCACCCACGGTCATCGGTAATGAGGCTGTATATCCCGCGAAAGTGTGGAGGTCGAGGGTTTTTAAACGCTAAGACCCTCCACAATCGCGAGATATGCAGTCTCAGGGAATATTTCCTAGAAACCGACGTGGGGATGCATCGAGATGTAGTCGCCGTGGACAAGGGCCTCACCCCGCTCTCCTTAGCTAAAGAGAACTGGCGCAAGCCAGTAGTGCTTGACACCAATGATCGCATGGAGGTATGGCAGAGTAAGGAGCTTCACGGACGCTTTTTCCGGATCCTACATGGACCCGATGTCGATCTATTAGCGTCCGTAGCCTGGCTGCGTTTCGGTGATCTCTTTGGAGAAACCGAAGGTTTTGTCTGTGCAATTATGGACGAAGTTATGATGACGAACAATTACCGGAGATTTATTGTGAAAGACGGCACGGTTGACATCTGTCGGGCATGCCACCGGCCGGGAGAATCAATCAGGCATATTATCTCCGGGTGTTCTCGTCTAGCTAACGGAGAGTACTTGCATAGACACAACCTTGTAGCCAGGATAATCCATCAGCAACTTGCTCTGAAATACAGCCTTGTGGAATCGGAGGTGCCGTACTACAGGTATGTGCCCGACCCAGTTCTCGAAAATGGTAATATCACATTATATTGGGATCGATCCATCATCACTGACAGGACTATTGTTGCCAATAAGCCTGATATAGTGGTGGTGGATCAATCAGAGCGGCGCGCAATGATTGTTGACATAACCGTCCCGCATGATGAGAACCTCGTGAAAGCCGAGAAAGATAAACAGATCAAGTATCTTGACTTGGCTCGCGAGGTTGTCGACATGTGGGATGTGGACTCAGCAATCATTGTGCCGATAGTCGTGACAGCCAATGGGTTAATAGCCAAGAGCCTCGACCAACACCTAAGGAGGCTCTCGTTGGGCAGCTGGATCAAGGGCTTGATTCAGAAAGCGGTACTTCTGGACACGGCCCGCATTGTTAGGAGGTTCCTCTCTCTAGAGCCCTGACCGCCGGTAGCTTGGACCCTGTTCCCGATACCGGTGGGCTACTATTTTTTATATTTTTAAATGTTTTTATATTTTCTATATTCTAATATTTAAAAATATAATTTATATGTGATATTATATTAAATAAAGGGAATAATAATAATAATAATGTCCTCCAGACCGTATTTCGGCCACGGCGGCCATCTCAACGGAGACTAGCCTTCGGCGCGGGAGATATTATAGTGCACAAGTGTATGCGCAGACACAGGTGCACTCTCTCTTCCCTCACTCTCATAGTCCGATGGGACGGCAATTCGACACGACCGGAGAGAGATCAGGCGCTGGACCAACGGCTTACCGTGCTTTCCGAGACACGGGGGTACACCGCCAACTTCCAAACTCCGGGCTGTTACTATGAAATTCCTAATGGAAAAACTCAATAACACTTTGCCCGGCCCGGGAATCGAACCCAGGACCCCACGCTCAGCAGTCGCGCTTGCGACCACGAGGTCAACGGGGCAGTCAAAAGGTAGGTATGCGCTCGGAAACACAGACGCAGGTTAGACGGCGATCGAATCGAACTTTTGACATTCGGCTATGAAGTCAAAAGTTCGAATTTTCCATAGAACATCCAAGATTTGTCGGAAATGAAATTGAAATTAAAGGACATAGGATAGTTTTTTTTTATCCCGATATTCCCACGGGATCGAAACTTACGCGGGTGAAACCGCGGGGCGCTGCTAGTACTTAATAAGTTTTTGCCTTCAGTTTGCGAATTAAGTAGATAGTTATTGGATTTTTTACTTATTTACGTATATTAGGGTTCCGTACCAAAATGGTAAAAACAGAACCCTTATCATAAATGGTGAGACTAAGTCTGTCTGTCTGTCTGTCACGGCTGGATATCTCAATAACTACTAATGCTATCAACTTGAAATTTGGAACAGTTTTAGATGACGTTTGCCCAACTATTTTGCAAACAAGGAAGAAATAAAAATATATGTATATTTTTTGCAACAGGGACTGAAAGGGGGCTGAAAAATTTGAAGTGGGGCTACTAGTAAGGCTTTCAGTCTCGATGCATTACCGAGTCCCGGGAAAAAAAAACGAGACTCGATGTGGTCTCGAAATTCCCGGGAAAAACGAGACTTTTGAGACTATTTCAAAACTAGGTTTCTGACTTATAGGCTATACAATTAGGCAGTCAAAACAAGATATTTTAATCAAGTACTTTATTAAACAAACGCCAATAAAAAAATAAAAACCTTTTGTTGATTTTTTTTTCATTTTTGTAGTGGGCACGTAAGAAACAAAAGGCGTTTAATGTGGTTTCAGACAGAGAGTACCTAATTTTATTACAAAAGTAACCTAGTAAAGTTCTGCTAGTGGGGGACATTAATTAATTGTAGCAATAATTTAGGTATTTCCCTCTGTCGCCCTCATTTTCAAAGAGAGCTTTTTCTACGTGCAAGGTTGTTTGCAAGTCATGGATAGACATGGAAGTAATATTCTGCCCTTTGTCTTCCTGCAGGGCTAGCATGGGCTGGGGATAAAACTTTTGTCCACCGGTTATTTCCACTGACAAGGGATAAAATTATTTTATCCACCTGCCAAAGCACGGCAACAGGGGGAAAGAGAATTATATCACTTTTTGACATTAGACGTGGATACTCACCCCCTATAGCATGGCGACTAGTGGAAGAGAAAAATTACAGATATTTTGACATAACAAAGGGAGAAATTTGTCCTCGTCTTTAGATGGTGGGTTTAAGTATATCTCTTGGAAAAAATATAATTAATTGTAATATAAAAATGTCTCGTGCTTACTGGAGCTTAGTGTTGTCGTCGGAAAGGGAGAAAATCGAGCGAAAAATACACCGGCGTTCAATTCGCGATTCGAGCAAAATTGACAGAAGGGAATATTATTTTGTCCTCTCCCCGTGGATAAAATGTCTCCGGCCATGCTAGCCCTGCTGGTTTGTCCACCGTGAATAGTTTATCCACCTATGTCGCCATGCTCGGAGGGTGGACAAAATTGACAGAGGGGAATAGTATTTTGTCCTCTCCCCGTGGATAAAATGTCTCCGGCCATGCTAGCCCTGCTGGGGGTTTAACAAATTGTTAAGCTCAGATTCCAGCTATTCTTCTGTAGTTAAACTTGTGAGCTCCGCAATCGTCGCATCATTTGTCAGATTTGTCAATTACACACGATTTTTTTAAAGACACTATAATTTCGTCGTTGCTTATTAATGTTTGAAAAGCTGTTGCATCAAGTTTTTTTTTCAAAAAACTGAGAAGGACTGTGCAAGTATTGTAAGCTCAAACTCAAAGCATTTATTTAAATTAAACCATGTACAGGCACTTTTGAATTGTATAAATTAAATAGTCTGTCAGTTAGTCAGAAAGTTGAAGTTAGTTGCCCATTTCAAAACGTAGATCTCTATGGAGAAGAACGGGCAAGAAACCAAAATCCTGGGTACATTTATTTTTGGTACTACTCTATGTGAGAACAATGTAAAAAAAACACTTAAACTAAGATACTCGTACTTGTAACTTGCCTCAATCAGTCTATTTTCCTTCATAAGGATGCGCAGTGGACTGGCGAGACTTACGCTCAAAAAACTTTGTGTGTGTAAGTCCAATTTCTTTAGGCAGAAATTTATTGCAGTACCCGCTGTTAAAAGAGTAACGTCTCGTCTACACAGGGCTTTTATCGTCACTTTCATAATACCTAGTGAATTTCAGATTGCTTCCAATGTAGCCTACCTAGTATACTCTGATTCAGTGAACTCACTGTTGGTTTAGTAGATTATTTAATATTGTTATTATGTGACTCAAGTCTCAAAAGTCTCGTTATTCCCGAGACCGAAAATGTAAGTATCGAGTCTCGAAAATACCAAAAAATCGTCGAGACTCTCGAAATTTTCAAGACCGAGATTCCCGGGATGAAAGCCTTAGCTACTAGGGCATGTGGGAGTGGGGTACCTATCATATGAAAGAGCGCAGTTTGCACATACTCAAAAAAAATCTTTTTTGTTTTAGGCCGCATAGTTTTCGACTTTTGATGAAAAAAATAAAAAAAGAACCGTTCCCCCTCTTATCTCCGAAGTTTGCAACGAGAAAAATGAAATTTTTTACATTAGTTCCACTATCGGTCAAGAGATGGCGCTGACATAAAACTGCAATAATATTCTACACCGCAGTGCACAGTGTTAAAATTCTCTGATGAATAGGTATAGGTCTCGCCGATGAATAATGAATTAAAACATATAATGATGATTATCTATTCTATGATGAACCCTCGGTGCGCGAGTCCGACTCGCTCTTGCTCTTGCTTTTTATGACGTTTATAGGAACCAACCAGGTAGCCGTACTAGCGTTGTGGATGAAATCTGTTTATGTACGGCACACAAGAGAGCACGTACACCACTTGTTTTTTATAGTAAACCAACGTGATCTCAGCCTTATTGCTATAAACATAGTCTATATATATATACAGTATAAGTCTTTACAGCAAATACGTTTTACGCTGCGGTTGTTTGACGTAAAGAAAGTTCCAAACTAGACAGCGGTTTACCGCGCCGGAAAGTGAAGCCCCCATACCCACGGGCGATTTTTTTATCGCGCATTGGATTTTCAAAGCACTACTTTAGCTCCGAGAGTTTAAAAACAGTGTAAATTTTTGGATGCACTGGTAGGTAGGTACTCTGTCTCTGTTGGATTCTTAATGCTCAGTTCAACACTGAGAGTTGAAAATCCAGTGCGTGATAAAAAATCGTCGCGGGAAAAAATCGCCCGTGGGTAGGAAGGCTAAGGCCGCGTTTCCACTGAAGCGGAGCTGGGCGGAGCGGAGCAGAGACGTGCAGGAATCGTCCAATCACAGATTACACGAGTGACGCGATGAGGATTTCAACCATTGTGATTGGCGATTTCTGCTTTCGCTCCTCTCCGCCCAGCTCCGCGTCAGTGGAAACGCGGCCTAACTGTTACCTTCTTTCGTAAGTTAAACCTGTGAATCTTTCCTTAGGGTGAGATCTCGCAAGTGTAGGATTGATTTTACCCTTTTACATTATTTTGGAAACAGAAATGAGTTCGTATCTAAAGGAAGTACCTAGATAAATTCCATTTTTAAAGCCCAGTTTAATTTGACATTTATTCTCAATGTCAGTGCTACCTCAAAGTTTTCATTTACTCACTTTAAATACAATTTGTTTAAAAATGAATAAAAAAGAAAGTGAGTCGAAGCTTTCCTTATCACTGTCGTTGTTTAATTTATTGAAATTAGGACTTTTTGAAACCATTCATGCCAAAGGTCCCTGTGAAAGTAACTCTCCTTGCAAGGAACAGTGGCATTCCGAATCCCCACGACCAAACCCATGTGTCCACAGAGAGCCACCAAAGGATGCTGATAGATGTGCTGGAGGTGATGCACCTCCGACCAAAGTATGCAAATGCAAAGTGTCTGACAGCGCTAGCTCAGCCGGAGACCGAGGGAAAACTGGCGCTGGGGTAACCGGTTCCCGAGTGGGACGGGACAACTGCTCACAAGATGACGATCTACCGGCAGGCGCACTCAACCCAGGACTTTTGCGGCATATACATAATGCGGCAAGATATAGACTACCACAATGTTTTGAAGGAGGCAGTATATCTGTAAAGCAGAGTTCATGTTCCAATTGGATGTTTAGTCATTCTCTATCGTTTAGTTCGGTGTCTCCTGGTGGTTATAAACTGTTACTGTCGTACGCGGATAAGAAAAAGCCGACGGCATTGCCATACTTCGTAATGGAAACGGCGCCCGGTGGGCAGTTTAGCTGTGAAACGCGTGTGGGCCCGACCCGCGGCACACGAGCGACTGTCGTGGCTCAGATAGCCGAAGCAGAGCTCTACAGTTTTGAGAGCATCATAGACGCATATTTCAACAGGTTTACAGCTTCCATTATCGCTGTAAATCGGGAGTTCATTGCACTTCATTATCTTCAGGTATTATTTTCGACGTATTTTGGTCTGTGTAGCCAGCCTTTATTACTACTTTGGTACTGATCATTTGTCAACACTTAATACACAAATATCTTTAATTGCCTCCATGTAACGAATATAAGTAACGGTAAGACTCTTGCCTATAGAAAAAAAAATCGAGTAGGTGCCCAAGTCATAGTCATTAATGGTACTAATGGTACCTTGCCCATATCCCACACAACATCACAACATTCATCATCTGCCTAGCCTTTTCGAACCATGTTGGGGTCGGGTTCTGGCGCAAACTGATGCAGCTGACTACCTATACGTAGGTATACCTACCAGTATTTTACAGGGTGCGTGCCTATCTGACCTCCACAACCCGTTACAGGGTAACTCATCATATCCCTAATCCTTTAAGTAATCTCTTTGGTTTGCAGGCTGTGACGGATAAATTCTCGTTGGGTGCGGAGGTCGTGGCTCGTGGGCACACGATGGAGGTGAGCTCGGCGTCAGGGGCAGGGCGTTGGGCCAGTGGGGACCACTCCGTGAGTGCGACCCTGGGCAACAGGGGCCTGGATCTGTGCTACGCGAGGGATATCAAACCGTTCCTCACCGTGGCCGCCATGCTTGAGGTGATAATAATTATTTCACAATCTTTTTTATCAGATTGATGAAAACTTGGGAATTTCGTTAGTTGAGTTGTCAATCAGTAGGTACCCACCTAAGTAAATACTTGGACTATCGGGGATTTACACTAGTTCGACTTTCGACGTGCGGTTGACTGGTCTATTACCAAATCGTCTCACAAGCCAAATCACCGCCCCATTAACACAGGTCGATTAAAATCGCAGGTGACTAGTTCATTTTGCGATTGATCATTTTCACGGTCAATTTTAGTAACCCGCCGTATGTGACCTGTCGCCGCACGACTTAAGTCGAATCCTACTTTACTTTGAACCTTGCAGCTATAGTCACCTCTGTAAAGCCTGTGGAAAAAGGAGGAACTACAACTGTCTCACGCAAGACGTTACCTACCTACTTATAAAAACGCAAACTGCGCGTTAATACAGTATCGTTTTCAACGACGTATCTTACGTATCAGTACCTATGGTGACATGGGTCTGCACGTCTGAAACAATACTTTATAGTTACTGAAATTGTATCTTTTAATCGCAGGTGGGATTTGTAGTCCGTCGCTCGGTTGCGACCCTAGCCTACGAGTGGCACACAAAGGAATGGACTGTGCGAGGTTCGGCAGACTCCGACGGACTGGTGGGAGCCACGCTACAGAGGTCCCTGGGAGGGAAGACGGCACAGCTGGCCTGTGCTATCTCCGCACTCCTCAATCACCCTAATGATAAGTTTAGGCTTGGCTTTGGTATCACCGCCGCGATTATTTAAATCTCAGTAAATCTAGACCATTAGAAATGAAAACTTGAACTTTAAGGCTGATTCGACCTTGCAGAAGACTCACTATATTAAATATAATTAGATGTAAATAATATAATTACTTCTTTGACAGAAACACGTACATGATATTATATTGATTATATCTGAAGCTCCGTTTAGTGAGTAGTCGTGCACAAGTCAGCCTGGACCGCGGTCTAGCGACATTTTTCTTATGTTTCCCCTTCACGGAAACAAATTATTTAAATTATTTTATAAACAAACAAATTTTCATCAATTTTTATATGTAACGTGTGTTATGGTGTGTAAGGCTGCGTTTCCACCAGAAATGAGCGAGGATGCGTAGCGAGGGATTTGCCAAAACTAACCAATAACAACACTAGCTTAGCTCAAGCTATGAAATAAAGCGATGTTATTCGTTAGTTTCACACAAATCCCTCGCTACGCATCCTTAATTGCTAATTTCTGGTGGAAACGCAGCCTTAGGCTACATGAATTTTTAAGGATCTCTGAAATGTCAAATTATTTTCGGTCGTTTTTCATTGTAACTAGCCGAAAATATTAACCCATTTTTTTATTTTAAATTTGCTTATTATATTATTATGGTGATGATTTATAACAGCTTTAACGTTTATATTTAGCTGTTGACGATATCCCGTTTATTTTTAATATCAATCAAGTTCAATGGGGCTAAGGCTAACCTAATAGATTCTGGCTTCTTACCTGTATAGGTACCTACGGCTTAAATAATACAATGAATTCGACCAAAAATAATTAAGTAAGAGAGATAATGAACAAGGTATAAGTAGGTACAGTTGTACCAGTTTTGATTTGTTTACTAATCCAATCGACTTGAAACAATGGAATCTAGATATTTAATATTTATATTGTGATATTTATTATTTCTAGTAAATAGGTGTTATTTAGGCATTTATTTTCATGAGCCTGTCAATATTTACCATCATTTAGACATCTCTGTTTTCAGGACCCTTTTTAAGGTTATGTAAGTTATTTATGCGTTGTAATTTTAAATAGACGTTGGCTTATAAAAAAACAATAATTTAGTTTTTATTTCATTATTCTCCGTTAACCTTACCTTGAAGTTGCACGAGACAGCTGTGTGAGTCAACCGCTCGCATCGTTTTAAAGTCACAGAACATTCACAGGTTGTCCTCACAGTTTAATAATGCACACAAACACTAGGAAATACTATTAAAAATTCATTTTCAATGTAACGATAATGTAGGCGTGTGTTATCCGCCGTCGGGTGCGTCAGTGCACCGCGGCGGCGGCGCGCTGGGCGGGCGCCTGCGCGACTTCTGGGCGGGGTCTCAATCGCCGCCCTTAGTGGATACACACACAATAATGGACTTTACATCGTAAAAATAAAGTGTTATTTGATGTAAATAGGTGTTGATTGTGGAAGTGTGGGCGTAGGGTGCTCGGTTGCTGCAGTGTGTATTCCGTGGAGCGTGTTGCGGCGAGGCGAGCGCGCGTCGCCGCGTGTCGGCGGCAGTAATGGTGATGGAGCGTTTGGCGCACTTCGTGAGCAAGTCGCTGGAGGGAGGCGAGGCGCCAGCGCCACCGCCCGAGCCCGACACCGACGACGCCGACGACGTGGACGTGGACATCACCGAGCTGGAGGAGGCGCCGGCCCCCAAGCGCCCGCGCAACTGGCTGCTGTCGCCCGTGCCCGCGTGCAAGCGGGAGGCTGCACAGGACGATGATGATGATCACAGGCATGGTGAGTAAGTTATTGCGATCCTACAGTTAGGTGTAGGTACTAAAATCCTGGTCTAGTATGTTTTGTGCTAGGTATTTGAAGTGCCATTGTACCGTCCACCAAACCACCATCTGTCAAATTAAATTTAAAAATTAAATTTGACAGATGGTGGTTGGTATCCTCATTTGTGACAACTACCTATAACTTACTTGCTTTTGCTGCTCAACTTCGTATACGTACCTACGCTACGTGCGGTTTATGTTACGTTAAGATGTAGGAAAAAATGGAAAGACGGAAGGGAGGCCTTTGCCCTGCAGTGGGACATAACAGGCTCATAATAATAATAAAGATGTAGGGTCAACCTCGTCATAAGAATAAGATCTTCCCAACAATCTGATATTCAACTTTTTTTTTACCCTGATAAATGTTCCATTCTCAATGATAAGTAGAAAATACCGGGTATAGCAAAGCAGGATACCTTGATACTACTAGGTAAAGTCGAAAAAGCTAATTGGTGTACACTGGCAGCTAACTTGCAACTATTATAAACAGTGTTTCTAGAGTGCTGACTGTGTTAGGAACCTAGTGTAATCTTTAATATCACCTTCTTAAGTACCTACCTATGAGATTAAAAAGTCATTACGCAAATAATGTCGACAGTGTAGTGATTTTTATTTTTGTCAGTATATCTACCAAATAGCTTATTGTATTTACCTACCAATATACCTCTATAATCTATTAGATATTCCGAGGTTTCAATCAAGACTTCCTGTTGTACCTCAAGATACCTAAATCAAGATAAGTATTATGAAACTGGAGAGCAGGCAGAATCCTAATGTAATTCGCTTGTTATGAACACAATTCTCTATCAATATCTATCTATACCTTCCTACCAATAATAAAGCTGAAGATTTTGTTTTTTTGTTTGTTTAAGGGCTAATTTTTCAATCGACAAATATTTTTTATTCGTAGAATAAGATTAGCGTCTGACAGATTTTGTAAGGAAGAACTGTCAAAAATTCAAAATTATTCCCCGGATAAAATTATCTGGCGTTAGAAAAATCAACCCTAATGTGTTAATCTCTGGAACTACCAGTCAGATTTGTTTTTTTTTTCTTTGCATTTTATAGCCCAATTCTTAAGGAAGGATATAGGCTATTTAACATCACGCTACGACCTTTAGGAGCAGAGTAAAAAGTCACAAAGAGCAAAAAGTCAGAAACAACGCTAAGCAATAACGAAATAAAAGAGCGGGCAGGCGATGCGATGCGACGTGGTGGGTCGGGGGAAAAAGAAATTTGACGCGGACGAAGTCGCGGGCTGCAGTAAATTAATATAATGCATATGGATTGGATGGACATGTAAGCGCCACTTAGGCCACACTTATGAGGAAAGTGACATTCATTGTGACCTCAATTCACCTATGATACTTAATTATACCACCTGACTTCTGAAATGACATATAGATCTACCAGAATCAAATGGCAAAAAAAAAAAAACATTGTGATTTTCATACATTGACAATGTCAATCCATATAAAAATCACTACTTTTTAGGGTTCCGTAGTACCTACAAGGAACCCTTATAGTTTCGTCATGTCCGTCTGTCTGTCCGAGGTTTTGCTAAGAAACCGTTAGTACTAGAAGCTATAATTTTGCAGGAGTGTGTATATAATATACCTACGCCGACAAAGTGGTAAAATAAAATTTTGGAAAATATTTTTTTTTTAGGGTAGCTCCCCTACATGTGAAGTGGGAATGAATATTTTTTCGTCGTCTACCCCATCGTGTCGGGTTTCGTTGAATAGGTGTTCTAAAATGACTTGAGGGTTGCTGAAGATATTTTTCGATTTAATGCTCCATTTACGAAATATTAAACTTTAAAGTGAAAATTTTTGTTCCAGTAGGGCGTCCCCCCCCCCCCCTTCTAAAAGCTAAACTGCGGGCTTGAAAAATCTGGAAAAATTCAAGATGATGTGCATTTCATGAACTTCAAAAGAAAACTATAGGAATTAAGATAACTTTATTAGTTTAGCAGTAATAGTCGTTGAACTTGGGTGTTGGATAATTTTATACAAAGCATTAATACTATATAGTGACTAAGACGAAGTAGTTACTTGTTTACGACGGGTAAAGACGCATTAAAAAATAAAATATGAAATAAAAAAACCATAATAAATTATCATAAGTTTCACAATACTGCCGCTACATATGGAATGGAATGATGGAATTACAATTTTTTGAAATAATAACTTGGCAGCAAACGTACTCTTATTTTTTAGCTTTACAAGGAAGAAAGTGGTTCTTATTAGTTAATGTGTAATCTTTTTAAATAATTATCTTCGAAAATTAATATTTTGTTGTGTTTAGTATCGCTATTCGATAACAGATGGCGTTGTGCCGTGACGTCACTTTTGTAGATCGCGGTGTTAAGATTTTCTTGCAAGGTATTACCTCCGTGGTTACGTTATGTGTTAAAGTTTTGTTTTACTCTGGACTCTGGTCTGGACACCCTTGCATATATTGTTATTATAACCATAAACTCCTAATATCTGTACCATTACATAATTATATTCATTATACCTATTCAGAATAAAGAACAACAGAATCGTACTTTAAAGTGATAACGGGGCTACTACGGAACCCTACATTGTGCGTGGCCCGACACGCACTTGGCCGGTTTTTTTTTTGCCATGAGATTCTGGTAGACCTTTAACAGCTAAGCGATTGGCTGATTGAAATAACAACAGCCAGCCAAATCATTTGACATCTGCTTGACAGTTGGTTAATAGGTAACGATGAGCTATTTTTACCGACTTCACAAAAAGGAGGAGGTACTATGTTCGGGTGTTTGTGTGTTTTTTTTTTTTGTATGTTTGTTCATCGAATACTCCGCCAATTGTCGACGGATTTTCAAAATTCTTTTTTTGTTCGAAAGTAGATAGTTCTGAGGTGGTCCCATTGTCACCAAGTTAGGATCTGATGAGGGCAGCCCTCAAATTTTATAGGCTCACTTATTGTTTTTCGCATATTTTATGAAGTATCTTGTGTATTTGTGTATGGTTGTCACCATCTCAGGCAGCTGGGCTGATGATGGAAGGTACAACTCCTTAACAGTAAGAAGTTACTCGAACAGGCAAGGACTGTTTTAGTAAATTGTTTTGAGGTTTGATAGGGCATTTGCCACATTTGGTCTCATGATCATCAAGTCATGACCTGATGCTGCAGTCAGGATAGTCTGCAGAGTACCTAACTCCTCGACTACTAACAGCAGATATATCGTGTTTAGGCTCATTGAAAAGGGCTCGATGTGTAGATAAACGTACTGTTAATGAGGAACACCGAAGTATTTACAGACCTGATGCTGAAGCCAGGAGCACCAGAAAAAGTACAAACCTTGAAATTACAGCACCGTAGTCGTGTTTGGGCTCATTTTAAACAGGACTAAATTTTAGGTTAAATGCAATGTTGACATAAGTCTGGCCTGATGCTGCAGCCAGGATTATCAGCTAGGAGAGTGGAATACTAGGAGAACTCCTCAACAATTAACGTCCCTGCATCGGGAAAAGCAATATTTTGTAAAAGGTGATCAGCAGTTGACATTAGGTAACTTAGATAAATTACAAACTGACCCACTAAAAAGTAAAAAATAAAAACTTTTTTACAAAAAAAACAACCGACTTCCAAAAACACTATAAAGTGAAAAATAACTTTAATTTCGGAAGTCGGTGACAAAAAACAAAAATACAAATCCAAAGACACCGACTTCCGAAATTAAAGTTATTTTTCACTTTATAGTGTTTTTGGAAGTCGGTTGTTTTTTTTATTTTGAATATTATTAGAATTATCCTATGTCCTTCCCGGGATGCAATCTATCTCTCTGCCAAATTTTATCGAAATTCGTTCCGTGGTTTAGGCGTGAAAAGGTAACAGACAGACAGACAGAGTTACTTTCGAATTTATAATATTAGTAAGTATGGATGTTTTGAACTAGGTATGAAATATGTATGGTAGTAGGTAGGCTACTCGTTTTTGACCAAAGAGGTATGTTTTGAGTAGCTCTTCAGACACTAGAGGGGCAGCTCGATGAATGTCTAATTGTAAGACAATAAGTACGTGAGATGCTCACCCATGGAAAGGCTATAGGTATTTAATTCATTATATTATGAGTAGGTAGGTACGGAAATAACAAGGCTCTGGAAGCATTCTACGAAAGATCGTAGATTCGCCAGCATAAAAGTAAAGTCAATCCAGGATGACGAAGGATCTTTGTTACCCATCCATTCGATATACTCGACTAGCATCTCATAGTCACCCTTTATTTCACTCACCGGAAACCCAATGACCTATTTTAACCGATTTCTCATGAGCCGTCTGGTAATTTATTAGAATTTCCTCGTGATGCTACAACAGATCGGATCTAAATAGGTAGGTAGTTACTAAAATTAAATCGAATTCGCGTTTCAAGTAACCGAATAAAAAGGTATCATTCTTAAAACGATCATTAATTACATTAAAGCGAGGATTAGCGCCGGGCGCTGGGTGAGAGAAGAAAACTCCGAATAGATCCGAGAAAGAGTTCTCAATCAAATAAATCAGAGACGCTCGACGACTTTATCAGGGGTTATACTTACGGAGCGTTGTACAATTAATCACTGTTCGCTGGTCGTTAGATGTCTGAGGAGTTCGGATGCCCCGGAGACGAAAGGGGAGAGCGGGTGTGGCTCACAGCACCGCCCACAGCCGGATAATCCCTCCATTTACATAATTGCCGTATAAAAAGGAGAGCTTCCCAATTTGCTAAATTGCTTCAAACGACAATCTTAAACGTACAGCCCGCTTGTTCCCGGGAGGCGAGCTTGCCACGAGGCGAGCTCCCGTGCGCCGGTAGATGCCATTAACGATGTATTAGCACTTCGCTGATTTATTTCTTAATTAATTTAACCGTTTTGGACTATTGTTTAGCATCTTTAAATACTTAATCAAATTAAAGTTTCGCTGATTGTGACGTGTTAGTTATAAACATTTAGGTACCTATAAGTAACGAAAGAATATAATTGTATTTATTTTATTATATGCTTCGTTTTAAGTACCTGCGTATTACTCGCAGCTCATACAGTAGTAGTAGGTAGTAGGTATACAGCAAGCTTCAAGAAAATAATAGACGACAAATTGTAAAACATCAGTTCAACAGTTTTAATTTGGTTTATAAATTCGCATTCAAACTGAACTAAACAAATATTAATAAAAGAAATTGGTATTACGGGGCATCTCAAACAGCAGTAAAACTGAGCGGAGCTGTACTTGGGGCGAAACTGTTATTCCCTAACTCAATTACGAGCGGGCTACGACGCTACTAGAAATGCTACGACAACATTCTGTAGTCGGATTCAAAGTTAGTATTGCAGTTTAACATTTTCGTTTGTATAAAACATTGAAATTGCATTTTCATCGTATTCAATTACATAGTGTTACAAACTCCTTCGTCCACTAGTCATCAAGAGTTGGCAGAATGTTGTTAATTCCTTTGCCTGGTAGACATTAAAGTACTATAATAACTTAAAATAGTGAGTCAATTAAATACTTCTTATTTACATATATAGATAAATTGTCAAAAAAGCTTAGCTCTGCAGCATACGCCGCCGTTAGTAAAATTCGTGATTTAACTGATTTAGAGACAGCCCGTTTAGTTTAACTTTAGTTATTTTCATAGTTCTGAGTTTGTTTCGGCCTTTCTTCTCAGAATAGTCAGATAGGAAACGCCGTCCTCATCTAGTTTAAAAAAAATATGATTGATGTGTAAAAGTGTTTGTAAAAACCAGTAGGTTTGTAGGTTTGTGTTGTGTAAGTATACGGAAAATAAATCTTTTATCAGTACTTAATGATTAAATTAATTAATTTAAATTAACAGATATTTCAATGTTTACGTACCTATATGTTGTTTATTTGCTTATTGTTACATCAGTAACAAGTTAACAACAGAGATAGTCCGTTGACTTATTGAAGATGAAGGGTCATTCAGTTTAGTTTGGCGCTCTTTGTGTGTTTTTTCCTTGTAAGTAGGTAGGTACTTATAAAATATTTTTCTTTCCATTTTCTACTAAATCCAATTCACAGAATCCCACTACCTTACCTTGTGTGCCCTGGTATCGGGATGTCCCTTGCGACTTAAAAGGACCCTCCGTCCCGTACGACAAGTTTGATTTAAGCGGCACTTTTCTTTTGATTTGCTCTATTACTTCATACTTTTATGAATTGAATTATTTTTGTTAATAATTTATATATTCAAAGTGAAATCATTTATTTCAAATAGGCACATACAAGGCACTTTTGAATGTCAAAATTAACAAAAAAATAGAATTAATCCTAGTAGCCCCTTTCGTTTCAAAATAATTATGTAAACAAGATAACCTTTCTGGTGAGTACTCTACAGTAAAATATATTTGGGAATATGTATACAGCTGAAATTTTGAGATTGGAATTTAGGTGGCGTAAGTATGAAAAATAAATATCATCATCTGCCTAGCCTTTTTCCAAGTATGTTGGGGTCGGCTTCCAGTCTAACCGGATGCAGCTGAACCAGTATTTTACATGGAGGGACTGCCTATCTGACCTCAGCAACACTTAATGGGTAATACGATACCCTTTGGTAAGCCTGGATATCTACTTTCAGGCTTCTTACTACCTGTAACGACTGTCATAGATCCACGAATGACAACCGGGCCGAGGCACGGAGGGGTCTCGGTATGTATAGATGGTCACCCATCCACAGCCCAACCACGGCAAGCGTAGCTTAACCTGATCGATCGACTTGTGCAGCTGTTATTATACGGCCCCCTCTTTGAAAAATAAATATACCGGCTGCAAATCGTTTTTCGCCAAAAATTTTTCTTTAGTGCATAAGAGATAAGTAGATCTGAGCGTCACATGCTCCAGTAGTAGGCGAGTCCAAAGTTAGAGCATGTCAAAGTTGTAAAAAATTCAATACCTACCGCGCCTAAACCATAAGTAGGTTTTTGGGATCATGTTAGCTGTAAGTTTTCCGAATAGAATAAAATAAATATCACCTTCAACCTAAAAAAAAATAGCCCATCGGCTGCATGGAAGTGGAGGAAATGAACATAATATTTGTGGCGATCGCTATATATTGGAAACTATGGGCAGTAGGACAAAGTGGTCAAAAGGAACCACGACATAATTTTTTTTTGTAAAATAAAACTGCATTTTTTAGGGTTCCGTACCCAAAGGGTAAAAACGGAACCCTGTTACTAATCCGTCCGTCCGTCAGTCCGTCCGTCCGTCAGTCCGTCCGTCCGTCCGTCTGTCTGTCACCAGGCTGTATCTCAAGAACCGCGGTAGCTAGACAGTTGAAATTTTCACAAAATAATTATGTATTTCTGTTGCCGCTATAACAACAAATACTAAAAACCAAATAAAATAAATATTTAAGGGGGGCTCCCATACAACCCTTGCCCTTTTTTGCTCGATATCAATAATGGCAACAGGTAGGCACTTGAAATATTCACAATATACCTACTAAGTTGTATTTTTACTTTAATAATAAATAAAAAAATTAAAATAAATATTTAAGGGGGGCTCCCGTACAACAAACGTGTTTTTTTCGGCGTTTTTGCCTTGTGGTACGGAACCCTTGTGCGTGTGCGAGTCCGACTCGCACTTGGCCAGTTTTTGTTTTTTGAGATTCTGCGAAACAGGAAATCGAAATAAGGTTTTCGCCCAGTATGAAATTACTTTTTTTTATAAGTTTTGCAAATAACTTTGGATTCCCTCTTGATTGCGGCGAATGACTTTTTTTTTCAGTTTCTAGTTAAACAACTAGAAACTGCTAGTAGGTACAGTCAACAGCAAAAGTAGATGATCAAAATCAGATATATACAATACTAATGAACGGAGTTTGCGTCAGAACTGTGTGGCGTCGAAGTACTACTACTTAGAATACTCACTACGTAGAATACTTTTGAATCACTTCGACGCCACACAGTTCTGACGCGAACTCCGTTAATTAGTATTGAATTTTTGACTTTGATCATCTACTTTTGCTGTTGACTGTACTACAACTACTTTCGGTATAAAATTGGCTGCAAAAATCGAGCAGTACCTACCTACCCTACCATGAGAACTACAGCAAAATGAGCAAAGGAACTATAGTCGATTTCGGAGAAAATTAGAACAGATTATCAAAAACCTTAATTAAATTATGCTGGAATCGAACCTAATTTTACTCAACTCTTTTTGAAAAAAGTAACGAATACCAACTTGTAGTTTTGCTTACAGTCATGGTGTTACTGGTAAGCATTTGCTGTCCAACTGACTGTTTTGACTCTATAGTTTCACTACTACGTCTACGTCGGTCTGCTTACATATTTATTTATTGTCCAGGCCATTTTAACATAAGTCAAGGCATATTTGATTACACCGGTTCGGTTCTCCTCAATTATTATGAAATCTCCATCATTCTGACACAATCCTGTCTCTTTTATCAGACTCCACAGACAAATCTCCGAACGGCGGCAGCAACAACGGTGTAGGGAAGCAGAGACGTTCTAGGACAAACTTCACCCTGGAACAGCTGGGTGAACTGGAGCGACTGTTCGACGAGACGCACTACCCCGACGCCTTCATGAGGGAGGAGCTCAGCCAGAGGCTTGGACTCAGCGAAGCTAGAGTTCAGGTAGGTAACTAGAATCTACTTTTTTTTGTATGTTATTGACAGGCATAAAAAATAGTGGACAGGATTTTTTATTGTGCTTAGAAAACTTTTCGGAAGAAGTTGCATAACTCTCAAATCCGAAATTCTTAATCTGTTTATGGTGGGGTCTGTTACCTGTACCTACTAGGTAGAGGTACAGGTACCTACTATAGTTAGGTGAATAGCCCACACCTTTACTTAAGGGGATACTTATCTAAATTTACATCGATGGTTTTACAAATATTTATAAGTTTAAGGGTCAGTTCACACCGAGACGCGACGCGACGCGCAGTTTTCAAGATAGAATTACAATTACAGACCTTATCTACTACACTAAAAGGTACACGATTCATTGAGCAACGCCGCGCGGCGGCGGCGGCGGCGCCGCGCTGCGTAGCTCGACGTAGCTAGTAGACACTGAATTGTGTACCTTTTTGTGTAGTAGATAAGGTCTGTAATTGTATTTCTAGCTTGAAAACTGCGCGTCGCGTCGCGTCTCGGTGTGAACTGACCCTTATTGTCAGTTGTAAGCTGCATCCCGATTCTATCCCACATACGCATAGATATTCGCTTTTTTTGTTAACGTATGCTGTCTCACTGCTGGGCAAAGGCCTCCCCCGAATCCTTCAAAACTCTTTCCCCACGCCAACTCGAACTAGCCCTCGCAGTACGCGTCCTGGTCATCTCGCCATCTCTTTCTAGGCCGGCCTCGGCGGTACCGTCTGTCTTCAGGCCCCCTTAATTGATTTGCCAGACGATCTCGTATGGTTTATATGGTGTACAGTGTACACAATAAAGAGTGGTATTCTATACTGTGGTGGTTAGGTTGATTTCGCTAAGCTGTTCAACACTTAACTCTATGATTTAAAGCGTGTGAAGAAACATAAAATACATTATATTGCCTAGTTTGGTCGTGATTCAGGTATTGTAATACTTCGCTTAACACACCATCCAATTTACGAGTCTGGTCCTGTTTTTTTACGCAACTATTTATTGGCTACTATGTTGCGTGTAATAAATCGTACCTAATGCAACAGCGTATGCAAAGAGCTGCTCAGCGGAAATGTTGATATTCAAAAATTGCACCAACTACCTACATGTCAATGTTTGAAAGATCTTTTCAGGCTTACAAGGTCACATTAAGTTAGCTAGCGAAACTCTGCAGACGTGATGGGTACGGATATCTCGACACGACGAAACAAAAGACAAAAGGATTCGATGTTCTTTTTTTGGGGTCAACGACCGCTGGCAATGTAGTTGACCCTAGTAGACCCAGTAAAACCATCAAATATTTTTTATCGATACCCATCATGGCGGCGGTTTTCTACTAACTAAAAAAATAATAATTTGACACTGTACCACAAAAAAAAAAACTAAATAACTCAAGTATATGTAGGTAGACGTTTTAAACATGAACTGAATTCAAGTAAAATATCTAAGTAGGAAATAAATACTGATAAAATATTTAGTCAAATGAAACACGCAGAGACGCCTTTATTACGATTGTATCGACCTGTCGTCACAAATATCAATTAACACCTACTAAACATACTTATACTCACGAAATTATCACGCGCGATATTAATTAGAGCGTGGCAATATCTCGAACCCCTGTAATTCGGCTCGATTAGGTTGCGTACATGGTGCATGAGAGAGCAGAGCGTCCAGCGAGCGGGGCGTTTTGTGTCGTAGACAGCACCCATGTTTCTGGATGACTGACTGTTTAGTGGGTCGTGACACGTTGTGTGTCGCTAACACAGTTGCACAACGCTGTGAACGCTGTTCCGAAGTACCTCGATACATATCTACTCCAACGGTATAAGATAAAGAGTAAGTAAGACCTTCACCAGTAGTGACTATACTAAGGAAATCCGGTACTTCTATCAGCTCCAAGTTCAAGTTCTAACATTGCTGATTGGCAAATCTTTTCCAATTTAGGTGTTTCCTTTGAGTGATTTTTTTTCCACTACAGTATTGGCAACTCGTATACCTCATTTCAAATCAATCAATTCATAAGGCACCTATTATTTTTCCAATCCCCCACTACCCGCAGCGCTATCTCGTCTGTGTATAAACGCAGCCTTAATAGTGATGCGACCCTCACTCATTACTAATGCACGTAATTAGCTGTGAGCGGCCAACGAGCGACACGTTTATCGGCTATATATCGCGATTAGCGTCCGATTCCTGTTAAGTGCCGTAAGTAGCCAATCGCAGGGGATGTTACAATAAATAGATAAAAGCCTTGACCCCGGGCAACGCCGTGTGTCTTCACTAGTGTCAAGCGAGCTGCCTCTTTGTTGACCTTATTGATATTTATTTGCAGTGATTTCTTTTATTGTGTAGATGCTGTTGTATGGACAGTCAATGTCATAATCAGTTAAGTACTTATATTGATTCATGACTAAAGGTGTACTTTTCCCTTATTGATTTACGTCTTTCAGATCTTATGGAAAACTCGAGCTGTATGCTATCTTTAGACTCAATTCTACTGTGTCGCAGCCAGCTGATCTTCATTTTTCAGGCCTTATAATTACTTCTGCTGATATGAATAAGTACAGGTTTACCTACTTTCAGACATACGAGTCTATTTACTGCAGCTTCACATACTGCAGTTAAATAAACGAAAGCAAAACATTTGTTTAGCTTAGAACGGGGTATGTTCGTATGTTTGCTTGTTATTTAGTCGTATTGTCTTATGTAATCAGAGCTAATGAATTCGCCCCTAGTTAGCGTAGGTATCGGTCGCCACTCGGTAACAACAATTATGAACTACACAGAGTAACATTCGCAGCAAGTGATTTCAAACTTTTATCTGCAGAGCCTATTTAAATCAATGTATTTAAAAAGTTGTTTTGGCATAATGGTATTTTTGTTTTATTGCCTCTTTTATTCTTATCTTATTTCTTACGGAGTAGACTTGTCTTCCTGGGTTAAATTTAACGATTTCAATAATGCTATACTTGTAGAAGATTTACCATACAAAGTCACCAAAGTGTACCTAGAGATGTGTGCGCTACTATTTTTTTACCCTGCAATCTTTTTAAAGGACTAAACTAGGGTTCGACAATAAGGTCCTTCCAAAGTTTAAAACACTGCACTGTGTTTATATGTTTACGGTTTGTTTACGGTTGAACTAACAATTTCCAACAGTTTACATAAAAATAAATACAACCGATTAAATCCCTCCAAATTAATTTAGACGTAAGCAATTACGGTACTTTTGTTAATGTAAATGACAATTGCTGCACGCCGACAGATTGTCTGCAACATGCAATCAGCAACGATCGTGCTGTCCTCACTAATGCGGTTACCCGTGTTTGCTCGCATGCATGTACTGTAACCTACACTAATACGGCACAGACTGACGTACATACAGCTCCACTACAGTGTCGTATAATGCGATTCCTCGGAAACTCGCGACGAGATCAACCCTTGTTTGTTTCGTCAATTATTGAAACTGGATTAAATGCAAATGTTTTGTGTTTGCTTGTCATTTGTTTAGTGTTCATTCAGTTGAACAGTTCTGATTTTTTCTTTGCGACGACCTTAGTGCAGTGCCGGATTAACCCATAAGCAAATTAAGCAATTGCTTAGGGCATCACGTCTCGGGGGGCACCATAAGGCAGAAACAGCACCGAAACTGTATTTTCTAGCACTTGAAAGGCAAGGCTGTTTATCACAAGATATTACAAGACCCAAAATTCACTCTAGCTAGAGATGTGCGCCAATCTTTACAAATCGCTCGTCGTTGTTTTGGAAAAATACGAGGTGACTAATAGTGGATAGGAGGGCCTACAGGCGTGGTTGCTTAGGGCATCAAGTAGTCTTAATCAGGCACTGGCTTAGTGCAGTGGTTCTTGGTCGCTTGCGACACTAGGCCATTATTATTTGAAATTCTTTTCAAAGCCATTGTTTTTACTTGAAAATTTTAGATCTTGTGTTAGGAATCTGATATACTACATTTTTTACTATGCTATTTATTACAATCAGGGTGTCACTTAGGTAATACTTTGTTAGCGTAGGTATGTAGTCGGATTGGACGTAAAATAATGATTGATAGTCTGCAGTTCTGACCGTTATTGAGAAACTACAAAATAAAGGAGACTGATCAAAAGTGGTATATGAACCATCAATAGCAATACTATTGTGGTATTTCTGTGGGAATAGGTACCTCGCAACTATGCAAAAAACCAAAACTAAAATAGGTACAGATCCCAAGACACCGACTTCCGAAATTAAAGTTATTTCATAATTTTGAGTTAAACCTTTTTTTTCGAAGTCGATTAAAAACGAAAAAAAAACTAAAATTCGGTACTGTCGAGGTGGCAAGTGACTTTGTCTAGCAGAAAAACACATTAATTAAGTTTAGTATTATAAAGTCAGAAATACCCGTTAAAACGTACTAAAAACGAGTTTGTAGGTCGTAGGTTCGAACCCAGACAGGCGCTTTACTTTGTGTAAATTATTTCATCACCACTGCTCTCAAAACGGTGAAGGAAAACATTGTGAGGAAACCGGCATGTCCTAGAACCAAAAATTCGAAGACATGTGACATCTGCCAACCCGCACTGGGCCCGCGTGGTGGATTACGGCCCGCTCCCTCTCACAGAGAGGAGGCCTGTGTCCCAGCAGTGGGAACATTATAGGCTGATTATGTATGCCCTTTTGCACAACGATATAGTTGAGGTATCCCCACAGAAATACCACTACAGTATCGCTATTGGTTCATAGACCACTTCCCTTCCCATACAGATTTATACAGTCTCCTTTGCGTAAGCGTAACCTACACAAATCTGTGATTTTAAGGAAAATTATGGCAGTATTATTTGGAAAATCCTACAAAAATTTGTAGTTCAAACTCGTAGACTGTACCTTTGCATAGAAGTCGGTTAGCTATTACATTTTTTTTTAATGAAAACGCGTATTTTATTGTTATACAGGTGTGGTTTCAAAACCGAAGAGCTAAGTGTCGCAAACATGAGAGTCAGATGCACAAAGGTAAGTTATTATTACTATAATCACCTCAAAGTTTACGGTCTAGATAACAAAATGTTCTTTGTTCTTCAAAATCGAATCATACTTCATCTCACTTTACGATTCATTAAACAGCTCTCCACCAAAAGTCCCATATTAATTTTTCATGGCGGTTTGAACTCAGCCAAATGTATCAACGTCATAATTAATATTCAAAACAGTTTCCTTGTTTAATGTAGTCGAAAACTACAAATTGCAAATGATTCTGGCAAACTAGTTGTCGGCGAGTTGGCACCGCTGTATAATCGCAATGAATTCACTCGTGCGTGGTGCACACTACGCCAGTAGTTAGTGGAGCCACCGGCATGCACAACCGACTCGCTGTCAGTACAGAACTAGCACATTATGTATTCTCCATGACTCCGTCTAACTCGATTACAACTCCCGCCGGCGCCGGTCCGACTCTAACAGTTTTTTAATTCGACCATAACTCACGCGGATGAATAATTAAAATGGCGGGCCGAGGCGGGAATCCGCGCGAACGCGGTAAAAAAAAGCCCGGGAAACGGTATACACGACGCGATAAATTCAGGGAATTGCACAACGCACTTAGCGATCGACTGACTGACCTCCCTCACACTGGTCAAGGAGGAAATAAATAAATTACGTGAGATTCCTTACACTTTGAACTTATCTCTATTTCATTGAATAACACTTGCATTGGAAATAAATTTAGTTTTGTTTACATAAACTTATGAAAACTAGGTGCTTATGGAAATCATTTGCATTTTAGTAATTGTTTGAGTTATGCACATGCATAAGTAGGTAAATTCTTAAGGAGATTCCTCACTCTAAATATCTTAGCAATCAAACGTGATGTGACATGATATATAGGTATCGGTTCTATGAAACACTTTACTTTTCTTTTCCTTTTTTTTCTTTTTCTACTTTTCTTTTAAAAAACAATAAAAAAAGCAAACAAAAACAAAACTTTGGCGCTGATTATGTAAGGGAAAAGTAATACCTTAATACAATAATGTCAAAACAGTGTATCGTCTATCTAACAATTAATTACCCGTAGCTTGACGCGGTGGTTGTCCTACATCCCCAGTAACACATTGCACGGACGAAAATATCACATTGTCTCATATTGTTGTGTTCTGCGGCGAGCGCCGTCGCTGCTCATAACGCGACATAGACAAATGAGACGTGACTGCGCGACTTATCCGCGAAAATCACGAGGAGATCGCACTATCGCGTGATTGTGAGAGCATTGAGGAACCGCTAAACGGAGCGTAAAGCGGAAAAAAGCCGCTCGCCGGAATCGAATAAAATGATTCCCCGCGGGAGCCATTCGGACGCAATCCCGCCGTCCCCTGCTAAATGTCTTATTAACTTATGTGCCGCCCCCGCGCCTCGCGCCCCACCCCCGCCGCCGCCCGGCCAACACGAGAATAATCATGTAAAGTGAAATGAAACGGTTATTTGTTACGTTATGCCCCTTTAACGGAGCGACGAGATTCCCAATGTTGTTATTGATTTATGCAGTCGTTTGTGGCCTCATATCGCTGATTTGAAGATGCATTGTCACGTAATTCAATTATGTTTAAGTGCTGGTTAAAGTATAATGTTTATTTTGAAAGCATATAGTATCTCTACAAGTTATACTTATATCTACGGAACCATGATATGTCTGAGCAAATAAATAAATGATAGGAAGACTTTCCGTAGCCATCAGCTACGCATGGTTCGTAGCTAAGCTATGCTACGGCTACGTGCCGTAGCACTGAGTAAAAAATTAAGGTCATTCCTGTAAAACTCGTTTTTTTTTAATAACAGCACTTTCATTAAAATGGATACTTTCAAATTCAATCAACAAGTTAATCAATATCTAAATCCTTACTTTAAAAACTAATATGAGTAAAAAATCTTGTTCTTTCTGGGTTCATCGTCAGTAATTTCCGAATATTATGAACTTGCGTATTATTACTAAGAATAACTCACTCATCGCTTTTTGAAGTGTCTCAATAGGTCATTTTCGGTTTAATTATTCAAAACTTTGATTTTGAGACATTCATTTGATATCAATTTTGTGGTGGAAAGAAGATTGCGTGGTTTCTAAAAAAGGAGAAACCAAAAAAGATGTTTTTTTTTCGAATATTTTTTTACATTTAAATATACTAGGTAGTTAATACCTGAGTTTATTAAAATATAGCTGCTCAACAGATTTGTATAATTTTAGTTGTTTTCACAAATAGCAATATTTTCTACATCAGTTCCCATTAAATCATAACCAGTAGGCGCTGAATCTTCATAAAAATTAAGAATTCATATTTAACGAAGACTTCTTCTCCGCTCGCAGCGCCCGCTATAAAAACAATCAGAGCAGCCGTGAAACTCAAGAATAAAAGAATACAGCGAAGCTTAATTGTTCCCCTGTTCATAAAATTGTAAAGTTATTCGCGCGTCGCGAGGGTGGCGATATTTTATTGCGCAGAAACCGCTGTAAAGATGTTCGGAGCGCTTTAAAATAAGCGAGAGAGAGGAGCAGCGCCCCGGCTTACCTTCTAATTCGATTAAATTAAACAACTCAGAGTTAATCAAATAAATGCACGGCGGTCGTCGGGCAGAGGGTGCCGCGACGTGCCGCGCCGTTCCGTGGCGCGCCGGACGGTACCGCGCCGCGCCGGGCCGTACCGACCCGCCGCCGGCCGCACGCCGCCGGTATTTATGTCGGCACTTCTCGAAAGTAATTCGGTGTCAAATATGGAAATAACTCATACGCGTGGGGAACATCCATTTTGATAATGCCGACGGCGACCGGAGAGGTTCTGATTTACAGCGAGCGCGCGCGCCCGCCCTAGCGCCGCCCGCCCGCCTTCGCAGACTCCGACACGTATGCTATATTCTTACTTCGATAACATTATACATTGCATTTATTTTATAAATTTCTCTTTAAGTAATCTTCACCCGGATTCATGATAGGAACAGATACTACGTTCAATAAATTAGACCAGATAAAAAATTAAGTAGCATATAATATTGTTATAAATCCAAAAGCTACATAACTAATGTTAACTACTAACATGTACAAAAATTTATTTATTTTTATACTTGGGGACGCGTATTACTATTATTCTATCTGTTACCTTTTAATAACAGGGTTTTCATTGAGTTTCCGTTAATTAATTATATGAGATTAAATTAAAAGGCAACAACCCTTTGTCATCGTTATAAAGAAACACTCCTGCGGATGATCCGAGTTTGATGAAATAATAACGCGACTGATGTAATCGAATGGTGAGGTGTTCTATTAACAGTAATTAAATTAATGAATCTTTCAGACGAGACCCATGGAGCACCTTAAGTCGGGAAGATCCGCGTTAATTTATTAATTGCCCACTTCGCCCGACGGGCGGGCTATAAACAACGGATCTCACTTAATTTACGAGCAAATTATGCTTTACTTAAATATCAATTTAATTAAGTGGAGTTCGGGAACGGATCTCAGTGGATTTGTGTAGCGCTGTGAGCTCGGATCGCTCGTTTGTCTCTGCCAATCGAGGTGGATCGATGCGGCCCGGCCGCGTCACTCGCCGACAGATTAACTTGTTTCATTATGTATTTGTTTCTGAATCCTCAAAAAGTTGGAATAAATGATTTATTTTCTGTAAGTAGGTGTATACAAACACTTTTACACGTCAATCATATTTTTTTAAACTAGATGAGGTCGGCATTTCCTATCTGACTATTCTGAGATGAAAGGCCGAAACAAACTCAGAGGTCACAGTCTCTTTTAAAGTCCAGACAAAATCTTGGTCTGATCGTGTGAAGACCATGCAGATCGGTGTTTGAAATGGTCTTTTGAGGAAAGAACCACACAGATTGAGCGGACCTGTCCAATCAGTGCACGCATTTGTCAAAAATCGTGCAGGTCAACTCGGAACTTAAGGAGTTCAACGATTCGAAGAACAATACCAAAGAAAGGACATTTGTGTAGGTCGCGTATTACTCAACTGCCAGATCATGATTAAAACTAAATAAGAAGGAAAACAGAAAAAAGAAATGACATAGTCCAGTCACATTCACAATAATTAAACTAAAAAAAAAAACTTTACAAAGAATAAAAACAAAATTACTTAATTGATTAACTATAAATTATGGATAAATGCATTTTGGTACTTTTATATGTATGGTATGCATGGTCGTGTTCATTCTAGTCTACATTGATCCGTCTGCACCATAATTGCCATGAAACTCTTCAGCTCCACTCTCAGCTAATTATAACCCACGTATCGGCGGACATCTAGAAAACTAATATATAAGCAAATCATTATGTTATTACCTATAGGCTAGCGGTGTGATGAGAAATAAAAAAATATTAGGGAAAAATATTGTTCTGTTCTACAAATTATTTTACTTCATAATTTTCGGAAAACTGGCTGCTTTATATGCATGACAATAAGTTTTACTACATATAGGTATTATATATGGGTCATATTAAAAATAATTGTAAGTTACGGATAGGAAACAGATATGAATATTATTTGATTGTAACAGAAAAATAACAGAAAGGAATTATTAGGGCAAGTTTAAATAGCACACGTTTATAACAGGCTACGAGTGCGAAGTCGGTGTGGGTCGCTAGGTGGGTACATAATGAAATAACATTTTGGTGATCGTATTTTAGTTGGTATAATTGCCATAAATTCATCATCATCATTGCCATAATGCCTTATCTCCGAAACTACCGAGCCTAAAATTTTGATATTAATATTAAGGCAAAAGGATTCTAATGATTAGAATTATGTATAGCCATATTTGTTACGGTCGTAAATCATATTTTAATCAACATACAACTTTACACTGACCTGTAAATTGCAAAAAACCTGAGTCAATTTGAATTTCGCGGGCTACCTTGGCGCATCCCCCTTAACTGATACTGAGACGGCCGACGAGAGGGTGGGTACGCCTCGGCGAGGCTGCGCGGTTAGTATAAAAGGCTCAAGCAGTGAGGACTGAGGATACGCAGTAAAACATGCACACACAGACAATACATGGCACAGCAATGCAGTACATGGCACAATATACGCAAACTTTACATACTTCAAATAAATTTAAGTAAGTAAAAAAAAATGTTTTGGCTAACCTGCGGTGCACTAAGTACCTATTAATATTTTATTTTCATTAATTCATACATGAGACAATGTGAATAACGCCTAATCATTCATATCTGTTACGTAACGGAAAAAAGTGACAGATAAAATAACGTATATGAATTAATTGCACGTGTCTATCCTACAAATCTATTTATTTCCACACCAATTCACATGATTATACGAATATTTTATAGTTATAACAAATATCACAATACAGCCCTTTCCTAGTATGAGTAATAAAACAGTAAGTACTTACCGCTACTGTAAACGACTCACATTGAATATTTACTTTTAAAAGTCTAATTTTCTTCGACCACGAAACGAGCTGAAAAACTATATTGAACAAAATGGCAAAGCGTTTATTCTTACGCGTCGTGTAGTAACAGCTAGTGAACTAATTTTGCCAGTATTTCAAATTTCTTTATTGCCATGGAAATAATGTTAAAATAGCATAACAGAGAAGAATAACAGATATGTGCAAAATCAGGACACTCATTAATAAATTAAATTTGGAGTACACTAAATAGTATTTTATATTTTGTTTAGTAAAGTGTTGAAAGTTTAAACAATATTCTCTGAATATATTTTTTTTTTTAACTTTTGTTGAATGGTTAATAATTAAATTATTTTTTTTAGTTTACCGTTAAAGACGTGGACATAGAATACTTGTATGAAACGGATCCTACGCAATGTCTGGTTTAATTTTTTTAAATGAATTGTTTAGGTTTACCAAATGTTTCGTTGTTTTTTATTAAGCTCAAATAAACATTTTATCTGTTTGTTTATGAAATTCTAGTCAGTTGCATCTCGTTAAGAAAATAATAGGGTTGGACATTAAGACAGTAGTAAATATACAATTATTTTGAATATGACCCATATACCTAACCTACTTATTCATCTGGATTTAACCAACTTTTAGGCCCACCATTCAGAATTTGTCCAGCCTTGTCATTTGTTAGGAATTTTCAAATTTCGAAATGCTAACCCTATGCATAACTGTCTTAGGTCTCCTAGTGAGCGGCGGCGGCACACCACTGGAGCCGTGCCGCGTGGCGCCGTACGTGTCGGTGCCGCGCCTGTCCGCGATGCCGCGCCCCCCGCCCGCGCCGCAACTCCCCCCGCTTGGGCCCCACCCGCCACCCTCCACTGCATTCGCGCCCTTCGACTCCGCTCTGCTGTCTGCTGCTGCTCATCAGGTAAACATACACCAGCCGGTCTATTCTATAATAATCTCACCGTCAAATATTGGGTAAGGGAGCTCTCATTTTACCTGATGCTTAGGAAAGCTCAGTTCACCTAAGGCTAGGTGCAAACGGGCCACCGGCCATAGCCACCACACACGTTCACACGTTTTGTATCTATTCGTCGCACAAGTGTAGTCGGTGGCAGCCACCCGCTACAGCAACGCTCAACATCGCAGCAAGAGCCGACAGCCACCGGTGGTTGTGTCCGGTGGCTTACCCTAAGTTTTCACGGTGACATTTTTACAGAATAGATCAACACTATATATGGGTTTGGTCAGTGTGGGCAAATATCAAACTATTAGAGGTAGAGTTTCTTCTTAGGAACGACTATATAAAAAAAAAAAACCATCAAGGAATCAAAACATCATCAAATCTCAATTAATAACTGTGTACGCGGCAACAAACGACGAATTTGGACGAAACATTTATCCAAATCGTGTTTTTATTGACCGCAGTACGCCAGCGCGGCTGCAGCGGCGGCGGCGGCGCTGTGCCCGCCGTACGCGGGGCTGGCGGCGCTGGCGGCGCGCTGCCGCTCGTCGTCCATCGCCGACCTGCGCCTCAAGGCGCGGCGCCACGCGGCGGCGCTGGCGGCCGCGCGCGCCTCCCCGCCGCCCGCGCCCGCAGCCGCCCCCGCAGCCGCGCCCGCAGACACATAGCTACCCTAAATCCACCCAGGAGAGCTACCGTGCTCTTTTATCGTCGGTTAAGCCTAAAGGCACACTGGAAATGTGTGATTCCTGCAACTGCATCTAAACAAATAATATATTCCGATATTTTGAATACTCAAGTTTCGGGTCCGTGTGTAAAGGTAAAACGGGCTTTGGCTTCGAGTCGGTGCATTTCAATCAAACTGTACAGATTTGAGTAGGTTCAAAAGATTTCTCTTGATAAAACACATTTGCCCAAGTTTTGAAGGGATCTGTTCCTTTTGTGTCAATATACCTACAACTAGGTCGACAAAAGTTTCGAAAATGTATAGTAACTCTTCAATCTAGTTCCATATTGTACATAGTTATTATCGATTTGTAAAATGAAATCATTTCGACTATAAAATTGAAAATTAAAATTATTATTACCTACTATTCTAGATTATAAAGACATAGACTGTTTGATATAGCGGAGTGTGGTTTACCATTTACTGATAAAATACGTGGTAGAGATCTTGTCCATTTGGATTAGAAAACAAAAATCTTCTAAATAAGTTTCAAACAAAAAAAAGTATTCGTATGTCAAATATCCTGTCAACGAACTAAAGAACTAGTCAGAAGAATACTTATGACATACTATTAAAAATAACTATTATAGTGTCTTTCCAATGGGTGTTTGTTCAGTGTCAGTGTATGCGATGACGCCGCGTATGCGAGTAGGCTCTGCGCAGCAGCCTCGTAGCATGTAGCAGCGCGTAGCGGTTGCGTAGCAGTTCGTAGCACGTGCGTAGCACCCGCGGCGAAGCTCGTAGGCCCGCACAGCGCGTAGACGCTGTACAAACGCGAATAGATTAATTATTACAACATAATAGTTGTCGATGACACTCAACACTTTTTATTAGTTTTCGTCACTATCATCATAGTCGTACATGTCGTACCTACGGCGTCTATGCCGTGGCTAGACCAGCGCCCATTGCGAAGGCACCTTGAAGGTACTTTGAGGACTGTTGGTTCCTAAACTTGTAAACATAATAAATACTAAACAGTTGAACTTTGTTATGTGGGTGTTACCTATAGTGATAGATTTAAGATAATTGGCTCCAGTACATAATGACCAAGCAACATTGCTTTACTTTTTGTGCGAAGTAAAACAAAGTTTTATCTCCATACTAAAATGGGATCCGATGGTTTTCTTACAGTTTTATTGCAACATTAATACAATCTTTATTGAGTTTAATACAATCTTTATAGAGTTTTTTGGTTATTTTACATTTTCCAAAATGTTGTAGAAACATCTGTAAATGTTGAGGGACCTGCACGCGTAGCATGACCGCCGTAGAAACGGGTTTTGTCGACGGAAGAATAGACAAAATGACAGATTGTAGAAATATTTGTACGCATTCTACGCAACTAAGCATGGCAATGTGTCATTTTGTCTATTCTTCCGTCGACAAAACATCGTTATGCTACGCGTGCAGGGGAAAGACCACTTTGGCAGCATCATAAAAGGATAACATTATGAATCATAATAGACAGATAACTGTTAAGTAAATCGTATCAAGTCCCATTGGTGAAGGATTTTTCAATTTTTTTTTTTGTGTAAAAAAAAACAATCAATCCAATCCCAATCTCTTTGATTATACCTAGAACACCTACGTAGTGCAGCGATAAAAAGAAAAACACGGACTGACTGTCTTCACCATTATTATGATTCATAATGTTATCCTTTTATGATTCTGCCAAAGTGGCCTTTTTAGGCCCCTACTATCGAAAACCTCAAATTATGATGTCTATACTGCTTACTCGTAAGTGCTAAGTTTGTTCATTGCGTACAGGAACCTTAACAGTAGGTATATAAAGTAATATAAGTACAGTGTTTGTGAAATAAAGTCTCCGCTTGTATCAGGCATGTACAGAACAGTATGTTAGAGATAAATGACCAAACGAGTAAATTGGACTGTGACATATTTGTAAATTAATAAGCTGTGATAAGTGTACGAGTTGGGATGGGAAGACGATGATCTCTTGGCTTGTTTTTTTTTTAAGTTAAATTACATCTGCGGCTTTTGGATACAATTCTAATCTTTTTTATGATTTAAGTTTTTCACATAACATAACTTTGCCCGACCCCAGGGAACTTGAAATCGCGAAAAAAAAAATCAGCTGTTCCCTACATTTCGACGAGTTATCACACTAATATTACAAAGGCGAAAGTTTGTGTGTGTGGGGGTGTGTTTATATGTTTGTTACTTCGTCACGCTCAAACGGCTGGAACAATTTTGACAAAATTTTGTGTGGAGGTAGCCGACTTCCTGGATTAACATATAGACTTTTTTTCCCGATATTCCCACGGGATCACGGGATCGACACTTACGCGGGTGAAACCGCGGTGCGCAGCTAGTACGAACATAAATGTAGATAACAGCAGATTTTTTTTTCGCGATTTTGTCACATAGTAAAAGTTGTTCATAATGATATGTACAATGACCTCTTAAGAGGTTGTTAATGTTTTACCAATAACCCTGTATAGTTTATTTTATTTATTTATCAACACAATATCTCCCTAAATTTATGTAAAATAAATCATTTTGTTAATATTTAGACCGTAGATACTATTTTAGTTATTCCTACGTAATTTCTTATTGGATCATGGCCGCAGATATAATAAAATAACTGAACTCTTGATAAGTAAGTTAATTACTGTAATATAATATTATTCCGATCACAAATTAATGTAAATATGATAATTAGGTGTTCGGTATCAAGTATCAACACTCTGTTCATAGTTGTGTACTTACAAATAAATATTAGATGACGAACATTACACCTTTTCCTTGTTATTTTTTTTTTAATGGCTTAGTTTAAAAAATATTTTCTTGTATGTAGGTAATTCTAGACACTACGTTTTTGGAAAACGTAGATCTGTACTAAGTAAGTATCGACATGCGCAATTAAAGTCAACGCTAAACCTATATTTTCACTGGAGAGTCAGTTAGTCAAGATATTTAAAGGAACCATGAGAAAAGGAGTTTACAAAACCTGAGTCACCAGTTAACCACCATAGTTGTGTTTTCCACGTTTGCAACTACTGCTACTGCATCACGCTTATGACAATATAATATATGCCATAAAATATTCAAGCAACCTAGAATATCTACGGAATCATAAAACTTTTAATGAAACTCAAATTATAAAGACGATTTACAAAGTAAGCGTCATCTAATGCAAAAAGAAGCACTTATACATTGTAACAAATGAAAACTTTGAATCGAAATATCACTAAGCGACTACCACCGAACAATGATACAGATGAGTTTGTTATTTGACATCCCTCATAAATCAGGGTAGGGGTGTGCATCCCCATCGGCGAACGATATTGTTTCTGCGTTAGCGGCTGATTGATGACAGCTCTGGCCCTACCGGCCCTACGGACTATAATGAACCTGCCTTCATAGCTAATGTGGTTGGTAAATAATAAATAAAGAATGCGATAACTACTATACTTAGGTACACTTCGCTAAAATTATAGTTCTCTAAATATAAGCGGCATAAAACTTAGGTATACCTACTATAGAAACATTTTCAAATGTAAAGTCAGGTACAGATTAGCATGCTGTGCAATGCTGCTGTTGTAAATAGACCTCTGATAAAACACGTACCTATCACGGGTATAATCATCATTAAAAAAATGGATTTTGACTAAATTCACAAAAAAAAAAACCTACTTAAATAAATAAAAAATAAATAAACAAAATGCAAAGCAAATACGAGTATTAGAAGACGAGATGTAATAAACTAATAACATGCACTCAGTTTTTCGTGAATTCGGACTGAGACAAACAGCAGGTCTGTCAATGCGGCCCAGACTGGGGAGCGAGCGTGTTTGCGCAAGCTGTTAAAAAAGCCCGCCCTCGCATCGGGTGCGCCCAATTAGGGCGGCGACTCTGCTGATTGGGCGTAATCCCGTTAGTATCGGCGACAAACAGCCCCCTGCACCCTGTCTCACAACACACAACCTCAATGATTGTTTTAAACTGCCTTCAAATGATTGTCACGTCTCTGCCGTCTGTTACTCTCGCTACAACGCATGTTATAATGATAATAAAACTTTTATAGTTTATATTTCTAGTGGTATTTCACAAGGTATACTTTAAGAAGTTTATTAAATCATATATCACACACATTATAACGTTGATGTAGAACGATGAATGGTGGAAATTAACAAAACAGCAAATTTCCTTTTCTGTCGAACGGAGAAAAATATTATTTCGGATAAGCAGAGGTACTACGAGCTTCGTAAATATGTGTTTCTATGTTGCGCTTAATGTTATCTATCCCAGATTCATTGAATTTGATTAAAATTTAGATATCCAACCAACGACGACGACCAACGCACGAGCACATAATGACTATTTAATAAATTTTTTCTGGAAAGTAGTGGTTTGATCACCTTTCGTCATTAAATGATTCATACAGGAAACAATATCTTTAAGCTTATAAGGTAAATCATATGTCAACATGATGAAATTCCCTGTTAGTCAGTTGTTGGTAGTGGTTTTAGGTACTTAGGTCTCGGAAATAATACATCTCAAAGGTCCTGTTGTAGGTACATACCACACTTCCTTATAATTATTTTTTCGTTTTAAATATTTTGCTGTATAGCTATCAATATAATGTATAGCTATCTTATATCTACTAGGCTACTACAGTTTGTTATTAGACTGGTTGATTTTTCATTAAAGCATTTTTTACAGTACCAATAATGTGGTCTCAGCACCAATATTGTGGTGCTCTGAAATCGATTTCTACTTAGTCGAATGCACCTAAATAGTCTCCATTTTTTTTTTAAACCTTGCCCCACTAAGAATTTCTCCTGTATTGTGGGTGCGTTTACAAACATTTAAACTCACATACACAAACAGCCAGACCCGGAACAACTACTTGTAGGTCATACAAATATTTTTTCCGTGCGGGAATCGAACCCGCGACACGCAGCGCAGCAGTCAATCGCTTAACCACTGCGCCAACCGTGCCGTCAAACTAGACCATTCCATAGTTCAATAAAATCATCAATCCCAATTTCAAGGTGTAACTCGTAATCGTTCATAATGCCTAGTTATGAAAAGTATTGATAAAACAATAGCAGCTGTTCTGTAAACTTCGATAATATTATGCCATAATCGAGTATATTTTGATTCACGGTACTGCGTCGATAATGGTCGCTAAGTATGGACGTTATGATTTCAGAATCAAACTACTTAGTACGCGTATTCGGTTTCTTCATAGATCACTTATTTTCCTTAATTATGTGTGCGCAATAATTAAGTACCTTGTCTCTTCATAGATATACCATAACGTCACATATACGTAAAAGGCATCATTGCCAACTCAATATTTCTATGACGTATTGTCACTCGAGTCAGTGGCAAGCAATATATAGCACGACCTTTCTGAAAATACCTACGATAAAGGTTATATACATTTGAACTAGAGCCAGTGAAACTAACTCAATTCACTTCTTGCTTTCGAGCGCTCCTCTCGTACAACTACCGGTGCAGCTATGCAGTCACAAACAGTTATAACGTTGAATATATTATTAAGTTTATTCAAAATATGTTATTGTGAATATGGTGATTCAGATATAGTAACGAGCCCTAATGGAACAATATTTTATTATGCGTACGGCAGTAATTTGCTGACAAAAAGGTTGCACCTCAACAATCCATCTGCAGTTTTCTACAGCATCGCCAAGCTTAAGGTAAGCGTGACGTTTCAATGTGATTAACTTATGTTTCTGATAACATACCTAAGTCAATTCTACTTACACGGTGGAAAATTCATTTTCTGTGGCAATTAAATAGCACTGGATAAGGCCATTTTTGTGATAAATTTTAAATTCTGAGTAATACCAACCTAGGTAGGGATAAAATCGCTTATTCTAGTTGTGGGTTTTAAGACATACACTGTTGAGTTAGTGTAAACTCTTTAATATATTAAAGCGAAATTGAAGGGACCGGGTATTTTATTGCGTTTAAACGGAGAGTAAAAGAAAACAACATAATTTTTTCGTCAATAGGTACACAGTCTTTCTTTTACTGACCGTGATTAGGTACAGTTAAAAATTTTGAAAGCAACTAGTTAAGAATAAGATACACAACCCATAGCAAGTAGGAAGTAAAGTAAGTAAACACGTGGGTGCTAGGCAATTACGACAAACAAATTAACACATTTCTAAGAATTCCATACGTACAAAATATTTACGATTCTATAACATGAATTTAAAGGTCAGTAAAATGGTGTGTCCCCGCCAAAACGAGCCAAGCGAAGCGCAAGGGCACTACCTACCTTTTTTCGAAGCGTACCCTCTTATCTTGGGTTTGGGGTATACCTATAAATAAAATTCTCGGAATATGATTTCAACAGTACATATTATAAAGTTTCAATTGCATAGCTCTTATACTTTAGATTTTATTGATATCTAAAAAAAACCCGATTTCGTCACTGACTGATGATCATCAAAACTCTTAGGGTACTTCCTGAAGTCACAGAAAGGTGAAATTTGGTACACAAAAAAAATGAAAAACTTTGAACTTAAACCGCCCCAACCCCTTAAACTAGGGGATGGAAGTTTGTATGAGATTTCCGCAAATTTTGATGCTAGAGGTCTGAAAAATTATATAGGGACTCCTTGCTATAAATAATAAAATACATATTTCAGGATTTTTATTTTAGTAAATCACCCCCAACAACTTATAAAATGTTGCCAAGACGAGACCACATATCGTACATCTATGGCTCGCACTGTCAAAAAGTTGTCAGATCTCATGTAGAGTCAAGCTTCTAACTCTACACGCCCTAACTCTACAAGCCCTAACTCTTCAAGCCCAAACTTCACAAACTCGACACCTTAGTCAAAATATGTAGCTTGGCCATTTTGCTACCATCACATGGGCGTAAGGTGAAAAATGTATTCAATGTTCATTACTTTTCTGACAATAGTTCTTGTAGTAACGAAGCGGCCAAGCCTCATATTAACGCTAACTTAACTTTATTAACTTTCATCATGACATCTCGCTCATTTCTCCGTTTACCCATACCATGACAAATCATTTCCACATCCAGTCCATGATTTGGAACATATATACCAAAGTATCTTAATAATAATTAAGTGGTTCGTAGGTTTCTAATATTGTCTTTTTGTCATCAGAACCACAGGTTAGACTTTAACATGTTCGTGGAAGCGTGGCAAGGCGCGGTGGCCACCATCGTAGAAGATGAAGAAGAAGAGGTGTGGGGCACTGTGTGGACCATCAGCGCAGACAAGCTGCATCATCTCGACCAGTAAGATTCTTTCCAGCATATCAGGCATAGCAATTAGGGAGATAGGCGCCCAGGTGCCGCATTATGACGGTTTAATGGCATATAATGATTCCAGTGTAAAAGAGAGATGGAGCTATAAATGACCATCATCAGCACCATCCCTTTTTCGGACCGGAATCATGATGGCATTGATACTTCTTAATACGGCCCCAGGCGGGTCAAGCAAACTTCAGAATCCTTTTAGACCACCCCAGACTGACACATTTTATTGGCCAGAGTTTATTTTTATTAGCCATTAACGTCCCACTACTGGGCAAAGGCTTCCCTACTCTCCTTCCACCTCTCTCCAAGGACCAATCTTTATTAAAAGAGTCCATCCAGCTCACCCCACCATCTCCGTCTGGGCCTGCCGCGAGACAGACTTAGAGTTAATCCATTACGAAAATCATTCGAGCAAGATTTACCTACTTCTACTATTAGCCCATTTCAATACAAATCTAGCCTATTTCTTCAAAAACCATTGCCGTAGTCTCCAGGGCAAGATATAGAGACGAAGCTTAGCGTGGGTAAGCCAATGCGTAAACATAAACTCCGATGTGTCAAAATCCTGCCAAAAAGCATGGATTTTGACAGAGCGAAAGTGTTTATCTTCACGCTAAGTTTCATCTCTTTCTATTACCTTAACCTACCATTTTTTATGGTTTCTATCCTACTAGTTAACTTTATAACATCTGACTCTGTAACCGAGCCTCACACATCATTATTATCCTGCTAGGGCCGTTAGCATTTGCCAAAGAAGTTGAAGTTGGCTCACGGAGATGTAATCACTCTTCTTCTTAGCTTATCGATGGCCACAAGTTCAAACATGTTTCGGTCATAATTCAGCTACGTAAACTCTGCTCACTGACGCAGTCATAAGGTACTCAACTGCACAGGTGTGGCGCAAGATGGAAGGCTAATCTAATATCTTTCAACAGGCAAGAAGGAGTGGCTAATGGCTGGTACTTCGCCAAGAACGTGACCCTGACGACACCAAGCGGGCAACAACTAGTGGCGCGAACCTATGAGGAAACAATTAACCCTAATAAAACCGCAAGCACAGAAATACCCATAGAAAGACGCCCTTCCAGTACATACCTTGAGGTAAGTCTGCACGTCTGAAAGCTGTATTGATATCTTAGAATGTCTGGTTCCTGAGTTAAAAAACGACTCGTTTTTCTAACCATATTGGCGTAGATAGTCTAAAGAGGTGTATTAAAGGTGCGAGCTAGTACTTTCGCGAAATGGCGCGAGTTACACATATTTTGACGTTTTTTTTTCAATGTGCATGAAACCCGCACAGTGCCAGAACTTGCGCTTACCTAATGCCTAAACATAACTGGCGAAATGTGGGTATACCTACTTATCTAGTACCTATAGGTTGTTTTTTGTGGTTTGCGGAAACAGATACAGATAGCTTTAAAGCTATTATGCGAAAAAGAACTGCATCACTGATGCGAAGAATTTGGGGGAGCACCAACAGCATTTTAAATATATATGGTGATAGTGAATAAGCCAGATTGCCCGTTCCTGGAGCACTGGACCCGTGTAAGCACAGCTGCAAGTCTGTTGCAGCGGGAAACGGACATAGTTATCTATAGGTTCTTGAATTAGTTTTATTTTTGTTTTAGTTTTATTTTATTATAATGAGAAATGTTTGTACTAACATAGTTTTATAAGTGTTACTAACAACAATTATGAATCATTTGTGTTCGATATAAATAAATTAAATATAAATAGGTAGGTACCTTCTGCCTTACCCTTTAGGTAGGTGTAACATGCATCGCATATCCTATACAAAACCATTTTAAGAGTAGCACATTATTATGATACTATGGAAACGCGCATAGTTTATGCTGCGCTCATAAATCAAAATGTTTTATTTTTTTTCTCTTTCAGGTTATCGCTCTCGGTGCTATTGAGTCGCACCTTCCTCCTGAATATATTGGCTTCATTTTCTCATTCCCAACTAACGGCAAAATGGCTTCCAAAGTGCGACGGGATCAGCTTGGTTACCCTTTTTAATGTAGGTGTACCGAAGTAAATATTGTTATTGTAAGAAATATGCTGTGATATGAATAAATAATTATTAAGATTGCAATTGTTTCGTTTTTAATTAAGTAATACCCATAAAAAAGAAATGAAAAATAAAACCCCTAAAACTTCATATATCTATCTATGGTAGGTACTACCCCTCAGCGGGATTGTCCGAAAGGGTTACCGCTGCCCCGGAACTAGTGATGTGAACCGATTACAATTTTCAACACCGGTTTATACCGATTAGTTATTATTATTAAAACCGGTTTTTTAAGGTTTTCTTTAGGTTTTTTCCTAAAAAGTCCGTGGTCAGTCGTCCGTACGTCCGTCCGATCATCACAGTCAAATATTTATCAATTTTCTTTTTGTTACTTGCTGCGGTCATTTTCAGAGTAGGTAGTATGAAATATGGGGCGTGCGCGTGGAATCTCCGTTGGTTTTTCTTGTGTTGTGCCAGTAGACGTTCCCTGTGCCTGTGTGTCACCTGGCTGATCACCCACTTCACCTCGATCCACCTCCACTGTAGCCTGATTATTAAGAGAAACCATCAGCTCAGCGCTGATGGTTTCTCTTAATATGTGCCAATATAAATTCCAGGTTCCTCCCCAACTTTGATCGCTTACACTTTGCAATAAGATTATCAATCTTCTCAAAATAATTTCTTGTACTTGATTTTACCTTTTATTTCAGGCATTTTCGCAAACAAACATGTCAACTCCAAATAATTCGCAAGCAAAACTTCGGTGCTATTCTGTAAAAAGATCACCGTCATAACTGTGAAGTGAGCATAGTGAGCTGTAATTCCACCTGATACTAAGGATTGACACTATTGACAGCTCACTTTACCTAAGTATTTTCACGGTGGATTTTTACTGAATAGCATTACTGGAATATTTTAGTATAGTGAAGTTAGTCGCATATTAAAATGGGATATCGGGGGATTCCCGTACCATAGACAATATTTTAAACGGAACAGACTCATGTTCGGATACATATCAAAGACTCGGATACATGTTTTGTGATTGTAATCGGTTTTTCAATAAGAACCGGAGATTATCGGTTTTAACTAAAACCGGTTTTTTTAGGTTATGAAACCGGTTCACATCACTACCCGGAACATAAAGGGCTAAGGAAGGAACACGGGTGGGTTTTAGTCGTAAGAGTCTGACACTCCCTTCCGCTCCACCCAGAGCTTTTTTCTTTGATGATTTCCCATGCTGAAAAAAAAAATACTACCCCTGTTAAAAAACCTACATGGGCACTTATAAAACGTCAGAAGCTAAGTGCACGGTTCCAATTAATCGGTTAATCGGTTCCTAGGGAAGAGTTGGATTTCAGTTTATTTGCTAGAAAAAAAAAACTGTGTAGATTTTTAGTCCTCATCCATGGGCTCAACATGGGTTAGGACCAGTATACTATTGTAGTTAGTTAAATTTGACGAAGGTAAATCAATCGTAGAAAAAATCCTGTTGCCAAAGTGACATAACAGTGACAGTGACAACCAACGTTGTTATTGATATGGCAGTCCTCTCATTGCCGTATCACAAAATACGGCAATCTTCTATATATATAAAATGGTAAACTGACTGATTGTTGATATATCAACGCACAGTCTAAACCGCTGCTCCTAGAGACATGAAATTTGGAGGGTGTGTTCTTTGTGAAGAGTAGGCATCCACTAAGAAAGGGTTTTTCGAAATTCCACCCCTAAGAGGGTGAAATTTCACGTGGACGAAGTCGCGGGCAGAAGCTAGTTGATTATAATATGTGAAACGAAACAAATAAATAATTATGTGTTCTGTGATGTAACGCCAAAGTGCGCCAAAACCCTTGCGCCTTGGTTAAAAATGAATGAAAAGGTTGTAAATGACACCACGTACGCGTACTAGGCAATACCATAACTGTTTCACCTACGAGTACCACCTACAATTCTACATATTAGTAATCTGTGCCTACGAGTGCGACAAAATGAGAAGCAAGGACAAGTATGCTCTTGATAAACATGGATCTGAGGTAATAGAAACGAGAAAGAAATGAGGAATAGATTTTTTTTATTGAATACGGCAATTTATTATTATTTTTTCCCTTAAAATACGGCAAACCAGACTGTGACACACGGCAGCTCAGATTTTTGTGATAGCAACACTGGTGACAACTGTGATCCTCCGTTAGGAGTATATATGCATAGACTAATATATATAAACTGTATATGTTCTGTGACTGTGATTCTGTGACATCATGACATTTGACATTTTGACAAGACAACTGATGAACTGAGTGAATTGCACCTGCTGTTCGAATCACATAATTGTGTTTACTTTTCTATATTTAAAAATCTAGTCAAAAAGACAGTACAATAAAACAAAAACTACAATTCTATTTTATATTTAAAAAAATTGGAAACCTGTGTAACCACTTGTCATTGAGAAGTTTAGTTGAATTGCTACTAAATAATTAGATCACATCAATAAAAAATATTGTGTGAATATTGTGCCAAAAATCTATCTAAAAGTCTCAGTAGCCGAGACAAGGGTAAGCGATATAGTTCGAGCCAATAATTAACCGTGCAGGTTTATAAATTATTTCTTGTGTCCCTGAAATACTTGTATTTTTTACTAGACGGCATTAAAAAATAAAAATTTAAATGTATTAGAATAAAATTGAAATGAAGTATGTCGATGAATTGTATCTTTGGGTTCTCTCTATTTCTACTGTTGCTAGTAGCTCTGAATATGTATTTCTTCTATATACTTAGTAATGAACACAAGCCTGCTACCTTTAAGTTGCCTATTGTGAAATCTGACCCTATTCCCCCTGTAATCAGGGAAATAAACGAATACCTCAACCGCTTGCCTAGTCAGTACCACAATAAAAACTCTAAATTCCTATCCATTCAAAGAGATTTAATAAGCTCATTCAATTCTTCTGGGGCAAGTTTAGACAGTGTTTGGCACAATATTGAAAATGTAAGTATGGGAAAATTGCTTGTGGCTAGTTACAATACTTTTCATAGGTATTTATTTAATTTGACTTTTTAGAGAAATACTTAATGAATCAACATTAAACAGAAAATTAAGTTGTATCAGTTCAGTCTATCAGAGAACAGCATACATAGAAGTTTGTTGAAATTGTTGCTTTTTTGCAGTGGGCTGATGAGGAGTCATTGTTCCCTTATAAGAATGGTGTGGCAGGTCAGATACTGCAAGCTCTGCGCACCTCACAGATAGCACTTGCTGACAATGCGCCCAAGGGAACACAATTAAAGTTATTATTCCTGTTGAAGGTTTGTTAAGAATAAGAATCATTTATTCGCAGAAAATATAGGCGTCACTGTTGGCAGTTAAATGTGCAATCCATAATTTGCCTGTTTAGAACATGCAAATTAATTATTACATTAATACCTAATAAAGTAACAAAGTTCTTGGAACTTTTAAATCAGGATAATTTAAGTAACAATAAATAACTTGCTTAGCAAAACTTAAAGCCTTGAAATTACATTTTTTCTATAAGTAAAATAAATTCTTAAATGTTAAGTAAATAAATGATTTGATTTAAAATAAATAAACACATGTCAATGCATTATGTTTTTAAAACTGAATAGTCTCATCTTGACCATAGACATGCACAGTGTTATTTATTAATGCAGTTGTTTTTTAAAGGGAAAACAAAAGCTGTACTTCAAACCAAAGAGGTATAATCTAAGTGATGTAATAAGAGGCAACATTTACGCGGGCTATGACCGCTACAACTCAGAGGTATTCACATACTACCTTGCCATGGTACTAAACTATAAGTGGGTGGCCCCTTCTGTCATTAGGAGGATTCGTTTCAACCAAGAGATTCTAGCTCATGCTACAGCTGGATTGAAAAGGACAATGGTAAAAAATGGTAAGCTTAATCATTTTAATAATATACATAGGCAGTTTTAAGTATTTCTAATATTTAAAAAATCATGCAGACCATGCAGTATAAAGGTATGAGGAACAGGGTGTAAAGTTCACTCAACCTCCATAGAAAAGGGAGGATCCTCCAACCATTCGGGTGTTGTATCTGGTGGGCAACTGCCCGACGGTTGATGTCGGGCCGTTGTACAAATGCTAGTTGCGCGGTAAACTCTGCTTGCGCGATGCAGGATTTGGCGTGACGTCGGTATGATGCGTAGTTCGCATGTGGCGTTGTAGATGCCGCTACAGCTGCGTTACTGCTAAATGTGCAACTCTCCGTTGTTTCAGATAAAGGAGTGTGTGTTTATGGCAAGTGTTATTACTGCAAAGTAAATGAAACTGTATGTCCTGACAATAATGGTGACATTGATGGAGCAGCTATATTGTACTTAGATAAACAATTCAAGGTTAACAAGTCACCATGGAGGCGGTCCTATAATAACTTGAAAATGGAATGGGAAAATGATAATGAATATTGTAAGTAAGTATTATTTATTTATTAAATTGAAAAGAGTTTCTCCTGTTGTGTATCATCAGGAGAAACTCTTTAACTAATCCTTTTTTCTGTATAAATTTAAATTATTTATTACAATACATACCATTCAATCTGAGAAGAAGAAGAATTATTTATTACTAGCTTCTGTAGTGTGTAGTGTGTCTGTTCAAGTAGTATTGCAGTGAAAATCTTTCGCAGTAACGTGCATCGAAGTCAAGTTGTATCGCAGTGAAGATCTATCGCGGTAACATCCATCGAAGTATAGTGGCTTCGCAGAGACGGTCTTTCGCAGTAACGTGCATCGCAATTTTGTAGCATCGTATTAGCATTTATAGATATTTTATGCATTGAAATTCCGTATTCTAGGTACTGCGGTGCTATTCTCTACAAATCTCACCGTGAAAACTTAGGTGAAGTGAACGTGGAGTGAGCTGTCAATAGTGTCAATTCCTAGCAAAAACAAACTCACTTCACCTAAGTTTTCACAGTGAGATTTTTACAGAATCGACCGGCTGGTCCTAGCGTCAAAAATTGGGCTTCAAATGCAAAAAGATGTTTTAAATCCGACGGGTAATTCCAAGGGTCGGTCAATGGGTCGTCTTAGGGGCGGAGTTTTTTTTTTTCTGTAGTGGCGACCGGCCGACCGCGTACCGGAAGACATAGCGTTGTACGACCTCCCACAAGGTGGACCTATGACCTGTGGGGGCCGCAGGGAACCGTTCGAAGTGGTGGTGCTTGGGGGCCTATGTCTAACAGTGGACGTCTTTCGGCCGAAATGATGATGAAACAATTTATATTTGACTCAAACTTTTTATTTCTCAGAAAAGTCTCATCACTGCTTAGTACAAAGCGAATACTCAATTTAATTGATGTCGCTATTATTGATTTTCTAATACAAAACGGAGATCGGCACCGGTACGAAGTGTACAAACATAAAATAATCCTGCTGGATAATGGGAAAGGGCTCGGGAATCCTATGCTAGATGAACTAGATATACTAGCCCCACTTTATCAGTGTTGCATGTAAGTAAATAATCATTAAATCAGAATGCTTTATTTTTTATTACAAGAACAATCTTAGTAACTATAAGTGTGTGTGTTAGTGAATATTCAAATTTCAAATAATGAAGAACAAACGCCTCTCTTGTTGAAACTCTTTTGTTGACTGTAGGCACAGACGCCAGCACATCAAGCTACTACAATTTGTCAAAGGACCATGGGAACTTTTGAATGAACACTGGGCCCACTTTTCAAAGTTGTGCAACAGTGATGAAACCTCAAGTCATATGACAGCTCTTGGCGTGTACTTTATTTCATTCTATGGCAGCTAAGTTCACTGATAACTGGATTGGATACTGTGTGTTAGGACTTAGGGGCCGTCCATTAATCACGTGATGTTTTTTGGCATTTTTTGATTTTTTATGAACCCCTCCCGCTTTCGAGCCTCACGTGATTAATGAACAGCGGGGTTATGGAAACTGGATGGATCTGTCTTGCGACAAAGGCACGTTTTGCAAGAGGCGTTAATTGAAAATGAACCTGAATTAGTAAACTATATTTCACAAAATGCACTAATACAGGTAGGTACTTAAATAACATATTTTATAAATATACCTACTATTACTAATATGTAAACTATGTATCTAATTCTAATATGTGTTTTTCACTGCAAAATATTTATAAATATGTACCTGGACTCTCCTGTAGCACACCTACATTTTGAACATTTATTTTCATTTAATCAGCCCTAAAAAAAACGGCAATATACGGCTTAAGTATATGTTGATCTTTTTATTGTATTTTTAGTCAAACAAGAGCTATTTATAATCCTAGCTACTGACTGACAGCTAATTATAATGTATTATCAAAACAAAACAGATTTTAAAAAACGCAAAAAAAAAATCAAGTAAGTACACTTGAAGAGCTTTCTTAAGACATTATAATTCATCACTGTTGAACAATGTTGAACGTTTTAAAAAAAGGCAAAAAAAAAAAAAAAGAAGACATTTTCGCGCAGGTGAAATAAAGTACACTTGAACTTTCATAATATGACATATAATTCATCACTGTTGAACAATGTTGAACATTTTTAGAAAACGCAAAAATAAAACCTATTTCGCGCGATATTTGAACTTAACAGCCATAGAATGAAATAAAGTACACTGTAAGAGCTTTCATACGACATTATAATTCATCACTGTTGAACAATGTTGAAAAAGTGGGCCCAAAATGACGCATGGTCCTTTCTTTAATAGATTTTCAACTTTATATCTAAATTATAAAGTTTAAAGTTGATTGAAAAAAAATTACAGTTTCGGGTAGCTTGATGTGCTGTGCTGGTGACGTCTGTACATCATAAATGCCATACACGTCATCTTAATTAAATATTATTTTAACATTTCAGATTATCCTCCAAGACCTGGCAAACTTTGGAGCTAGTGTCTGGCGGCAGTTTAACAGAGACAATCAAATTATTAGCTTCATTCCAAGGTGAAAAGCTAACCACTGACGACCATTACAGAGCGGTAGAACGAAGACTGTTGAAAGTCTATGCTACTGTAAAATATTGCATAGGAAAACATGGTAGTGCCAAGGTTTTTAGAAATATAGATGGAATTTAAGTTAATGTTTGGTATTTCTTCTAAACAACTCTGGTTCATAAACAAATCCCAATATACCCTACCCTACCTTCCTAGATAAAGGTTAAGGGGGAAGCGCTAAGGTGGCCCGCGAAATTCAAATTTTCTTACGTTTTTTGCAATTTTCTGGTCAGTATTAAGTTGTACGTTAATTAAAATATGATTTAATCAACGTACAACCTAATACTGACCAGCAAATTGCAAAAAACGTAAAAAAATTGAATTTCGCAGGCTACCCTGGCGCTTTCGCCTTAAGCTGTGCTCACAATAAATGCGTGCTGAAGCATAAATATAATTATCATCCTTCATTGCTTCAGCAGGAATTTATTGTTAGGGAGGGTTGCTTACTCCTACTCCTAAGCTTGCCCGTAACAACTTAAGGCGAAATTCATTTTTTTTACGTTTTTTGCAATTTGCTGGTCAGTATTAAGTTGTACGTTGATTAAAATATGATTCGCGGCCGTAACAAATATGTATTTACATAATTATAATCATTAAAGTCATCAACACAACTCTCTAAGACCAAGTAATCCCCAAGAATGACTATTTCATGAAATCTTGACATTTGGGGATTACAATAACATAACAAGTTGGTTGTATTACTGATTCTTTTATTTCGTAATATTTAGTTGTAAGTAAAAACTGGAATATTTGTTTGTAATAAGTAGGTAATAGTTTTGTTGTAAATATTGCACTAGAATTTGACCAAGTTTTTGAGATGTTTTCCCTTTGACGCTACACCCACAGCTTTTCTCAATAAGCCAGGCCGTCACACTTACACGTATTAGTCTATATCTTGAAAATTACTCAATCGATTTTGATGAAACTGCACAAATGCACTGTTCCATAAGTTGAAGTAAATGTAAGCCAATACACACAATAACCAAACCACTATGTCAGTCCGACTCCGGTCAGACCTCGAAACCTATACTTCTGCAACGAGGTGTGAGACAGGGAGACGTTACGAGTACCTCTCCGAAACTGTTCACCGCTGCACTGAGGACGTCTTCAAGGTTCTGGACTGGAAAGGGGCTGGCATTAACATCAATGGCGAGTACATAACTCACCTTCGGTTTGCCGACGATATCGTAGTCATGGCTGAGACTATGGAAGACCTGCTCGATGACCTCAGTAGAGCCTCCGAAAGAGTGGGTCTTAAAATGAACATGGACAAAACGAGATATCTTGTATTCTTTCATACCTTCATACCCATTATTAATGACTACTCTAAAAAAAACTCATTTAAACACTTAATATTATTAAATACATGATTGATTGAGGTTTTTGCATTATTTTATTTCATTTACAATTTCGCGTAAGTACCTACTGTCTATGAACCAGAATCGTTCGAAACAAAACAGCGTAAGTGATTTTGTAAGTAAACTATTGGGAATATTCACTTTAAAAATAGTATCCTATATTCAAGTTCGTTCAAAATTCGGCCTATTACTCTTTTAGAAAATCAGTTTTTTAACCCTCCTGTAAAATTAGCAGAAGTGTACATACGCGGTATTTAACAATGTTAGTTACGCGGAATTGGACTATCAACGACGATTTGGTATGTACGTGTCGAATTGATAACCTCCTTTTTTTTGAAGTCGGTAAAAAGCATTAATTCTAATCACAAACATTCTTATTTTTGAGGTTTTTCAAATAATTTTGTATAGTAAGTAAATGTTAAACTGTTTCGAGAAAAGGATGGTAAGGCCGTGCCGTTTTTAGCTCGACTTGGCGGGGCACTGCCGTGCCCCCAGATTCCTAATGAAAACTTTAATTTATATAAAAAAATTATTTCTTAAATCGATATAGTAGGAGTTTTAGAGTAAAAATTGAAACAAAATTATCTTTTTGTTTCAATTTATACTCTGTTTCTTTTTTGTACTGATTTGAAACTACAACATATATTTTTATCCGATCAATACAAAGAATATTTGATTGTTTACGGTTAAGTCAAAATTGGTGAATTTCGAATAATATCAAAATTAAAACGATGTTTCGTTTTAATCACATCACTAGTAAAGATAGTGTGGCAATATTTTTTACGAAATGAAATGACAGTAAGTAAACAAAAAAAAAAGGACTAAGATAAGAAGTGTCAATTGTCATTTTTTACTGCATTTAAAGATAAATAAAAGTCGGATTAATTAAAGCAAACCATAGGTAACCATGTTCAAAGTCATCGAAAATACGTTTCTTTATTTTGCTTACGGCAGTAATTTACTCAAGAGGAGAATTCGCATTAACAATCCATCAGCCAAATTTTTAGGAATTGGTCGATTGGACGTAAGTTTTTCTTACTTTTTATCTTCTTTGTTCAGCTAGACTGGTGCAAATGTAAACCTTTACGTTATGTACCACACAATGCTAAATTAATACAGCATACAATGTAGTAAATTACGCCCCTAAAATGATGTTCCTCTGTCCAAACTCCCAAATTTATAGCAAAAAGTCATGTCAGTCAGTCAGTCACCTTCATTTCTGCTGACACTTGTTATATTAATAATTTTAGGACCACCTGCTGGATTTTATTGCATATTCTGAAAACTGGCGGGGTGCTTCGGCTACTATAGTACCTACCCCTGGTGCACACGTATGGGGAGCGATATGGAGATTGAATAATGATGATATGCCTGCTTTGGACAAGTAAGCATGCCTTGAAGAGATAATAATTAATGAATTATATAACTTATTAGGTTAACTAATATAATGTTACTTTTTTATAGACAAGAAGGAGTGGATACAAACTGGTATTTTGCTAAAACTGTTAAAATTGTACTACCCGATGGTTCCAGTACAGAATGCCGAACATACCAACAAACAATCAATCCTCCAATACGCAAAAAGGGTGAAGAACTACCTCTAGAGAGAAGGCCTTGCATAACATATACACAATGTATTGTAACTGGTGCAATTGAATGCAAAATTCCAGAAGATTATGTTGAAGAACTCAAGAAAATACCAAATAATGGCCAAGTAGCCTCTCCTAAACTGTTAGAGAAGTTACAAATAAGTTTATGATGATATATTTTATCTATATCTGTGATGATAGTCTATAGTTGAATATGACGCGGTTCATAAGCCCTTACCTTACCTGTCTTTTATTTTTAAATAAGACCATACATACCCTTAAGGATGGGTGCAAATATTGCGTCATGTATGGTCCGCATCGAAAGTTGATTAACTCATTAAATCTAAATAGATACAAAATTAATTGGTACACTGTTTTTCAGCATTTCAAGTACTTAATAGGTAGTACTTAGTTATGTTAATATTATTTTAAAACCTAAATGCAATTTTATTCCAATAATAAATAATTATGATTTAAAAAAACATTGGATATCATAGGCTAAACGAAAAACAACTGGCCAAGAAGATGTCGATCCACACACAATGAAGGGTCCATCCATAGTTGGAATAAATTTATCCCAAAACAAACCTAACATTACATTGTAGTTGAAAAACATGTTCTCCTATAGATCAATATTTATGTTACAGTCAATTCTTCAACTGCAACAAATTAACGATTTTCGGACCTTTTCCTTTATTTGTGCTGTGAGACCTTGCTTCTTGCCAAATTTCATGATTCTAGGTCAACGGGAAGTACCATAAAGGTTTTGATTTATTTGCGAGTATCAAAATATGTCGCATAAATGGCCGTATTTTTTATTGCGTTGAAAGGGACCGTAAACCTATGTATTCGATATTAATTCCAACTTGACACCTCTCCACTCGTTCCTAATAAAAAGCGTCTTGCTTGACAGACAGCAGGGTAATTGCGTAACACATTTTTATATGTGGAAGCTTGTAATTAGCAAATTTTCCTGCCTATGAATGATTTTTAATTATGTTATTAGTCTATACGCTTTCTGTAAAATATAATACCTAAATAAATAAATAAACACACTATCAGTAGCAATGGGTTTCATTTTGACAGTTGCAAAACATTCATTGCGTTATATGCGTTGATGACCAGACAAATTTTTCGAACATATGGAGTAATGGATTAGCAGGATTAGAAATCGCACACCGGGTGCAACAACGTCATAAGTAACAAATATTCTGAAAAAAGCAACGTCATTGAATGACGTTGCTTTTTTCAGAATATCGATTTATTTATGTGAAATTTATTTACAATACTATTATTTATCGACGACCAAAATATTGTTTATACTCATAATACACATCTTTGTCGTAGTACGATTTGATTGGCTGTCAGATAGAAACAGCACGCAGATAATAATCGAATAAATTTTAAAAGGTTTTTCAGAAATAAAAATGTTGTTTAAGTGGTACCTTTTTAATATTTTTAAAAACGATACCTACATTTATGACAATATTGTGCAGAAAGTTAAATTAAAAGTAGAACTTTTCTGTGCAATAACGTCATAAAGGCCGAACTAAACAAAAAATCAACACTAAATGTATCAATAGCACTTACAATTGTGATCATTTTAGCATTTATGAAGTTATTGCACCCGCACCCTAATTGCGTAACACACGATTACGCTCAATTTTAATTATTTGGAAGCATATTGCTAATCCATTGCTCCTTATGTTCGAAAAATGTGGCTGCTCGACAACGTAAATAACGCAATGAATGCTGTTGAACTGTCAAAATTAAACCCATTGCTACTGATAGTGTGTTACGCAATTGCCATGCTGGTGTGCGAAATATGCTTCAAAAATATTCAAATTGAGAGTAATAATGTGTTACGCAATTAGGGTGCAGGTGAACGTACAGTCAACAAAAGAGATAAGTATGCAGGGTCGTCGGATATAGTTGAAATTTAGTAAGAAACCGATGGATGTTGTCGAATGAAATTTAATTTGATAAATGAGCTGTTTGTTTTCTATTAATAAAATAAAATTTTATTTGAGACGATAAAAAGATTTTTTGAGATTGTTAAAAGGGTCTGTTTTTAGGGTTCTGTACCTCAAAAGGCAAAAACGGAACCCTTATACGATCACTTTGTTGTCCGTCTGTCTGTCAAGACCCTTTAACTCGGGAACGAGTGGACTCCACGCCGCGCCGCCGTGGAGGTATTGAGTTGAAATGAAATTAAAGCCATATACTCAGGTCTCCGGTCCCTTGAATCTGTGAAAAAAATCAAATTTAAGCGCGGCGAACTCAAACATAATACGAACTTCCTTTGAGTGTCCATAGTGGGCAAGCGGGCGCGGCGGCGGCGGCTGCGGCGGCTGACCCGCTAGTCCGGATGTGTAAAATACCTTAGAGTGGTTTGTAGATACCTACTATGAAGTACTTATTACAATGACTGACTTCTTGTAGATATTTATTATCCATGGTCGGTTATAAAACTTCTGTCAAAATCTTCCAGTTTGAATTTATCTCAGAAATTATAATCTATATTTATTATTAACTTTTTTTTATAAGTAGGAACGTGTTGTAGTTGGTTTTATTTATAATATTAGTTCATCCTACGTTTGATGGCATAGTAATAATATCGTGTTTGGTCATATTTATACATAGATCTTTGTGTTACCTACTTAGTTTCAAAGTTGTGGTAGGTAACTCCTCCACAGATCAACAGTTGTAGGTGCTTAAATTTACCAGTGAAGAATAAAAAAAATGATGAAATACGAAATTCACAAACCCGACACGTTTCTGTATTTCGCATTTGCAGCCAATATGTTAAAGTTTCGTGTTAGAACGTTCTGTCCCACTGCAGAATTTGTTTCTATAGGACGACTAGATGTATGTATTTACTTAACTTGCCGATGATATCATATAAATACCTACATACCTACACACAGAATTAAGTACCTACTTAGTAACTTACCTATTTAGTAAAAGCTTTATAAATCTTACCTGCTTTGTAGAACTTTAGACTTGACTTCATCAAGCTAAACCGGTTTTGGGAAGGTCCTGTCGCCACTATTGTGCCAACTGCTAATGCTCATGTATGGGGCGTCATATGGAGAATTCATAAAGTCGATTTGGAATCCCTCGATAAGTAAGTCGTGTAGGTACCTAAATATTTATACCTACTATTTATTACCTTTCCTTCATAATATTTTTTATTTTGCAGTCAATGGGATGTTGGTATTAAAAAGTTTTTCGTGAAAAACGTGAAAGTCCTTACTCCTCATATGGGTACACTCACGTGCCGGTCTTATATGCAAAAAGTGTATCCTCTACCAAAAGGTAACCGAGATCCCATACCCGTTGAGCAGTGGCCGTCATGGTCATACAAGCAAATCATAATAATGGGGGCTAAAGAAAATGGAATTCCACCGTGCTATATACGTTTTTTGAGAAAGTTGAAAGATAATGGCAACGAAGGTTATATAAGAGCGGATTGTTTGTTAATGCGCTATGGGAAGGATGTGCCATGTGACTGTCCGTTACCAACAATAATACTCCGAGAACCGCTTAAGATTGATTTAAAGAAAATTAGAGACAAGAAACTGACTCAAAAACTCGTTTAAAAAAAAAAGGACAACAGTGAGCCGGACTCGCGCACCGAGGGTTCCGTACCATCATGTTTTTAAATTGTCATTGGCGAGGCCTATATTCGTTAGACAATTTTAAAACTGCGCACTGCGATGTAGAATATTACAGTTTTATGTCAGTGTAGTCGCACGGCTAATTAGCTGTAATTCCAGCGGCGCCGCTGACATCCGCGCGACTCGTTCGAGTTTCTCATGCGATAATAAGTATTATAGTAATGAGAATAAAGTTAAAATTCATATGACACTGAAACTGCGTTCCGCTTCGCTGCGCTTCGACGCTCTTTTGGTGTGTGTTGAGCCTAATACTTATTATCGCATGAGAAACTCGAACGAGTCGCGCGGATGTCCGTGACTACCGCCGACCACCAACGCCAATCGCTTCCATATTTTGTAAATAATTAGTACTCAATTGGTACTAATTAGTACTCGAACCACAAAATTGGTACCTTCGAGAAAATCGACTTTGAAGGTGGTCCGGCGGTAGTCACGCTCCCTTCAGCAGGACCACCATGAGCGCCGAAAAAGGGGGCACGCTACAGATATTCTAAGTATACAAATAATTAGTACCCATAAATATGATTTATTTCGTATAAAAAAAACAGAAGTCTAACATTTGTATTATCGAGAAATCAACGATGATAACTTTCTCGCAATTGTTCACCAGGACCACGATTTTGAATGTTGATTCCAAGTTAGAGAAGCTTGTCGCTTTCCTCAAACCTACATAAAAAATTAGTACCCTGCAAGATAAAATTAGTAGGTACCCAAAATTCAAAACTAGTACTCCAGTAGTTTACGAGATATACCATGCCATTGGTGGGGCGGCGGTAGTCACGGTGCCAAATTTTCATTTCAAGATTTCCCTATTAAAACCTCGGTGATTTCTTCCCAAATTTATACAAAAATTAGTACCCATAAAGAAGTTATAGCGACCAAAAATTCAGATTCCTAAGTGTTGTATTTTAAGAGAAATTAGCTTTCATTACTTTTCCATACTAAATCTCCGCGTATAACCCGACCAAATTAAGTTGTCAATGGTAATGGCGCCGATTCCCTTGTTCACAAGCACAACTTAATTTGGTCGTTTATACGCGGAGATTTAGTATGGAAAAGTAATGAAAGCTAATTTCTCTTAAAATACAACACTTAGGAATCTGAATTTTTGGTCGCTATAACTTCTTTATGGGTACTAATTTTTGTATAAATTTGGGAAGAAATCACCGAGGTTTTAATAGGGAAATCTTGAAATGAAAATTTGGCACCGTGACTACCGCCGCCCCACCAATGGCAAAATGGCTCGTAAACTACTGGAGTAGGTACTAGTTTTGAATTTTGGGTACTAATTTTTTATGCAGGTTTGAGGAAAGCGACAAGCTTCTCTAACTTGGAATCAACATTGAAAATCGTGGTCCTGCTGAACAATTGCGAGAAAGTTATCATCGTTGATTTTTAGGTAAATACAAATGTTAGAGTTCCGTTTTTTTTACGAAATAAATCATATTTATGGGTACCTATTAATTATTTGTATACTTAGAATAGCTGTAGCGTGCCTCCTTTTTCGGCGCTCATGGTGGTCCTGCTGAAGGGAGCGTGACTACCGCCGGACCACCTTCAAAGTCGATTTTCTCGAAAACTACTAAGGTACCAATTTTGTGGTTCGAGTACTAATTAGTACCAATTGAGTACTAATTATTTACCAAATATGGAAGAGATTGGCGTTGGTGGGGCGGCGGTAGTCACGGACATAGTTAAAATTCATATGACACTGAAACTGCGCTCCGCTTCGACGCTCTTTTGGTGTGATTTGAGCCTTAGAGGATGAATTTAAACTAGATTTTACTATTTTTTATAACTTTTTTATTAATATAAATATTAAAATTATTAATAGGTACTCGGTTTTATTAAATTAATTATATAAAATTGTACACTATCTCAATCGTTTGGTGAAATTGTATCTAAATTGAGCATATAGCACAACGCTACCCCGACACTTATACAAAACATACACAATTCACACAAGGAAATAAATCATTTGGAAATTATTTTATCAGTCAATAATTTATGCATAATATAATCACTAAAAATGAGGTAATTTAACTGCCTTGTAACGTGATAATCACAATTACACAAATACTGATAAAAACAAGAGCGTAAGTAACAAAGGTCGATAGTAGGCACAGTCCGCAGGGAACGCTGTGTGAGGCAACGTTGTGCGAGACTTCGCCGCAGTCACTCCACGCGCCACTCGCTCCACGTGCTAGCATGGCAAGCTGTTATATGTACTCATCAAAAGTAAATGCTAATCGAGAACACTAGTTGATAATCGAACGTGAATTTAATTTTTTGTAAAATCGAGTTTATGGGTGCGTGCGAGCGTGTCGACGTGGAGTGTCTCAGCTCGCTCGTTGTCACAGGAGTGCGCGCAACTCTGCAGTGTGCGCGCACTAGACTCCACGTTATACATTACACCGCGTAACATTCCAGTGCAGCAAGCTTCAGTTTGGTGGGGCTTTGTGTGTCTCACTCACTGGAATATTAGCGACTAACTTAAATGGAACTACATTATAGTTCTAATATATTTAGGTTACGCTTAACGATACCTATCTACGACATTCCTCATAATTGAGCAAAAGGCACTATGCAAATTTTACACATAAAACAATATTTGGATTTCGGTTTTAACGAAGATTTCGTTTGGATTTTACTAAAATGGTTCAATCAGTGATGCAACGTGCCTTGTGCCCCCGACAACAACACAAACGTGTACGTTCAAGTACTGTCCCAGTCTGCCAGGTCTTCGTCCCTCTCGCTCCCGACGTATTACTTACATTACTTTTTACCTGATTTCTTATTATTCACAATAAAAAGGTGGTCGTAAACGACTTAAATAAAATACTATCGGTAAGCCATTCGTAATACATCGCTTATATTGGCCTACATCCATAGACAACCGAGCTGAATTGATTTCCTGTGGCAGAGGTCCTTGATTGTGTTAAAATGAAAACAATTAATTTAAATGCCAGAGAAAATATTATTTATCGAAATTCTAGCGTTACTTGTGAAAGAAACGCGTGTATAATAGGGAGTAGGTAATGCAGGCGCGCGGGCCGTGTCGGTCGCGTAGTGTGTCGCCACTGTATCGTGTCCACCTCACACAATCAACAAACCTGCATGCATGAAGGCTGGATGTCTGAAGGCACTCGTTTAAACCCTTATACCACATTATCGTTATAGTTATTATTACTACATCGGACCCCAGCCGCGAGTGCTGGTTGGCGCCTGGAGTCTAATGTCCACGACTGTTGTACATATTGGAGTCTAACTTTGGTTGAATGTTTATTATAATTATATTTTTTTACAGTTATTTACTATTATGTAGCTAACACTTGATTTTCGTAGTTTTATTTTTTAACTAGAAACTTGCTGTCAATTAAAAATATTTCTAAACAATATTGTAAATTCATATTGAAACCATCATGTCTATTTCGCGCTATGTCATGAATTAAATAACAAAGTCATTAATATCTACACATACTTGCTGCCAAAAATCACTGCACATTTAAATGTGAACAAAATAAAAAAGGAACTACATAGTTATAATATACTTAATTATTACGTTGTGTTACTAGAGATATATTTCAGTGAACTAAATTATGAAAAAAAAAACTGTAATTATATGCATGGAAAAATATGAACACAATAAAAGTTGAACTGTAAGAATACATACTGTGTATATGTCCTCATTTAACTTTAGGTTTTTTTTACTTTACATACATAAATATATTCACATTACATAAATTAACTATTTCTGTAACTTATTTAGTTATTTCCTTATTGAGATATTACCATACATTGTAGCTAGACGTACATAGTTCATTGATTAGTTCAGCATAATAAGGCTCAGCAAATACGGCGGGCCACGAAGCGATGCGAGGAGGTGTTTCATCGCCGCAGTCATACAAATATCATGGTTCGTGCCGTTCGCCGGTGTGCGCTGATCTTTACATATTATATGTACTTTGGCTTTACATTTTGTTTAAAATAATAAGAGCATGTAAGTAATATAACTACTTATTTAAAAATAGTGGCAGGTATCATCTATTGCATTTTAGTCGATGGGGAACACATTGTTTTCAGCGTAAATTCTTATTGAGAATAACTGCAACACGATTATGATATACATTTACAATCATTCATACACAATAATATTAAGTTGTTAAATAATAATTGTTGCGGTTTTTGAAGTCATTTAAATTCAACATTGTCACTTAACTGGTACTAGTAAGTACTCGTTTTTACAAACTACATGTAAATGCTCATCCTGCTTGTAGTTTGTGCAGTATAACATATCGCTACGTATGGCCGGCAACAATAAGTAACACGTTCTTCGTCTTTTCTCGTTTAACTTACGCATTATGACTAAGTTGTGGGTGTTGCTTCACGTTCCTACTAAAACCAGTTACAACTAATTTGAAACGACCCTGTATAATTACTCTAATACAATTATATAATTATCTTTGCAAACATTGCTAACAAAGCTACAATAAGTAACAGCATAAAAAGAATTGTAAATTTAGACGTTTATTTTCCAAATCTTTGGTGGTTAATTTAATTTTTTTTGAAATTATACAAGTACAATTGTACAAGTAGCAAAAATAACTTGATATACAAAGCAGTTTATCCAACAGTTGAGTATTATAAGCGGTTGCATTTTGCATCGATTAGGACAAGTGACAAATTCATATCGCAAGTACGTTTGCAATGAAAGTACTTGGCACAACAACATAACAACTTCAACGAATTTGACACCCGTTACAAAATTACTTTTACCTTTGAAACAGTAGCAAGGTACCGAACTATACGTCGAGAAATTAATAAAAATAATTTGTACACGATCTCGCCTACATAAAACTATACACGCTTTACATCTTAAACGGTAAACTTAACATTAATAGGCTATGTCAAAAGTGACACCGATCTATAACTATATAATAACGTCGAGGTAAACTATATAGGATTCACGTCGAGACAAATCGACTCACTCAATATCGTCTCAGCAAAAATATTACTTTCCTGATATGAAAACGAATCGTCAGACGAAAAGAAACGCATCACCGTCTCGGTTCGAGCTCTCACAAAACAACTGCACCGAAGCTCCCGTCGCCCCGGCACGCTAACGTAATAAATGCGGGGGGATCGAGGGGCTCCCCTTAATATAAATTTACACTACAGTCAGAGACGATCCCCGCTCGTCGGACGATCATTACGATATTTACACTAGGCTACGGCTACGATTCGAAGAGTCGGCGGCTCGGCGGCCGACCTGAGGTAGATGTGGCTGGCGGGCCGGTCCGGCTGCAGCGGCTCGGCGGGCTGGGCCGGGCCAGCGCCGGCCGGCTAGCAGCCGGCGGCAGGCCATTGGGCGACTTGAGGTCCGGCACCGGTTGCAGCGGCTCGACGGGCCGGGCCGGGCCAGCGCCGGCCGGCTAGCAGCCGGCGGCAGCGGGCGGCAAGCCGTTGGGCGACTTGAGGTCTGGCGCCGGCTGCAGCGGCTGCAGCGGCTCTGCGGCCGCGTCGTCCTCGTTGCGCGAGCGCAGCGACGACAGCTCGCGCACCCAGGAGGCGAGGCGCCCCGACACGCCGAACAGGTTGGAGCCCGAGCCCGTCGCTACCGCGCCCACGTTCACCTCTGCCAGCTCCTGCTCCTCCTCTGCACAACGACGTGACAGTTAGTCACAGAGTAGTTTTATAACATGTTTGACCAAAAATATTCCACTCAGATATGATCAGATATGAGCCTAAAGATCGGCAAAATTATAATTATAAGCATTTATAACATGTAACTAAGAAGTCCAACTATAGTAGTGTGGCAGAGTTAATACCGATGGATGGAATGACAGTGGAATTCTAAAAATAAACCAACCAAAATGTCTATTTGCATCTGTTTAAAACTCCGGACCGGCGGACTCCCGACCGGACAAGCCAAGGGCACCAAAGCAAAGAAGTACTATTATTTAATTCTTTTTTATTCTGTTCGAAATATGGGATGGTTTCGCCCGTTGTATAATTCTGATCGGCTTCGCCATAAAAGTCGGTATCGCAAATGAATCATACTGTCACTACAATGGTTCATGGTCGCTCAGAAAATGATAACAAAAGTTCCCGCGCGCATCTCACGTTACGTTAAACATGCAAACTTGTACCGCTACTTACGTTTCAACAGCGTGCCGCTGACTCGGCACACGTCTCTACGGGGCGCAACGGTGGGAACAGAAAAGCGGGCTCATATTAAACACAGGTTCGTACTAGCAACAAATGTTATCATTTGCTGACGAAGACCAGGACGTGGGGGAAAAGCATTTAAACGTCAACCTAATGCGTGGTAAATTCTGCACCTAGGCTGACGATTCACAACAATTAAAACTACTCGAATGTTATTCAGCTTGCCACATTTTCCACTCCTGGCAGATATACCGACATCGGCTTCGTCGAGAGTCTATCATTTTTGCAATCACTAATCCGCGTTTTTATCCTGGTGCAATCGAGCAATATTTTTGAAACAGGTATCGCGGGAGAGGCGGGGCGGGAAGGTCGCGCGGCGAGACTGACCCAGGGCGGAGCGCTGCAGCGCGTACAGGTCCTGTCCCTGCGCCGAGTGGAAGAAGCTGCGCGCGCGGAAGTGCGGCTGGCTCGTGGGCGCCAGCTCGGCCACGAGGCGCAGGAAGCTGGGCCGCGCGGGCGCGCGGTGCGCCCAGCAGGCGCGCATGAGCTCGTACAGGCGGTCGGGGCAGCGCTCGGGCCGCTCCATCACGCCGCCCTCCACCACGTAGCGCACCACCTGCTCGTTGGACAGGCCCTGCGGAGGCACACGGTTATGCGGTCAAAAACTAACTTATGCCCACGACTTCGTCCGCGTGAAAGAACAATGCTCAAAAATGTATGGGCACCGTCCCCCACCCTTGTAGCACTTTAAAACCTAAGTTAATCGAAGGGCCATAGCCATCTTATCATTTTATTGTATGACAGCGAAACTGAAATGTCCATCCGAAAAAAGTTATATCAACATACAAAAACCCGAATCAGTCACAATTAACGTTTTTTGTTTGAATAGTTATTCGGCTATTCGGGGTGGAGGCAAATCCAACAAATCAAAGACCATAAAAATCGGTCTAGCCGTTTCTGAGTTATAAATGGTGTAACTAACCCAACTTTGTTTTATTTATATAGATTTTTCAACTCACATAAATTGTTAACAGAATTGTGAACTCAATGACACTGTCTCTGACCAGCTAAACGTGTACATACCTGGTAAGGCTGCATGGCGAGCGTCGCCATCTCCCAGAGAACGACGCCGTAACTCCACACGTCGGTACTGCTCGAGAACACCTGAAACACACAAGATGGTAAACAATCCAAGTGATGGTAACATCGCCTTCCTGTCCTTATGCCAATTTATTTGGGGTCGGCGCTGTATGCCTTTTTCTCTATCAACCTTTATTTCTGAATTTACGTTCTTCCCAGCCATGTGATCTTTAACACAGTCCATCTATACTATACAATAGTAATGTAATAAAAAAATGAGCGTCAGTCAACTTACTCCGTCCTTGAGGCTCTCAGGGCTCATCCAGCGCACCGGCAGCAGGCCCTTAGTGCCTTTCCTATAATAATCAGTCTCGTAGATGTCTCTGGTCATGCCGAAGTCCCCGACCTTCACGGTCAGGTCGCCAGCGACCATACAGTTGCGCGCCGCAAGGTCGCGGTGCACGAATTTTTTGGCCGATAGGTAAGCCATACCGTCGGCTATTTCAATAGCCATCTGAAACAATAAGGATAATGTCGACTCCAATTTTTTTATTATAATACTAGTACTTCGCAAGCGAGTTCGTCCGCGTGTTTCGTACTTTCTCCTTCGAACATTAATACCCTCTTTAAAGGGTAGTTTTGGATCATTACAATCTTTATTAATTACATTTTTATTTTTAAGTTTCTAAATCGAAGGAATGAGATTTTTTATACCCCTTCCACGGTAGGTCGTTGCCGCCCTTACGCGGCAGCGAGGCCTCCGAGTCGGGTCGGTAGGAACGCAGTTAGGTCCTGAGGTCTCCGCACTCCATGAGCTATGAGGTGGTATGCTGACGACATACCTGCAGTATGTTCTGCAGCGTGGGCGGGTCGTTGCCGCCCTTACGCGGTAGCGAGGCCTCAGAGTCAGGCCGGTGGGAGCGCAGGTAGGTCTTGAGGTCTCCGCACTCCATGAGCTCCATAATGACGAGCGTGGGCTGTCCGCGCGACACCACGCCCATCAGCCGCACCACGTGGAACGTGTCGAACGCCTTCATCACCGAAGCCTCGTTCAGGAACTCTTGACGCTCCCTGCGACAATTACATTGTGTTCAGTGCTTGCGCATATATACAAATTATCTGCATGAATGTAGTTCAATATTGCTTGTTCCACTTACCGATCAGTAGCATGCTCGTTGACAGTTTTCACGGCACACCGCGTCTCGGGTTTTCCTTTTTCTAAGCCTTTCGCAAGACCTTCATACACCTGAAAAAGAGTCAAGTTATTATACGTACTAGTGGATTGTGGATTTTACACTGATGTTTAGTAGACGTCGTGCCTAAACTTCCATAGCCTATACCAATATTTGTTATATGTAAATCACTAACGCATCGACTTATAAAATGCAATTGTTATCACGAGTTAACGATTAACGTTAACTTACGTTAAAGCTTTAACGTTTAACAAAGTTGCATTTTTATTAACGCATCAGCGATTAACGAATTTAACTATTCAATTAACGGTGCCTAGTTAACCATAATGCCAACATTGAAAGCTGAAAATAATGATGTTAGAAATAATTGTAAAATCAAAATCTAGTTTAAATGTTCATAGCCCTGGAAAATAAGATTTTGTCAAAAAATCCTAGTGAAGATTTGTCAACGGGATTATCAATTTTTAGGCATTGCACATAACTGTGTGAAAAGTCCATTACGATAACAACGGTGAAAAAAAAAATTGTTAGGTACTATGGTCACAAAAATCTGGTTTTTGCTTATATTTCGTTAAGTATCAAGTTTATCCCTTACTTAATTTTGCACAAAAATGTTCTCGACACAATTGAGTAGGACCAGAGTACGTAGGTTTCTCGACATATACAAGGTGAGTACAGACTAGAGCATTTACTTGTAATGGAACATCGAGCTTTCGCCGTTTTTAAATTTTATCGAACCGCAATTCGAACACGCCACTATGTTTTGTTACAACCGGATTTTAAAAACCAACGAGCGTATTGGTGTAAAATAAACACAAGGGCACGAGCGCAAGAACGCAAAATCATCAACAATGAACGCAGGGTATAAAGGGAAATGTTACAGGTAATGCACAGCGTCAAGCATTCGCTGGAACGTGACATTATGATGCTTTTGGAAACTGAGTTTTTGCCTCTAAGGGCCTGTGCACACCACGTTTATTAAACGCGCCTTTGACGCGCGTTTGTAGCGATACAGACGCGATACGCACGCAAGTCAGACGCAGCCTTCTGTTAGACCTTCTGTAAACTTTCTGTGGGATAAAAGCGCGCCGTCGACGCGCGTTACTAAAAGGCGCGTCAGCGGCGCGTTTAAAAAACGTGGTGTGCACAGGCCCAAAAGAACGTTACTTTACATGGAAATACTCGAGAAAATGCTGTAGTGTATACTCACCTTAAGGCTATGAAAAGTTTGACGTAACGATGCTTTTGTTTCTGCACCATAGTTATGGTAAAAAAAATTAAAATATAAAAGTTTTCAAAAACAAGCTTTTATTTAAATAAAAACGTAACCTAAAAAAAGAAAGAATAACGCAAAATTAAAGAAAAAAAACCAGTGGTATTTTAAAATATACTTACATGATATGTAAGTAAACGCTTGAGGCGCTGATATTGTGTAGTAGGTACACCAGAAGGTTAATTCCCGTAATTTAAAACGTTAAAAATCTAGTCGCAGTCTCATCTCGGCGACAAAAAAATGTCAAAAACTTGTCAAAAATGTAGGAAAATTAGAAGATTTTTTGACAGATTGAGACTGAGATCAGACTGTGAACATTCTTAAAATTACGAGAATTGCCCCTCTGTATAACGGATACCGTACATCAGTGCTTTTAAAATTTATGTAGGTAGGTATGTTGTTGTTATGCTCTCGTTATTAAAAACTATTTTTATTTTATTTTTTACTTTTGAAAGATTTATTAATAAAATTTTTTTCATGCATTTACATTATTGATTTACACCATTTACATTATGTACCCTAATATTTACATAATTGACATTATTTACACTAAGAACATTATTTACACCATTTATATTATTTATACCACTGGTGTTAGTTAGTACCTTTAAATATTACCACCCGTTTGTTTTATATTTTAATTGAATTAATCGTTTTAATTGTTCACGTACCGTTTTCTACTTTTCAAGCCCTTTCATTTGATACCCTTATGGGGGTTGAGAAAAAATATGTAGTCCGCCATCTTGGAGCGGCGGCCATATTGAATTTAGTGTGATGTTACTAACATTATCGTTTTCTACTTTTAAGCCCTTTCATTTGATACCCATAATAAGGGGGTTGAGAAAAAAATATTGAGTTATTGCACATTGTATTGCTGAACTAAAGGTGTAGGTATGCAAAATTTCAGCTCAATCAGACACCAACAAATGGTCGAAAAATGGTTTGCAAATTTTGACGGACAACTTACATACATACTTACATATGAACAGTGCAAGTTAGACAATAATATTTTATTTTTTTTGCTAGCCTATGCTGTCCCACTGCTGGGCAAAGGCCTCCCCCAAATCCTTCCAGGAACTCTTTTCCCGCGCCACCTCGAACCAGCCCTCGCGGTACGCGTCCAGGTCATCTCGCCATCTCTTTCTGGGCCGGCCTCGGCGGCGCCGTCCATCTTCAGGCACCCATTGTGTGGAGATTTTTGCCCAGCGGTCATCGTGCATACGGCTAATGTGACCCGCCCAATCCCATTTGAGCAATAATAATGACAATAACAATGACAATAATAATAATTAAAAAATAATAAAAAAAACTTGTAATTATTAAAGGCGTGTTTTTCTTTGCCGGATATCATAGGCCTAACGCAAGGATTTTTAATTATGAAGCATTTAATTTATTTGTAGGTCGTTTTCTTCCTCTTCCTCGTTCTAATTTTCTGCTAGGATGAGTGTGTATATTGAATGGATAAAACATAATTTTATTATTATACACTAAGTACGGATTTAGTACAGGAGTATGCGCTTTTTTCCAAATTTTCTTTGCCTTATATCACGAGAACAATAGACCCTAAATGAATCTTATGTAAGACATTTTTGTGCAGAATTTACTAAGAAATTAACTTGTCGCATTAGTTGACGTAAACTGGTTGTTTTATGAGATTTTTGCAAAATTATGGTTTTCGAGACTTTTCCTAGATTGGCCTTCAAAGGCAAATCTTATTTTCCTGGGTTAGAAAAGTACGCTGTGAATCGATACTGATAATAATAAACCTCGCGGCTTCTACAATAAAGTGGAATCAGACTTACCATTCCGAACGAGCCCTGTCCCAGCTCGCGCACAAATTCGACGGACGAGCGCGGCACCTCCCACTCGTCGGGCACGTACATGGTGGACACGTACTCCGGGTTGACGCTCGCGAACAGCTTGTTGGCCTCGGCGGCCGGCAGCAGGCCGCGCCGCGCGTACCACACGCCGCCGCCCAGCAGCGCCAGCATCACACAGCAGCCGCCCACGACGCCCCAGATCCATTCGTACGCGACTTGAGCTTTTCTCTCCTGGAAATATATTTGAATCGTCCATTTAGTACTTAAGCAGTTGATGATTTTTAGGTTATTTTTTAAAATTAGCATTTAGTTTACGAAAAACACAGCTAATCCAAGAATAGGAATATTAATTACTTTCCAGAGCGCTTGCCAAACTTTCAAGTAAACAGGTAAGTTTATAAAAACGAGGCTAGTGTACAAGTAAGTTTATAAGCAGTCAATAGTAGGCAGTTGGTTTATGGAATGAGGGAAGAGTGAGATCGCCCGTGTTGGTAAAAACATTTGTGCACTGTAATGCTTCCCGCATAGTTGACTACGCCTACTCTCGCAGTCTCCATAGAGATTGCCTGCAGTGACCAAGAAAAAGGTTCAAAAGAATTAGCCCAAGTACCCATGGACGATTTTTTAACGCGCATTGGATTCTCAATGCTCGACTCATCACCGAGAGCTGAAAATCCCGTGCACGATAAAAAATCTCCCGAGCGTACCTGGTCTTATTATGATTAGTTACCGGTATGAAGAAGGGCACGGCAGAGGCGTTACCGGCGCCGGCGGCCGTGACGGGCGTGACCTCGACGCTGTAGTTGCCGGGCGACAGGTTGCGCAGCGTGTAGCTGTGGCCGTTGTTCTCGTAGTCATCCACCGTGATGCAGCTCTGAAGTCCCACGTCCTGGCCCTACGAGACAACACACACTTGATTGATATTCTTACTCAGATTAAAAAAAAACTCCACATATACCTATATTATCATTCATTCACAACACAACACTTTTGGAACGTCAGAAGTTAGGTGCAACTGGTCGTTTCCTATGGAAAAGAATTAGCAAGAAACTACACAGTTTTAAAAATATATTTTTTTGACAATGTTTTACACTGATAATAGGTATGGGTAATATAGGCCTGTCAAGGAGTACCACTGAGGAAAGAGGGATAGGCAAACATTAAAACGACCTCGTTTTTTTCCTCAATGGATTGAGCTCAGCCTTTAAAACCAGCAGAAACATTTTCAACGCAGAAAATAAGGAAGTTTAAGTAAATGATGTACCGCCAAGTTATCATCGACGCGGGAGTAGTGCACGGCGTATGCTACAACGAACCCGTTGGGTTTCTCAGGCGGTTTCCACGTCACGTTCACTTCGCCTAACGTCTTGTTCGAAACGACTACTTCTGCTTGCAAGTTGTTCACTTTATCCGCGTTTACTGCAAAGATAACAACATTTTTATTATTTTGTAAGTGATAGGCGGCGTGCAACCTGAAGAACTTTGGTTGACTAGGTACTAATATGAAATTAAATATTAACTTTCATCATCATCATCATCATTTCAGCTGTAAGACGTCCACTGCTGGATATAGGCCACCCCGAAGCACCTCTACTTCGACCGGTTCTGTGGTTCTCGCATCCAACGGGTTCCTGCGGCCTTTACAAGGTCGTCGGTCCACCTTGTGAGGCTTTCCAACGCTACGTCTTCTGGTACGCGGTCGCCACTTCAGAACCTTTCGGCCCCATCGGCCATCTGTTCTGCGAGCAATGTGCCCTGCCCACTGCCACTTAAGTTTGGCAATTCTTCGGGCTATGTTGCCTTGGTTCTCCTGCGGATCTCCTCATTTCTGATTCGATCACGCAGGGAAACTCCAAGCATAGCCCTCTCCATTGAGCTTTGGGTGACTTTTAGCCTTCTTAGGGCCCATTAAGGCCCATTGTGAGCGATCACGTTTAACACGCACTGGTCAAAGACTTTCGTCTTAAGACACTGCGGTATGTGGGACGAGAAGATATTGCGTAGCTTCCCGAACGCTGCCCAGCCGAGTCGGATTCGACGATTGAATTATTGACGTTATTAACTTTACTGAGGTGTAAATAAAGTTAATAATTAACTTTATTTACACCTCAAGAAAGATATTTTCAATAATAGTCAATCTGAAATTATTTCAGATTGACTATTATTGAAAATATCTTTAAAATATTGACGTTGTAGCGTAGCCGAAACTAGGACTTTATGTTCGGGCACCACTAAAGATATATTTTCTAGATTAAATAAATTGGAAACAAAATATTAAGCAGTTTATTTATTCAATGGATCTCCAACAGAGATTACACAATTACCTACTATAGGTACAAGTTTACAAGAATCGGAACAAATATTAGTGTGCGCTTCCAATAATCTAGATTCAATAAATTTGACTTTTATTAGTTTAGGTGGTTCCGAAAGCTTACCTAATTCCGAAGTGCGGAAGGTATTAAAGGCCCGATGTTCTGAGCACCAAGTGCTGTTGTAATTCTTGAGTGTCTCCTTCTCGTGCTTGGCGCGGCAGGCGTAGATGCTGACTGTGTACCACGTGAAGTGCCGCAAGTTCGTCACCGTCAGTGACCTTGTGTCGCCCCCCAGCTCAAAGTACAGGGATTCGACGGAACCTGCCGACAAATGAAGATTTTACATGCTTTTACCGATAGATGGCCGGTGGAACAGACGAGTCCTGAAGTGGAGACCGCGTATCGGCAAGCGTATTGTGACTTTATTTAAAGGTGGCTGGGACAGACTGGATGCGGAAGGCGGAGGACAAGGGTGGGTGGGAGAGGCCATGTCCAGCAGTTGTCTGCTAATGCAGTCCACTGCTGAGTATGGGCTCTCCAAAATGCAATTAATCAATTTAAAAGTACCATAAGTGTTCATCCAAGTTATAAAGTATCTCTGTGCAAAATCATCCAAATCCGTTCAGCTGTTTGCGCCAATCCAGAACATAAACAGAGACAAACGGACAACATTTTTCGTTACTATTTTATTATTAGGTTTATTTATAATACATGTAGACCATAAAAATGTAAAAAACAGGAGAAGTGGCAAGGGGCGTGTCTGTGTCCACGCGCCATGAGCGACACGGGGCTGTACTAGGCTAATGGCCGTCTCCGCGAACTAGTGCGCTTTCGACAGTGATCGTGATAAAATATAGAAATGCCGAGTTGTTCAGTGGTTTCTTGTAAAAACCGAAGTCAAAATAAAAACTTCGTACCTCATGGAATCACTTACCACATGTAAGTAAAATTAGTTTACTGTATTTGTCTTTAAAATCATTAAAAACAACAAATTGTAAAATATTTCTTGCTTTTACTACGTTATTTTTGTTTTCATATATCGTAGCGGCTGTACTATTTTTGCAGCAAATACATTGCTCCTTAACCGTTACCTAAGTATGCCGCTAAGTGACTGGACAAGCAATTTAAAAATTACAAAACGATACTTTATTTTTGCGGAGCGTCGTATAATACAGCCGCTGTGTCTTGCGGCGAGATAGTGATGTGGTTGAGAAGATCCACTAATGTAGGTTATCTACAACAATGTCGATTGTCCAACGAAGATATTGGTATTATAGTTAATTTTTCAATTTATCAGCCGTTTTAACCCGGTTTATACAAGACCTGCAAAGATTACTTTTAAATCCGGTTGGTAGACCCTTGAGAAGATGTAAAATAATGTTAATATTTTTAATTTACTTCAATTATTTTTTTTAGCTACATTTTATTTATTTTGTAACGATAAAATTTACATAATTTATGCTAATATTTAAAATAATAATATGTACATTTATATGAAAAAAAAGTAAAATGATCATAGGGCATCAAAAAATTCGTCCGCATCGCTGTCAACAGGAACAGTGCCCAAAAGGCTGGCAGCATTGCCACGTTGTATGGCAATGCTAATTCTTTGGCCAAGAAATAAGCCAGCCCTCTGGTCACGTGAAGAGTCGACTAACCGCTTGGCGATATCTCGAAAAACCAACCGCTACATTTTATTGATTTACAATATAATATGTTCTGGACATATCGTTTTTTATTTATTTTATTTTCATGACCCTACATTTTTTTAAATACAATAATGAATGGAAGAATCGATAACTTTCCGATTTAGTCAATCACTAGCGTATAAGTAAAATAAATGGCTTTTGCACAGCACAACTATAGCGATAGATGTTTTTGTGTGTGTAAGTTGCACGGTGCATGGTAAATGCACGCTGTGTTTGATGAGTTAAGATTTAGAATTGATTGTGTAGTGCGTTCTGATTTATGAATTGCAAGTGTGTGCGCGACGGTGTATCTATTGCTTTTACTGAACTACATGTGTAGTAGTGGTGCGGTGGTGGGACCAACCTAGCGACATTGGGTTTTGATAGGTTTTCAACTGCCGGGCATATCTCCTTCTTTCATATATCTATGATGTAGACTAAGTTTTTTATGACTCTGCATAGTATATATAAATGGTCCCTAAGAAGTACCTAGGTACTTACGTTCCAGGTGTAATTTCCATACTCGTAAATTGTTTAAGTACAACTATAAAATTGTATTGCATGCATTACATAACTTTATAATAAATCAGCCACTGCTGGTCTGGGGGCCTAAAAAGGTCACTTTTGCAGAATCATAAAAGGAATTCATCAAATCATTATAAATCATAATAGACAGTTAAATGTTAAGTTAATCGTATCAAATCCCATTGGTGAAGTATTTTTCAGTTATTTTTTTTTGTCTGTGCTTAAATACCAATCCAAATCCAATCCCAATCTCTTGCAACGAAAAAAAGCAAAATACGTTTATGATTCTGCCAAAGTGGCCTTTTTAGGCCCCCTGGTGTCGTTGTTGTATCACCTACAGAACCTTATTCATGCAAATCAGTGTTTCAAAGTTCAGAAGTTCTTTATCAGTAGATAATTATAGCGACTCGCCCTTATAACATGGGACTTAAACATAACTGGCGAAATGTGGGTAATACCAGAGAAATAAAATTTAATATTATTAATAGAAAACAATCAGCTAATTTATCAAATAAAATTTCAGTCGACAACATCCATCGGTTTCTTACTAAACTTCAACTATATCCGACGATCCTGCATACTTATCTCTTTTGTTGACTGTACCTGTAGACACACTTCTGCCTCACCTTTCGGGTAATGTAGGTGTAGTGTTATAAAAAAATTAACCATTTGTGATAATATTAACGACGTGATGATGTCAACATGTAACCAAATCCCCGTGAAATATGAAAAAAAAAAAAAATGTGTATTTATGTTTTTAACCTGTGGATTTGCGACGCAAGCTTTAGGCTCGAGGCGACTGCAATTGGCTAAAATGAGAATGTTAGAATGTCGCATTGATGACAAGCGAGGCCATGAAGGACGAACAGTAAAGGCAAGGCACTGAGTAGATGAATACGTTATTGATTAGCATAATCATAATCAGCCTATAAAATTCCCACTGCTGGGACACAGGCACCACGCGGACCCAGTGCGGGTTGGTATTATTTATTAGAGACGATGACAAACTCGCGAATTACCTTCCTCGTCCGTACTGTTGGTGTAGTTCTGTCCGGGCTTGGGCGCGACGCTCTCGGCCACTTTCACAAGCATGCTGTTCATGTAGTAGTCCAGAGATCGCTTTACCCTGCTTTTTGAATGCTTCTGTCTGTCAGGCTGTTTTCTGTACACCTGTAATGAATAAGCGTTTAGAAATCTATAAATCAAGTATGATTCTTAGGACCACGTACGGCCCAAGCCGATTTGGATTTTTTTTTAAATTGTGCGGACTCGGTTCAATTTAGCATAATTATTCAGCCCTAGTCCTTTTTGATTTGATCACCTCCAATCTGCGACCCCGACGTGATTGTTAGCGCAGCCTTCAAGCAGCAGCTTTATTATCATACTCGGTTCACCAGTTTGGTGGTGGAGGAATGAGGTGTGAAGTTCCTCAATTGAAAAGAGCAGCAGCCCACCAAATTCAACACCCGACTAGCCGAAAGAATCTCCCTTTTCAATGGGGGGAACTTGGCACCTCGTCCCTGCTTCAAAAACTTGTAGTTTTGTTCACGTATAACGTATACAATCCCGTACACTATTCTGCAGGTCGTTCTCAAAGGCGATGCTTTCTTCCCGCTCTCTCTCTGCGCGCGAGTTGAACCTCGTGCCCGGTTTGCCCTCTTCCTTGCAAGAACACGAGCCGTTGGTGACGTCACCGGTCGTCTCCTTCTCCTGACTTTCCGGAGACTCTTCTGTTCGACCAGTTATCATATTCGCTAGGGCACTCGCTGAAATAAGAAATAAGAAAATGTAAAAGCGCAGAATAGAATGAAGCACCTGCTGTTCATATCCATATGATACCTACGTAATGTCGCCGAAAAGATCTCTCTCTGACAACAGAGAGACATGTTTTTGCCTGTCATTCAAATTCTAAAGTATTTTATAAGAACTTACGATTAGCACAGTAGTTAGTGTTCCCTGTTAGCAGCTGTGGCACGTTGTAGCTGCTGGCCTGCACGGCCACGTGGTACAGCACGATGGTGCCGTTGGGCATGGCCGGCGGCGACCAGCGGATGAACACCGAGTGCGGCGACTGCGACTCTACCGACACGGCCTGCGGTGAACTGGGCCCTACAAACATTGAGTTTATTCTTCATAATGCCACACGAACTAGGTATGTTTAAACAAATTTTATTTTATTTTTCAAGACAACAATAGCAATTGAATCCAGCACGAGTGTGTCAATCCGCGTGAAGCTTAAAACGTTCCATCTCAAGGTTCCACTAATTAAAAAAGGTAAGGGAACCTGTTCTACGATAAAGGTTTTATTTTGACGTGACAACGTCTTAAATTAGGTTGCGACTGGGAGTCACTTATGAAAAAGTGTAACGCTCGGTAACGTTACGATGAGTCACCGAACGAGAGAGAGGCCCGCCGAATGCCTTGCGTCTCTCTCCCACTCAACTATGATCGGATGATCGGTCGTTGTCACGTAAAATCTTCGCCCGTAAAACCGACTTTACAGGCAACCATTTTTTTATTGATTGTTACTTTTGGTATCTACTTACTTCCAGGTAAGGTGGTGAAGTATATGATAGAACTCTGTGCACCCTTTTTCTCCTGCAGTGTGGTGTACGTCTTCACATACGCCGCATATCGCGTGTCAGGGCTCAAATGTGTCAGTAAGCGGAATGAGGGCTGCATATTCAGACATGGATTCAAAAGAATGTCATTTTGGTTGCCAGTAGGAATTTCTCTTGAACCATTACGTGCTTCGTCTTCAGTTATATCCACAACATTCCATCTGTAAACAATACAAGATTATTGGTTATTCGATTCACTGTCCCAATAACAAATGTATAATTAAAATTAAGAAATAAGTACTAAAATATAAATAGTGCTGTCTGGATCCACTTATTATTTGAACATTACAACATGGATCAAATCACAAAAATCCATCGCAATCGCAACTCAATACTACTTATATTTATTCAACTTTCTTTTGTTTTAATAACAATTTAGCTTTAGCACCACGGTTTAGCATGCATTAAACCTTCGATCAATAATAGTACTAGATGAATGATTAGGAACAAAAATAAGTCGCTAAAGTGGCCACGTTTGCACACACATAAACATTATATTTCTTACTACGAACTATAGAAAAAAGTTTAATAATATTAACAACTTCAGATTATTATAAACCTTAACACACTCACATAAAGTTTAATTACGTTTGCAAATGATTAATATTTAAGTCCTTCTGTCATCGAAGCAATAAATTTAAAATGTCACTTGAAAATAAAAAGTCATTTTTATAATAAGTACAAAAAAGTTTATTCTAAAATGAAACTTAACTTCTAAGCAATAAGGTTAAAAACATTTTGTTGACAATTTCGTACTTACTCGAATTTGGAACTAGACGTAGTTCTTGGAATTACATTCCAATGCTTCAATGTTTGTTAGAATAGTTGGCGCGTTGTCGCAAACATTGGCCAAACAATCATAATATTTGCTAATTGATTTATATTTACTATTTAATTGTGTTACTATTTTATGAAAAACATTTAATGATAAAAACTTACCGAAAAAAAAGATATTCCCTCCAAAATCTTGGTGTTACGGTGGTTATTTACACAACTTTTGAACGTGCACTGAGGCATTTTGACGTTTTAACATTGGCTATGATTGGACCATACTAATTTGAAATAAGAGCACAAAAGTATTCGTGCTCGTATTTTTCGGGCCGTTTTTGAAGCGCTTATCGGGCATCTAGTACTATTATTGATCGAAGCATTAAACAATGCATGCAACTCACCTACATGTAAAAAAAACTGGCCAAGTGCGAGTCGGACTCGCACACGAAGGGTTCCGTACCACAAGGCAAAAACGCCGAAAAAAACACGTTTGTTGTATGGGAGCCCCCCTTAAATATTTATTTTATTTTGTTTTTAGTATTTGTTGTTATAGCGGCAACAGAAATACATCATCTGTGAAAATTTCAACTGTCTAGCTACCGCGGTTCTTGAGATACAGCCTGGTGACAGACAGACAGACGGACGGACGGACGGACGGACGGACAGCGAAGTCTTAGTAATAGGGTTCCGTTTTTACCCTTTGGGTACGGAACCCTAAAAAAAATGATTAAGTGAATACTAACATGTCGGAGCACACGTCCCTTTGTTCGTACAACGTGACGTTCTGGTTGGGCTTGGTTTGGATGTAGTAGACGGAGTAGCCGAGCAGCTTGCGAATGTCCTCGGGACAGTACATGTTCCAGGTGAGGATCACGTAGCGGGCGTGCAGCTGGAACACGCGCAGGTGCAACTTGTCCGGTAAACCTGCGAAAGCGTCACACACAGAAACCGTTAAAATAATGTTACTGTGAAGCAATTTTTGCATTCTTTTTTTTTTTATTGGTCTCCAACCTCAGCAATGAGGCAACGACGAAAACGATACTCGTTTTTTTTTTTTCAATACAATAAACAATAATAAGCAGGAATTTTTGCATGCTAAATAACATCGTGAACTACTCACAGGAGGCCTGATTTCCGTTGTTGTCTTCTGACACTTCAATTTCAGTGAAGTTAGACCTCGGATCTCTAGTCATGTTCTTAAGCGGCATTATCTGGGTGTAGTAGCACAGCTTTGGGTTTAAATGTATGAACAGGGAGCCCCCTGAGATGTCAATATCGCCGTGAGTTGGCCAGTCCCATAGCAACTCGAGGTTCTGGTTGTTGAATATATGTAAAACTTGTCTGAAACGGTATCAGTTATAAGTAAAATAATTAATTTAACGTAAATATATCATAAAAGTGTGGATCCCGCAATCAAAAATTGATTACTGATTGGTTAATAAAATGATTCTAATACTGTCTTCCTTGTGTATCCCTTTATAAGGGAAACAAAATAAACCTTCGATAAGTAATTAACTAATCAATGAATGTAAAAAAAAAACCGTAACGGTAGCTATTTTAAACCTATGAAAAATTTCCAGTTGCATTGAATTCATAGATAGGTACTTACATGATTTTTAATTGACTTGGATATGGTTGGTAGCCGGTAGGTAATGGTAAAGTTTTGGGGTCAAGTCGCGGATCATTTGAAAGGCATTTAACAACAAACTCCAATCCATAAATCCTTACTTAGTTTAATATAGTGGTAGTTACTAATTCTATATTACTAGCTGTGCTCACGACTTCGTTTGCGTGCATGTCACAAAACAAATTGGATTTCATAGGTTTCCATTTTTTTGTGCGGAACTCTAATTCATTTCCTAAACTAAAAGTAGCCTAGTTACTTCTTATAACATCAGCGATCTTCCAGTGGGAGTCTCATCAAAATCGGTCCAGTCGTTTCGGAGATTAGCCGGAACAAACAGACAGACCGACAAAATTTCAAAAATATTTTATTTTATGGACCTTATATATTTTTGTGCATTTAGTAAAAAGCTGTTATTTTGACTTTACAAACATAAACTACAGTTTTTTTTATTTGTATAGATGGAAAGACTGTCGCGGTCGTCGGAAAACAATAAACATTAAAGATAATAAAATTATGTTTAAATACAAGTAGTACCTACTTATATCTAACTAACGAGTCGGGAAAGAACAAAATTTTACCTATTATTTAGATATAATATAATATGAACAAATAAGCTAACATACCAATCTAATCTACTCTATTGTGTTTTATAATACTAGTATTGAACAGAATCTTCAACCTCCTGCACCGCGCCGCGCCTCTATGCTGAAGATCGTGACCTCTAACGATGTTCCCATATTTCTTATAGAAACACAAAAGCAACCAGAAATTACAATACTTAATATGTATAATATTTATGTAAAATCACATGTTTTAGTTTTGACTCACCTATTTTTAGGTTTGACTTCTGCGGGCCATGCTCCGGTGATTTTCTTCAGGCTCCTTAGAAACATGAGTGACACTAGTGGGTACGATCGTATTACTAGCAACGAGCCAGTTATCTCGCGTATTTCACCCAATGATTTCTCTAGTAGTGCCAGCGTGTTACCTACAATTTAAATTAAAAATAGAGATGAGTACTATGAAAGCTAAATTAGCGAAACTGTACTATAAAACTCAATCGCTAAATTTAGTTTTATGGTACTTTTTCGCTAATTGCAACTATATTCCACAATGTCAGGAAGTAAAAATAAAACACTAACATTCCCATCAATTAAAAAGTGGCGACTAGTCTGGATTTGTGTTCTTTTTTCCAAAAGTTTAGTCAGAATATAAACAAACGATTTTTATGACAAGAAACATTCTTGACAGCTTTTCAAGTCTCTAAAGAACACAGGAAAGGGACTCGACCATATGTTATGAAGCTCACCCCCTGAGGCGCGCACGGAGATCTCGAGCTTGCCCTTGATGTGTGTGCAACCGCGGAACTTCTCTGCAGACGTCACAGTGTCTATCTTGTCTCCAGGACACTCTTTGACACAGCCGGACGGATGGCACTTCTTACATGTTGCGTTCTCCCGATCCTAACAATCGTAACACAATTTATTTTTGTTCTTCTCGTGAATGATAAAAATGAATTCATTAAAATCTGATAAAAGGGTTAAAGGTCCTTCCTCACCAGGAAATCATGGCAATTTAGCCAGCAAGCTTATTATGTATACAATAACAATCAGCAATTATCGCACAGTCATCGCGCGATCAATCCTTTAACGTTATAAAAATCGTTATTACCTAAAAAAACCGGTCAAGTGCGATTCTGTAACAATCTCACCGTGAAAACTTAGGTGAAGAGTGAGCGTGGAGTGAGCTGTCAGTGTCATTCCACCTGCGGTGCTATTCTGTAACTTACATCAAGTGAGCATGGAGTGAGCTGTCAGTAGTGTCAATTCAATTCCTAGCAAAAACAAACTCACACACAGGTTACAGAATCGCACTGCTGGTTCGTGTTTTTACCAAATAAATGGAAACCCAAACAATTTATATATTTATTGCTGATACGGGCGTTTTCAAACGCATCGGTCGAGTGAAAATTGTGTGTCCTTAAAAATGTCAATACAGAAAACGGCAATCGATTAAATACAGGATGCTGTAGTATCTTTAATGTCAGCAAGAGAAGGGATTAAAAAGCTAGGGAGTGTGAAGTTTAACCCATCGAGCAAAATGCTTGCAACAAAAATGTGCAAAAGTGTCCGATATCATCATCTGCCTAGCCTTTTTCCCAACTACGTTGGTGTCTGCTTCCAGTCCGATAAAGTTTCTGATATAAAGACAAAAAATAAATATTATTTAAATAGTTGAAACTTGTTTCATATCTTCAAATAATTTTAATTTGATGAAAAATCGGGAAATTTGACTTAGATTATTGGGGGATTTGATAAAATGGCATTGGCAACACTGCTCAATAGACACAAACAATTATTTTTATATCGCTAGAATATACTAAATGGATACTGGATAGTCTTTTATATTATGGTATAGTTACACAGAGTGTATGCTAATGAACACACGATACACGACCGAGTTTTAGAATTTTAGGTAAAATTCTTCGAATTATAAAACTAATTTCTACTTAGTAATCAGCGAACGTTAGTCAAGCAATCAACAACAAGGGAAAAGGATATCGCAATTTGACAGCCAAAGGAGAATCAGCAAAAATGTGTAATGGAAGCTGGTTTAAGCACCAATAACAACCACACATGTGTCATTAAATTGGGATTTTATTACAATAACTACTATGGCGGCTCATTTCAAATCGCTGTCTGTGTGAAAAAAAAGTTATGGCATAGGAGTTCATAGGACTGCCTGGACGCTAGACAACGGAATCCTTGCATTGTTAATCACTTCTAGTGGTCTTAGTTAGAATATTTGCAAATGTATGCATTCCGATGATAATACAATAACATGGTACAGTCAACAGCAAAAGTAGATGATTTAAATCAGAAATTCAATACTAATGAACGGAGTTCGCATCAGAACTGTGTGGCGTCGAAGTACTACTACTTAGAATACTTAATAAGTAGAATACTTTTGAATCACTTCGACGCCACACAGTTCTAACGCGAACTCCGTTCATTAGTATTGAATTTCTGATTTTGATCATCTACTTTTTGCTGTTGACTGTACCATATTATTTTGTTATCATTGGAATGCTAACATTTGCGAATATTCCAACGAATTGATTTACTTTTCAAGTATTCCGTTATCTTCCGTCCATATACGTCTTACGAAACGTCTTAATTATCTATTTATCACATCTATTTAAAAAGAGCTAGTGTCTTCGTAAACAGTGACTAAAATAGCTCTTTTATCCCTCTTGACTAAAAGTGATTTGAATTTGGAATGTGAATATTGTTAGTAAAAGTTCCAATCACCAAAGAGATCAATCACTAACATTGTATGAACAAGTCAGGCTGTATGATAAAGAACAAAAAACGCGCGAGCCAATTAAAAAAAAAAGTTTGTGAAAAAGTCGGTTATTTTTTTTTGCAAAAAAGTTTTTATTTTTCATTTTTTAGTGGGTCAGTTTGTAATTTATCTAAGTTACAATAGCCTAATGTCAACTGCTCATCACCTTTTACAAAATATTGCTTTTCCCGACGCAGGGACGTTAATTGTCGAGGAGTTCTCCTAGTAAGAACCAAGAGAACTGGAGCTAATTGAGAAGTGATCATCAGCTCCACTTCACCATACGCATTGTAACGAACATAAATTGCTTAGCAACCACATTTAAGTAAGTACCTAATCGAATCGCAACCAGTGAAATACTTATTATTGAGTAGTTCCGATGGCCATCTGTGGTCTCCGTCAGTTCCACTTCACCAAATGGTGCTTTCCGAAAGCAAATGCACGAGTTACTATAAAAAATACCCAAATCGCTATAGGTGTGCCTATAAAATTTGAGGGTTTCCCTAGATTTCAATGGGATACCCTCATCAGATTCCGACTTGGTGACAATGGGACCATCTCGAGACCATACCCTTTCAAACAAAAAAAGAATTTTTAAAATAGATCCACAATTGACGGAGAAATCGGTGATAAAACATTAACCTTCTCCTTTTTGGAAGTCGGTTAAAAATGAGTACTTACGTGTTTGTCTTTGTATTTTATTCATAAGTTGCACTTAGGTACTTATTTTTTCATAGAGGGTGATAAAAAGTAGAGTGTCCCAAGTCCACCTCGGGAGGCTCGAGAGCAACACTATTTTAAGCTCGAGTGACTTACTTTGAATCCCTCGCCTTCAAAATAGTTGTTTGCTCCCTTGGCAAACAATCTACTATATTTCACACAACGATTTGAAAGGAACCGCCATAGTAGTTATTGCTCTCAAGATATTAAAATGCCTATATTTTAATGACATAATCATGTTTGGTTGTTATTGGCCGTAGAGACCATTTTGCCCGGTATTTTTTTGCTCGCGAATGGCTGTCGCTCTGCTGTCAAAAATGCGAAATAATCGCGATCACTGCACCATTTAGTTAACTGAATGTTCTCTAGAGGCAGCACTATCGCTAGTTTGCTATGGTGTGGCTATCGCTAACACATAACACGGATTTGCAATATAAGAGCAATTATTGCGCAAATTTCGCTATCGCTAGGCTTCTGCAAGATACGTAATAAGCCTGCGGGTCGCGCTGCAAACAAAATGTATGGACGGTAGCGCTACCTGTCTAGACCGCAACGGCAACCTGGTGATGTAGGAGCCCTTATTCCTTTCAACATTTTTTTGAACGCACCTCCATAAAGCCAATATCGCAGTCGTAGACGCAGCGGTTGCCGAAGATCTTGTACTTTCTGGTCGGGTCCGTAGCAGTCACCGGCGGCGGCGTCGCGCGGCACTCCAGCTCCGTCACACAGCGACGGAACAACTACAAATAATACAAAATTGTTTAGCAAGTAGCAAAAAATATTGGTCGACAACAAACAAAGCATAGTCCGCACTACGGATTCGGCATAGCTTCTGTCCTTATTGGCAATCGTGTGTGTTGTGTGCATGCGAACAAACTTCCTACTTTTCTTTGTTTTTTCTTGAATTTCGGTACAGCTTACAGAGTTAGTATCCCGCCAAATTATACTATAGTCTTTTAGGGTTCCGTAGCGAAATGGCAAAAACGGAACCCTTATGGATTCATCATGTCTGTCTGTCGGTCCGTCCGTATGTCACAGCCACTTTTTTCCGAAACTATAAAAACTACACTGTTGAAACTTGGTAAGTAGATGTATTCTGTGAACCGCATTAAGATTTTCACAAAAAAAAAAAACAATAAATAATGGGGTTCCCCAATTCCCCATACTTAGAACTGAAACTCAAAAATTTTTTTTTCATCAAACCCATAGGGTTATCTATGGATAGGTCTTCAAAAATGATATTGAGGTTTCTAACATAATTTTTTTCTAAACTGAATAGTTTGCGCGACAGACACTTCCAAAGTGGTAAAATGTTTGTCCCCCCCTGTAACTTCTAAAATAAGAGAATGATAAAACTAAAAAAAATATATGATGTACATTATCATGTAAACTTCCACCGAAAATTGGTTTGAACGAGATCTAGTAAGTAGCTCGCCGGTGAAATTTTAAAAACATGATGGTACGGAACCCTCGGTGCGCGAGTCCGACTCGCTCTTGCCCGGTTTTTTTTTAAATAATAAACGTAATCTAACTACTTTGGTTCCGGGTAGCCTACTAAAACTAATCTAAAAATAGCCTACTAAAAAAACCTAGGTTTTGGTTCAAAAACCAACAGTAGGTGAATCGACCGTTAGTTCAATCAGCCTTAGGTTTATTAACTGTAGCTGAATAAACAGTAGGTGAATAAACCGTAGGTGATTTAACCGTAGGTGAATTCTTCTCTAAGTATTCATTTATTCTCCTCTAAGTATTATTCATTAGTTATTACAAAAATTGGTGAAACGATCTTTAGGTATTTTAAACAGTGTCTTTTGATCGTAGTTATCTCGAAAATAGTTAATATAATAAGTAACCTTTTCGAGTATGAGAGATGAAAACACTTTTTAACCGACGAAATAACGGAGGAGGTTCTCAAGTCGACGCGTATAATATATGTTTTTTTTTTTTTCAGGATATATCTTCGTTTATTTTGGCTCGTTAAATACAAAATTTTAACCTTCGTAACGTCGCGCGTCGTCGGTTCGTCTTTAATCAGCCGTCCTTTTTTCTCTCTTCCCATTCACACACTCCTCTCATTCACTCATCTTACGTTCCATTCTACCAATGAATTTAATGTTTCATTTCACGGTTAACTTTAATTATTTTAGAAAATTGGCCCACATAATTATAATAATTATGAAAAGCCACTTCAATTTATAATAAGTATAATGTCAAATCCAGGCACATACATAGGATTGTAATCAGACATACTAAGTGACAAACCTAGTGTCAGATATACAGTCGTGGGAGCAGAATTGGGATACGGGTAAACGAGAGAAATAGCTCCTTTAACTTCTACTCAGTTTATTGTTACAGAGTCAATTACTAACACTACTGTACTAATTAATACTCTGAACATAAAAGGAAACACTGAGCAGTTCCTAGGCCAGTATGCGTCGTGACCATTTTTAAGCGTTCACTGTCGCTCCGTGGGCCGTAACTCCGTATCGGACACCATACTCAATCCAAGACTCCGAACAACGCTAAACAAAGGCACCTGTGTCTCATTTTAAGTGCATACTCATGAAAGATCCGACATATACATATAGGTACTCACCTCGTATGTGCCGTCCGCAGGGCAGGAGTCCACGCACTTCCGTTTGCTGCCGTAGCCGAAGGAGTAGTTGCGACACACGTGGCAGTCCTGCGCGGTGGGCCCCGAACAGCCGCCCAGACACGCCTGGTGGCAGCACGTGCCGTTGTCTAGGCAGCCGCGGTCGCCGCACATCGTGGAACATACTAGATCAATAACAAGACATGAATTAAGAATTTCAAATTGAGAACTTGTCAAACACTACTTTGGCATTACCTAACGTGTCGCCCTGTTTAATTTAAAAGGGTATTGAAGATTTTTATAGGGAGCCTGGCATACCTACCTGTACGCCATTTTTTTTTTTCAAAATGGCTACCACGCTTTAAACCTATACAACGTTATTTTTGGTATATGCGAAACCTGAATATAGTTTGTTCAGAATAAGTAAGTAACTGAATCGATTCCAATAATTTTTACCCCATGTTATATTATTGTCCCAAAAATATTTAAAAGGTTAAGAGTTGGATATCGAGCGACACTAAGTAGGTTATCCAATCTCCGCGCCGAACGGTTAGGTACCTAGGTTAGGTTAGACGCTAGGTTGGGTTAAAGGCGCGGCGCGAGCGGCGCGGGTGAGCATGTTTTTGTACGGACAAAGTGATTTTTCATGATACAGTTTTGAAATTTTGTACATAGATTCTTTACATAAAATGGTCTGTGGATGGGTGACCATCTTTACATACCGTGACCCCTCCGTGCCTCGGAAAGCACGTTAAGCCGTTGGTCCCGGCTGTCATTCGTGGATCTTTGACAGTCGTTACGGGTAATCACAAGCCTGAAAGTCTGACAACCAGTCTTACCAAGGGGTATCGTATTACTCAGTAACTGGGTTGTGGAGGTCAGATAGGCAGTCGCTCCATGTAAAATACTGGTATTCAGCTGCATCCGGTTAGACTGAAAGCCGACCCCAACATAGTTGGGAAAAGGCTAGGCAGATGATGATGATTCTTTACATAAAAATACTGTAAAGAATCTATGTGTTTATGTGTTTCGGGTTTCGCATATACTAAAAATAATGTTGTACTCGTATAAATCGATAGCTGACATTAATGCAAACAGAAAACATAATAAGACTATAATAATAATTAATAATAATAAAAAACCAAAGGGAGTGCAACATATTTTAAAATTATTTAATCAGAATATCCAAGGTTGCGCTTCCAAATTATTGGAAATAGAATTGTTTTTGGAAAACACCAAGTTTGATGTCATTTGTTTAACAGAGCATTGGTTGAAAGATCATCAAGTAAAGTCAATTAATTATGAAAATTATTGTGTAGTTAGCCATTTCAGCCGAAAACGTATGATACATGGCGGATCATTAATATTACTTAAAAATTCTATTAAATCAAAAGAACGAAAAGACATAATCGGACTGTCTGTTGAACACACCATTGAATTGTCCTGTGTTGAGCTTGATAAGCATGTTATAGTATGTGTATACAGACCTCCAAGTTACCAGAATCTATCGGTGTTTGATTCTGTAATGGAAGATGTGTTAAAGAAACTTAGTACTAGTAGTAAGTCAATAATAGTATGTGGAGATTTTAATATTAATTTATTGGAAAATAACTCGAATACTGTCAGATTGTTAAGTCTTTTTAGGTCATTTGATTTGTCAAATGTTTTTATTGAACCAACCCGAGTGACAGCTTCTTCTGCCACTTGTATTGATAATGTTTTTTGTAATTGTGATTACTTACACAAAGAAATTGTAAATAAGTTGCCATCTGATCACAGTGGACAAAAAATAACATTTAGCTCCTACATGCCTTTACAAAAAATTCAAATAAGGTTTAGGACAATTACATGTAAAAAGTTAGAGAAATTAAATAATTCTTTGGCCAGTAAGTTATGTGATCAGAATTTTAATAATATAGGTGACCCAAATGAATTCTACGCCGAGTTCTTTTCAATATTAAACGCGCAGTTTAATGACACTTTTCCACTAAAAACTAAAAATATTCACACAAAGTTTTTATTTAGTGACTGGGCGACTCCAGGTATTCGTAAAAGCAGGGAAAAACTTTTTGAACTCTATGGCTTAAAGCAACATATGAATAATACAAACTTTCATCAGTATGTTGCAAAATATTCAAAAACTTTTAAAAGTGTGTGCCAAAAAGCTAAAGCTCTTTATATTAGCAATAAAATAAAATCAGCTGATGATAAAATAAAAACTACCTGGCAAATAATAAATAATGAAACAGGTAGGAAAAAACAGCCTAACACTGAATTTAATTTAGAGACTGCACATGGCCCCATCAACTCAGATGTAGAAATAGCTCAGGAATTTGAAAACTTTTTTTCTAATATTCCCCTTAAAACTACTGAAGCTTTAAATTCATCCCCCACGCTTTCTGCTGCCTTACTTAAAAAGAATGTAAAGTCATGCCCTTTGGAGTTTAGGTTTCAGCATACAAGCCCCCAGGCTGTTATAAAAGCTTTTAGAGATCTTAACATTAAATCAACAGAAGATCTCTGGGGAATGTCTGTAAAAGTATGTAGATCTTTCATCGAAACTATTGCGCCCTATTTAGCTTTCATATTTAACACCAGTGTTGACCAAGGAGTCTTTCCGGATCTTATGAAACATAGTAAAGTAGTACCATTGTTCAAATCCGGTGATAGTAAAGATCCTAACAATTATAGACCTGTGTCAATTCTACCAGTTCTCAGTAAGGTGTTTGAAAAGTTGATGCTCAATCAAATGTTACGTCACTTTAATAAAAATTCCATCTTTCATGAACACCAGTACGGTTTCACCAAAGGGCGTTGCACTACTGACGCCGGTGTTACCCTTATAAAGAACATTTTTAACGCCTGGGAAGAAGCACAAGATGCCATTGGAATCTTTTGCGACCTCTCTAAGGCGTTCGATTGCGTAAACCACGAGACACTTCTGATGAAACTGGAGCACTATGGAATTAGAAAAGCAGCACTTGACTTGCTAAGATCATACCTGAAAGATAGAAAGGTTAAAGTTCAAGTAAACGGCGTAAACTCATTAGGGTCTGAAATGACAATGGGTGTTCCTCAGGGTTCTATATTGGGTCCATTCCTCTTTTTAGTTTACATTAATGATTTACCCCAATTACTTCAAAATCAACCGAAGATGGTGTTATTTGCAGATGACACATCATTAATTTTTAAAATAGACCGACGGTCACAAAATCTTGACGACGTGAATAACTCTATTCTTCAGGTCCAAGATTGGTTTACGGTAAATAATTTAGTACTTAATGAAAAAAAAACCAAATGCATTAGATTTAAATTACCGAATGTTAGAAGTAGCGAATGTGAAATCATATTGAATGGCCAAAAACTAGAATTTATTGATCAGACAGTTTTCCTAGGAATCACGCTAGACGAGAAATTACAATGGGGACCTCATATAACATCTATTGCGGGGCGGCTAAGCTCCGCCGCTTATGCTGATAGAAAGATAAGACAGTTAACAGATGTAGAAACCGCGCGTTTGGTCTATTTTAGTTACTTCCACAGTATTATGTCATATGGCATTTTACTATGGGGTCGGGCTGCTGACATTGAATCCATTTTTATTTTACAAAAGAGAGCTGTCAGAGCCATTTACAATCTACGTCGTCGCGAATCTCTTAGGGAACTATTTAAAAAGGTTAATATCATGACGGTACCTTGCCAATTCATTTATGAAAATATTATGTATGTAAGAAAAAATCAACATCTTTTTAATAAAATAAGTGATAGGCATAATTTTAATACTAGAAATAAAGATAAATTAGATCAACCTTTTTTCAGATTATCGAAAGTACATACATCTTTTATGGGGTACTGTGTTAAATGCTACAACAAAATACCTTGTGACATATTGCAATTAAATGAAAGAAAATTTAAAACTCATATTAAAAGTACACTTTGTAAACAAGGATATTACAAATTAGAGGATTATATCCAAGATAAGAATGTTTGGAAACATGCTGGTCCTGCTCCATAGGACAATCTAAAAGTCTAGACAAAATCAAACTTGTTCCTAATTTAATTTATATATATATTTTTAATTATGACATCTTATTCTAATTCAATTTTACAATCTGCGACTGCAGTGGCTCACACACTTGTTAAAGTTCAACTACTTTTGCATTTTTTCATTTTTCTTTTTTTTTAAATAACTTGTAAATATGTGAGCACCATGTATCTATCACTTATTTGATTTACCTGTCATTGCTTAATTTTTAATTCTTTTTACCTTTTGTGGTAGACTAATTTTATTATGGGTGCATCGTGTTCACATATAAATTTTATTATGTATACAAGACCTTGTAAAACATTTTTAAAAGAGTAACGGTGGAGTTTCTTGCCCATTCTTCTCCATACGAAAACTACCTTTTCGAATGGGCGACTAGAATCATTTCTATTTAGTTTTTTTTTGACGTTCAAAAGTGCCTTTAATGTGCCTATTTGAAATAAATGATTTGACTTTGACTTTGACTTTGACTTTGACTAAACCACGTAAAGTGTCACGTTTCCGAGATACTCGTAGTAACGTTCAAAGTTGATTACGCGACATCCATATTTTTTAACTTTCTTACATCTTGTTGCATAGATGTTTGAAATACTTAATCACTCTGAACGTTTAAAATAAGCAAAAATTAAAAACAAACACTTTGAATGCTTATTTTTTCTAGTCACCAATCGAATGGCTAACCCATTAGAACATACATATATACCTAATTTATAAGGATAAACCCTTACGAGGGAAAGGGTTTTTGACTTACTAACCCTTTCATGGGACAATGGTTAATACCTTTATGCAATAACTGTTTGGTTTAGACGGGTTACCTAACCCATTCAATATTAATAATTGGGTTGAAGGGGTAACCCGTTCCTATGATTAGCCGTTTACGGTGTAACATATTATATCTTTGCAAACCTCTATCGAAATCCCATTACAAAGCTGAAACGCCCTGGTTACACATGGATTAACATTGTCCTATTAGTGAAGAACACAGCCTGTGTTCTATAAAATCTCAACGGAATAAAATAATATGGAAAAAAGATTACCACGAGGCGAGAATTGTACAATAACTACTGAGAGCCGAATCATTATAATGGAGCGTTTGCCATATCATATCATTGCATCATTCACGTAACTATGCTCAATGACCCATGCTCCCCAAGTCCATTGCTCCCTTTGTTTACAATACGGCCATCAATTACTTACTTAATAATGATCTGTTAGTTTATATTCGAAGTGCGCCTATACTCATAGCCCATTCTCATCATTGTCATGTATCTAGTACGATATTATGATATTGAGGTCTGATAATATGCAATACTCACTCTTCTGGCAGTGCTTGTCATCCCAACACAGCAACCGGCCATGTGCATCGGACGGGCACTGCGACTGTCGATGGTCCTCCACTCGACTCTGTGCATTGGGGCACAGCCCACACAGTCGCGTGTCGTAGTTCATCTACAAATGAACAATACATTAGATCAATATTAATGTTAATTGGGAGATGCCGAGGTCATCCACATTATTTTAAGAGTTACTCATTTCAAAACTATGTGCACGATCCATTTAATATCATAACACTATAAAGTAATGATATCATCTTCATGAAACATAACAAATGTATTGAAAAATTCTAAACATTGTTTGAAGAAACTATGGATATAAATATTCTTTACTGATAGCATTGATATGCTCTTTGGAATCAACAATCAGCTTTCAGCATTTAAATGGCTGAATTGCATGTCTAAACAATACTATGTATAATACATAATGTGAGTTTCAGGTAAAACGTAACGTAGATTCTTTAGTTAGGTTACGTTAGTACCTACTATTAGTTATTCGGTGGTTAGGTTCAAAATAAACCCGTTAATAATATGTTGTGTATGTGTATCGTAGGTAAACACGAGTCGTGGCGGAACTAATAACACGATCCCACGGGCCATGACCAGAACAAGTTTGTTGAAGAACAATAATAATGTGAGGGCACTAACTACTCCACTGTTATACGGAAATATGTCCGGACGGAGCCGATGCTACAGACAGAGTAGGGGTACCCTTCAAGTATATGCGGCCACGTGGTGTAGATAGGAAACTATTTAAGCATTTTTTTTAATAAAAATTCTTACTGATTTAACATAAAAAAAGCAAAAGTACAACTTAATTTTCGCTCCAAACTTTTTATAAACTTATATCACACAAAACCTTAAAAAACTTAAGAACATGTCCACATTATTGTGGAAACTAACAGCAAAAAGTTATACAGCTCATTAACTCTCTCTGAGGAATTTAAGGCCCACCCCTTAAATGCCTCCTTGGTTGTAATTGGGTATTTAATATTCACTTCTGTATTAGATAGTGATGTTTTCCTTTTGATAAAATAAGATATTGATTCCTTTGATCTCACAAAATGTCATAGGATGCTACAAAATCCACAAGCACAGGTATTAGGGAATTGCGTTTTTAAAATATGATGGTCTTCTTAATTAATTATGAATGTACATACGATACAGCAGTATTTGTATGGGGACAGAATTGGCAGGTAGTCAATGATAGAGCCGAATGCTCCCTTTCCAAAATAATGACCTGGCTAAGACTAAATCTCCTTACCTCATTTGTCAAGCACCAGTTTAATAGCTTGAGCAGCAAACTTTACAATCTCGCAAACAAAAAGCTAAACATAGCTAAAATGTGCCGGCGGGAAATAACAGACTGGCTCCAAAAGATGGACTATCAGGAGACTGAAAGTTTATTCACATTCATAACATAATATGATCTAAAATCCATACACACTGTCATCCATTCCTTACTTTTTCAAGCCAAACCAGACCCTCACTCACTCCCATATGCACACACACAACACACTTCCACCGTATGTACACTTACACACATACACTCATCAACTCACATAATTTCCCACACAGACATACAAAGACATACTTTTTAGCATGTCGCACGGCTCCCGACGCCCGGAGCGTCTCCCGCGGCGGCTGGGACGGGAGGCTCTCTCCCTGAGCCGTCCCGCCACCTCCTTCGCTAGCATGACTGCTTCGCAGAAAGAGGTGACTGCCTCCCACTCCCTCTCGCCCCGGACCATGGCTTGCACCAGGGCCGGGCGCGAGAGGTCGCCGCCGCTGCCGATCGCCTCTACGAGGACACGGCGGCGGCGGTGCTCCGCCCAAGCGGGGCAGACCTCCACCGTGTGCTCCACTGTGTCCTCCACCGTGTCCTCTGGGCGATCCTGGCAATGGTGACACCCGGGCGTTTCCTCCCGCCTGATGATGTGCAGGAACCTCCCGAAACTTTCATCAGTCAGTCAGTTGGGATCAGTTTTGTGGCAATACATTCGTGTTTATTTTATAATGATTGGTTTGTAACATGTATTTCTTAGTCAATTTTTTTTTTACACATACATACATACATAAACTCACGCCTTCTTCTCAGGGTAGGCAGAAACTACAGAAACGCCACCAGCTACGATCCTTACATACTCCTTTTGCCTCGTTTAAAATTATTAAAGTAACTTACCCTAATAACGTTGTCGGCTTCCTCCGAAGTGATCCGACTCCAGTCAATAGTATTTGCATAACAAAGTCTGTCGTTCTGTTGTATTCGCACACCGCCCCTCTCAATCTTCATTAAAGAACGAAGACCCAAGGACTGCGGATAGAATTACAAGCATTTAACATTACGTTATTTTAAAGTCAATTCTTACACCCCGGTAACGAGAAACTATTATTTACGTTCATAACTAGCTGACCCAACAGACGTTATCCAGTCCTTGAATAATGCATACAAAATACTAATAGAACGTTCAGTTTTACCCGAATTTGATCATTTTCTGGTAAACTTTTCCATAAGAAACTAATTTGGACTATTACGAACATTTTAAAACTAAAAATAGCCAAACCATTTAACAGCATTTCATTGTTATTTATATACAAAGATAGATAAGGAAAGTCAGTAATAATTATTCATAAATTGCATTTAAATTAAGTAATCATAATAAGATTATAATCTACTTCTAAATAATATGTAAACCGGTTTCGCTTTTCTAATATTGATGCAGTGTGCACACTTAGTCAATAATTTCATTCACACGTTTACTAGTAATTAGCACAAAATAAAGCTGATCTGTTGCAAACAAAATGGTAAAACAAACTTACTTCCAGATGCTCATTATCGAATATAACGAGAGCGAAATCCTTGTAGAGCTGAATCCCGCGTATCACAGCGAGATTGGGAAATAGGTTGCCCAGATTCTGCACGCCTTTCGACCTACAATACATTGAAACCTTTTAATTGTGTGAATAAGGCCCTCCTCACATGTTGCTACTCAAATGAAACCTGACTACCAAATAACTCAAAAAAACTATCATTTACTAACAGTAGCATAGTAGTTCAATGAAGGTCTCTAGTCTCTACGTCTGCACAGTGCACCCTGTACACAGCAAAGTTGACAAGTCAACAATGATCTTGTGCGCAGTTTGGTTAATAACTAAGATCTTTCAGTTAGTAATCAGTTCGTGTGTAGTCTGTAGACTGTAGCTCCATAATTTGAGAAGGACCTTAAAGTTTATTTTTGAGGTAACCTAAATGGTTCTACATGTTTCTTATTAAGATTACTTACAGTTGTTTTATTTTATACGGAAAATATTTACACAATGATTATAAGATTAATCGGTTTCACCTGTATATCAGAATATAATCGGTGACCTCTCTTAGTAGCGGGAAGGTCATGTTCTCGATGTCCTTGGGCGTGGTGCGCTCCATCAACACGATGCTGAGCTGACCTTCGATGACTCGGCAGTTTCTCAGCTGCTTGAGGCCAGTATGGTTGTTTCTTATGTCCATTGAAGGGCATACTGAAACAATCAAAAGTTTAAGTAAGTAACAGTTTTTATGCAATTTTGCTATCCGGAAAAAATAAGTCATATAATTAAATTAATAATATATTAACACAATCAATTATCCAGTAATACTTTGTGTCCCTAATTAAAACTACAGACCAACAAACACTTGAAACAATATATAAAACACTAGTAGTAAATACTAATAGTGTTTTGACCATATTATTATGATATAATACACTATTAGTATTTATAAATACTAATAGTGTTTAATAACGATAACCCTTTAAACGGGATAGCCTTATTATTTTGGTAACCGATTGAAAATTCAATATTAACTTAATATTAATTTAATTTATTATTAAAAAAAATATTTTATTATTTGTATATTAATTTATTATTATTTATTTAATTTTCTTATGTAAACTAGTAACACATAACAGAGAAAAATACATTAGGAAGAAGAGCACAAAAACTTCAGAGCCGCCGAATAAAAAGCCCTTTGAAACCCTTTCCGGTTTCAAAGGGCTTTTTATTGGGTTTGCAAACCTGCGGAATAATTACGTAACACACTAAAAGTAGCTGGCTGTCATTTTGACAGTTCAACAACATTCAATGCGTTATTTACGTTGTCGAGCAGATACATTTTTCAAAAATATGAAGCAATGGTTTAGCAATATCCTTCACCTTACACAATTAGGGTGCCGTTCATGGTTTTTGAATATGTTTACTAACCCGTTCATGGAATAGGGTTACCCTTACTTACAAGTACGTTTAAAAGGGTTTACTAAACCGTTCATAATGTATGATAGGGTTGAAGAGTAACCGATTTATGTAGGACTAGCTTCTGCCCGCGGTTTCGTCCGCGTGAAATTTCTTGTTCCCCCGACACCCGCTCTGACCCCGTCGCATAGCATTGCCTAACCGCACTATTACGTCGTTTTCGCTTCCCTTCTGACGTTTTTTCTTTTTACTCGTCTCCTAAGGGCCCTAGCGTGATGTTAAAAAGTCTTGCCAAACGAAAAAAAATATTTTTCAAATCCAACTGGTAGTTCCGGCGATTAGCGCCTTCAAACAAACTCTTCAGCTTTATTATTAGTACATATTGATTCACAGTTTACACTTTACAGTGTAACACATAATATCAGTCCGGCTTTTAAAAAACAGCTTTGATAACCCTTTGTACGGCTAACCGAAATGGTCCCTAGTTGTAATTCTACAATTATGAGATATTTAAACACCAGCATGTATAATGCGTCTAATACAAATTAATATATTTTGAAGAAATGACATTTGTTTGGCACGCTTAATAGACTTCGTCAATTAAATTGAACAATAAGTTATACCTATTGTTGTTTCCGTAAACAATTCAATTATTGGCACAAATTACCCCCCACGAGCTAGCTAATATCATATTAACGAACACTGGGGAGGAATTTTATTACACTGACAGTATTTATTATGTAGCCTGTTGGCACACCCGTGACTGAATAGTCATTTCATATTGATAATAATATTGTTATCATGAAACTACTGCTATTTTTCAGCCATTGTGAAAATTGTAAAAAAAAAATTGTACAAACTCCCTGCAATTAACCTTTTTTTGGCTTAGGCGCTGTATTTGCAACAGATGAACAACAGGTCTGGCCGATATTAGACAAAATCCTTGAGATATATTCGGACAAACTTAGAAATCTAGTGCAAGGCATACATAGGAGGATCTTTAGACTAGTTTTGACCTATTGAAATTCAGTGTAATGAAAAAAAATTCAGTGTTTTGTAGCGATGACAAGGCTTCGGGATCTATCTTAAACATTGTCGCAGAGTTACTAGTCTAATCATCATCATCATTTCAGCTGAAAGACGTCCACTGCTCTAGGTACTAGAGGGCATCATCTGAAGACTTCAGGATCATCTTGCTTGCGCCTCTCTTGTGAAGTAGGATCAGAGAGATTCTGGTTTCTATCCGTACGACGGGTCTTGTAGATCTTGGACCCGTATGAACAGTTTTAATCCATCGTCCACGGTGGTTCCTAGGCACTCGGAACGATTCTGAAGTTCTTGGGGATTTGAATAAGCGCTGGGCGGAGCGTAGACTTCATCAATCGAGATCTCTCCAGCTTGTTACTTAGGTTCAATTTGCCTCTTACTATGCGGAGATAATTTCTGGTTTGCATCGTTTTGATCACAGGGGGCCTAAAAAGGCCACTTTGGCAGAATCATAAAAGGGTAACATCGGATGTCTATGGGTAACATAATGGACAGTTAACTGTTAAGTTAATCGTATCAAATCCCATTGGTGAAGGATTTTTAACCGACTTCAAAAAAAGGAGGAGGTTTCTCAATTCGACCGTATATGTGTTTTTTTTTTTTTTTTTTTGTGTTCGCGGATAACTTAGTCGTTTATGAACCGATGTTGGAAAGGAGATATGCCAAGGGTGGTCCCATGATAAGGAAACCAGGATCTGGTGATGGCATCCCAGTGAAATCGAGGGGAACATTCAAAAATCGTAAGAGCGACTAATGCGTTTGTTAATTTTTTCGTTAGGTATTTTAAAGCACTACAATTTAAGGCCTGGAGTCGATCTGATGATGGAGCCGAAAGACAGTCGAGGGGACTCCTCAACGATTTACAGCAGTTACCTTGTGTTTGCGCTTGATTAATTTGTATTGATGTGAACTTTACACCTACATGGTTGTGACTGTCATTCGGGGTCTGATGATGAAGACGAAGGACAGTTAAGGGAACTCCTCAACAGTTTACAGTAGCTACCTTGTGTTTGGAATTAATTCATTTATATTGATGAGAACTGTAATAGCAAAAGAAACATTTCATGTGTTAAATAAATAAAAACTTTGCACCCATATAGGTTATAAGTGCCATTACAAGTCTGATGATGGAGACCATAGACAGTCGAGGGAATTCCTCAACGATTTACAGCAGTTACCTTTTGTTGGGCTTACTTCATACGGTTCAATATGCCAAAATGTTCAGTTCGTACAAAAATAATACCTAATTAAGATTGTTGTTTTACATAGGACGACCTCTACCTACTAGTCATGCTGATGCGTCAATTTGAAACCGAATTTAAGTTGAGTAATCGCGTCATTTCTAGCAATGCTCTTTCGTCGTGTGGCCTACTCAATAATTAAAGTAACTTGAGCATTTGCTCTCGGAAATCATCATTTGGTAAAGTGGAGCTGATGATGAAGACCACAGATGGCCATCGGAACTACTCAATGACAAATATTTCACGGGTTGCGATTCGATTACTTTAATATGGTTGCTAAGCAATTTATGCTCGTTACAATACGTATGGTGAGTGGTTGTTGAGGAGTTATCCTGGCTCTTACCAGGAGAACTCCTCAACAATAAACGTCCCAGCATCGGGAAAAGCAATATTTTGTAACATGTGATGAGCAGTTGACATTAGGCTATTGTAACTTAGATAAAAAAAAGCTTGTAATTACAAACTGACCCACTAAAAAGTGAAAAATAAAAACTTGTTACAAAAAAATACAACCGACTTCCAAAAAATATACTACAAATTGAAAAATAACTTTAATTTCGGAAGTCGGTGTCATTAAACGAAAATGCGGAACCAAAGACACCGACTTCCAAAATTAAAGTTATTTTTCAATTTGTAGTATATTTTTTGGAAGTCGGTTGTATTTTTTATAAAAAGTTTTTATTCACTTTAAAGTGTTTTTTGGAAGTCGGTTTTTTTTGTAATTTTTTTTTTTCAGTTTTTTTTTTGTCTGTGCTAAAATACCAATCAATCTAATCCAAATCCAATCCCAATTTCTTTGATTATACCTACGTAAAGCAGCGAAAAAAAGAAAAACACGGATAGTCTTCGCCGTATTATGATTCATAATGTTATCCTTTTATGATTCTCCAAAGTGGCCTTTTTAGGCCCCCAGATATCATTAAATATTTGGTTCTTCGTCGACATAATTAATTCAATCTCATTTTAGTTGCCCCATCAGGGCTCTACCAGGTTCACTTTCTGTGCTCACGCTTTTTATTATTATTATTGTCCATTTATTTCAGGCATCAAGGCCCATAAAAAACACATACAATACAATAATAATATAACTTAAAAATACTATAAATACATACAACATTATAATTACACTAAAAAACTAACGTACACAAAGTGTCTGCGTCGTTTTTGAAGAAGGTTCATCATATATGAAGAGGTCTTCCTTCTCCATAAAACCTGCCAGTAGATGTGGGTGGTTCTGTTTTTAAAACCCAGAATGCTGCGTTCCATCACTCTTTGGCAAACTCCAAGGCGGAACTTTTGCGACTCGGTGAGTTCTTTGCTATTTTCAGTACATTTTTATGATGTGAACATAAATTTTATTAAGAAAATCTAATAGACCTACATACCTAGGTTCTAAATAGAACAAAGCAATGTAGCCAAATTGTGGAGCAACCAAAATATATTCACAAAATATAAAAAAACTGGCCAAGTGCGAGTCGGACTCGCACACGAAGGGTTCCGTAACATGGCAAAAACGCCGAAAAAATCACATTTGTTGTATGGGAACCCCCCTTAAATATTTATTTTATTTTAATTTTATTATTAAAGTAAAAATACAACTGAGTATTTTGTCGGTATTTCAAGTGCCTACCTGTTGCCATTTTTGACATCGAGCAAAAAAGGGCAAAAGAATAATCGCGTTTGTTGTATGGGAGCCCCCTTTAAATATTTATTTTATTTTGTTTTTACCGACTTCAAAAAAAAGGAGGTTATCAATTCGATACGTATGTATGTAATATTATTGGAATTGCATTATATTCACATATGACAATCTATTAGGGCTTCCAAACAAATATACAAAGTTTTATAGACGTATGTATGTATGTATGTTTGTCCACGCATATCTCCGTAACTATTAATCGGATCGTGACCATTCTTTTTTTATTGGCTTACATTTACTTCAACTTAGGGAACAGTGCAAATTTCATCAAAATCGATTCAGCAATTTTCAAGATATGGACTAAGACGTGAAAGTGTGACGGCCTGGCTTATTGATACGAGCTACGGGTGTAGTGTCAAAGCGAAAACATCTCAAAACCTTGGTCAAATTCTAGTGCAACAACTAAAAATTACCAAATAAAAAGTAATTTAAAAAAATTAAACCGACTTCAAAAAGAAATGAACTCAAAATTATGAAATAACTTTAATTTCGGAAGTCGCTGGCAAAAAACTAAAACTAAAATACAGATCCCAAGACACCGACTTCCGAAATTAAAGTTATTTCATAATTTTGAATTCATTTCTTTTTGAAGTCGGTTTAATTTTTTTTAATTACTTTTTTTAGTATATGTTGTTATAGCGGCTACAGAAATACATAATTTGTAAAAATTTCAACTGTCTAGCTACCGCGGTTCTTAAGATACACCCCGGTGACAGACAGACAGACGGACGGACGGACAGACAGATAGCGAAGTCTTAGTAATAGGGTTCCGTTTTTACCCTTTGGGTACGGAACCCTAAAATAACAAGCATCGCATCGTGCATGACTATTAATTTACATCTCTTATGACATTTGGGCTGCAGATCAAAGAGGGTATCATCGAAAAACACATATTTTATTCTAGATGTGTGTGTCATTGGACGATATCAATTATTTAGACTATTGTGTTTAATTACTACAAAATATTATCATATGCCACTATTTATGTACTGTGTGACTAATTACTAGCACAGAATAGTGACTAGGTAGTATATAATTAAAACATAATGCTTACTTAAAGGATATAATTATTAGATGTTGTCTTAGTTACGCTTCAAGGTAATTGTATACACGAAAATTTTAGAATATCTCTCCTGAACTCAGGTTCTGGGCTTACTTATTGTATAGGCTCGCGCACCTCTATATAATTTTTCAAAAATCAAACTATCTATGTAGGTATGTGATAGTTAACTAGTCATAATTAAATATTATCATTGTATCCAACTATCCGTATTTGCCTTTGAGCATTTATTTTACAACTTGTTTATGTAATGAACGGTCATTATGTAAGGTAAGTATGATAGAAGAATTGCAAATTGTAACAATATTATATAAGGTTAATCTATTGCGCAGTTTTGATCTCTTGATTCTTAGCCGGATGTATCTACGCAGTACCTGCAAGCTACCCTTCCCAGGCAGGCGAGGAAGTTAAGGTCAAAGGCCGAGTGCGCATGTGCAAAACCAAAAATGCGCGGGAGGGAAACTAAGATGGCAGCGTAAACAATACGCGCCACGGCGCACGGCGACGCGGCCTGATGCGAGTAGGGGTTTGCCTTGCTTCCCTTAACCGGTGAGCCGAAAACGAGTTGATTTTGCAGTGATCAGTCAATCATCAATCTGTTTAATATCGGATCCAAGAATTCTTGCTCTTGAAAATATTCCAAATAAAAAACATGTAACTGCTTGACAGCAATTTAAACTATACCACGAACCGTAAACTTGCATGCTGGAATAGGCTGAAATGGCGCAAAGGGGGGCTGAAGAGAGGGTAGATAACACAGTACATGCCTTGGTGTGGAGGGGTGGCGGTGGCGGGTGGCATAACACCAAGCTTACCTGAAACACGACAGGCGACACAATGCAAATGAACTCGCCGCATATTGCCGTCTCACGTCCCACAAACCTCGGTCAGTCAGCTCACTGAGTATTTATAGAGCCAGGAATGTTACTCCACAGAATAGTGATGTACGATGTACCTCAACAACAATAATAATGTGTCGATAGCCATACTAGGCTTTAAACTTTTTTCACATCTATGAGGTTTGATTAGAGCTTTATGAAAACCTGGGACCAGTTTCAGGTTTACAAACAAGTGATTAACCTGTTTAAGATTTTTTGCAAATTAATCATTCACTTTATAGGAATTTTATTATGCTAAACCGTCTTTAAAGAAAATTATATTTTGTTTGGAAACGCTATACGTTTTTCGTTTGCTATCTACACCTTGAAATTGAATTGAATACGAGTGTTATTTTAGGAGTTAAATCGTTGAAAGGGTTAGCCGTTCAATCGGTTACCGATGTTTATGGAGCATGTAACATATTTTATGGCTTTACCCCATTTTAACCCCATGAAGCAGAAACCCAATACTAATACGATACCTAACACTTTGAATGAGTTAGCCTTATTATTATGGTTAGGTATCGATTGAAGCTCTTTAAAACCCTTCCGAGGGAAAGGGGTTTACTGAACCGTTCAGGTTATAAGGTTTTTGAATGGGTTTACTAACCCGTTCACAATGTTTGATTGGGTTGAAGACACTTGAAGGGGTTAAAATACATATCGGTCGTAACGATTCTTTTTTAAACATTTGTATAAACCCTTTTAAAAAACCCTTTATACGGCTAACCGAAATGGTTTACCTTGTATTTTAGAAAAGAATTTCTGCATATCCAGAACTTCACTTACGTGTACCAAATAGGTCTGCAAAAAAATTCTTAGGCCAAAAAGTAAACTTTATTCATAACATTTTTGTTTAATTAAACTTTTGTTACAATTCACAATCATAATCTTAATTTATCGATAACAATGGAATCACTATGACAATAGTTGCATTGGATGTACTGACTGGCTAATAATGAACGCCGCATGCTTCGTCCCCCCCCCCCCCCCAGCACTCCGCGCTTACTACGTCTCTAGTCTCTACTACAGCCTCCACTTCTCCCGCCCTTACCCTCGTATTGCCCTCGTACCATGGCGCCGCGCGCCGCCCGCCGCCCCGCTGCGCCGCACAGTGGTCCGGATTTGAAAAATGGTGGACTTAGGAACAAAAGTCATTATTTTGATTTGAAAAAAAATGTATTCGATAGGAAACCTGATTTACATTAACAAACGTCATATTAAATTTTTCGATATATTGACTCTAACATGTTGAAAAAAAATTATTACGAAAAAAATGTATGGGGCAAGATTGATTTTTTTTTTTTTCTCGGTGTGTTCAAAAGTGTTAGCTGTGAAACCTTTTATATATTGTTGTATTCATTTTGTACTTTACCCCTATAATTAAATTATTCGCAAATACTTGCAATCTTGGAGTGAAATCGCTGTTGAAATTCCAAAATTTTAACTTTATTTTTCTAAGGCTGTGAACGTTTTTAGTTGCATTTGTCCACATCAGTGTTGTGGTTTCTCAATACTTTTTTAATATATTGCGCCCACAAATGATGATTTTAGCTCTAAGAGTGTATTCCGTGAATTAATGAAATATTAAATAAAATGTCAAAAAAGCATTAAGAAAGCTATATCGGGATGCCCCTTATTAGTATTGGGTTTATGTTATTGGTGAATTTTCTACCAACTGTACTTAAGTTTTAAACTTACCCTTGCATCTCTACTTTAAACCAAAAACAAAGTTCATAAATCGACGGGTGATAGCCGTCACCCGTCAATATTAATGTGCTTATTTTTAATTACAAGCTTACTTAATCTCTTTCTCTCAGAAACTTGAAACATATGTTAGCCCTGAAAAGGGCTGTTGTGTTGTTGCTCTAAAAGAGCGTGTAGATAAGACAGTCCCACAAGGACTTGAGTGTGACCAAAGCCATCACTCCAAAGGATCTGGCACGTTTTCTGAAGCTTCCAAGACGTCCATTTCTTCTTCTTCGATCTCTTCGGCTGCTAAGAGCTGCAAAGCTTCGGGAAAAAAACTCAATTTCTTGTATTTGTCCAACTTCGGCTTGATAAGCGATATGTAAGGATCTGAAGTAATTAGAAAATTATGTAAAATATCTTCATTCGTAAGTGTCCTCCCCATCTTCCTTGTGTGGTGTCTCTGTGATAATCGTGGCCACTTTGCCATCAATCATCGTCATGCACATGACGATGATTTTTGTGCATCACTATCCCTGGTACCACATGCCAGCCAGTGTGCATAAGATGTTGATTCATGGTGCTGATATTTGCAAGCACTTTTCTTGCCTTCCTACATATCGCACATCAAGCCGAAGTTGGATAAATACAAGAAATTGAGTTTTTTTTCCCGAAGCTTTGCAGCTCTTAGCAGCCGAAGAGATCGAAGAAGAAGAAATGGACGTCTTGGAAGCTTCAGAAAACGTGCCAGATCCTTTGGAGTGACGGCTTTGGTCACACTCAAGTTCTTTTGGGACTGTCTTATCTACACGCTCTTTTAGAGCAATACAACAGCCCTTTTCAGGGCTAACATATGTTTCAAGTTTCTGAGAGAAAGAGATTAAGTACGCTTGTAATTAAAAATAAGCACATTAATATCGACGGGTGACGGCTATCACCCGTCGAATTATGAACTTTGATTTTAGTTTAAAGTAGAGATGCAAGGGTAAGTTTAGAGCTTAAGTACAGTTGATAGAAGATTCACCAATAACATAAACCCAATACTAATAAGGGGCATCCGAGATATAGCTTTCGTAATGCTTTTTTGAAATTTTATTTAATATTTCATTAATTCACGGAATACACTCCTAGAGCTAAAATCATCATTTGTGGGCGCAATATATTAAAAAAGTATTGAGAAACCACAACACTGATGTGGACAAATGCACTTAAAAACGTTCACAGCCTTAGAAAAATAAAGTTAAAATTTTGGAATTTCAACAGCGATTTCACTCCAAGATTGCAAGTATTTGCGAATAATTTAATTATAGGGGTAAAGTACAAAATGAATACAACAATATATAAAAGGTTTCACAGCTAACACTTTTGAACACACCGAGAAAAAAAATAAAATCAATCTTGCCCCATACATTTTTTTCGTAATAATTTTTTTTCAACATGTTAGAGTCAATATATCGAAAAATTGAATATGACGTTTGTTAATGTAAATCAGGTTTCCTATCGAATACAATTTTTTCAAATCAAAATAATGACTTTTGTTCCTAAGTCCACCATTTTTCAAATCCGGACCACTGTGCGCCGTGCGAACAGACAACGTCAAACCTTTATCAGGAACATTAAACCATAAAAACAAGGGTATAAGGCCTCATTCTCGTCGCTTCGAGTGCGAAAAGTGACGTTTGGCTTTGACAACGCATTTCGAGTAGCTTTTACGTTTTACGATAATTTTATAAAAATGCAGTCATTGAGCTCAGCTTCGATTTACGGATAAACAAGTCAACTCGTGTGTTGAATATCAACGTACTTTCATATTGTCAAGGCCTGGGAAGTAAGAGGCGTGTACTGATGCATACATATCACTTCAGTGCATTCTTTGCAATAGTAAGTACAGACGCCAGCACATCAAGTTACTACAACCTGTCAGATTTCTTTAATAGATTTTCGACTTTATTGCTAAAACATAAGGTTCAAGGTTGATTGGGAAAATCTGACAGTTTCGGGTAGGTTGACCTGCTGGCGTCCGTACCTACTCATGTCATTGCGCCTGTACGCATAATTCACTGACATACATAGTACTCATACTTGGGTACTTAAGTATGAGCTAACAATGAATATAATTTATATTAAATAAATAATAGATAATTAGATACAGTCGACCGTACTTCGGTGGTAATAATTTGACCTTGACCTGGCCTAGCGTACTACGGAGTTTCAGTAGAACGAGAGGCCAGCTTACACAGGTTTAGTTAACGCTAACTACTGTACAGCAGTTCACTACTCCTTGCAGTTTTTTTTTCAGCCAAGCTGAGTTGACACACGCTTAAATAGTAAAGTTGCAGAATGGAATTATTTACCTTACCTACTTGATAGCAAATAGGTGGTGAGCACAGGACGTGGTGAGTTTTTTTTTTTGTCAGATTGCTGATACCGTATTATTGTTATCACGTGACGTTCTAGTTAAAATGGTTTCTATTTTTAGGGTTCCGTGCCCAAAGGGTAAAAACGGGACCCTATAGACTTCGCTGTCTGTCCGTCCGTCCGTCTGTCTGTCACCAGGCTGTATCTCAAGAACCGCGATAGCTAGACAGTTGAAATTTTCACACACAAATTATGTATTTCTGTTGCCGCTATAACAACAAATACTAAAAACAAAATAAAATAAATATTTAAGGGGGGCTCCTATACAACAAACGTGTTTTTTTTCGGTGTTTTTGCCTTGTCGTACGGAACCCTTCGTGTGCGAGTCCGACTCGCACTGGGCCAGTTTTTTCGGTCAGTTGAGTTGATTTCTTATTTTTCAATAAAAGCTAAGTGTGACACCGGGTAGTGCTTAAATTGGCAACGCTAACGCGAGTGAAAACCACTTTTCAAAACGAAAACAAATAAGTAAATAAACATCTTCTCACCTTTGAAATAAAAATAATAATTACCCTTATCGCGATTAAACGCTATCTAATCCACGAATGATAAAAATACTATCGTTTCGCACGTCACGTAAGGATTTATCAGGTAATCTGACATAGTAAAATAAAATAAAAATAATATGCTTTGATCAGGCTCTGGATACTTAACAGATTGAAGTGTCAGTTTGCCAGTTATGCAGTTTGTATCGCCTGTACTAATTTGACTTTACGTAACCCTCGCCGAGGACGGCCGTAGCGCGGCCGCTGCAGCAAGTAGCTGCAGCAGCATCAGCGCAGGCGCAGCTCTATTTCCGACGTCGTCGTCGGCGTCGTCATCCCACGGCACGGCGCGCATGACTCACACTGCACTTTCATTGCATAGTGTCACTTGTCTACTAATAAAATTATACCATTTGATAAATAACGTCAAACTATGCTATTGTACAGAGCAGTACTTACCGAAGGGTCAATTTTTGTAAGAGGTAAGCCGGAGTAGATATCTTTAATATGATTATATTATTTGTCTATAGAATACTGACTGTGTCATTTTTCAAAGGGAAGTCGGTAGGAATCGATTTGTATGGTCGTATGGAACCTTCGCTGCTGGTACAGAGACTATTTGACTTTTATGTCACACAACTCACAAGTACCGTTTTACCGAACGAGAGTACCAAGTACCAAGGACCTAAATTTGACGGAGATTCAGCAGCAATTGTTTTGTTTACTTGATATCGAAACTGCACGTTTGTGAAAAATACGTGATGTAAACATTACACATAATTAAGTACTAGATCTGCCCGCGACTTCGTCCGCGTAAAATATCTTGTTCCCGCGACCCACCGGGCCACCCCGTCGCTTTTCATCGCCTGCCCGCATTCTTTTTCTTACTTTTTATTCTTATTTCTCGGGCCCTAGCGTGATCTTAAATAGCTATTTAAGATCACGCTAGGGCGCCCTTCCTCAAGGATTGGGCTATCAAATGAAAAAAGATTTTTTTTTTCTAATCCGACTGGCAGTTCTAGAGATTAGCGCGTCTAAAGGTTTAAACAAACAAAAAAAACTAATAATAATAATAATATAATAGGTATATATATATATATAATATAATACGCGGCGACGCGTCGCTCTACGTTGATTTATGCTTCCGGTCTCTGAATGAAGATATCAACGTTCGATCCGCAGACCGCGACCGCGTGGGGTGCATCATCAGCCTAATATAGTAGTAAACGGCATACGTTCATTCTGATCTAAAGCCGGAATTGGGTAACACTTGGAATGACAATGCCTTTTACAGATAAATTATAAACATTTATATAATCTGGATTCATCTTGAATCTAACTAAACCATTATAATTATTGGCCACTTCAGAAGGTACGAGTACACATCGTCCATCACTACATATCATGCCAGTGTCATGTAAATCCATAATAATAAAGCTAAAGGGTTTTTTTGTTTGTTTGTTTTATCGCGCTCATCTCTGGAAATACCAGTCCGATTTAAAAAAAATCTTATTAAGGCAATTAATTATTATCACACTACGACCATTAGTAGTCGAGCAAAAAAAAAATAAGCAGAAAACGAATAATAGCGCGAGCTGGCGATAGGATGCATCGGGGTGGGTCGGAGGAACAATAAATTGCACGTCGACAAAATCGCGGGCAGAAGTTAGTAATATTATGTTTCTGAAATATCTTTTAAATTATAATAATGTATTTGGACAGGTAAAAATAACAAAATTAAATTCTAACTTAACTAAAACTATACAGAAACTAGAAAATAGCGTCGAAAAACTCATCCACATCGCTGTCGACTGGTAATGTACCCAAGAGACTCGCGGCATTACCACGTTGTATGGCGATGCTTAGCCTCTGGCCAAGGTAAAAGCCAGCCCTTGGGTCACGGGAAGTGTCAACCAGCCGTTTCGAAATATCTTTAAAAAGACCATGAGCACTCGAACCCCACGGCCCGAGGGTTTCAACCTCAAACGGCTCGAAAATATAATTTCTGATGAGGTTATTATATTTTCGCCGCTTGAGGTTAATATTATTATGTAAAGTGGCCGCAATGCCCAGCCGCACAACCGTTTACTAAAATTACTTTACATTCACCACGGAATCAAGCAGTGTCCTCGATCGTCGATACATTCACTCGGTAAGTAACACCGACTGCAGACTATCAATCAACTGCTTGTTTCTATGCCCGCGATTGCGTCCTCGTGAAATTTCTTGTTCACCCAAACCTCCCCGTCGCATCGCATCGCCTGCCCGCCCTGTTACTTCGTCTCTTAATAGTCCTAACGTGATCTTAAATAGCCTACAGCATTCCTCAAGAATTGGGCTATCAAATGCAAAAAGAATTTTCCAAATCTGCCTGGTAGTTTTCCAGAGATTTATGTATTTCTTCGAGATTTATGTAATTTCTTGAGCACTATGGATGTACGGTTCGTACACTTGCAGAGTTTTTGATGTCAGTTATTAGCTAAATCACAATGCATGTCAATTAGGTGAAATATGACTTAAATACCTAAGCAAACTGACGATTCCGCAGCGTCAGCAAAATGTTATGAACAATTGAATACTGTACAATGGGATTAGGAATTTAGCTCTTGATTTACTAAGGTCATACCTAAAAGATAACGGCGTAAACTCATTAGGGTCTGAAATAACAATGGGCGTTCCTCAAGGTTCGATATTGGGTCCATTCCTCTTTTTAGTTTACATTAATGATTTACCCCAATTACTTCAAAATCAACCGAAGATGGTGTTATTTGCAGATGACACCTCATTGATCTTTAAGATAGACAGACGGGCACAAAATCTTGACGACGTAAATAACTCTATTCTTCAGGTCCAAGATTGGTTTACGGTAAATAATTTGGTACTAAATGTAAAGAAAACCAAATGCATTAGATTTAAATTACCTAATGTTAGAAGTAGCGAATATGACATCATACTGAATGGAGAAAAACTGGAATTTGTTGATCAGACGGTTTTTCTGGGAATCACGTTAGACGAGAAATTACAATGGGGACCTCACATAACATCTCTTGCGGGGCGGCTTAGCTCGGCAGCTTATGCTGTTAGAAAGATAAGACAGTTAACTGATGTAGAAACCGCGCGTTTAGTCTATTTTAGCTACTTTCACAGCATCATGTCATACGGCATTTTACTATGGGGTCGAGCTGCTGACATTGTATGAATCCATCTTTATTTTGCAAAAAAGAGAGCTGTCAGAGCCATTTATAATCTACGTCGCCGCAAATCGCTCAGGGAACTTTTTAAAAGGATTAATAATATGACGGTACCTTGCCAATTCATTTATGAAAATATTATGTGTAAATAAGCAATAGACATAATTTTAACACTAGAAATAAAGATAAAATACATCAACCATTTTTCAGATTAGCCAAAGTATTTTTTTGTACATCTTTTATGGGTACTGTGTTAAATGTTACAATAAAATACCTTGTGAATATTGCAATTAAATAAAAGAAAAGGACATGGCCGGAATTTGTAGAGAGCTGTGCCCTAACAAAAAATATTCATGTACACTGACATACAGTACGTCATATTAAAGCTTACAGGTATGTCTTTACAATAGTTTAAGTTTTATGATCAGAGAAGAAGCGAGAGATACTATAGATAGGATACAAAAAAAGTGCCTAGACATTTTAAATAGCAATCAATCCGAGTTTTATAGACGAAACAATTCGAGAAATGCAATATTATCAATGGTTATAAAGGCCGTTTCTTCACTAGTTGACGTGACATTTATTCACATCGATATCAGTGAATATCTAATTCTTTACAAATGTATGAACTACTCTAAATGTCGGTGTTCCATACATATTACGCGTCGTGTCTGCTAGTGAAGAAAGAGCCGAAAATGAAAATACCAAATAAAACTTATTAGTAATCATTGATGTAGGGTAGTCAGAAGCCCGAAAGTCTAACAACCAGTCTAAGGCCTCGCGGCGTAGAGCGTCGCGTGCGGCGTGGCGTCTCGCGGCGCGTCGTACGATTTTTCTGTTTACGGAGCGGCGGGCGGCGCGTCAAGTGCACAGAACAGATATCGTAATATGTATGGAACACCGACATTTAGAGTAGTTCATACATTTTTATAGAATTAGATATTCACTGATATCGATGTGAATAAATGTCACGTCAACTAGTGAAGAAACGGCCTTTATAACCATTGATAATATTGCATTTCTCGAATTGTTTCTTCTATAAAACTCGGATTGATTGCTATTCAAAATGTCTAGGCACTTTTTTTTGTATCCTATCTATAGTATCTCTCGCTTCTTCTCTGATCATAAAACTTAAGTGGCACTTATCATCGCGCGCGTAAACACAAACGTATGGCAATATAAGACGTTATTCATATAGGGATGCGGGGCGGGAAGCATAGCGGTGCCCGCCACTGCGCCCGCGGCGAATTCTCAAGCGTGTAGCAAAGCACGCGGCGGGCAACGCTGCGGCGCACGCGGGATACTCAATCAAACCGACCAGTTTTAGGTTAGCGGAAGATGGGAGCGCACGTGTCGCAACTTGCAATACGTGACTACGTCTGCGTTCTGCAATTTCCAAATATGACTGACAGAAGATTCCGCCGCGGGCATAGCTTCATCGAGAATTGCCGCTGCGTGCGCCGCCGCGATAAACGCCGCGTGAGACGCGGCGGTACCAGCCAAAGACTACAATATAATGCTGGTGCCAGCCGCGGGCTCGGCTGCAAGAAACGCTCCATTTCAAGCAAACGCGTCTAAAATCACTTCTCCGCAACCGCACTCATACAACGCCATATGTTTGAATTCAGTGCGGGCCGCGCCGCACAACGCAACGCGCGACGCCCCGCGTCTCCGTAAATGAGGCCTTACCAAGGGGTATCGTATTACCCAGTAACTGGGTTGGGATATTTCTGGATACTTCCTCATAGCGACTTGGCAGAAAATATTCAATTGGATAGACAATAAAACACTAAAATAGCACTTGAATTTTTATTAAGTATCTAATTAAGTAGGTACGATAGACATTTACTTTTAAAATGTATAAGTAGCTACTTGTTTTACAGACATTTTAAGAAAAACATCATTATGGTTATCATCAGCAGGGTTATCAGCTGGTGGTGGAGGTTCATGTGCGACAGTAGGATTAACAATTGGTGGAAGTGGAGGTGGTTCGGGCATTCCGGACAGCTTTATTTCTTCTAGTTCTTCAACCTGTCTGTATTATATTCATTTCGTTCGCGAACAAAGACACTAATTTCGCATAACACAACACTACGCCGCTCTAGCGACGCACCGCGCGATCTGCCCGCCTGGCTTCAAGACCGGGTCTGCGTTGCCGCGCCGCTACCCGCGCTGCCGCCGCCGCCGCCGCCCCCGCCCCGCAATCGCTGACTTCGAGACCGAGGCCTAACTGCGGCGTTTGAGTTGTTACAATATGCCTTCGCATTCGATTAGTGGCCACACTACAATTCAGGCACCTTAACATCATGAGCGTCAGAATCCAAATCGTAAACAAACAAGTTCAATATGCACAGCAGAATATTAACGTTAGAAGCGTAAACGAAAGTCCGTTAAACGATAGCGCAAAACTACAACAAAGAGTACTTTTTATATACGGAAAAACTAAACAGAGCACACGGCACTGAGTGACAGGTGACAGATGTAAAGAAAATAACTATGACGTTCGGATACACACTCTTTTATATAATTGTCGACGCATAATGCGTAACGTGATCAACATCATGGCACGGGCAACGGTAGCTCTAATAAAAATGATAACTGCGATAATCGTGAAAACGTTGACTTCTATAGGTATTTACTTTAGCAATAAGATTCTGGCAGCCGTGGGTGTTTTTTATTTTAGTCTGAGCTTCAAGCGTGCTACAGATATAGTGTTTGTCTTATGCATGTACCCAAACGCGTATGCAATTTGTATTGCATTTGACTAAAATCACAAAAAATCAATTAACACACATATTTTTTTCCATTTTTTGTCGCCTGTTCTAGAGAAGTGTAATTGTTTCGATTAATTTTAGTATATTTAAGAAGTAATTTTCATATATTAATAATTGCTGTACATTTATGTATTCTGATTGATTCTGAGGGCAGGATCCGGCCATGTCCTTTAAAACTCACATTAAACGTACACTTTGTAAACAAGCATAGGTACTATAAATTAGAAGATTATATCCAAGATAAAAACGCTTGGAAACACGCTGGTCCTGCTCCATCATGGGACAATCTAGAGTCTAGACAAAATCAAACTGGTTGCTAATTTAATTGTAAAATTTATTCCTTCTTCTTTTTTTTTTGACATTGATTTACATTCTGTAATTTATTACTTTAACTCACACCCTGACTTATTACTTGTAATTTTTTATTTAAATGACTTTTTACATTTACCATGTTTGTAAATATGCGAGCACCATGTATCTATCAGATAATTAATTTATATGTCATGGTTTCATTTTTTATTCTTTTCCTCTTGTGGTATAGTAATTTTATTGTAAGTGCACCGTCTTCACACATTATTATTATATAATTAATGTATGAAAAATATTGTAAAACATTTTAAAAGAGTAACGATGGTTTCTTGCCTATTCTTCTCCATACGAAAACTACCTTTTGGAATGGGCGACTAGAATCAATTCTATTTTATTGTAATTTTTGATGTGCAAAAGTGCCTTTTATGTGCCTATTTGAAATAAATGCTTTGACTTTGACTTGACTTTGATTAGCGCGTTCAAACAAACTCTTCAGCTTTATTATTAGTATAGATAAGTGCCATCGAGATACCATCCACATCAAGAGTTATTCACGAATAGCGGGGTAGTCCCCACTTCCTGTGGATGTCACGTCACGGATTGCGACCGTGCCAATCTGCTTGTCAAGCGGGAAATGTTTCATGGCAAGATCACAGATACACACAATTAGAGACTTTCAGTTTTCATTACTATTTCCAACTGATTACTCTATGTATGCATTTCTGTGTATAACGTGGATGTTATCTATACTAATATTATAAAGAGGTTGTTTGTTTAATCTCCGGAACTATACTTAGTCGAATTTGAAAAAATATTTTTGCATTTGGTAGCCCAATTCTTGAGGAAGTTTATCTTCTGTATATTAACCCCTGACGGGACACAAAGTGGTAGGGAATTTTAGTGAGTGGCTTGATTAACAAATGGGTTTTTACATAGTCGCCAGTTTGGTTTCACGAAAGGTAGGTCGACGACGGACGCGGGAGTAAAACTCATCAGTCACATTTTGGAATCCTGGGAGAAGTCCCAGGATGCAATTGGCGTTTTCTGTGACCTCTCAAAAGCGTTTGACTGCGTTGACCATAATACACTGATCTGTAAATTATACCATTACGGAATTCGTGGACAAGCTGCTGATCTTGTTCTTTCCTATCTGTCAAAGCGGCAGCAAAAAGTAAACGTTAATGGGGCGACGTCATCGGGGTCTTTAGTTAAGATGGGCGTGCCTCAAGGCTCAATTCTTGGCCCTTTCCTATTTCTAGTTTATATTAATGACCTTCCTTACATGATGGCTAACTTGTCGGATATCATTTTATTCGCGGATGACACTTCCCTTATTTTTCAAATAGATAGAAAAGATACGGATGTCTTACATGTTAACGAGAGTCTGGCTGTTCTTTCGAAATGGTTTGCAGCTAATAATCTTTTACTTAATGCGAACAAAACTAAATGTCTTAAGTTCTCATTACCAAATGTACCTCAAGTGGGTCTGAATTTAGAACTTGATGGCAAAAAACTAGACGCTGTTACGGAAACTGTATTTCTAGGTATTACTTTAGATTCAAAATTACAATGGGGCGCACACATTAGAGCTCTCTCAGGTAGATTAAGTTCAGCTGCATATGCAGTAAGAAAAATAAGGCAGTTGACAGATATAGCTACAGCTAGGTTAGTATACTTTGCTTATTTCCACAGCATTATGTCTTATGGTGTTCTGCTGTGGGGATCGGCAGCTGACGTAGATTCAATTTTCATTTTACAAAAGAGGGCAATCCGCGCAATCTATCAAATGGGTCCTCGCGAGTCTCTTAGAAACAAATTCAAAGAAATTGATATACTAACTCTGCCTTCTCTTTATATTTTAGAAAGTATTTTGTATGTTCGCAAAAACTTAGGACTCTTCAAAATAAGAAGCGATTTCCACAATATAAATACACGTAGTAAAAATGAAATTGTGTTACCTAAATTTAGATTAACTAAAACTAGCAAGTCATTTCTTGTAAACGGCGTCCGTTTTTATAACAAGTTGCCAAAGTCGGTTACAGAACTTAGCGATGGAAAATTCAAAACCTTCATCAAACGTGTCCTTATCAAAAAAGCATATTATAAGATTAAAGACTATGTTGAAGACAAGGTAGTTTGGCAATAATTCCTTCTGCACATGTGGCTTCCCTGGCTAGACTGGCTACTCATTAACGGCTTAACTATTTAAATGTCTATTAACTGCCGGTCGATTCTGTAAAAATCTCACCGTGAAAACTTAGGTGAAGTGAGTTTGTTTTTGCTAGGAATTGACACTATTGACAGCTCACTCCACGCTCACTTCACCTAAGTTTTCACGGTGAGATTTTTACAGAATAGCACCGCAGCTCTCAAATTACGATGTTCATTTTTTATTTACTTTAGTTTATTTACTTTTTGACATAATCTCTTTATTACTTGACATTATATACAGAAAATTCAAATTTTTTCCATCTCTTTATTAGTGGTTGTAATGGTAATCATATCACTAGGTTTTATTAGGTTTTTATTTTTTATTTATCCTTTTGATAGATTCTTATTTTGTAAATGTGAGGACTTTGTAGGCCTTGTAGACTTTAGATCTGTAGACCATTTTTTATTTTATCAAGTACCTGATACTTGTTGACAGGCCTACGCTATCCTCCCATACCTACTGTAATTTGAAAATATTGTAAAAGCCAATTATTTTTAAAAAGAGTAACCGTGGAGTTTCTTGCCGGTTCTTCTCCATAGGAAACGACCAATTGGAACCGTGCACCTAGCTTCTGACGTTTCATAAGTGCCCATGTAGGCTTATGTGAAATAAAATATTTTGATTTTGAACTAAAAAAAAATGGTATAAATAAATTTGAACTTGAAACTTGGCACAAATACTTATTTAAGTAAATTATATAGTTCGTAATTTTTTGGAATTCTAAACTACCATACAGGGAGGAGATACGGGGTGTCAAATTTATTATACATGAATTTTAATGCGCGGTCCAATTAACTCGAAACTCAGTATGTAAGACCAAAATAACTAATAATGTGATTCAGGGTTTTTCGAAAATCTACCCCTAACAGGGTGAAGAGGGGTAGTCAATTTCACAGGGGAGTATTTTACGTGGCTTGATTAACTGGAAAATTGATATAAATATTCTTTAAATCGAGTTATAGAAACATCCCAGACGATTTTTCAAAATTCCACCCCCTATGTGGATGAAATGCAGGTTTATGTGAAAAATCTTATTCATTTGGTTAGTTAATAAACATGAAACTTGGCAATATTTGGCTCAGTAAATAATAAAGATTGTCACTTTTAGCTTAAAAAAACCCCTAGCAGAGGATTTAGGGGGTGACAAAGTTGATAGGTTAGAAAAATATGTAACCCGCTGTCGGATTAACTCGAAACTCGGTACTACAAAAACAAAAAAAAAAGTATGTTTTAGGGTTTTAAAAAATCGACTCCTACCAAGGTGGAAAAGGGTAATAAAGTATAAGGGATGGATTTTACTGTTTGCTTCCATTAACACGAAAATGGGTATGGGTCTTTGAATCAAGTAATGAAATAAACACATCCCAAATGATTTTTCTAAATTCCACCCCCGTGTGGTGGTGAAAAGCCCCGGAGATACAGTTTATTTGAAAAATCTGATCCCTTTGATCTATATACTTATATATTGGCCCGAATACTTATTTATCTAAATAAATGATAACGATCATAAATAATCATACATTTTCGAAATGTTTAGAGGAAAGTACGAATTTCACGCGGATGACGTCGTCGCGGGCTTAAGCTAGTAGGCTATAATAACATCCCGCTAGAACACTTAAGGAGCTGCGCAAAAAGAAATAAAGTCAGAAAGAACGCCAAGCGAAATCGAAGTAGACAATGCGATGCGACGGGGTGGGGGGTCGGGAACACAGATATAGATAGATCTAGATAACGCAAGTATCACGAACTGTATGAAAACCAAGCGTGCCATTTTTTGACTACCTACTATGACGTCACAAGCTCGCGCTCTCGCTCACGCTTACCCAGCCAGCAGTACACAGGACTGAGCGCGAAAGTGGCGGCTTATGATTTTTTATCGTATGCTGGTGCGATTTTTGGCACGCGAAGTAGTTGCTCTTGCGTTATCTAGGTGTATCTATATCTATGGTCGGGAAGCAACAAACTTCACGCAGATGAAGGTGCGTGCAGAAGCTAGTTGTTTCTATAATTACAGTGTCCAACCAATGTGGCCTACTCGTAAGTTTCAACGAAATACTCTTAGTTGAAAAGCTCGTCTACCGATCGGCGCGGGGTAATTGCGTAACACAGTAACAGTAGCACTAACAGAGTAACAGTAGCACTATCACTGTAGCAATGACTTTAATTTTTACAGTTCAATTACATTCATTGCCTTAATTACGTTGTCGAGCAGACAAATTTTTCGAACACATGAAGCAAACAATGGATTAGCAACATCCTTCAAAATTATTATGTGATTGGAAGTGTTTTACCTACGCAATTACCCCGCAGAAAAGGACCGGCAAAGACAACTGGTTACACACACAACATTCAAGGGCCATGAGCCCATGACTAACGATAAGTGAACAAACGCCAGGGAATGTCTTTCGTAACAGTATCATGTGAATATTCCGATGCTGAAGTATACATAATATATAGCACAGTCAATATCAATATAATTCAGTAGTAGGTTAGATAGACGTTGTATAAATTGATAGTATCAACATAATAAAGCTTTTTCATTGTTTTATAAGTACATCATAAAGCTTAATTGCGCTTTTTATTTATTACTAGCTTCTGTCCACGACTTCGTCCGCGTGAAATTTTACCCCCCCCCCCCCATTCACCCTTTTAGGGGTGGAATTTCGAAAAACCATTTCTTAGTGGATACCTAGGTACTCTTCACAAAGAACGTAGTAGGTACCCTCCAAATATCATGTCTCTAGGACCAGCGGTTTAGACTGTGCGTTGATATATCAGTCAGGACTTTGAATTTTATATACTTAGGTCTAAGTATAAATACCGAGTTTCGAGTTAATCGGAACGCGTGTTAAAATTCTTCCATACTAATTTTGACACCCTCCAATCCCCCTTTAGTTTAGAAAACGAAAAATGCTAAACTTCATAATTTACTTGTATAAGTATTCCTGCCAAGTTTCGAGTTTATTAACTCAAGGAATAAGATTGTTCATACAAACTTTCATCCCCTATTTAACTCCCTTAGGGGTTGAATTTCGAAAAATCCTTCCTTATTCCTTTTCTACATTATAAAGGGAACCTGTGTGCAAAATTTCAGCTCTCTAGGTCCAAGGGTTTGGGCTGGGCGTTGATGAGTCAGTCAATCAGTCAGTCAGGACTTTTCTTTTTATTTATATAGATTTAGACATTATGTACTTATTTACGTCTCCTTGGGCACTTCTTAGTACTTCATATATAATAATTATAACATAACTAGCTGCGCCCCGAGTTGCGCCAAGTTTCGACCCCGTGGGAATATCGGGATAAAAAGTAGCTTATATTATGTTAATCCAGGGTGTCAGCTACCTCCATACAAATTTTGTCAAAATTGGTCCAGCCGTTTGAGCGTGAAGAAGTAACAAACATATAAACACACCCCCCACACACACACGCTCACAAACTTTCGCCTCTAAAATATTACTGTGATTACATGTTGCGGTGTCCAAAACAGGGACAGAAGAAAGTCGTTCCAACGCGGTATCCCGTTCATTCGGTTGCCCTTATGGAGACATAACCCTTTCTAACCCCATGGTGCGGAAACCCAATTAAAACGATAACACGTTGAATGGGTTGGTTCTTATTAGTCTGGTAATTGATTTAACGCTAACCCATTCTGGTTCCAACAACCAACCATTTCGTGGTGGGTTCAACCCCTTCACGAAATAAGGGTTATGGAATAACAATTTGGTTTGAAGAACTCGTTCAGTGTATGATTGGAATGAAGGGTAACCCGTTCATTATGAGACAAGCCGTTCACAGTGTAACACATTATCGTACTTAAAGGTTGTTATGTTAAAAACCTTATCGTAAACTGGAATCGTCGTTGATCCAAAATTATTGCTTCTTCTTTTCCAATCGATGGCAAATGTAAAAATATTATATATTGAGTATGTTATGGTTTTTTATATAATAATAAATAATATTTCAAATAACAGTATTACTCTAATTGGTGCACTTTTGCAATGAATGATTCAATTTCCCGAATAAATCTCGCGTTGATAAATCTATACTAGGTGAAGTACCTAATAATTATAACCAATGCTCATGTAACGTAAATAAATACTAGACAAGGTAACAGCAATACGTTGGCAATGGTAATTTGATAATAAAGAAAGGACAAATACCGCGCAAGATTCGGGTCACGATCGTAAAGCATGACTGGAGAACACAGAAACAATGTGGATTTCTACGAAAAGGGTAACACTTGAACAAGTTCAATAACGAGAAGTTTATTATAAAATCAAATAAGGTTATATCATAAGATTTACAGTGCGTCTTAAAATAACATAAAAAAATCGAGGTTAAGTTAGTGGAAGTCAGCGTGTCGTAAGAAATAGTAGATTGTTATACAAGGGTCGAAAGGAATCAATTCCCATACGAGGTATTTAGACTGGGCAGGCTATAGTCCGAGTGGGAATTGATGACTTTTACCCGGGTTAAACACTCTATTTTTCATTTCGAATATAAGGAAAGTAAGAAATAGTAGTTTTTCTAAAATATTTATTGATAATAATTACATGAATAGTACCTATTTAATAGTCTTTTTTAAATTTGAAATATGGAACACACCGCGTCACCGCCACATGATAGATTCTGTGTCACCGCCGCGGGTTGTCCCGCTTACTTTTTTTTTTTAATTCACACTGGCTGTTTATAAACTCAGATGACCACTGCAATTTTCTTAATTATATAAAAAAAAAACGTAGCTGACTACCTAACCAAATTTAGTATAGTTCTATTTTTTAAATTCATTCCCGCCCTAGAGAGGGAAGCAATTACTATGAGTCTTTCCCGCCAAAAGGTGGGAAGCAGCTTTTTCCACCCGCTATTCAGATTCAAACAAACACTAATTTGCGAGTATGAGAAATGAAAAATACATTTTTGAGAACATTCATTTGCTACTCATACATCTCGCTCGTCGCGAGATAAGATTGCGTTTATAACTTTATAATAAAAAACGCAACAAAAGGTATCAATAAAAAAATTCAACAAAATACGGGAAACTTAATACAGTACATTCAGCGCAGATATTTCTGTAAATAATTGTAGGCGCATGTTCTACAAGACTGTTCGTAGGTCGCAACCATTTATTCGGGGAATGTAATAAAAGTGGTGCGGTGGCAGGCTTCGACCTCACACGTGACCTGCCTTTGAACTCGACAGCGTTTTGCACATAGACACTATTTTTATTACGCATACCGAGCGCCCGCCGCGGTGATAGCAGCCTAATCCAATCTTCCAACCCCGCGTGACAATACTGCGACATCTAACGCAAAATTTTAAATAATTAAACTGGCAATATAAATTGGCCCTATGTTATGTAACCCCTTCATCATTTCAGCAATGTAGTATTTTCCGCTCTTAAGCCCTGAATTTTAAGTGTAGAATTTTAAAGTAGTGTTTTCCTGATTATTTTTGGAATCGCGGAAGTATTTGGAATTTTGTACGAGTCATTTTCTATTTTTAAAATTAATCCTGGTATTTAGAGATCGCTGATATCTAATAATCTAGATTCTTGACTAAGACGAAGAAATGCGGAAATAGAAAATGCGTGTACTTAGTAAATTAAATATAATGACGAAGTGTCATATGAAGATATTCATGTGGTAAATCATGCCGTATGATTAAATAATAAAATAACAACACACATTAGGGGTTATCCATAAATTACGTCACACAAACATGATTTTTAGCCTCTCCCCCCGTCCTTGTCACAGCTCACAGCACATATTCTGCAAATTTACATTTAGAAATTATTGAATGAAAACAGTGGTCCCGAAATCAGTTTTATTTCCATTTAAATTACTGTTTAATAAAATTAACATCAAATCAAACAATTAACAAAACAAAAAACTATTGAATAAGTTGTTAACTTCTTCTTGTACAATTTGTTTTTTTTTTTATCAGCATAAGCTGCACTGTATGTTTCATATAGTTTACGGTAGAGATTACCTAAATCACTTTTTTTGTTCATTTTAAACTTGTTTCGTAAGTTAAAAATCACAAAATAGCAGAACTAAGAACGACGCGCGACGTTGTTTCATCCGCGAAAGTCAGTGGTCAAATGAAATAGAAACAAAGAAATCAGAGCGAGTGGTCGACAAAACAATTGGTATCTTATATTTACACAGATATATTATAGTTGTATAATTATGTTTTTGAGGTTTTCGTAAAGTAATAGTTTAAAGTTCGTGTTTTAACACTTACATTATAATAGATTTTGAAATGTGACGTCACGAAATTTAGGACCCCTCCACACCCTTGTCACACAATATCACACTTCGTCGACCCCCTCCCTCCTTAACGTGTGACGTAATTTATGGATGGCCCCTTATCAGTTTGGTTGTTATTCTCGAGAGTCTACCGCGTAGTACAGACGCCAGCACATCAAGCTACTACAATCAGTCATATTTCTTTAATCGATTTTCAACTTTATCGCTAAAGCATAAGGTTCAAAGTTGATTGGGAAAATTTGACAGTTTCGGGTAGCTTGATGTGCTGGCGTCTGTACATACAGTGCAGTTGTCTCTTTTCACCAGCATCATTCTGTTGTAGACAATGACTGTTGCAAGGTCATATAAGATTGTAGAGGACCCAGGTATGTATTGCATCCTTTTTGTGCCGGCGAAAACACAACAAAGTAAGTTTCGGGTGCGTCAAACAAAACAGTTGGCGGTACACCCATGTGAGGCACGTTTATTTGCGCGCGGCGGCCTCGCGGGTAGGAGCTCCGGTTGTTTACGTCGCAGCCGACGCCGTCGGTTGCTGATGATGACTCATTAACGGTCGCTTCATCGAACATCATCGCGGTTGCGTTTCAATCAAATTCCAGCCAATGTTCGCCATGCTGATAGGGTAAAGGTACTACGGTTTGTTATCGTACAGTTACTGTAAGATTTGAACGTGGAAAGGGCCGGCCCCTCCAAGGCTGCGGTCATCGACCTGGAAATGACGCAAGAAAAGATTAATGATATTTTTTTAAGTATGTTTACTCGTAGCATGGCAAACTTTTAAAGTTTGTTTTAGAGGGTGTTTATTTTTGTATTGATTTATCTGTTCGAAAAATTATGCGGTTGCTGGTAATTAATTTTAATTGATTAAATTCGCTAGGAATTCATAGGATTAATTACAATACATAATAAATCATATTTTGTGTAAATCAAGAGGCCTGTTACAAAAATGCGCGTAGATGCATGATTTCCTCGTTGGTATAAATAACAATTAATTGGTAAAGATAGTTCGTTTTGTCTTCTACGACAATAATAAAGCAATTTGTTTATTATTTATCTATTTATTTAGCAATAATCGTTCTCCTGATGCATGTTTAGGCAAAAACTCATGGATATAGTTATATCCATGGGTTTAAAAAAAAACAATTTTTCTCAATATCACAAAATATCATATTTTTTAAGAATTATAGGCCCATCTCACTCCTGAGCCATGTCTACAAGCTATTTTTGAGAGTCATCACGAACCGTCTCGCGCGCAGGTTTGACGACTTCCAGCCTCCCGAACAAGCCGGATTCCGTAAAGGCTTTAGCACCGTAGACCACATACATACGCTGCGACAGGTTATATCCGTGGGTTATACAGAAGACCGAAGAGTATAACCTGCCTCTCTGCTTAGCGTTTGTGGACTACGAGAAAGCCTTTGATTCGATCGAGACATGGGCTGTGCTGCAGTCTCTTCAACGGTGCCAGATCAATTATCGGTACATCGAGGTGTCTGTACGAAAACGCCACTATGTCAGTCCGACTCCAGGATCAGACCTCGAAACCTATCCTTCTGCAGCGAGACGTGAGACAGGGAGACGTTATCTCTCCGAAACTGTTCACCGCTGCACTGGAGGATGTCTTCAAGGTTCTGGACTGGAAAGGGGCTGGCATCAACATCAATGGCGAGTAAATAACTCACCTTCGGTTTGCCGACGATATCGTAGTCATGGCTGAGGCTATGGAGGACCTCAGTACAATGCTCGATGCCTCCGAAAGAGTGGTTCTTAAAATGAACATGGACAAAACGAAGGTCACGTCAAATGCCCATGTAACACCCACTCTCATAAAGATCGGAGACGCTACACTCGAAGTCGTGGACGACTAGGACAAACTGTCCAGTTAGGTAGGTCTAACTTCGAGAAAAAGGTCAATCGTCAAATCCGACTCGGCCGGGCAGCGTTCGGGAAGTTACGCAATATCTTCTCGTCCCACATACCGCAGTGTCTCAAGACGAAAGTCTTTGACCAGTGCGTGTTGCCAGTGATGACTTATGGCACTGAAACGTGGTCGCTTACAATGGGCCTTATAAGAAGGCTAAAAGTCACCCAAAGGGCAATGGAGAGGGCTATGCTTAGAGTTTCCCTGCGTGATCGAATCAGGAATGAGGAGATCCGCAGGAGAACCAAGGTAACCGACATAGCCCGAAGAATTACCAAACTGAAGTGGCAGTGGGCAGGGCACATTGCTCGCAGAACAGATGGCCGATGGGGCCGAAAGGTTCTGGAGTTGCGACCGCGTACCGGAAGTCTGAATATCTCCGAACTTCTACATCATTTTCACGTAGTACTCGTATTTATACCAAAATAGTCTCCTATAAATAAATAAATAGTTGCTTAAATAATATCAATAAAAAATATATACATAATTATATTGACACTTTGATTTTTTAGGGTTCCGTAGTACCTACAAGGAACCCTTATAGTTTCGTCATGTCCGTCCGTCTGTCTGTCTGTCGGAGGTTTTGCTAAGAGACCGTTAGTACTAGAAAGCTGTAATTTTGTAGGAGTGTGTACCTATATTAATTACGCCGACCAAGTGGTAAAATAAAATTTTGGAAAATATTTTTTTTTAGGGTAGTCTGCCCTACATGTGAAGTGGGGATGAATATTTTTTTCGTCGTCTACCCCATCGTGTGGGGTATCGTTGAATAGGTCTTCTAAAATGACTTGGGGGTTGCTAAAATTATTTTTCGATTTAATGCTCCATTTACGCAATATTAAACTTTAAAGTGCAAATTTCTAAAACCTAAACTGCTGGCTCGAAAAATCGGGAAGAATTCACGATGACAGTGAATTTCATGAACTTTAAAGGAAAATTATAGCGGTTAAGATAACTTTATTAGTTTAGCAGTAATAGTCGTTGAACTTGGGTGTTGGATAATTTTGTACCAAATACAAAATCCTTAGCATTAATCCTGTAAAGTGACTCAGATGAAGTAGTTGCTTGTTTATAAACGGGTAAAGACTTGCATTAAAAAACAAAATATGTTTTTTTTTTTAATAAGTATCTGAATAAAGAACAACAGAATCGTACTACATTGTGATAGCGGGCTACTACGGAACCCTACACTGTGCGTGGCCCGACACGCACTTGGCCAGTTTTTATTAGATAAAATGCGGCGGCGACCGTCCTGGCTGGATGACATCCACAGCAGACGACAACCTTACAGGTTGAACTGCATGATGCCATTTAACAGTGGCACTGCAGGAGTGCCGACAGAAGTGAAAACAAAACACAAACAGAATACTGTGCCATTACTCACTGACATATCGGATTTAAAACCGAGTACATCCCGAGGACAGCCGAACACATCCGAATGTAGCGCGGTGTCGGTAGTAGGGCCGCGAGTTCAATGGTTTTTGCCCATCTCAAAAAATGTCCAACGCGCCTAAAGTTTTCACTTCGAAAAAAGATGCGCGCTTAGTACCAAAATGTAAGAGGGCTCTTAAAATCGCCCGGAGGACACGGTGGAGCATACGGTGGAGGTCTGCCCAGCTTGGGCAGAGCACCGCCGCGTCCTTACGGCGGCGATCTCTCGCGTCCGGCCCTAGTCCACGATATACGGATACGATATATCGAGATACGGAGCGAGAATGCATGGAAAGCCGTCGCCTCCTTTTGCGAAGCAGTAATGCTCGCAAAGGAGGAGGCGGAGCGCGTGAGGGAAAGGCAATTTGTGCCCTCACGCCCCTAGTCGCCTTGTCTGTTCCCGACGCCCAGGGCGTCTCCTACAGACGCCCTGGGCGTCGGGAATCGACAGCCGATTCCCGGCCACCGTACGCGAGCAATGGGCAGCTCGCCGTCCGGTAACGACCAGGCCCGGGTCGACGGCGTTATGTTCCACGCGCGCCTCAAAGAGATGTGAGCACTAACTGACGGGGTCCGCTAGGGCCGACCGCCGATGCCTGTCAGGGTTGCGGGTTGTTCGAAAGAGATACCGTGGCCCCTGGCACAGGCAACTGAAGGAACACGGGTGGGCTTTAGTCAGTAAAAGTCTGACACGCCGTCCCGCTCTGCCCAGAGCGGGAGAAGTTATTTGATAATTTCCCGTACAAAAAAAGGGCTGTTAAAATGAAATACCAACCAAGTAGAAAAAAGTCGATAAGAGATTATCACTAGTCTGAAACTGAACTGATTACAACTTTTTTCTACTTGGTTGGTATTTCATTTTAAGTTTTTATTTAATTAAATACTTAAAGACTTTTTTACAAAAAAAAAAACAACCTACTTAAAAAAAAAAAACACTTTAAATTGAAAAAGAACTGTAATTTCTTGGCTAAATGCACAAACCGTGCGAAGCCAAAGAAGAAAAAAAAAAAAAAAAAAAAAACTGTAATTTCGGAAGTCGGTGTCGGTGGTTCCGCATTTTCGTTTTTTGACACCGTCTTCCGAAATTAAAGCTATTTTACACTTTGAAATAAACTTTTCATGAAAACAGAATCCAATTTTTGTCGTTTCTAACAAAATGGCAGCCAATTCAAATTATGACATTACTTTTGCGCCACCCGCAGCCAAGCGGTGCCATGCCAATTGAAGACACCGGATAGAAGAATCATCAAAATTCGCATAGAAATGCCGGAGATGCAGTACATTTATGCATATAACTTCGTACATAAGAATAATTACCTAATATATTATATACTAAAACTGCCTGAAAGTATGTAAGTAGATCACGTTAATGAAAGAAACATCAAAATTGGTTCATGATCGCGGACATAAAAACATACATACATAATTACTTACTTACAGAACCTCTTTTTTTGAAGTCGTATAATACCAAATTGCACAAGTGCACGTGTAGGGTATTATCGTACAGTAAAAAAAAAAATAGGTTGCACGTGCGGCGAATTCTTACGACTTAGAATAGAAAGGTATTTTGTGTTTGCGACTACCTAATAATAAAGACGATGTCACATCATTTCCAATCATACAAAAGTTGGTATTGGTAAACATGTTTTCATCAACATATTGATGACAAGGCTGTAGAAGGTTGACGAAATATACAAAAACAATGTAATTCTGCAACAATACTTATTGTTTTCCCACTTTATTTATTACCTACTTCCGCGCCTTATAAAAACTTACTAGCCAGACTGTTTAAAGTTGGATAATACCATGAGCTAACTTTAAATAAGAATAAATGTCAACGCTCATAATCGCAGCTGGTAAACAAAATTAGAATCCATTCTATAATGATTGAAATTTCAAAGTCACGGTCTCTGCGACTTTTGCGAGTATGACAAATCAAAACGAGGCGCGAGGCAGCGAAACCGATGATTTACTTAATATTTTTTTACATTTTATTCAAAGATTATTTATTTTCTTTACCACCACAAGTCTTGGCATTTGGTCTGCAGTAGGTACTTTATCTTCCACTTGATTAATTGATAATACCTACATTTATTTATTTACGCAAATATTACGCACAAAACACTTATTAGAGAAAAATACATAAAGATTATTTTCTGTTTAAATGTAAATGAATGACAAGATGAGGCACACTCGGGAGTCGGGATTCTTCCATCGTTACATTGCATGCATCAATGATATAATTATGTATAATTGGCATGCACACAATATTTTATTCAACGTACATACCTACCTAATATCGACTTGTGGAATTTTTACATTGACTTACTCATCCAAATGCCTGGCACTTTTGCTAAAGTCAGATGACCTAAAGCGCGGTCACTGTCACTCGGACGGACTGCATCGACGAAAAGAAAGATAAGCGCGATGACACAACGCTGGTAATTTATTGCAAAATATGAAGCATTTATCTATTTACAAAAAAAATATTGAATAGACAACAAAAATAAACACTAAGTATTACGATAATATGTTACTTGTAGAATAATCTGACAAAAAATCAGAATGAAATGTTTGAAATTAACCGGCAAACGACCTTGCAACAATGATGCGTTGAATGAGATGAACAGACTGAGAAACCTGTCCAGCAATAACTAAAAAGTAAAAAATATAAATTAAAAGTAAAAGAAACTTTTTTAGAAACAAGCTTTTATTTAAATGCGCTAAAAAGAATAAAATAAACTTTTCTTTTAGAACTTTTACTATCAACATAAAACGTTATTACAAAATATGTATAAAAGGCACAGCTCAAACCACTGAACGGATTGCGCTGAAAGGCACACATAGCTATTATGATGTAGGCGTGCGCTAAGAAAGGAATTTCCAAAACTAAGGATCCCCTTAGGGGGTGAGTTTTGGAAAATCCTTAAGAAAAACCCCACAGGGTCCACCCCTGTGGAGGTGAAAAGCGGGGGTACAGTTTATATGAAAAGTCTTATTCATTTACTGAAACTTGGCAAGAATACTTGCCTAAGCAAGTAATAAAGTTTATCATTATTAATTTATCAAAACTACCCCTCAAAGGGGGTTTAGGGGTGTTAAAGTTTGTGTGGAAGAATTTTGACGCGTGGTCCGATTAACTCGAAACTCAATATTAATAAGTTTTTAACAGAAAAGAATCAATATTAAGTGTATGGGGTTTTCGGAAATTGACCCATGGGAATAAAGTGGTAATTCGATTTTTAAGGGTATTTTAGTGAGTGGCTTGAATAATTAAAAAAAAAAAGTATAAATTGGCATTGGCTTGGCACGAATCTAAGTAAATTATAAAGTTCGTAATTTTTTGGAAATCGAAACTGAGGGACATTGGGGGTGTCAAATTTTGTATGGAAGAATTTTAACGCGCGGTCCAATTAACTCTAAACTCAGTATCTAAGACCAAAAAAAAAAAAGTGTACCAGGGTTATTTGGAAATCTACCCCTAACGGAGTGAAGAGTGGTGGTAGTCAATTTCACAGGGAAGTATTTTATTACGTGGCTTGATTAACTGGAAAATTGGTATAAATATTTTTTTAGTCAAGTTATAGAAACATCCGACGATTTTTCACAATTTTTCATTATTTCCTATGAGTATAAATAGAGGGGATACAGTTTATATGAAAAATCTTATTCATTTGGTTAATGAACTTGAAATTTGGCAATATTTGGCTCAGTAACTAATAAATATTGTCATTTTTAGTTTAAACAAAACCCTTCACAGAGGATTTAGGGGGTAACAAAGTTGATGGGTTAGAAAAATATGTAAGCCGCTGTCTGATTAACTCGAAACTAGGTACTATTAAAACAAAAATAAAAAAGTATGTGTAGGGTTTTTCAAAATTCGACTCCTACCAAGGTGGAAAAGGGTAATAAACTTTAAGGGGTGGATTTTAATGCTTGCTTCCATTAACTCGAAAATGGGTATGTGTCTTTGAGTCAAGTTATGAACACATCCCAAACGATTTTTCATAAACATGTAGCACAAGTAAAGGAAAAAATCCGAAATCCGTAAATTTGTAGATAGGTACATTAAAAAAAACCCATGATTAACTATTTACTTACCTAATCCTAACCAAACCTCGGGATGCCCTTGGCTCGCTCTTGCATCCTATATCGACGAGGCCCCGCGAGTACGGAACCCTAGGTGCGCGAGTCCGACTCGCTCTTGACCGGTTTTTTTTAAACTACTTGTGGTTCGTCATTTAATTTTTAGATTATGTACCAACATTTGAGTTATTCAATACACCCTGTAAAATCCTCCCCAAAAACCCCCTTTCATCCCCTTAACCCAAAATTTCACGTCTCTAGGCCCAGTCTCCCAGTAGTTTGGACAGTTTCTCCTATTTCCTACATTATAAAAAAATTAAAGAATACAAAGACAACGCAGTTATATAGGTCAGGAAATACAATTAAAACATAGTAGGTAAAATAAGACTATAAAATCATTATGGCCAACACTTTGTTATGCAGTAATGAGTGTAGGCAGGTACCTACATTCCATGGCAATCCTGTAAACGGTGTTGTTTATTCATAAAGTTTATGGCATTCAAATCAGCGATGGTAAATGCCGTGGCTAGGTCGTCTGTTGGCGCGGTTCGTGGAATGCGTTCGGAATGCACGCCGGTGCAGATTGCTAGCCGGGCCACCTCTTACTTACCCGGCACACTGTCCTCGCCACTTGCGAACCGTCAACCGGTTCTTGAACAAGTATTACGGTTTTAACATAAATCTAGTACCATTTAAATGACAGCATACAAAGATTTTGTGGTACTAAACTTAGACGCCATCGCCAGTACTATAAATAATGAATGAGTCGCGTTCACGTCCTTGGGAAACCAAGTCTTAAAAGGAATTATAATAGCGGCATAAAAATTGACTTCTGAAAGTTATTCGTGGTTAATAAATAAATATTGGATTTTCATTCTCATTAAATCAACAGACGGACAGTGTCCTTTTGATTCGAGCGTATAATTCTCGTTTGTTTGTTCCTACTACCTATTTTATCATTCATCTCATTCATTACTCAATTAATTAATTTAATATTTAGTTCTATGTTATGGGCGGCCGCTCTTGCTCTTCCTGTTGCAATACACGCACGCAGTACCTGTGCTAAAAGGGAGTATTGAGCACATGGAGTAATCAATTACTCTCTATTCATTATTTACTTGAATTATAAGCAATACCTGAGGTAGAGTGTTAGGGTCAGCTCACACCGAGACGCAACGCGCCGCGCAGTTTATCAATATAGCAATACAATTATAGACCTTATTACACAAAAAGGTACACAATTAAAAAAAAACAACCGACTTCGAAAATACACTTTAAAGTGAAAAATTACTTTAATTTCGGAAGGTGGTGTCTTTGGATTTGTATTTTAGTTTTTTGAAGTCTTTTTTTTTTTTGTAATAAAGTTTTTTATTTTTCACTTTTTAGTGGGTCAGTTTGTAATTTATCTGTTACAATAGCCTAATGTCAACTGCTCATCACCTTTTACAAAATATTGCTTTTCCCGGTGCAGGGACGTTAATTGTTGAGGAGTTCTCCTAGTAAGAACCAGGAGAACTAGAGCAGACTGAGAAGTCACCATCAGCTCCACTTCACCATACGCATAAATAGCTTAGTAATATTAAAGTAAACGAATCGCAACCCGTGAAATATTTGTCATCGAGTTCCGATGGCCATCTGTGGTCTTCATCATCAGCTCTACTTACAAATAAACTAACTAACTTAAATGCTCAAGTTACTTTAAAAAATACCCTAATCGCTATAGGTTTACCTATAAAATTTGAGGGTTTCCCTCGATTTCCATGGGATCCTCTCATTAGATTCCAACTTGATGATAATGGGGGACCACCTCGAGAGTATACCGTTTCAAACAAAAATATAACTTTTGGAATCGGTCCAGCCGTCTTCGAGTAATCGGTGAACATACTTACATAAAAAAAAAACATAATAATATGAAGTCGAACATAACCTCCTCCTTTTTGGAAGTCGGTTAAAAAGGCTAGGTAGATGATGATGATGAATTACGAGCTTAATGCACACAGGCAAAAACAAAATCAAAATTGGTTCATCCGTTCGGGAGCTACGATGCCACAGACAGACACACACACACACAGACACGTCAAACTTATAACACCCCGTCGTTTTTGCGTCGGGGGTTACAAAAAGAAATATAAACCGAACCAAAACGTTGTCCTTCTTACGTATTAGAGTTTAAAATGCTTTTTTGTAAAACATTTATTTAGTATTTTCGTAGAATAATTACACCTTTTTAGGTGGTTCATGTTTTTCATCTGATACGGAAAAGGTTCAGTAGGTACCGCGTCTTGACTAAACAAACAAAGTACAATCAACGAGAGACAACAATTATGGCAACGACAACGCCACGATGACAACGTTTATTTACACAGTATGACGTCTGTTGTACGCAACGTTCCCACTAATCTATACTTGCAAGTAATACACGTATATTTAAAATGTAAACACCTAAGCGCCACATTATTATGACCAGATTTGGGAAACGTTGATCTTATTTTCTTATACCGCTACTGATAAGATACGCGACGTTATGCATGATATCATTTTATCGATGAAATCAGTGACGTCGGCAACGAGCGGAAATCTGTATGATTGATAAGTAATGGATAACTTTTAAATCCAATAAAAAAATAATTTTTTGACAGCAATAATAAGAAAATACGTACACTTGTATATAAAAAGGAGGGGGTACTAATTAGTAATTAACCTTTAAAGACAGATCGAAATGTTAGAATTTACTGATTTTCACATTCTCATTCTAGGTAGGTAATTTATGTTACCCATGCAAATGTCTTGTATTATCAATTTGTCCTATTTTCACAGCATAAATAACAGGCAACTTTTGCTTTTGTCAACTTCGTTATTTTTCCGAATGTTTTAATATTTTTGTTCCGTGAAAGCGTAATAATTGAAGAAGATTAATTATTTCCGATCTAAATTCACCAAAGAAGACGTAGTGTAGTGACGATAATTTCGTGTTATTAAGATCAGCTGATAAATTATATGGAAATGGAATCACGGGCCGCGGCGCGGGCATGACGCTCGCGCTCGCCCGCTTGGGGCCTCTATCTTCAAAACAACACTTGTTGCGGAAATAGCGACGAAAAGCGTTTGCTCGTCGTGTCGTGACGCGGATACCGGCACGTTCACCTCGCTCAGCCGCATGTCACCCTCACCAGTCCTACAGTCCTACACATCTTGGGACAATGCTTCCCCTCATATTTCGTTCGTGATTTTCCTTATAACGTTCTACTACAAAAACATAAAACGTAAGCTCGTTAAAGGGCCCGGTTCATTACAAATATATTGTATATTAACTAGGTAGGTCATTTGATTTAACATTATTGTTGTAAAGGTTAAACTAAGCAGCAATCAACAAAGTAATTTCCCATTTTGTAAGCATTAAATTTTAATAACATTCTTCTTAGTAATGTTTACTTAAAATTGTCATTTGATAGGCATTATCTAAAAATAGTAATTAAATATTAATGTCGTTTGCTTAATTAACTAGCGAGATTTTAGATTCATTTATCGCCTTGTTTAATGTGCACATGTTTTGGGCAGAGAAATCAAAACAAATCGTCATTTGGCCTCGTCAAACAAGATAGTTACGTAGCGTGTGCGAAGCGCGATAAAATTAGCCGATACACTGACATTGAACGCAAAAACAAAGTGGAGCGAACTTCGCGCATGCGCTCAGGTAATCAGATGTGGGGCAGTTTTAGCAATCGCATTGCTAATAACTGCGCGCGTGTATGGGGCAAAAGAGGCCCATATCGGGGGCCTGCTACAAATACTTACCCGCACTAATTGGAATGAGCAAAGACGACGAGTGTCGTCGGTCGTCGACCGCGCTACCTTCGTGAGTGGAAGATATCGTCTAAGGTTGTTAGCCTGGTGGCGACCTAGAGTGGAAACCCACTGCTCGGCTAGTGCCGTGCCGTAGCCGCCAAGCGGTGGTCGGAGGGGCCTACCCGGCAGCTGCTACCTGTATTCGACATGCATGACCTAAAGCGCGGTCACTGTCGGACTGCATAGAAAAGAAAGAGAAGCGCGATGACACAAAGCTGGTAATTTATTGCAAAATATGAAGCAATTATTTAATTACAATAAATCTATTGTTTGGACTAAAAAACTAAAACACTAGTATTTTAGTAAGTTGCTTGTAAAATAATCTGACAAAAAAACAGAATAGTATGTATGGTTTTCATTGTAAAAAGAAAGTTTTTAGAGGTATCTTCACGATTTTTTTTTAGCGTATCAAATTAGTTTTATTATGTTTTCAACACACTATCTAATCTACCTAGCATATATCCTGAAAAATATCATCATATATTTTTCTGATTTTTTTTACTGTAGTCGATCAAATACTTTTATTGTTTCTAAAACTTGCGTTTTTTTGCGTTTAGGTCCTGTAAGCCCCTTAATACCTGTCGGGATACTTCTTTAACCAACCAAATGTGAATTTTCCTATCTGAATACTGTCTACAGCATTAATTAAGACAGCGTAAGATCTATCTTACGCGATGTTTGCACTTATTAATTCTATCTATCGAAGTGTTTGACTTCTAGACAAAAAAAATAGCTTGTTATTATGTCCCAATTTATTTCTTGCTTTGAATTTGAAACCAATAATAAGTGACGTAGCGGGCACCGATTGCAGCGAATTACAGCCAAAATAATATATGCCAAGAAAGGACTATTTTAATAATTAAGGTACCTATTTGTAATTTAAATTGTGTTGCACCATGATGAGTATGTAAACTGACCTAATAATTTAATAAGTCAAGATCAATCGGATTTGTCTTTCAATGGAGCTGGTGCGGAACAATATGATGCAATGCACTACGACGCCGAAATCGCCTGGACGTCCGTCCTCCCCGCACAATTATCACTCCATTTTGTTTTTACTCCATGGCAAAATAAATACCGAATACTATTAAAATTTAAGTAATTGATATGACATTTGAAACACTTTAATAAGTCCAGCATTTTAATATTGTTATACTAATTAAACTGTTGATACGCAGTAACAATTTGTGTGGTGATCAATAATTTTAAGACGTAAAGACTGTTCAAAACAACACCATAGTTATCACACTAATATTATAAAGGCGAAAGTTTGTGAGTGTGTGTGTGAGCCACGCGGTTTCACCAGCGTAAATGTCGATCCCCTGGGAATATCGGGATAAAAAGTAGCCAATATGTTAATCCAGGTTGTCAGCTACCTCCATACAAAATTTTGTCAAAACTGATCCAGCTGTTTGAGCGTGAAGAAGTAACAAACATATAAAAACATACACACAATGTGTGACTATTGTTAAGGATAAAGTTTGACTGAAACTTTGTTTATAACAATAGACTTTCTCTTTATATAGTTAAATAAAAAAGAAAGTAAATAAACACTACGGATTATGTCTAGGTAAGCAGGTACCTCTACCTACTATAACTCTGTCCAGCTCAGATTCCAATTTTGGGATTGATTTCGGAATTCCGGCGTTAACAGTGCCGGCATTGGAAATCCGATATTGGATACCTTGTTTGAACTGGACCGAACCGAATTACTAGCTACACCTACGACAGAACAAAATGCGTGACTTTTTTGGCAGACGCACGAGGGGCGATCAATGTATTCTCGGTATCGGCATGAAAAAAGACGTAAATTCAATTTAAATAATTTTTACTTTTCAATGTAATCCCCCATTTCTCCAATGCATTTACATACCGAAATTAATTTTTCAATACCCTGTAGAAATAACTTTCCTCATTCTCTGAAAAATGCGCATTTATTCTCGCCTTGAGCTCATCATTGGAAAATAGTTTTCCAGGAAGGTCTTTTTTCAAATTAGGGAACAAATAATAATCACTCGGGGGCTAGGTCCGGGCTATAGGGTGTGTGGACTGGGTGGTTAATTTCTTCGAAACCACAATCTCGCGCCGTGTGGACCGGGGCGTTGTCGTGAAGAAGTAACAGACCGGTGGTCAGTTTACCCCATCTTTTTTCTTTAGTTGCTTCCCGTAAATATCGTAAAGTGGATGCGTAGGATGCTGCGTTTATGGTTTAATATTTTTTGGTGTACTCAATCAGCAAAATTCCCTTTGAGTCCCAAAACACTGTGGCCATGATTTTTCCAGCAGACGAAACGAATTTGAATTTCTTAGGGGGCGTAGTACCCTTCTTATGCCACTGCATGGACTCTTGCCTACTTTCAGGGTCATAATGATGAATCCACGTTTCATCTCCAGTAACAATTCGATCGAAAATACTTGTTGGAACTTCACCACAGAGCTCTAAACACTCACAGCACTCGATTCGCACTTGCTTTTTTTGAGGCGCCCGTGAGGTAAAAAATTTCATGAATAATAGTGTGCACGGAACCAACAGAGAGGTACCATCTCTTCTATCATTTTATACTGGAGGATGCCCGAATGAAGATCATTCGGGCATCCTCCAGTTTATGCTTCTCGACTTTTTTACGTTTTCTTCCGTAGCGACAGCAACCGGGCCGCCCGAGCGAGAGTCGTCTTCAATACTCTCTCTGCCCCCTTAAAATTCACGTGACCACTTTTGAACCGTAGATAACGAAGGTGCAGAATCTTGGTAAACAGCTACCATCTCTTCGTGAATAGTTTTTAGGGTTCCGTACCCAAAGGGTAAAAACGGAACCCTATTACTAAGACTTCGCTGTCCGTCCGTCCGTCCGTCTGTCTGTCACCAGGCTGTATCTCAAGAACCGCGGTAGCTAGACAGTTGAAATTTTCACAGATGATGTATTTCTGTTGCCGCTATAACAACAAATACTAAAAACAAAATAAAATAAATATTTAAGGGGGGCTCCCATACAAAAAAAACGTGTTTTTTCGGCGTTTTTGCCGTCTGTCTGTCGCCAGGCTGTATCTCAAGAATCGCGGTAGCTAGACAGTTGAAATTTTCACAGATGATGTATTTCTGTTGCCGCTATAACAACAAATACTAAAAACAAAATAAAATAAATATTTTATTTTTTTCCCATACAACAAACGTGTTTTTTTCCGGCGTTTTTGCTTTGTGGTACGGAACCCTTCGTGTGCGAATCCGACTCGCACTTGGCCAGTTTTTTGAATTTTCCTTGTTTGGTAAGGAATTTAATAACAGCGCGGTGTTCGATTTTCTTCAACATTGTCACGTTAGCCATTCCAGTTGTCGTTGACTAAGAATAACTAGCGAACTAATGATCACAACTATATGAAACCTCGCCACAGTCTTATCTGTCTCACGAAAACTTGCCACAGCTTTAAAAGTACCGATAGCAAACGAAGTAGTAGTGTTTAATAATACATACTAGTGTAGTGAGTAATAGTGTTTATACAGAGTGCCCCAAAAGGTTACGTAGCTGGGAAGGGGGGTGATAGGGGTGGTCACAAGGGTCACCAGAAAAAAAAATGTTTTTTAAATACCCAGAGGGGATTTTTTTCGCTTGCTCTTGCATCCTACGTCGACGGAGCCCCTACGTCTACGTCGACGGGGCTCCTATTTATTTGTAAGGGGTTTAAAGGAACCTAACCAAACCGAACCTCGGGGTGCCCTTCGCTCGCTCTTGCATCCTATCAAATCCTATGTCGCCTTCCGAAATACACACGAATCGCATGTGGCCGGCTAACACTAGGTGTAGCCGCTCTTCGGCCGGCTAAAACTAGGTGTAGCCGCACTTCGGCCGGCTAAAACTAGGTGTAGCCGCACTTCGGCCGCCTAAACCTAGGTGTAGCCGCACTTCGGCCGGTTAAAACTAGCCGTGACATATATATTATCATACAAAATTAGTTTGTACTAAAGGTTTATATCAATACCTGCGTACCTACTAATGTAGAACGAATATCGTTTTGCTGTCGGTACATTCAAAACAAGTTGGACATACCTGTGACGAGTTTACTATACCTGTTGTGAATTATTTTGTCACTGTGGCAAGTTAACCAATATTTTTAAATGTGGCGAATTTTCGTTGTGGTGAGTTTACAATAACCCCCTTAAACCAGCACACATGCCTGTAACTGGCACAAAAGTATGCAAGTCGCTGGCATACCAGTATGGTATTCTATTCACCAATCAGAAGTTGTTATGGCACACGGCATGCAAGCTGATTGGTAAATACCATAATGACATCCAAGCTACTTGCATACTTTTGTGCCAGCTTCTGGCATGTGTATCCTTAGCATTACATATTGTAATTAATTAATTAGTTAAATTACCCACATCTAAATCACCCTGATACCGAGAAACATTGAACGCCCTTCGTAGTTCGCTGTGTGGACGACTGGACGTGTGGTAAACAAAACAGACCAAATTACATACAAACGTTCCAACGCAAATTCATAGCACTTGCGTTAGTTTTTAGTCGATGACATAATATACTGTACCTCCGCATATCGGAAGTAGTCATCCACAGAGTACTTTTTGATAGACTGTAGTCGTCGGTAGTAGTAGTCTAGGTAGTAATGAGCTACAGGATTAGGTAAGTAATATTTTTGTAACAATATAATTTAAACGAGTGTCCATGGAGTTTCTTGCTCGTTCTTTTCCACTACTACGCTTTGAAACGGGCAACAATTCTTTTTTTTTTTTATTAATTAAAAACAAAGCAGTTACAAATCATTGTTGAACAATTAAACATACCGCACAAACCATCGCGGGTCACGGCAACTCGATGCAATTAGGTATAGGTACAGTCAACAAAGAAGTTAAGTATACAGGAGCGTCGGATATAGTTGAAGTTTACTAAGAAACCGATGGATGTTCTGGACTGAAATTTAATTTAATAAATGAGCTGTTTGTTTTCTATTAATAAACTAAAAATTTATTCGAGAATATCCATCGGTTTCTTAGTAAACTTCAACAATATCCGACGCTCCTGTATACTTAACTCCTTTGTTGACTGTACATAGATATTCTCTTTTTTTTTTTTTTCTAGATCGCACTGCAATCTAGAAAGTATCTTTTTAATACCTTCGAACAGTTCCTCGCATTTATTACATTGCAGATTTCCATAGGTAGATCATAATTCAAAAGTGCCTTGAAATAAATAGTTTGAATTAGGTGCCGTCATTATGATGACTAATGGTACTAAGGTGACGTCGAATGCTTATACGTTTTGCGAATGATCTTCTAACAACAGCTCATTCTAGCATTCTGAACGAAAGTAAACAAAGAGCCAATGATTGTGATGAGCCGATAATTATACTTATTAACGCCTCGTCTGAGATGATTATGTAGTCTACGTACTATTCGTATTAACAAACACGCGTTTAAAGAATTTGGTAAAAAAAAATACCAAATTTGAAAATATCGAGTTGCCACCCTGCCCGCTTTGGCAACACTGACAGATAAATGTCTATTCATTATGTCTTTCGTGTTTACGAACAGCGTTTGTTCTCCCTTTTGAAACACTTTAATTTTTTATAAATAGTGTATTATTTCGATTTCTCAACAATTATTTCTTGTCTATTAGAAATAATGGGAAAAGATAAAGAGAAATTAAGAAGAAAACTGATGGAATTACTTAACTCTTCGTCAGAAGGTATGTACGAAAATTCGCCATCTTGATTTAACATTTTTTTCTAAGTGAAAAGTGAATAAAATACAACTAAAACATCTAATGAGGCATACATTTACATCAAATATATCACTTACGCTATTACGAACGAATTTACGAGTAAATAAAAGACCTATGCGATAGGACGAGCGCCTATACCTGGTCCAAAAATCTACCTGTCGTGGTACACGGTACATGGTACTAACAAAACCAAGAACGTTATTATCACACGGTAGAACGAGTGAGAACACAGACCCAAGCGATAGGACGAGCGCCTATACATGGTCCATAAAAATTGAAAAAAATTTACTATCACACGGTACTACGAGCGAGTGCATGTGATTATTATTGGTGAACTACCTCTGCCTACCCTTCACAAGTCAATAGGCGGGTATCATACGGTACTACGAGCGAGTACATGTGATACATTAACCTGATAACCTGATAATCTTCTTCCCAGACGAACCAGAACCAGTTAAAAAGAGAAGCCGGATAATTATTGAATCTGATTCAGAGGATGAAGAGGAAAATACTCCACCTATTGATCATAATATACCCAACCTTTTGGAAAAAATGGGACATGTTAAAGCGCCTGAAAATACTTTGCAAATAAATAACCAAATGAAAGACTTGTGGAACAATATAATACAAAATGGCTTAGAAGAGAACACAAAAAATGACATTTTGAAGAACATTCCCAAAATAATTGACTGCCTTACAGCCGCTCCGCAACTAAATCCTGAAATTCAGGCTGCGATGACAGCTCAAGCTGTTACAAGAGATAACCATTTATGTGAGAAACAAAACCTTATTGGCACAGTTATCTGTGGTTTAAATGACATATTGTACAAAAACTTACATACAAACCCTGATCAGGACTGTGAATATCTGGGAAACTGCATCAGGCTTTTATGCCATATTCAATATAAAGAGTCTCAAACAAGACGCGCTGTCATCTTACCCGGACTAAATAAAAAAGTGAAAGACACGTTAGAAAAAACAGAAATTAATCACTTTCTCTTTGGGAAAGATATAAATACAATATTAAAGGAAAATAAAAACATTGAAAATTCTGTTAAGGACTTGAAGAACTCTTTAAACAATTGGGGCCCGTCCTCGTACAGGAAGCAAGGGGGCGGGCGAGAGTACAACCGACAACCTCAACCACGACCACAACAACAACCACAGAAACCTGCCGGGAAACCACGCAAGTCCTACCAACATCATCTACAACGACAGCACTTACGGGGAATGACAAAGAACACCAGGACTTTACAAAACAATCGCGGACGTCGACGTCAATAGAGGCAAGTTATGCAGGTAGATTACAAAATTATTACAAAAATTGGCACTTTACAAAAAATAAGTCTGTTTTAAATTGGGTAAAATATGGTTACTCAATTCCCTTAGCACAGCCAGTGTACCAAGGCAAGATCCCAGAGAATAACTCTTTTGCTAAAACAGATAAGCTCAAAATATTACAATGCATACAACATTTAATTAAAATTGGTGCGGTAACACTTGAAACAGAACATATACCAAATCAGTATGTCTCAAAAATATTCATTGTACAAAAACCAAATGGAACACCTAGATTTATATTAAACCTAAAAAAGTTTAATAAGTGTGTTCCAACAACACATTTCAAACTGGAAGATATAAGAACAGCATTGCATCTAATTGATAAAAATTGTTTTATGACATCACTTGACCTAAAAGATGCTTATTTTTTACTAAAAGTAAACAATGATTCCAGGAAATACCTAAGATTCCTTTTTAATAATAAATTGTACCAATTCAATGTTCTACCGTTTGGATTATCAACGGCACCCTATGTGTTTAACAAGATCATGAGACAAGTAGTTACTCATCTCAGAGCAAATGGAGTCACTTTAGTGAATTATTTAGATGATTTTCTTTTTATTGCACCCAGTGAAAGCGAATGCAAAAGAAATTTGAACATAGCCTGCAATTTCTTACAATCATTAGGGTTCATCATAAATTATGATAAAAGTCAGATCCAACCCAGCAAACAATGCAAATTTTTAGGTTTCATTTTAAATAGTGAAAAATTTACTTTAAGTATCCCTAATGATAAAAGACAAAAAATTCATGAAAAGTTAAATTCCTTAACACACAAAACTTATTGCAGCATCCGAGATTTTGCCTCTCTTTTAGGCTCTTTAACTTCAATTTGTCCTTCTGTCCCCTATGGGTGGATGTATACTAAAATACTGGAAAGATACAAATATCTAGCTTTAAAACAATCTAGATATAATTATGAATCAAAAATTAAAATAAATCAGGAAATTATAAAGGAGTTGTCTTGGTGGAAAGAAATCATTTTTACTTGCTCAGCACCAATTAAGCGGGATAACTACAAGTTAGAATTTTATACAGATGCCTCTACCACGGGTTGGGGAATTGTATGTGACCAAGAAAAGTTACATGGATATTGGTCCACAGAGGAAAGCAAACATCATATAAATTACCTAGAACTCTTAGCAATTTATTTTGCATTAAAGTGTTTTGCAAGAAATGAGAACAACTGTAACATATTGATTCGATCTGACAACATCACGGCGATCTCATATGTCAACAGAATGGGTGGCATACAATTCCCTCACCTAAATTTACTATCGAGAAAAATATGGCAGTTTTGTGAAAAAAGGAAAATCTTTGTTTTTGCCTCATATATACCGTCCAAAGAAAACATAGAAGCAGATGCACAATCTAGGATATGCAATATAGAAACAGAATGGGAACTAGCACCATATGCTTTTGAAAAAATTGTAAATAAACTAGGTTTAGCCGAAATAGATCTGTTTGCCTCACATGCAAATAAAAAATGTGAAACATTTGTTTCATGGAAAAATGAACCAGATTGTTTCTCAGTAGATGCTTTTACCATAAAATGGACAGGTCTAAAATTCTATGCATTTCCCCCATTCTCTATGATTTTGCGTTGTTTAAAAAAGATTCAAGAGGATAATGCTGAGGGTATAATGGTTGTACCTAACTGGCCTGGACAGGCATGGTATCCACTCTTCATATCCCTACTGCGCTCAAATCTTGTTTATTTAAAACCCAGTCCAAGTTTACTTTCATCCTCTTTCAGAACTTGTCACCCTCTTCACAAGAATCTTACACTGATTGCAGGGATGTTGTCAGCAAAATCTACTTAAGAAAAGGATACTCTTTAGAATGTGTCAATATTATATTAAGCTCATTAACTAAAAATACTTTACAACAATATAATTCATGTTACAGACAATGGTGGAAATTTTGTAATACTAATAAAGCTGATCCTACAACTGAATCAGTGCACACCATCTTACAATTTCTTACCGAGAAATTCCACAGTGGTGCCAGTTATGGCACATTAAATAGTATAAGATCAGCTTTATCTCTACTTTTAGACTGTGAATTAAGTACAAACCGAGATATAAACAGATTTTTTAGAGGTATATTTAAGCTGAGACCAAATAAACCTAAATATAACGAAACTTGGGACCCAAGTATTATTCTAGATTATATAAGCAATTTCTACCCAAATACAACTTTAGATTTAAATACTTTATCTAAAAAGTTATTAATAATATTGGCATTAACAACGGCACATAGGCTTCAAACTTTATCTTTGATTACAATTGATAATATTGCCATCACCAATGATTGCATAAAAATAAAAGTTCCTCAATTAATTAAAACTTCTAGGATTAATGGTATTCAACCACTGATAACTTTAAAATATTTTACTGAAAATCCTAGTGTTTGCCCTGCAAGAACACTTTGTGATTATCTAGAAGCTACAAAATTACTACGCAAAAACCATAGTAATCTTTTTACTATAATTAAAAAACCTCATTCCCCTGCTTCAACCCATACTCTTAGCAGATGGATAAAAGATGTTTTGTTGGAGGCTGGAATAGATACCTCAGTGTTCTCAGCACATAGTACAAGACATGCTGCTACATCAGCCGCTCACAGAAAAGGTCTGAATATAGATTTAATTAAATCAACAGCAGGATGGTCTCAGAGGTCTAAAAATTTTGCCATATTTTATAATCTACCCCTTGAAACAAATGATAATTTTGGGGAATATATTCTTAGTAATAATAATAATTAATGTTCTTGATAAATATTATGTAATTACTGATTCTGACATAGAATAATAATATACGTATTATTAAATTACATGGTTAATTCTTTCATTATTTCGCCAAATCTTTCAACATCTACATAATCATCTCAGACGAGGCGTTAATAAGTATAATAGAATGATCAAAGTAACTTACCTGTAAGTGAACTTCGATCACTATTATACGCAGTTAACGCCTCGTCTGAGTCTCCCTCCCGTTCAAGAATTTCCCACCCTGCTCCATAATGAAATAATAAACCCATAACCCTCCTTTTTTGCGTAGTCGGGTAATGTGACTATACTTCTTTAAACTTAATGAATAGACATTTATCTGTCAGTGTTGCCAAAGCGGGCAGGGTGGCAACTCGATATTTTCAAATTTGGTATTTTTTTTTACCAAATTCTTTAAACGCGTGTTTGTTAATACGAATAGTACGTAGACTACATAATCATCTCAGACGAGGCGTTAACTGCGTATAATAGTGATCGAAGTTCACTTACAGGTAAGTTACTTTGATCATTCTATTATAAAATAATAACATGAACATAGGCGTTGAACTTATCAATCATATGATATTTTATGAGGTAGATACTTTATGCGTATCAAATTGGTCTTAATAAAAGTGCGCTAGTTAGCCCGAGAAACAGCCGCGACACGCGATAAAATCGCGTGTCGCGCCTGTTTGTAGGAGCCTAATTACAAATTTTCAGGTTGTATGTTGAACAAAGTATAATTCGCGAGCGTAACAAGGATGTATTTACAGAATTATAACCATTAAAATCATCAAAACATCCCTCTAAGCTCATATAATCCGATTGTTTGATTTCATGAAATATTCAGGATTATAAATTTGAATTTCGCGGCCTACCGCTTCCCCATTATGATTACCCCTGCGTCCTTATAACTGACATGGTTAGGGCAACTGCCTACGAGCGATGAGCAACCCTGTGACCCATTTCCATTATTGTAGTAGAAAATAGGGCGGGATATATTTAACTGCGAGCAGCACGGGCGTCTATTTCGCGGCTTGTAATTAGAAAAGTAAACAGTACTCCGGACAGAAATAGACCGCATAGCAGACATTTATAAACGTGTGCGTTTTGCATACAAATAGCCTTGCAAATAGTGCAGAAGACTCTAGGCATGTCTATTAAGGCTGCATGGTCGATACCTTGTCTACGACTTTCGCATGAATGCCGTTTTTCTCATTTCTTCTTTCGCATGAGGAGTCAAGTTTATTTATATTTTACTTAGGTCTATGTCTAGTATGGTAAGGTGATAAAAAAATTGCAATCGGATCTTTTTGCTAATAATTTTTTAAAATAAGTATAACAAAAAACAATTTTTAGGGTTCCGTACCCAAAGGGTAAAAACGGGACCCTATTACTAAGACTTCGCTGTCTGTCCGTCCGTCCGTCTGTCTGTCACCAGACTGTATTTCAAGAACCCCGACAGCTAGACAGTTGAAAATTTCACAAATGATCTATTTCTGTTGCCGCTATAACAACAAATACTAAAAACAAATAAAATAAATATTTAAGGGGGGCTCCCATACAACAAACGAGTTTTTTTTTTCCGGTGTCTTTGCCTTTTGTTACGGAACCCTTTATGTGCGACTCCGACTCGCACTTGGCCAGTTTTTAGAAACGGTGTCACAGCAACCCTTTTCGCCAGAAATGTTTCGACGTAAACAACAGACTTGTTTGGCATTGGCATGGTTACATTACGAATTTTGGTGCAAGTAGTGCAAGTATCTACGTAGTTTACGAAGGTTCATTGCACGAAAGCAGACGTCATCGATGACGTCGGTATGGTGTCGTGTGGAGAGGAAGACGCTTATTTGCAGATCCATTTTACGGCTTTTATAGGATACAAAGAGCCTAGTATCATTTTCCTTTCACATGTCTTTAAGTAAAACTGGCCAAGTGCGAGTCGGACTCGCACACGAAGGGTTCCGTACCACAACGCAAAAACGCCGAAAAAAACACGTTTGTTGTATGGGAGCCCCCCTTAAATATTTATTTTATTTTGTTTTTAGTATTTGTTGTTATAGCGGCAACAGAAATACATCATCTGTGAAAATTTCAACTATCTAGCTACCGCGGTTCTTGAAATACAGCCTGGTGACAGACAGACGGACGGACGGACAGCGAAGTCTTAGTAATAGGGTTCCGTTTTTACCCTTTGGGTACGGAACCCTAAAAATGATATTTATTATTTATAGCTGAAGAGTTAAGGAGCTGGCGTGTCTGATGTGGGTATAAACGCTTTCTATTATTACGTATCAGTGAAGATATCGACGTCCTTATCGGGATTAGCACGAAGATGTTGCACCGCCAGCCGCATAGCATGTGGTGCGCACGCGCACAGTGAGAGTACAAGACACCGCTATCGGTTATCAGAACACAACACAAAAATAATCTTTACGCACGCACGATACAGTCGGACAGGGGAAACCTTGAAACTGCATTTAAGGTGACATTGGAATAACAACGATATTTAAACGAATCAGAAATAATGAGTTCACATTTTCGCCACGCGCCACATCGTCCGGTCCGCAGCTCCGCACCGCACCGATCCGAGCTGAGACAAGATTTCAGCAGTTATTTATTTGTAACTTGGTATGAATCAGTCGACTATCTTTATTTCTCACCTGTCATTTTGTCAGGGGCATTATGTTTATGACGTAAGATCGTTAAAATAAGAAACCAGTCACGTGTTCACACCAAAATTGGTTTGTTAAGTCTATCAACTTCTCTAGGTTACAGGTTTTAACCAAACAACATGCATTCGATTAATCCGTCGATAATTTCAAACGTAAGCTCGTACTTCTACAACCAACAATGATTCATTGTTTTCGCCATAAAACAGCTTGTGCAAGGGATCGTGATATTAAATCCTCACGAAACAGTTTTACGAAAAATATTTGACAATTTGACAGGTCTACTCTAGGCGGTTCCTTCTATCTGGCAGAATATTGATGCTCCGAAATTTATTTTGCATAACACACTTGGCATAATCTTCTTTAAACGAATATTTTGAAGGCATAAAAAATATTTAACATAATTATTGTTTGGCCGAATGTTATATGTCTTAAACTTTTAAGATGGCAGGATTTTATTTGGCGTAATTTCACTTGGCATACTATGAAGATAACAGTAGAATTATTTTTTAACGAATATTGTAGTAACGACGAGTACGACGACGAGTATTCTATTCTATTGTTTGTACGGTGTATTTATCCATGGTATTTGAATGAACTATAAAAATAATGGTTTCTAGCGATCTCGGGACTTGGGGCACCCCGACTTGGGTTAGGTTAGGTTCATATAAACCCTGTAGACAGAAATGGGGCTCCGCGAAGCGGGGCTCCGTCGACTACCTCTTATTTATTATATTGCTTGTAAACCAACTTAGACCCTAATACTGTGACCGCTTCGCACGAACTCACGTATGCCAAAAGACGATTCTGACTGTGAACTTTCTGCGATATATGATGGTTCTACTTTTTAATTATGATGGATATGTTTATACCTAAAGATGATGAATCGGGGGGAACGTACAACCCCGAGTAAAGTCATTCTATCGGTTAGCCGTTTATTTTGTTATCCATACGGAGCATGTAACAGCTTGTACACACGACAAAACATAAAGGTATACATTTCCAGTTTTAGCTGACCTCTCATTGTTATAGGCTTTTCGTACAATGAGAAGTCAGCTTATAATGGAAATATACAACGTTATTTTTAGTATATGCAAAACCTGAATATATAGTTTGTACAGAATAAGTAACTGAATCGATTCCAATAATTTTTACCCCATGTTATATTTTGTCCCAAAAATATTTTATAAAGGTTAAAAATTGGACACCGAGCGACACTAAGTAGGTTATCCAATCTCCGCGCAGAACGGTTAGGTACCTAGGTACTATTATCAATGAGCGCAAGACGGCGCGGCGCGCGGGTGAGCATGTTTTTGTACGGACAACAAGCTTATAACTTTGTGATTTTTCATGATACAGTTTTGAAATTTTATACATAGATTCTTTACATAAAAATACTAGACACGTGTTTTGGTTTTGCATATACTAAAAATAATGTTGTACATAGCTTGATATGTCGTTGTCCATACGGCCACAGACCCACTGGTTACGGCTTACCTCTCTTACCCCATGAACCGAAAACTTAATCATAACACTTTGAATGGGTTAGCATTATTTTCCTGGTAATCAATTGAACGGCTGATTCATTGAAACCCTAAAAACCATTTCCAGGAAACATTTTAAAGGATTTGATTGGTTTTATTAATTTCATGAACCGGTTACTCTGGTTATTAGCTTACAGTATGGGTTAACATACTGAGTTTAAAAATAAATAAAAACCCTTTGCTTTAACTTAACCGAAATAGCCTCTGTATACATAGAGTGTGTATGCTACTTAAAAATGTAAAAATACTAAGGCAGAAGAAAATAATACTCACTGAAAATTAAAAGTAAACAAACTTGTCTTATTGCCATTTAAATAAACTTTAACAAAAATAAATTAAGGACATAAACAAGTGTTTTATTTGGAACGTAGGTATTTTCCGCATACTGGTATTAATATTTAATTAATTAAGTACATTATAAGGTGACGGTTCTTCCACAAAATGGGTACTAAATGGCAATTTTCAACTTTTTCCACTTATAGATATTAGCGTATTATGTTCACTGAACTACCTAAAAGCAATTATATCTGTCACGCAACGGCCTTCAACCGTCATGTCAAAGTTGAATTCCGAATGTTCGCTTTGTACAATTGGGGTCCATCCACATGTTCAGTGTTCGCTCTCACCGAGGCACGTGGTAGGTACTACTCGACGTACTCGGAAACTGAATGAGGTAGGTCACGCTCTATCAGATGATCGTCGATTGCGCCGCCCCGCCGCGCCGCCCGCGCCGGCGGCAGGCCCGGCGCGGCGCGGCTATCTGCGCACTAGCAGCGACTTTATCACCGTTCGCCGTGTCAGACAGATAAAATGCAACTATGTCGGAGCTACGTAATGTTGCTTTGCTATTAATAAATGTTATACAACGTAGTAAACCCGATCTACACATATTGCGATAATAATATTGTTAGATAGTTTACAATAACATTGTTTACCTAGGTCCTAGATTACAGAACAAAGTAAATATTAATTACTTACTTCACTCATGTAATTAAGTTTAAAAGTTCCGTGATAATGCTATTTTTAATTTTAAGAATTATTTTGAGAGCAATTATGCAATGTATTCATTCAATGAGGGCAAGAAGACCACGATTATCAATTTATAATGGACGATAACAGGAAATCAGATAGGATTATTGTGTTGCATACAGGTGTTAGCAAAGCTGAGAAATTACGAATTTGTTATTACGTAGGTATTTGAATGAAGGTAATCAGTGAAATTCACGAAGTGCTCGAGCTCAAGCTGTCAAGGCTCAAGCTCACCTCGGTCTCGCCAGTCGAGGTCAACGCAGAGTCGCAGACGAGTAGTGGGTAGCGCCGCACGATGTACTATATACAAGGTGTTTTTTTTATATCCCATAACTCTAGGGGTATGAATAAAACCATAGCAAAGAATCAAAAAACAAAGAATTATTTTTCAATTATATTTTTTTTTTGTTTTACTACAGGCTTTATAATAATCACAAGATAACATACACAAATGCGTAGGCGAAAGGTATGTTAGGTAGCACCTTTTATTAAACCCAAATATGGAGTGTTTTCGCTATAGAATAAGCAAAAACAATGCATTTGTATTAAAAAGTCTAGATTTTTCCTGCAACTTTATTAAAGACGACGTAGTTATTTTAGGCTTCATCAAATTCTATATTCTATTCTATGTTGGGTTTGGTCAAATTAATTTGTTCTTGTAAACATGGATGAAAACGAGTTCAGCCGGTGTATTCTGTAAAAATCTCACAGTGAAAACTTAGGTGAGCTGTCCCACCTGAGGACACTATCAACAGTTCACTTCACTCAAGTTTTCACGGTGAGATTTTTACAGAATAGATCGGCAGAACTGCATACTGAGAACCAGTTTTATCAAAATCAAAAACCATGATGAACATTATAATAATAATAATGGCTAGGTATTTTCATTTGGAAATTCGTATAATAGTAGCAATTGCTCTAAATGGATGGAAGGATGGAACTCTGGACGTAACCGTATTTATAACAGGGGCTTATAACATAACTGGCAAAATATAGATAGGTAGTAATAGGTACTAATCAAGTGCCTCTGTCTTCCGCTGGGAAATACAGGAATAAAAAGATGATTGTGCACATAAACGTAAGTCGCAGTCACTAATGAGTAATGTGTCAATGCATCTTTTTGCATATAATAGATAATCTAGCTTATAGCTAGTTGGTAACATTATACCGCGTAATAACAAACATTGTCTTTGCCACAAAGTATCGATTCAACCAGACTGGGGACTCGTATTCCGGCTGCTCTGATGCAATAATGCGTAGTATTTTGCGCCATTACATCAATGAGCCCGAGTACGTAAGGAGATAAATATTACCAGCGAGCGGGGTAAATGCGTAAAAATTGCGAACAGTGTACAAATAAACTTTTTCTTTCTTTTCTTTAACACACTAAACTGTAGCAATGGCTTTCATTGTGACAGTTCAACAACACTCATTGCGTTATTTACGTTGTTGAGCAGATAATTTATTGGAACATACGCAATGGATTAGCAATATCGTGCAAATTATGATTCAGATTGTGATTGAAAGTGTATTACGCAGTTAAGGAGCTGTTTCAAGTAATCCTATTTGGAATATATAAACGTTATATTTTAATAGCATCAGGCATTCAGGGCCAGTCTGTAAGGTTTTCTGATTGTGTTATATTTTCTTAGCCTAGTAGTAGTAAGGTCGAATGGAAACCTACACAATTTCACCTTTAAAAGTAATTTAAAAAATAAATCGACTTAAAAAAAAGAAATTAGCTCAAAATTATTAAATAACTTTAATTTTGGAAATCGGTGACTTGGGATCTGTATTTTAGTTTAATTTTTTTTTATTGCCACCGACTTCCGAAATTAAAGATATTTCATAATTTTATTTTGAGTTAATTTGTTTTTGAAGTCGATTTAATTTTTTTAAATTACTTTTTTATTTCATTATTTTCAGTTCTAAGTAAAACCTGGTATATTTGTTTGTAATAAGTAGGTAATAGTTTTGTTGTAAATATTGCACTAGAATTTGACCAAGGTTTTGAGATTTTTTCCCTTTGACGAGCTACCTTACGGGGGTAGTCCCCGTAAGGTAGCTCGTATCAATAAGCCAGGCCGTCACTCTTACACGGTGTATTAGTCCATATCTTGAAAATTACTGAATCAATTTTGATGAAACTTCCACTGTTCCCTAAGTTGAAGTAAATGTAAGCCAATAAAAATGATCACTATCCGATTAATAGTTGCGGAGAAATGCTTGGACAAACATATATACGTATCTATAAAATTTTGTATATTTGTTTGGAAGCCCTAATAGATTGTCATATTACATATATGTAAATATAATGCAGTTCCAATAATATTACCATACATACGTGTCGAATTGATAACCACCTTTTTTTTGAAGTTGGTAAAAACAACATTCGAGTAATAATGAAGTAGAAAATATGTTAATGGCACTGCCTATGTGCCTATTAACAAATATTTTGGGCATTATCATAATTATTCATAACATCCGTTTAGTAGTACCTATTCCCAACTTTATCTGTTGCGTCTATTTTTAATTGACATTTACGCACATAATACAGCGGATTGATAAATATACACTATACAGTAATACATACATATACAGCTATACAGTAATGAGCACAAACATCAATGAAAAGTCATTGACTTTGTTATCATAAGAGCATTCTAGCGGCAGGTTAGTAATCTCTACTAATGCGATTTACTAAAGTCTTGTGAGAGCATGACACATCCTCATGTTATCGTATACAAATAGCTGCCCTATTGCGCTCTTATAGAATCTAGGCAATTTCCTATCACGTTATTTATTAGATCAACTTTCTACAAATAGTTAATTCATTTATATATTTTTCATTATGTAATTTGAAGGACTGTTTTGGAATGTCTTTAATTTTGAAGTGCTGCAGTGCGATTCTGTAACCATCTCACCGTGAAAAGTTAGGTGAAGTGAGCGGTCAATAGTGTCAATTTCTAGCAGAAACAAACTCACATCACCTAAGTTTTCACGGTGAGATTTTTACAGAATCGACCGGCTGATTCCCATTTCTGACTATTGTTTTGTTTTTAACACGCTTTTATTAGGTCGACCTGTATGTAACTAACTATGTAATGGAATCTAAGGTAACTAATTTAACCATCTTCCAAGGGTCGTAGCGTAATGAAAATTGGCAGCTGTATGTAGTTCTGATGACAATACAATAATATGGTACTGTCGAACTGATCTGATGATGGAGCCGGAAGATATGAACTGGAACTTCATGATGGAAAATCGTATTATAGCTGTTTTGGATTTCTTAGAAAAGTCTTGTAATGAACTTGACCACGATTAGATTTCAAGGTCTGATGATGAAGCCGCATGGCATTCCATGATAGAATATCGTATCATAGTCGTGTTTGCACTTGTGAGAAAGGCCACGTAATGGACTTTGAACACAATGAGGTTTCTTTTTTTTTACGTGCATTTATAAAAGCGTGTTTTTCTAATGTTTTTTAAACGATTAATTTATTTAAGCAGAGGTTGTTATAGGGATTCATGCAACTATGCAAGATATATGTATAGTATAGTTGAGCTTAGCGATGCTATCGTACTATCTCATGGTCGTATTATTATGATATGGCGGTGACCGTAAGGAAATCTTTGTTGATAATTTGATATCATGAATGACAAGGCTTAGGCGCCACTACAGTCATAGGATTCAAAAAACCGTCATTACACTAATAGGGCTAGAAGATATTACTTATATGTATATGTTCTTCACGTAATTAAGTACAGACGACAGCACATTAAGCTACCCGAAACTCAAATTTTCCCAATCAACTTTGAACCTTATGCTTTAGCGATAAAGTTGAAGATCTATTAAAGAAATTTGACAGATTGTAGTAGCTAGATGTGCTGGCGTCTGTACCTCCTCGGTTTTTATATATGTCCCTATACTATTCTCGGGTCAGCATGAAAATAACAAACTAAATTACATAAATAAACAAACACTGATAAAACTTATCACGGCGCCAAAGATTTAACTTATCTATGATGTTTGTATGTGAGAATCTTCCTTATCAATTTTCAGGAATCCGAATCCATGCAACACAGTTCACACATAGGCAAACATGTTGATAAATAAATGTAAGGTGTTTGTGTGAAATCATATTTCAAATAAATGTTTTGCAGTTGAGTCATCATTGCCTACTTTTTCAGTGTTTCAGTTGGCTGGTAATGGCTGCAAAACTTCTAGAAATTCTGTTTTGTTACGGCCGGCGGCCTAGTTTTGATCGAACACCGATTTCATAACTTAGATAAAGTATGGCGCCGATTGGCGGTCTCTTAAGAAATTATATGTTTAAGTACCTAGGAACGTTATTAAATTAGTTTAAGCTTTGAATGTACAGTCAACAAAGGAGTTAATTATAATGATATTCTCGAATAAAATTTTAGTTTATTAATAGAAAACAAACAGCTCATTTATTAAAATAAATTTCAGTCCAGAACATCCATCGGTTTCTTAGTAAACTTCAACTATATCCGACGCTCCTGTATACTTAACTCCTTTGTTGACTGTACCTTCTATATTTTCAAGGAAATTCGTTTTATATAAAAATATTAAGTGTAAGTTGCTATGTTTGAGACTTTACTATTCATACCTACACAACCAACCACTATGCAAGTGGCATGCAGCGTCCTATATTCTGGCAAATTGAGAGATCATTCATTGATTAAAATAATTTTAATCAAGATGTAAGGTGTAATTGCAAAACTCAAAAACTGAAACAAATTTTTCAGAATCGACTACTTACTGAATCAATTTCGGTATTTAAAAAAATTACTTCTTTATGTAAGTAAGTGGCATGTCCTAGAACCAAAAATTTGAAGACTTGTGACATCCACCAACCCGCACTGGGCCCGCGTGGTGCATTACGGCCCACTCCCTCTCACAGGAGGAGGCCTGTGTCCCAGCAGTGGGAACATTATAGGCTGATTATGATTATTATAATGTAAGTATTATTATTTAACTTGATTTTTATACACTTTCTTTATACCTGCCTGCAATCCACTGAGCTATACTATAATAAGGTCAGTGCTTCAATCACATACTTTATGAAGAAACGGACAACGAAGTTAAGAGGGAACAGGGGGTCTACTCCGAAGCGGTTAACCACCGTATCGGCCGAATGTTCGGTCATTTTCTACTACCTTTCATTTCCTATATTGACTATAGGTCCCGACCAAATTGTGCCAATCCGAACCTTTTCAGAATCGTTACCCTTTTTTTACCTTTTTTTTTTTAATTCGTAGTAGGACTGAATATTCGAATCAGAAAATGACCGAACATTCGGCCGACATGCGACACGACAATCAACCACTTCGGAGTAGACCCCCAGGGCGTGCGATTCTCCATACTAATGTATTCCACTTTTTCTTCCTGAATAATGTCTCTAGAGCAATTTTTTTTTTTCATAAATTCAAGGTCTGCTGTAAACACGTCCCTGTCATTTTCTTTAGTAGAGAAAATTATGACCCTCTAAAAATTACAAAAAATACCCTATTTTTACCGCCGCGCCGTGATTAGAGGACTACCAGGCAAATTAGAAATGTTTTTAACATAAAAAAAATGTTATGGACCTAAAATGTAAAAAAAATAATTGAATCGGCTCAGTTTTCGAGGGGAAAAAAGGGGAATACGAAACGTCGATCTCGTCAAAATTCTTGTGATAATTTCGGTCTGATCTGCAGCTGTCCCTATCACACACTACGGGGGCAGACTTGAGGTAAGGCGACGGCAATAGTTTCTTCAAATACCTATTTTTAAAATTCCTCGCAGGCTACGTCCCCTCTTAAATGAATATGTCACGCAACAATCAAATGAAACGGAGCAACTGTGCCGATGAGACATACCTACGTTCAATGTCACCAATATCCGACAGTAAAAAATGATAAGCGAATAATTTAATAACTTTGTTGTGAGATTAAAACAAAAGCATTGTGGAGCAGACCAGCTACTCCTACCGACTGATAACGAAGCTATCTCATGCAAATGAGATAAGTAGGTGAGTAGATATGCCTCATGCTAATTAATTTAACCGGAGTAATCTGCACGTCTATAATATAATTATGAATATTTTATATTGAACCAATAACACCGATAGTTGTATGCATGATTGGATTTAATAAACCGTGATGTTCTAAACTTGTGTAATAATAATAATAATATCTAAACAAAGATTAATACTTATAATAATACTATCAAAATAATCGAGGGGCTTGTGGCTAGTAATAACAACCGGACGGATCGATCGAATCGATCTTTCGTGGATAGGTAGCCAGAAGCTCAAAAGTCTGACCTGACAACCAGTCTCACCAAGGGGTATCGTGTGGAAGTCAGAGAGGCAGTCGCTCCATGTAAACACTGGTATTCAGCTGCATCTGGTTAGACTAGAAGTCGACCCCAACATAACAAGGCTAGGCAGTTCTTTTTTTATTTGACTGCCGGCGCAGTTTTCAAGATAGAAATACAATTACAGACCTGCTACACAAAAAGGTACACGATTCAGCGCTGCGTAACTCGACGTAGTAAACCCTGCATTGTGTTGTGTACCTTTTAGTGTAGTAGATAAGGTCTGTAATTGTATTTCTATTTTGAAAACTGCGCGTCGCGTCGCGTCTCGGTGTGTACTGACCCTTATTGTCGTATCGTTTCGGGAGGTTATCTAATCCTATTTCACCTCATAATGTTAAAATTCTGTTCGAGTACTTCGAGTGGAATTTCAGTAAGTTTAACAATAGCACTTTGAATAGGTTAGCCTTATTATTCTGGTAACCTTTTGAAAGGCTAACCCACTGAAACTTTGAACCAACATTTAACCCTTTAAAACCTTACATGATTATCGCCTTTCGAGGGAAAAGGTTTACTTTTAAAGAGTTAATAAAACCGTATAAAGGTAAACCTTATACATTACTGATTGATTTGAAAGGGTTTACTAACTCGTTTACAAGGACTGTCTGCTACCTTTTAACGGCTGAACAGATTTCGATGAAAGGCACACAGGTAGACGTAGATTACGACCTGCGTTAGGTAGGATATAGAATGCTTTTTATCCCGGGTATTACATTCCCGTGCCCGTGGAATAAGTTCCGACCGCGCTACAGGAGTGAAGCCGCGGCGCGCGGGCATGTTCTAGTATGTATAAGATAAGTCGTTCACCATAGAACACAATCGTAAGATTTTTTTAACTCTTTGCAAAATCTCTTATTTATTACCCTTTTTAGGGTTCCGTACCTCAAAAGGAAAAACGGAACCCTTATAAGATCACATCGATCGTTGTCCGTCTGTCAAGACTCTTTTTTTCAGGAACGTGGAGTTATAAAGTTGAAATTAATGTCAAATACTCAGAGCTGCATTCCCTTGAAGCAGTGAAAAAATCAACTTCTAAGTCAACGCAATCAAAAGATACGGGCGTTTATGTTCCGAAATCAAAACCTGTCTAAGGGTACTTTCCGTTGACCTAGAATCATGAAATTTGGCAAGAAGCAATGTCATGTAGCATAAGTAAAGGAAAAAATCGGAAAACGGTAAATTTGTAGATACATTGCAAAATAATAATTTTAAAACTAGTTACATACCTACAAATTACGTACGGAGCCCTCGGTGCGCGAGTCCGACTCGCACATGGCCGGTTTTATTTTTACCCTTAAAACGGTTAACCGAAATGGTCCCAGTTCAAAGGAAAATAATGGACTATGGCCGTTATGAACAAACAGTATTTGAAAATGTTTGAATAATGAAGGCATGTTATTACCTCTCCTAACGCCGTTATCTTCCTACCTATGTATGAAAAAATCTTGACACTATTAAATAATGTATAAACACGATGTATTAATTATCAGCTCCACCAGCAAATTGCCTCCAAAATAGATACTAGTCCTATCAGAAAGAATACTTATCTTTAACAAAATATACATAATTGTAACAACATTTTGTTATTCAATGCCACTACAACATAATTATAAGCCAAACAAAGTAAATATTTGTAACACAACTTACTATGTAGTTGTGTAATAAATAACTAGCAGCGCCCCGCGGTTTCACCCGCATAAGTGTCGATCCCGTGGGAATATCGGTATAAAAACTATCCTATGTCCGTCCCCGGGATGCAATCTATCTCTCTGCCAAATTTTATCGAAATCCGTTCAGTGGTTTAGGCGTGAAAAGGTAGCATACAGACAGAGTTACTTTCGAATTTATAATATTAGTATGGATAGTAAACAATAGTATGGATTATTCCATGTCAGATAATGAATGAATTAATTAAATATAACGGACGTACAATACAACTAAGTAATACAAGTAACTTGTTCTTTAGTGGAAAAGTGCGGAAATTATTTATGTCTGTAGCATAAATAAATAAAAAAACATAATTATTTAACTTAGCTTCATGGAAGACAAATGACATATTTATTTATGTAAAAAATATCAATAAAGGGCGTCTACTGTGAAAGTGGAGTATTCTCAAATTCTTAAATAGAGGGTCAGAATGCGTTCCCCCTTTGAGGTCAATGAACTCGACAGCTGGAAAATAAAGATAGAATAGGAATACATAAACATCTGGCATACAATCAAAAGATTAGTGTTTGAAGGGCGGATTTTGGGGACCCGCTTACCCCGGGAAAGGTACAAGTTTAAAATACATATATTATATCTTTGCATGTGACCTAGTCTATTACCTATAGACAGTGCTGTAAACATTTGTGTCAAAAGATAATTTGATTTCAAACACAAACGGTGAAAAATCTGTAAAAAATATCTGCCAAATCTGTCATTTTCAACAGTAAAAAAATTAGGTTCCTAAGGAAAAGTAAGTTTTTTCTTCTTTTCTTAAATTCGCAGTAACGCATGATATCTTTTGAAATTGTTAATAATACTATCATTTACTATTTTTATCTGCGAATGAAGAAAGTTAATGTTGATCATTGGCCACCCAGGCCCCGTTGCGGAGCGCAGCACATGGTATAACAATGATGTTCAGATAGTCGAACAGATAACGAGGAAATGCACTAGCTGGCCCGCATGCACTGCGAACAGTCTCAGTTACAATAACAATGAAAGCAAATTATGTTAATGAGAGGTTTAATAAAATTGACAAGTTCTGAATGTTGCAATATCACTGCGTAAATTACACGGTCGAGTGAATTTCGGGCCGGTTCATAAGATAACGGGGGGCGCCTCCTAAACGAGGCCTCACTAGCTCGTCGGTCGTCGAACAGAGAAACAAACAAACAACACATCGAGGCGAGTCGTTATCTCGCGGATTAAACAGCGGCAGGCACGATAGTCGATACTCACGCTCCGCTCGCGCCGCCGCGTGCCGCGCCGTGCGACGCGGATCGTGCTACACCGCCGAATGTACTCACACCGCACCGTCAGCGTCACACGGGCAAATAGTACGCAAAAACATAGGGGCCCAGTGAAGTCATAACGGTATTATAATTTACATGTTTACTGGTTCGTCACGTCGCGTGTCGTGCCAATGACAATCTATTATAATAATGATCCCTATTCCGGCAGCGCAGCGCGCTGCGCTGCCGTAAAAGAAATAATTGAGTTTTAATGCAGTGGCACATAATGTGTTAAAAAGCAACAGGAATATTGCTGATGTATGGTCTTACTCGCCGACACTTGCTCAGTTAAAGTGCGAAATATAATTTGAATGCATATTGACTTTTCCAATTCCAACCACAGGCAATGTCGTTGGAATTGAAGTCGAACTCAGGACCGTAGGCAGCACTTAAACTAATACAGTAGTTTAAGTTATACTTAACCTTTTTACGTTTCATATCCTTGAGAAGCAAACTATTAATGGGGGCTGTCTGTGACCATGTGTTAGGATAGGAATACAGATGTATGTGAAAATGAACCAGGCTGAGAAGATGGGAGGTGACAGACATGATGAAGTGTCAACAGACACAGTAGACGGTATTTCGAGAACTTGTGATGAAGTGGGCGGCCTTATTTTTACCATACCTACACGCAAGTACTAGCTGGCCATAAAATTATTTTTATGTAACGTACTAAATGATACGTATTTCATACAGGGTATTACGCTTGACCGCGTGCCAAACTGTCAATCATGTCCGAGTAACAACAATGTACTTGCAAGAAAACTATTACAAATTACGACCGCATTTCTAGTTTCAGTCGTACCTATCTCGTAAGAATTATTACTGGCGCATAGATTTACTACAAATGTAGTATCAAACATGTTTGTTTCGTTACTTTCCTACAATTCCCCTGGAATAACATTAATTAGACAGCCTATAGCCAAATTTATGACATGTTTTTGATAATGGGTAGTTCACCAATGCGATACTCACTTCCATTTTCGCCGATGGCATCGGCGCACGCGCATGCCATAAGCAGCGCGCACGCCACCACCGGCCAGGCGAGGCTGTTGCGCGCGCGCCGCATCACGCCGAGCCGCGCCGCTGACGTGCTGGCAACATGACCCGAGCTGTAACAATCAATACCAATATTTAAACAACTTCCTCTTCGTTACGTAACTAAAAACATCGTCTTGCCTAAACATTAATGAACCAAACATACTACGAAGTATTTTGATCAGGGACCGTATTTCCTCAAATAATAGTTAAGTCGTTAAAACGGGTTACCCTTGCAAGTAAATTTTTTTATGGCTTTAGCCATTCAAACCCCATGTAACGGAAAACAAATTATAATGATAAAACTTTGAATGGGTTAGCCGTGTTATTCTGGTAACCGATTAAAGGACACCCATTAAATCATTAAAAAGTACTTAATTTAAAAAAAAAACATCGACTTCAAAAAGAAATTAACTCAAAATTATGAAATAACTTTAATTTCGGAAGTCGGTGTCTTGGGATCTGTATTTTAGTTTTGGTTTTTTGCCACCGACTTCCGAAATTAAAGTTATTTCATAATTTTGAGTTAATTTCTTTTTGAAGTCGATTTAATTTTTTTAAATTAAGTACTTTTTTAAGTTTTTTATTTCGTAATTTTTAGTTTTAAGTAAAAACGGGAATATTTGTTTGTAAGTAGGTAATAGTTTTGTTGTAAATATTGCACTAGAATTTGACCAAGGTTTTGGGATGTTTTCCCTTTGACACTACACCCGTAGCTCGTATCAATAAGTCAGGCCGTCACACTTACACGTATGATTCCATAACTTGAAAATTACTGAATCGATTTTGATGAAACTTGCACTGTTCCCTAAGTTGAAGTAAATGTAAGCCAATAAAAAAAATGGTCACTATCCGATTATTAGTTGCGGAGAAATGCTTGGACAAACGTACATACATATCTATAAAATTTTGTATTATTTGTTTGGAAGCCCTAATAGATTGTCATATGAATATAATTCAGTTCCAATAATATTACATACATACGTGTCGAATTGAAACCTTCTTTTTTTTAAGTCGGTAAAAACAAAGGAAAAGTTTTTGATTGGGTTAACTAACCCGTACAATGAATAAGGTTAACCCTTTGCAAAATCCTTTATACGGTTAACCGAAATCGTGGCTCGTTTTGATGTGATCGTCGATCGGTACAAACAACAAATTGATTCAGTGTTTATGTACCTACGAACGTAGCTGTTTGATTAATTAGTTTTGAGCGGCAATCGTTCAATCAGTAAGCGAATATTTATTGTTTTGATGATTTATTCAGTTATGTGCGAGCCGCGCTGGATAAATAATAGAGTTCCGCGCATTAAACGTCAAACACGATAATAAATAATTATCTCACACTACCATACAATGGGGTCTCTGCAAATTGCCAACCTTATTGTACGTACAACAATAGTGGTTTCATTGATGAATATAAATTTCATTGATCAAAGTGTCGGCTCGCAGAGGCCAATGAGTGTATAAAGACCGCGGTAATTAGCGTGGGAGCCATCGATGTTCCCACGACACGCCCGTAACAGGAAAATATTAATTAAGAAACACGTTAGGTATTGAACAAACTAACCGCGATCATGTGAAAAATTATATTTTACTAAGCGGGACTGTATAAAAACTAATTGAATGCGTTGTTTTTCCTGTAGTATGTCATACTACTATTATTATATACTAATTATATAACATTATAATAAACGCGAAGGTTTGTGAGGATGGATGGATGTTTGTTATTCTTTCACGCAAAAACACCAAACGGATTTTGATAAAACTTTACAATATTATTGCTTGTACCATCAGAATAACACAGGATACTTTTTATCCCGATATTCCCACGGGATCGACACTTATGAATTATGCGCGTGACACCGAGCGGCACTGCTAGTAGAATATAATAATAATGTGTCAATTATTTGCAGGAGTAGGTACAGTATATCATGTATATTTATAGAGCCACATATTTGTACAATTAATAAAATACGAAGCGCCCACGCTCGATCCGCTCTGAACATTGATAATGATAACACTGAATGGAATAAGGACGTCCCTTTTGGATTTGACGGTTTTGATTGGGTATCGTATTACCATTACATAGCTACAGTTTAGAAGTACAGTCATCAAAACAGAACAATATAAATACTAAATATCACTGCTAGTCTCTTTTTTTGTTTTGGAGCGTAAACAAAGATAGCTGACGTGAAGTAGTAAGTAATAGTAGTAGCTCAAAAGGCTGCCCAACTTGTACTATTTATTCTGTGGCCCAACTTAAATGGGCCTGGGCAGGACATGTACCGCATGTCGGTCAAACTGTGGGCCCAAATAGCACAGAACTGGTGTCCTGATACAGTGAGGCGGGCAGACCACGTAGGAGAAGGCGGGACGAGCTGGATAGGTTCCATCAAAACTGAAAAGAGGACGTGCGGGCTCGTGAAAGATGGCAGGAGTGCAAGGAGGCCTTTGCCCAGGAGAGGGACAGCGCAGGCTAGTAAAAAAAAAGATAATCATAGAGACCGGATACTAAAAAAATTGTGTTGGATTATTCTGATGCTGATTAATATTTTTAACCGACTTCAAAAAAAGGAGGAGGTTATCAATACGTCGCGTATTTTTTTTTTTGATGTATGTACACCGATTACTCCCGTCGATTTTGAAAATTTATTTTTTGTTTGAAAGAGTATACTCTCGAGGTGGTCCGATCGTCATCAAGTTAGAATCTGATGAGAGGATCTCTTGGAAATCGAGGGAAACCCTCAAATTTTATCGGCAAACCTATAGCGATTTGGGTAGTTTTTATAATAACTCGTGCATTTGCTCTCGGAAAGCACCATTTGGTGAAGTGGAACTGATGATGAAGACTAGATGTCCACTGGAACTACTCAATAATAAGTATCTGCTGATGGTGAAATACCAGGAGAAATCCTCAACAATTAACGTCCCTGCATCGGGAAAAGCAATAAGTATTTTGTAAAAGGCGATGAGCAAGTTGACACTATGCTATTGTCACTTAGGTAAATTATAAGCAGTCCCACTAAAAAGCGAGAAATAAAAACTTTAATTTCGGAAGTCGGTGGCAAAAAACTAAAATACAGATCCAAAGACACCGACTTTCGAAAATTAAGTTATTTTTTACTTTGTAGTTTTTCTTTGTCAGCTACCTCCATACCAAATTTTATCAAAATTGGTCCAGCCGTTTGTGCGTGAAGAAGTAACCAACTTACAAACACACTCACCTTTCGCCTTTATAATATTATTAGTGACGTGTGATTTTAAGAAAGACAGGTAACTTGTTTAGTATTTTTGGGAAAACAAATTGTGAAACACAGTCAAGGATCTTCAAGTGTCGAGTATTAAATAACTGACAAACACTTAATTATTCATACACGAGTACTTGAAGGGCCATTTTAATTTCAAATCTGGGGGCACAGGAGTGCCCCCGCCAAGACGAGCCAAGCGAAGCGCAAGGGCACTACCTACCTTTTCTCGAAGCACTTCGTCGTATTTTTGAACCTTCTTAACTTGGGTTTGGTTATTTTTTAACCTTCTTAACTTGGGTTGGTAATTTTTTCGAACATAAAAGCAATGGATTTGCAATACCCTTCAAAATGATTCAGATTGTGTATTGTGTCCAGGTTACACCGTAGTAGGTATAATCCCACCAAAAACATTTTTATGTAAAATGTTGCCAAGACGAGATCACATATGGCTTGCACTGCCAAAAAGTTATCAGATCTCATGTAGAGCCAAGCTTCTAACTCTACACGCCCTAACTTCACAAACTCTACACCTTAGTCAAAATATGTGGCTTGGCCGTTTCGCTTTTATGTTCGAAAAAATTGTCTACTCAACAACGTATATATACTTACGTATACATACTTATCGCAATGAATGTTGTAGAACTGTCAAAATAAAAGCGATTGCTACTGATAGTATGTCACGCAATTACCTGATATGTGACCCTGGATATGTGAAAAACCTCTACCACTGATAAATTACAATGAGCTCCAGACACTTTTGCATTGAAATACCTGTTACTGGAAATAATTAAACCTTTATAACTGAGATTTTTTCCTCTGTAGGGTCTTAGCGGAGGCCTCTCTAAATAAGACAACTAAACGTCATTTGAAACCCGACTATTTGGGAAACTAGGTAAATCAAAAGCCTCTTTAAGTGATATAAATGATCTAAGGTCTCTTGAGATCCCACTTATCCAGGTTGCACTGTAATTGTAAGTTGGAGGTACTAGGGCAAACGGACAGTCGTTCATGAGCGGATGGCAAGCTAACGAATAGCTCTACACTACGTCGCGCGTCGAAACTCGAGACCAAGGGGCATGTTTTGCCTACCTAAATAATTCACATCACACGTAATCTATTCTATAGTTCGTATTGGGCGATCACAATACCTAACAGAGTTTTATACGCTACAAGGCTATGTCCTGGCGAAGGCGCCTGCCTGACGGTACCACGCGGTCACGATCCTATCAAAGATTTTTGGGCCTAACAAGTAGTATAATATTGCAACTTTTTGAACAGCATCACAAAAGACTGAAACGGCACTATAATGCTTGCTTACATATTCGTTTCATTTTCGCTAACTGCTTCTACCTGAACCTATATGTATTGTTCTCCCTGCATCGTAATAACTGCGGACTTACGTTCTGAGAAGTCAAGCGACTTCTTACTTAGCAAACAACATACATATAATAATTATTATGAAATATAGTAATTGGTGACTTTACAACCTCTACGTTGAGTAAATTACTAGGTACGTTTTTATAATCGCATTCTACGCGAGTATGGTTGGTGGAAGGTTAAAAATCAAAACCACGTGTATAGTTTTAAAAAAAATCATGAATTCGCTCATGTATCGAGGAATGTTAACTGAATGGCACTTCCGGTAGTAAAAAACACTCTAAACCGCTTACGTAAAACGTCATTTAGCGTGATTGTAGAGACAGACAATAATCATGTTCGCGCTAAGGTCCAACACACGGCACGCGGGTAAAACCTTGGCAGATAGGGAGGGGACGAGTTTCCCGCGCTGCATTTGTTGTTTACGCGGCGCGGCGTGTCGTGGCGGACAGTGAGGTCGACGACCTCGTGCCGCACCACGCCGCCATATTTTTGGTAATAAATAATAGATAGAACAGCGCAGCGCAGCACGATCGATCAGACCGCGACCACTGCGGCGGCGCGTGCTTGGCTCTGTACCCAAAACATTGCACCCCCTCCCCCCAAACAACGTGAACGCACTTAGGAAGCACACTACGTAAAATCTTATCTATGCGGACTAGCGGAGTAGACACTGTATTTGTTACCATACTATATCTAACGCTATTATTAGGTTGTTGTGAATTTTGTGAAATGCACGAGTATTACACTGTCACCCAGCCGTACCTACATGATTTTAAATTTTAATGATTTGGATTGACGCAAACATGTTTCGTCGAATTTTATAAAAAAATGTGTGATACTGATAACGACACCATAACATGATAATTTTACTTATCTGTCATTTACTCATTACATTTCTATGAATAGATAATATAAAAAAATACCAGTGTAGGTATTTTAGATTACATTTATAATACTATTATGTTTTCCTTCTTACTTAGATTTGCATTATGTATAAAAAATCTAGGTTGCATTCCAGGTTATCAGTATCACACATGACCTTAATTAACCTCAATTAATCTATAACTAATAATTATTATTACCTATAATAATACTAAAGATTGTTTGTTTGAACGCTCTGGAACTACCAGTCGGATTTGAAAAAATATTTTTGCATTTGATAGCCCAATTCTTGAGGAAGGCTAAATAAAGGCTAGGGTTTCAATGGGTTAGTCGTTCAATCGGTCTACAATATCGAAGCTAACCCATTCAGTGTTATCGTTATCATTAGGTGTGTGTCCGCTTCATAGGGTTAGAAACGGTGAACCCAATAAAAAAAGTGATTAAAAAAAATAAAAAACCCGACTGCGGTAAAAAACTTAAGTTAAAAGAACTGAAAAGCTAAAAACAAGCCCATTTTAAATTAAATTAAAGTTGGAAGCAGGCGGGACCATACCATTTTTATTATATTTTCAAATTCAAATGGGAACACTAATAGGTAGACAGATAGGTGCATCCATTACGTAATGTTATAAAAAAAAATACAATGGTTGCCTGTAAAGTCGGTTTTACGGGCGAAGATTTTACGTGACAACGACCGATCATCCGATCATAGTTGAGTGGGAGAGAGACGCAAGGCATTCGGCGGGCCTCTCTCTCGTTCGGTGACTCATCGTAACGTTACCGAGCGTTACACTTTTTCATAAGTGACTCCCAGTCGCAACCTAATTTAAGACGTTGTCACGTCAAAAAATACAACCCATTATCGCGATCACAAAGCATAATATACTAGAAAGCAGGCAGGCAGGACACTGGCACAGTAGAGATATGAATTTATACTGTGACCACAGAGTACTTTTTTTGATTATTGATAGACTGAAAACTGTGACACTGGGAAATCCTGGGAAATGTCTCATCGGCCCTGACCATAGATAAGAAAGAAGATTTTTATATTTCTATGGCGCTGACCATTATAAATGTTTTATTCGTTACGAGTTGTAACTACAAGACGTATCACAAGACGGATTAGTATCACAAAAAAGGTTACCTAATACCTACCTAGTTCCTACAAAAATTTTCGCGTCGCGGTCGGTATAGAGTGGTTAATCAAACATTCCACTACAGCAATTTTTTTTGACAACACGCGCAACTCTCGAAGGTATTTTCATAAATGTCATAAAATGCCACCAGTCATTTTAAATTCTTAGCACTTTGAGCTAGGTATAGAACAAAGAATGCAACAGATCGCATCAACAAGTTAATTCAAGGCCAAGTGAACTGTAAAAAATATAAACATCCGAATTGAGAAACTCCTCCTTTTTAGGGTTCCGTACCAAAATGATAAAACGGAACCCTTATGGTAACACTCAGACCGTCTGTCTTTCACAGCTGGATATCTCAAGAACTACTAATGCGTTGGCACAACTATTTTTACACTTTTGATGAAAAATGTAAAAAAAATACCGTTCCCCCTTATCTCCGAAGTTTGCAAAGAGAAAAATCTGAAATTATTCTATGTGATAGAAGTTTATGTAAAGATTACAGGAAAATAAAACGAAGTCTCTAAATAGCACACTTTTACAGAAATTATCAACAAAAGTTACATTAGTTCCACTATCGGTCAAGAGATAGCGCTGACATAAAACTGCAAGATTCTACACCGCAGTGCACAGTGTTAAAATTCTCTGACGACTAAAGGCCTTTCCGATGAAAATTTAAAACATATTATAATCGTACGGAACCCTCGGTGCGCGAGTCCGACTCGCTCTTGCCCGGTTTTTGAAGTCGGTTAAAAAAATCGTTGTTTTCGGATTAAGATTATTGTTTTGATAAGACTTCAAGGTGTATGTTTCTTGCGCACTCGCTTATCGATAAGAAATTCTTAATATTTCAATGTCATAAAACTACAAAAACAGAATACAAATACGGACACAATATAATTTTGATTAGCCAAATTTTGATGCTATTTTATTAACGTAGGATATGCGTAGGATATAAATATTTGTTTTTAAAATTCATAGACAATTGCGAAAATTGTGCAAGCTACCTATTATGGATATGGAGTAGGTACTTAAAACCTATAAACGTGTTCGTGCTAAAACCAAAACTGTAATTAAAAGGTTTCCAGTTATTTTCACCGGCCTCAATCCTCAACAGCAGCAACATAATTTGGTTTATGGATGGAGTAGGTACTTACTGGTTCTATTACCTATTGATAACACATTTTATTAAGTAGTTGCGTAATCCGTGGAGTACCGACCGATACAGATAAGTTTTAATTCAGATTTGTGAGTGACCACCCACGAACACAAGATTGTACTAGGCATCTTATCAATGCCCGACGTAAAACAATAATAAATAAACCTTGAGTCGATCAGTCGACATTCCTAACTTTACCTAGTACCTATTCAAGCTGGTTATTTACGTATTCCGGATGCCTATGCGGTATCCGGTGTATCTATTTTATTTACTTTTTGTTAGCTGCTGCTACTAAGGAGTAATAGGTATAAACTATGAGTACGATGCTTTGTAGAAAGGTAAGTACTATGAATAACGTAAAACTGTTGACAAGGGTAATGTAATAATGATCATAGGTAGGTAAATACTCCAAAATAGGTACTTTTAACGAATTATGTAAAGTAAGGACCCTATCAGTTTTTTTTTTCGATTTTGCGTGCCGTGTTTTGACTGCAGTGTCTAAGCAGAACAATATTTTTATTTTAACTATAAATAAGTCAGACAGTAGGTACTTTTTAAATGAGCAAGAATTTATAGCCTTAGGTACCTCTCGAGTAATTGTTAATGAATACCTAGGTACTAAAAAACTTGCTTTTTAACGCCTACGAGCACGATAGTGGAAGAAGCCGTCAGACCGTCACCGCTCCCCGCCATCGCCATCGCGCATTTCGCTCGCCGCCTCGCCTGCGCCGCGCCGTTGCGCCGCGTCGTCGCGCGCGTTAGCTGAGAAGGGCACAGCCACAGAGTTGTTTACTTACACCACCGCTCACACCACGTGGTGTGCACTGAGTAGTCTTGTGCCTGCTCGGTCATTTTAAAGATCGCTCCGTACTAGTTCATTTCGGACAGTGAACTAGTTCATTCTATTAGTTCTAATAGCTCTATTCGGTCTTCGCTCTCGGTAAGCATTCCCAATTTCCCATAGAGCATAGATAGCGCGCTAGCGCGGATCCGGATCACTCACAGAGCAAATACGCACTCCAGACATTATTATACATAAACCACCACGTATAAATAAAAAAAAATATAAATGCAACATCCATAATTATTTATTTATTAGATATTACCACAGAGTACACAGCTGATATACCTATTAAGAGAATTTTAACTGAATTATTTTGTACCATTCAAACAGCTCGTCTCCCGTGTTTGGGCGATAAGCTAAAATAGACACTAAGGCATTGAAATAACGCGCATCTCATCTCATTCTTGCGAATTCGGTCGGTCGGGTTCGGATAGCATCGTCATTCGTCGGCTATTCTTTCTCGTTCTCATTCATTCAGACATCGAATGAAAACGTATAACGTTTCTGTCAAACAATCAGCTCAGACTGTATTTAATTTTCTCGTTCGGGCGATGTACGAGTACGAAAAGAGCTATTAGAACTATTAGACCGGTTACAAGCCAGCGTTCGGAAACGTTTCTTTTAGTACAGTGCGAAGATACGGTTCCTATTCGTTCATCGTTCGTGAACTACACAAGACTAGCACTGAGTATTCTTAAGGTCACGTGGTTCTGTTATTACATTTATTAACCTGTAATTCGAAGATAGACCGCTGAACTACAAAACTGTAAATTAACAAAGTCTAGTTCTAGCCGTAATCAGATCGAAAACAAATACGAAACGCTACCTGAGCTCGGTGCCTGCCGTGCTTGTCTGCTCCTCGCGATCCACAGTTTATAAATACTCCACAGATCCTTCAGTACAATATTTCACTTTATCACACAGCACAAAACACTTTAATTGTGTATTTTTTCTATTAACCACAACAATAACAACACTTTTGTAAACATAATACGCGGCAAACAGCGGATAACGTGCAGACGAGTTATCACAAACGACGCGCGCGAACGACTGAGGGAGGGAGGGAAGCGGCAGAGAGCGCGGGGGCCTGCCGTGCCGTCGACCCAGTCGAGGAATGCGGCTCGGCTCGCCCGTTCTCGCATGCTTATTTTTTTGCTCGGTCCGATGCCGCGATGGGACCACGGAATAGGTAGAATCCGTGGACGGGACGCTCAGGGGGCGCTCCCAAGCGCGGTCTTCCTCTAGAAAGGCTCTTTATGCTCTATTTCAAGTTTCAACATAGCATAGAAATGGAATAATTAGGTATCGATAATTAAAGTAGGTACTGTGAAGTACCTATGTTGGAGTTAGATCGGCCCTGGTATAAGACCGCATGAATCAAATTCCCACGTAATGTGGCAATGTTTTTAATGCGGTAACAAACATTGGTGTTCTCCATTCTCCATCATTATTTTTATTCTGCTACGACGAAGATCAGAGCAAAATTTAATTTTGCAGGCAAATAATTGGATTCCTACGCTTACGGTCTTACCCCAGCAACGATCTTACCCCAACATACCTTACTTGTCCTTTTACATTAAAAAAACCGGTCACGAGCGAGTCGGACTCGCGCACCGAGGGTTCCGATCCGTACCATCATGTTTTGAATTTTTTTTCATCGGCGAGGCCTATATTCGTCAGGGAATTTGAACACTATGCACTGTGGTGTAGAATATTTCAGTTTTATGTGAGCGCCACCTCTTGACCGATAGTGGAATTAATGTAACTTTTGATGATGATTTCTGAAAAAGTGTGCTATTTAGAGAATTCGTTTTATTTTTCCTGTAATCTTTACATAAACTTCTATCACATAGAATTATTTCTGAATTTTCTCTTTGCAAACTTTGGAGATAAGGGGAAAGGTATTTTTTTTTACATTTTTCATCAAAAGTCGAAAACGATGCGGCCTAAAAAAAAGAAATGTTTGAGAATGTGCAAACTGCGCTCTTTCATATGATATCCCACATGACCTCGTAGCCCCACTACGAATTTTTCAGACCCCCTTTCAGTCTCTGCTGCAAAAAATATACATATATTTTTATTTCTTTCTTATTTGCAAAATAGTTTGGCACACGTCATCTAAAACTATTCCAAATTTCAAGTTGATAGCATTAGTAGTTAGTTAGTTCTTGAGATATCCAGCTGTGACAGACAGACAGACAGCCAGTCAGACAGACAGACTGAGTGTCACCATAAGGGTTCCGTTTTACCATTTTGGTACGGAACCCTCAAAATGCACTCGATTGACTGATCCTTCATTCTTCTTACATATTGAGTTTTAATATTTTTATTACATTATATACCTTGGCGTTTGTCGAAGAGCGATGGAGCGCAGCATCCTGGGTGTAAAAAGACGGGACAAAATTCGGAACACCATGCTGCGTTCCAAAACGGGTATAATAGACGTAGGCAAGAAGGCTGCCAGGCTCAAGTGGGATTGGGCGGGTCACATCAGCCGCATGCAGGATGACCGCTGGGAAAAAGTTTCCACACAATGGGTGCCTAAAGATGGACGGCACTGCCGAGGTTGACCCAGAAAGCGGTGGCGAGATGACCTGGACGCGTACCGCGAGGGCTGGTTTGAGGTGGCGCGGGAAAAGAGTTCCTTGAAGGACTTGGTCGGGACTCGGGAGGCCCTGGCCCAGCAGTGAGACAGTATAGGCTAAACAAAAAAAAATTACATATAAAGGAAAAACATGGTACCTATATAATACTGTCACTGTGCTTGCGTAAAAAGCCATCCTGACTACGGACCTTTCACTGTGCGGGTCCAACAAGCACGAGGCCGATTTTTGAAGAATTCATAGCATAAAACTACTCTGACCTCTGCAATGCAAAAATAAGGTTTTGCCTTTTGATCATGGTAGGGTTTAATTCATTATAGTAATCACCATACTAACCGGACATACTTTTTAGAGGATGAATAAAATAATTATTGTTAATTATAACTTCTTCGCTTATCGTTCCGCGCGGAAGTACCTAGTAGTAATAAAACTAAGTTGAATTAAACGGAAATGGTGTCCGTAGGCAAGGCAATATTATGTAAATAAATAATAATAATACTTAATAAGTTTAATAATAGATGGAAGGAGTGGAGGGAGGCCTTTTCCCAGGAGCCGGACAGGGCAGCCTACAAAAAAACTATCAATACGCACAATGATAAGTTTTTTTTTTGCGTACCAATCGGTGAAAGAAGAAAGCGGTGCTTCTGGGCACGGCTCGTATTGTTAGGAGGTTCCTTTCTCTTTGAAGCCCTGATAGCCGGTAGCTTGAACCCTGTTCCCGATACCGGTAGGCATTTTTATTTTATCCAAACGTTTAAAAAAATAATTTTATGTTGTACTAGCTTACGCCCGCGGATTCGCCCGCGAGGTATGTCGATAAAAACTATCCTATGTACGGACGCCAGCAGGTCAACCTACCCGAAACTGTCAGATTTTCCCAATCAACCTTGAACCTTATGATTTAGCAATAAAGTCGAAAATCTATTAAAGAAATCTGACAGATTGTAGTAACTTGATGTGCTGGCGTCTGTACTTCCCCGGGATGCAATCTATCTCTCTGCCAAATTGTATCAAAATCCGTTCAGTGGTTTAGGCGTGAAAAAGTAACATACAGACAGACAGAGTTACTTTCGAATTTATAATAATAATATTTTAAATAAATGACCTCCTTGGTCATTTATTCACAATTTTCCTAATCAATTCATTTAGGTGAAGAAACTTTTTAGGTACACTTCTGACCAGAGCCCTGCAAACATGCGTGATGTTAGGTTGTTTTAACGCTGCTGCGCTCTTGAAAAAATATTGTATTGGGGACTCTGTAGAGGCACATTATTGATCGCTAACGTATCCTGTATATCCATACTAGGTAATATTACTGTCTGTCTGTATGTTACCTTTTCACGCCTAAACCACTGAACGGATTTCGATAAAATTTGAACCCGCGCGGGGCGCTGCTAGTTGTCTATAATCTAATGTATATCATAATATTATATAATATAACAAATCAATATATCTGCTAACGTAAAGAATGAAGAACATCGGATGGGATTATAAACCCTAAAGTCACAGGCTAGAGCAGAGCTCAAACTAAACTAAGCATGTTCTGGTACGAGTAGCTACTCGCGGAACACAATTCTTACACCAAGAGGAATTAATTCCCCATATTAGTAAACTAGGCATGAAACCAATTGCAACCATTATTTAGTGTACCCTATAAACTATAGGTACGAAGTAGGTAACCGTTTACTTCGTACCTAGTTTGTACACTCAATAATGGTTTAATAAGAGTGTGTGTGCTACCGCTATACAGCATGAACTTTATCGATTGTTGTCGTAATTGGCGAAAATAACCATCCTTATCAATCTGGCACGTACTTACGAACTCCACATACCAAAAATACGTCGTTATAAACAATTCAATATCATGTAAACTAAATGTGATATTTGCGCACTCTTAACGTGACTTAGCAGGTGGGCAAAACCGTAAGAATAGGACCGAGTGAAGCATTTTGTTCTATTCATATTGTTTTGTCCACAGAAGATATCCTACCTACTACTTACATAGTGCCAGAAGTCCGTTTTTAGGGTTCCGTACCTCAAAAGGAAAAAACGGAACCCTTAGGCCTAAAACACACACAAGCGACGTAAGGCCTAAAACATACACAAGCGACGTAAGGCAGCAGGCGTGGAACAGGCGTGGCGCAGGCGTGCGCCGCTTCAAAACGATTTCATACAAAATGTATGCAGGCGACGTTTTTGAATTATACTGAAGCGACGCGGCGCAGACACGCCGTTTCGTTGCCTGCGCCGCGTCGATGTACACTGCTTTATAAAGCCAACATTTTGACCGTTTTCAAGAAATGGAAATTCTACTCTTCAACCAGTTTCCACCCAATCCTAGGGTTCACCTCTCCTCCATTGCCAGCCATTCAAAGTGGTATGAGTGAAAAATTGCTTTCAAATATTTCTTGGAACAAAAAAACGTAATTTACAACTATCTGTGTACAATAACTACTGCATTAGTGAATCACTGAGTGAACATAAGATTCTGGTTACAACAAGAACTATGTCGTGCAATATATCATCATCAGTCTACAGGAGTCTACTCCTGAACATAGGCATCTCCAATTGCACGCCATTTAGCTCGATTCTCGGCAACTCTCATCCACCCTGCAGCGATCGTAGCTCCACTTACCCAGAGGGCGGCCTACCTTACATACGCCGATTCGCGGTCTCCTCTCAAGATCGTCTACCCCAACGGCCATCGGTTCTACAGCCAATATTACCGGCCCCTTGCCACTTCAGCTTGCTTATTCTGTGAGCTATGTCGACAGCTTGTGTCCTCTGCCGGATCACCTTATTCCGGATTCAATTCCTCAGAGAGAGACTCCAAGCAAAGCTTGTTGCATAGCTAACTAAGCGACCTTTAATTGAAGAACAGCCGTTCCGTGACTGTCCACGTACTATATATATATACATACTTACTCTTAATGTGATCTGTGGCTTAACTTTAACATAAGCACTGTAAAAAACGTCCCGTTTAATACCTTTTTTTAACAAAAGAATGGCAATGTATTCCACAAAGTTTAATAGGTACAAATATATCAAGATTTTTGTTGACTAAAAACATTATCAACAAATTGCTGAACGGTCAAAGTTCAGTGGAAATCTGTTTGGCTTATTATCTTTTAACACTTGAGCCGGCCATGACGGTCATGCGGCGTCGTTGACAACTTTATGTTTATTGAGAAGTTTTTAAGTAGGTAGGTAGGTACTGTAACTAACTAACAACCAAATAAACAACACAGCAATTTACTTTGAGTTTTTTACGAATACGAATTAAAATGTTCGCTGAGCTTCAGATTTCAAGAGCTATGATTTATGAATAGAGTCAGTCATTCTTATACCTACTCCACTGTTTATCAGTAAATTAAAAATGAAAATACCGGCCAAGTGCGTCTCGGACCACGCACTATGAAATGAATAATAATAACCCCACCGCGCGCCGTATCTCTACATTGACGTCGTGGTGGGGCTTGCGCGCTCGAAACTCTAGGCCTGTGCCCGAAGAGTTTGCCGGAACAGGTGTAGGGTGAGGAGCCAGACCAAGAGAGATACAGAATCCCGCAGGGCAGCATGTGGCGAGCTGTTGGGCAGTAGCAACCCCACGGACCCTATCTCCCGGGAGAATTCTTGTTCCTCACGACTCACCTCTGGCTTGCCTTTACTGGCCGGCTGGAGTGAACAATGACGAGAAACAGAAGTCCCACCTCATTCTTGCTTATAATGGTCGGCTTGAGTGGAGATTCGCAAGAGCAAACGTGCTCGGAGGAAGGAAGTATTCCAGTAAGATGCTGGTAGGGATCTTGACCGTACTTCCGGGATTGTCCTGATAGCCGTGGAATACCTCTCCACTCCTCATAAGCACCTCAGGACATGTTGCCCCCTTGTCGCTACGACACTATGTGCTGTCGTTTTCGGGAGCCCATTATTGAGTGTGCAAGTCAGTCACCCCCTGCCATTTTATCTGTGTAATTTATATATAATTATGAAACATTTGTCAGGCAGGCAGGAAAGCACGTTAACTACCGTTAACTACTAGCCGTTGGTCCCGGCTGTCATTCGTGGATCTTTGACAGTCGTTACGGGTAGTCAGAAGCCCAAAAGTCTGACAACCAATCTTACCAAGGGGTATCGTATTCCCCAGTAACTGGGTTGTGGAGGTCAGATAGGCAGTCGCTCCATGTAAAATACTGGTATTCAGCTGCATCCGGTTAGACTGGAAGCCGACCCCAACATAGTTGGGAACAGGCTAGGCAGATGATGATGATGGTCAGGCAGGCAGGGGCCCGCAGGGGCTATAGAATTTCCATAGTCCTAAATAACCAGTTCACTTTAGTCACCCAAACCCATAATCCAATATCTTTGTTTCCATATCCTGCAATAGTCCTTCCTACACCAACCGGGGGTTGTCCTTGGGTGCACTTGCATAGTGCGAACAGGGATAATCGTCGGTTAGTGCCTCATTTCATTAAAACTGTCTAACGGGCCTCTGCGAGTTGGCTTCGGTAGGAGTAGTGTAGGAGTAGGTTAGGAGTAAGGTAGGAGTAGGGTAGGAGTAGAGTAGGAGTAGGGTAGGGGTAGGGTAGGGTAAGGGGTAGGACACCACGCGAACGAAGTAGCGCCGGGCAGCTAGAAATAATTTATATGGCAAAACAACGTTTGCCAGGTCAGCTAGTATAATATAGGTAAAGCACAAGCATAAAGTTTTACTGCTCTCCTAGATAGGTTACAGAATAACCTGTGTTTAGGAGAAACAGTTCCGATCCCCGTCGTTTATGGTTGACTTATAACAGCACGTGTTAGTGTTAAATATGTATATTATAAATATGTGAAGTAATCATAACAGCAAGCTACTAAATGAGATTATATTATTAAAATTGAATGACTGACTTATGCGGTAATTTGCTAAATTTTTTACAGTTCCTTTGATCAGTGACCTACCATTAGAACGTCATTGTGCAGTCATTGCTTTTAATTCTTTTCTTTAAATTTAATTTTGAAGTCCTATCCATAGATACCTCACACGTACGGGTTTGATGAAAAAAAATTCTTGAGTTTCAGTTCTAAGTATGGGGAACCCCCAAAATTTATTGTATTTTTTCTGTTTTTGTGCAGAATACATCTAAGTTTCAACAGTATAGTTCAAATAGTAGTTTCGGAAAAAAGTGGCTGTGACATACGGACGGACAGACAGACAGACAGACAGACATGACGAATCCATAAGGGTTCCGTTTTTTGCCATTTGGCTACGGAACCCTAATAAAAAATGTATTTTGTGTGAAATACACAATAACATAGGTGTCTGCAAGTACTTAATTCGCCCTATAAACATGTTGTTTATAGGGCCACATTATCTGCAAGTGGCGCCACAGCGGTGACGGCTGCTTATCAACTCCGCCATTGAAAAACATCGTTTACGCAAGCAGTATTTTATTAATGAAAGCCAGTTTTTCTTATCGTCCGCGGCTGTACCTACTTGAGTTCAAGTTGTAGTATGAGGTGGGGACTTGGGAACTCAACGATACGTATATAACAACTTATAAAGTGGTTCGTAGTGGTACGGTGTTCGAATTACCCCCTAGATCCATACTAATAATTATTATAAATGCGAAAGTGTGTTTGTTTGCCTGTTACCTCTGCACGCCCGACCGCCAAGTGGCGCCCTCATCGTTTGTTTGGTTATTTCTTTTATTTTACAATGAAAATGTAGAAAATAAGCACGTTAAGTTGTGCTCCACAAGATTATACGTTAATATTATTGTAAACGGTAGTTTTCAATTGTTTAATTTTATTATAATCACTAAAACGGAAAATAGTGGCCACTTTTATCCGTTATAGTGATTATAGTAAAACTAAACAATCTAGGTAGGTAGGCATCTACTAATATTTCCTGGAATTAGTTGTAATCGTATTTTTTTTTCACAAAATTCGCAAGCCCTTTAGTTTTAGGGTTCCGTAGGTACCTCAAAAGGAAAAAATGGTTGCCTGTAAAGTCGGTTTTACGGGCGAAGATTTTACGTGACAACGTCTTTTTCTCGGTAGAATATTTATTGATATGAATATAATTAAATTGCACAATAGGAACAAGGAATTAAATGAAAATAAGAACGTAACGTTACCGAGCGTTACACTTTTTTCATAAGTGACTCCCAGCCGCAACCTAATTTAAAATAAGAACGTAACGTTACCGAGCGTTACACTTTTTCATAAGTGACTCCCAGCCGCAACCTAATTTAAGACGTTGTCACGTCAAAAACCGGAACCAATAAAGGATCACTCGTGTCTGTCTGTCCGTCTGTCTCAGCCAATTTGCTCCGAATGCTCCCTCTCCCTTTTCCACACAATTCTGTCTTTTGCGAGTGCCAGCTAGTACTTTCTGTAGGAGTCAAGCTCGTCCCGAAATCTTCGTCTCGGCCTGCCGCGATGGCGCGGGCGTCGCGCGTCGTGCGTTTAGTCGGACCCAATCGGGGGTTCTCTTAGCCCAATTGTCATGCGGCAGACACGTCCGGCCCAGTCCCACGGCTTTCTGGGTAACGGCCGGTAGGTGGGTACGGCCGCAGTATTGTGTTCCTTATACAGTCAAAAATTCGAACCGCCAGGATACCTACTGCGCTGCACAATAATATTATAAGTGTATTAATGGCGCTCCATGGCTCGCTGGCAAATCTCGAGCTTGGACCTCTGCTGAAGTGTCAAAGACTTGAGCACCATATGAGAGAATAGGGAGAATACACATTCACATTATATTCATTATTATTAGGTATTTAAGCAGTTACTACATTCAGTGCAGTAGGTACCTAGGTGGGTAGGCAGCAAAGGTAGGTAGGTAAGTACATAAATCCTAACGCGTCGCGTCGTGATCGTGAACGCCAAGCGGAGAACACAAAGTGATACAATATAAAAATACTGAATGTATTCTTAGTTTGTTGATTCAGGTAGCGTGCTGCACGATTATATTCCCTACGTGTGCAAAAAACAGCCCTGGTCAATTCGACGTACCTACTTACTTATAATTTCCTTGCATAAATAAATAACAATATGCCTACGTTTGTTTCAACAAGGCCTATATTATGTTAATTGAGCTCCTGTAACCTACTGAGAATTATTTCCAAGGTTTCCAGTGCGTCTTAAAAACCTAGTCTTGTCATACATTATTATTGACTGAGTAGAGAGAAATATTGCAGTTGAATGTTCATTCTGTACCTACAAACAATGTACGTATAAATAATTAAAAAAATTAAGTGAACCAATTAAAAAATTGAACTAAAAAATAATTAAAAACAAGCTAAATGATTTTAGTATTGAATAGCACAAGTTCAATACTAAATAGATTATAATATTTGTGCTCATTCAACACTAAAATCATTTAAATTGTTAGGGTTCCGTACCTCAGAAGGAAAAAACGGAACCCTTAGAGGATCACTCGTGTGCGTGTGTCTGTCTGTCCGTCCGTCTGTCAAACAGCCAATTTGCTCCGAATCTAATGGGCCGATTAAGTTGGAATTTGGTATCTTACACATATGAATCTCTGTGACCCAAACACAGACGTGTAACGTAAATAAATGAATTTTGATTATGGGGTCATTTTTGGAAGGCAAATAGAAAATTAATAAAAACGAAAGTTTCGAAATCCGTACCGTGTGACATATCAAATGAAAGGGCTTACTGAGAAATAGACGAAAATGGACCATTCCCCCCCCTTATCTGCGAAACTACTGAGCCTAACATTTTGAAAAAATACAGAAAATAGTTTTATACCTATAGATTACAGCAAAAAGATATATGGAGTCTGTGGTCTTAAAACAACATGGTAAATCTCTCAACATTGTGCGTACAAACTTACATTTTAATTTTTTTTTATAAGATAACTTTTAGTGATAAAACGATATTTTTGCAAACGCACAAGTGCCACGAAAGATAACTTTTGTTTTTTAGGAAATCGATATCGCGCATACCTATACCTCGCGAAACTATTTTCATTTTGGTTCGTGAATATTGAAAATCATCCCAAGGGAACATACTCGCGGGATAAAAATAGTGAATCCTATGTGTTATTCCAGACTACAATCTACCTCTGTGCCAAATTTCATCAAGATCCGTTCAGCCGTTCTGACGTGATTGAGTAACAAACATCCATCCATCCAAACATCCAAACTTTCGCATTTATAATATTATAGTAGGTACCTATAGTTACAGATTTTGTCTTCAAGAAGCAAGCGTGTAGGTATGTAATGTACTAAACGAATATGCCTACTTTTTTGAAGTGAAAATTTCTTTAGGCGCGTTGGGCATTTTTGAGATGGGAAAAATCCATTGAACTCGCGCCACTGTTACCGTAAGCGACACCGCGCGTGTTTTGTTTATAAGACGATTCAAAAAATACCCGCTTCGGATGTGTTCGGCTGTCTTCGGAAAGTCGGGATGTACTCGGTTTTAAATTAAAATTAAATAGTAATTTTTAATGTGAGTGATGGCAAAGTATTCTGTTTTTATTTTGTTTTCACTTCTGTCAGATGGGATCAACGACGATATAACCACTTCTCTTTGGATGGGATATTGAATAGTATCTCTATCTACTGTTATATTTATTTAATTTCTTTTGTTACCTATGTTATTAGTGAACGAATGTACATATTGAATAATACTGTTACATATTTTTGTTATGTACTAAGCAAGCTGTTTAGACGATTGTTGGGGATTCTTGAATGAAAACACGACACAGTAATACAATTCGAGACAACTTACTCCATTTATTGTTCCTTGTTTACATGTTGGCCGACGACTTGCTGATTAAAACTAACTTTACATTGCAAAAAACGCTCGACCTTATACAATTTTACATAAGCGCAAGTAGTGACGGTGGTGCGCTTTCTTATATTTGAAATGCCAATTACAATAATCTTTGTTCGTGCCCAACTCTCGATCCGCCAATCACAGCAGTTTTGCCGTCGTTTAAGTCTGGACAAGTTCAAACCTGTCGAGAGTGGAGCACGATCGTATCTAAACATACATATGTATAGAGACTTACGATACTAAACTGATACGCTAGCACATACGCACAATGACACTTATTTACTTTACGTTACCGTTTATAAGGTATATATAAGAGATAAATAGGTACCTTTAACTCTAAACGGAGTTGGAATTCTCTCTAATGACGGTGCCAAGGGGCAGAAAAGAGAAGTTAACACTGGTCGCGCACAATAAAGTCTCTATTATGAGTCACTTGTTGCACTTTCACTTTAGTCTGTTTTTTAGCACTGAATGTCCGTTCACAACGTTGTAGCTCCGCAGACGGCGGCGGCGTCGCCAACAACGATGATAGTATACGTACTTAGTCAAATTTAAAAAAAAAAAAAACAATTTTTTTTATGAACCATGGCTACCCCAATATATTTTTTTTTAATTTTCAGCCTATGTTACCCGGGATAACGCAACGCTTCTAACGATACCACATACATTGATATCGGTTAAACCGTTTAGTTAGATGTTATGGTGGAATAAAGAAACTCACAAACATACATGAACCCTGAAAACATAACAGTCCTTTTTTTGGGCAGTCGTGTAATTAGAATACATAATGTAGAAAACATCACACGTGTATACAATAATTTCTGAGTAGTGCGTTTTTATTGGACATAATTGGCACATAAGTTTTCCAGGCATGGCCGACGCATGATGTAATGCGTTGTTAGTAATGTGACTCGAGTGTTCGACGCGCAGTTGACCCCAATCGCCCCCAATCGAAGGACTAAATTGTTTGTCCAATCAAGTGATATTAATCTTTAAAAATAGTACGATATTATTGTAGATATTTGAAAGTTATTGGCAGTCGTCAGCAGCTTTGCAGAATCTAGGAAGAGAATTTCAATTGGGCACTTGATCAATTGATCTTGGCTCCAAGATTCATGATGGATAAGATCCGCAATAACATCACAATCACAACATACCTACCCGAGTTCCGACACTGAGCTTATATGTAATTTCTCCAAAGTGGGCTTAGCTTACTGTAGTAAGTACTCTTAGTTATTCTGTGCTGTAGTGTACAGTCAGGAAACTAGTGGCATTGAGCTGGACATTTCCTACAGTCGAAGGACCGATAGCAGTTGGGGCATCCAATTCCTTGAATAAAGACAGAGGGTGTGTCTACTGCCTGTGTGTATTTTTGTTTAGGTCACGGAATAGAAAAAACAAGGTTTAGGTAGAATAAAGTATATTAAAGATATCTATGTATGTCACCGCCATGGCCTTTGACTACAGGCACGGTCGTAGCCCAAGATTTCGGGGGTCATCATGGGCGTTAGCAGGATTATGATACTGTACTAATAATTGTTGTGGAATAAGAGCGAACGAAGCCAGCTCGATTTTTTATTTTTATTTCACCGCTGGTCGACGTTAGGTTAGGTTAGTTATTCATACAGAATTAGGAGTGCGAAAGAGCAGAAATAAGGTTGTCTATGAGTCTTTGTCGACTCAAGTATTAAAAAATTTCGCACCCTGTCTCGGATAGGTTCGATTTTCTTTTGACCATTAAACAGAAATAAGACTTTGTAAGAGTTATGCAGACAGACTCTAGAACTATATAGGTATTATAGTGGAAGAGCGAGTGGAGCAAGCTCGAAACTAATTGCATCATTTCGAAAATTTTAGAATTTCTTTTGAGGTGAGATCCCACTTCTTCCATGAACAACAATTAATTCAACTAGCTTTCCGAACACCTAGCTATACAGAAAAGAGCCATTCGTATCTGGCCAAAGAGAATATAGTGGTTATAATATCGTCGTTGTATCTGGCCAATCAAAAATGTTCAGTTCCAGCAACCACTTCCGTTTGACTATTGCTGCCAATTTGCAGTAAAATTTTTGGAAGTTCAACATACGGATCCTTCCAAAAAACTCTTTTTCGTAATTTAGTCATGATCTAATAATTGAAGGACCAATAGAATCAGGAGATTTCTACTAACAACTGCAGGGAAGGAAACTAGCCGAGATTCTTATCAACTAATACCTAATGCAAACAGATGTGGTCTACGCGACGATTTGTATGATCTATAAGAATGTAAAACATCTTTTCATTATCATACTCTTGCGTGTGAGTTGCTGCAAAGTACCTACATACTTCCAAGGTTGCTTTCACACGTAGCTAGGCGTCGATCCTCTTGTTATTGCTAATTGACCCGCTTGAGGTGACACTGTTCGTCTTGACTTTTAGCAAGTCTGCTTATTGGTGCCAATGCAATTAAAGTTATAGAGCTAATTTACTACGCATCGCAAATAATAGGGATGGTACCACTTTAGGATTAAGACTAAATTGTACTTTAATAAAATTGAGACACTTACATTGCTATTTATTTCACCTCCGTGATCCGTATTCTGCAGAATGAGTTGAGGCAAACTGAGACCAAATCATAGAACGACCTTTTCGAAGAGACCTTCGTAATCTGAATAGTTACTGGTTTCTGTTTAACACTTGATAAATGTTAGTATCGGTACAATCTGCTAGAGTTGCCTTCTATACCTGAGCTTGTAGCATGCCACACTGATGAAACTTGAATGCAGTTTTGAGCCCAGCGAATCGTTGGCGAAATATCCAGATAAAACATTCACGGAAATTTAAAGTGAGTTTTTCATCCGCAGCCAAGTCCGCATCGTACACTAAAACAACGAACTATGTTCTATCTATGTATTGGGTTTGGTTTCCGCACTTAGTCCTTCAGTGGACCATTGTGCGTGGGCCATGGCGGCCGTCGGTGGTTATTCCAACCAGCCCACCTCCAGAAGCTGATCAAATCTCCTGGTCTGTTAAGAACATCTGTGTACGATCTGGGTGTCCCGAGGGTTTCTGACCTATCTGGGTGACGCCTGTGCACTCAAAGAGCACATGCGCAATGGTTTCATCAGCCTCCATGCAAGCCCTGCACAGGGGACTGTCTGTTATGCCTAATGTGTAGAAGTGTTTATTTAGTGAGCAGTGGCCCGTGATGGTCCCCGTCGGCAACGGCATGGCTTCTTTAGACTGCCTGCAGCCTGGTGACGACATCCACGAGCTTTCTGCTTGTGTGTGGGTGTGCTCCTGTAGCCACCTGTGTAGTTGGTTGAAGGGGATGGGCACGATAGGTTCCGGTCTAGAGACTGACATACTATACTTCATATTCTCTATTTTAATGTGCATGTACAGAGACTGCGGAACTACAAAAAACTTGTTCAAGTTGCTGTCATAATATTGTTCAAAGGCAATATTTCGCTCCGGTAATTGTTGAACACTGTTTGTTAAAACACATTACAAATAAATTACGGCGCTGCATTTGGCACCCGAGCTGAATGAGACTGCGTCTTGCGACGCGCAGACATCTATAGGACTCCTCAGTACAGTTGAAACGATTCAAAGCGTAACGTTGACACGAATATGTTTACACAATTAAAGTTAGTTAAAGGCAGGTACGACAGTCACGAAATTAGTACATACTGCGTAATGCGTATTATGTATATGACGAAGACTAGAAGATGTAGTCGACACAGTAGGTCCAGGTGCCGAATATTTCTTTCAATATTCAAGATTCCAGATTTTACTAGAATCTCCTGGAAAGCTTCTCGACATTTTCTACATCAGTAGCTGAACGAAGATAAATCAGTAGAGCCTCATAGGATTTTGGGAACAGACATTTTTCGCTGAACATGTACCTATCCATCTACCCTCTGCAGGTTTCCCCTCGGCGACACGTCCTCAGCACTATGGCATTGGGTTTACAAAAATGAAAATCCTTTGTTATTGTACTACCTACTTATTTATTTATCAGAAACAACATAATAGTCAGTTGCAAAAAGTTGCTTGCAAACACTTAAATTATTCTGAGGTATTCACATTGAGGTAGTACAAGGCTGGTTCATCTGTGTCATATATTTCTTTCAAAGTGTCTAACACTAGAGACTGTATGTATTCAACCTGAAATATAAATAAAATCATATAAGTTACCTTCTTTATTCATTAAAATAACAGTATCATAAGAGCACATCCTTTATTTACATCAAAAATTCATTTATTTATTTACCTGATGAGGAGGACAGTACCCATCGTCTGTAGATCTAGCGACTGTGATCAACACTGGCGGGGGTATGTTTTTCAATAGTGGCACCAAAGCTTTCTTAACTAAGTTTTGTATCTCTTGTTCAGAGCTTATGTGGTAAGGCAGTCCTCCTTGGTCTCGCGTGCAGCCTCCTGCGAACACGGCCCACCAGTCCGGCTTTTCATCTAACCGTTCAGCCTCTGCTAAAACTGCTGCTGCTAACTCGGAAACCTGTGTAACATAATATTGTTTATGAGAGGTTTTGGTTCGTTTTGATTACATAACTTGTATTATATTATCATAGTTATTCTATTAACCATGTCATACAACTGTGATTTTTCTCCTTCATATCCATCAAAGTTATCGTATTGCTCCAAATGCTGGAACAAGTGTTCAAGTTCTGCAAGTTGTCGTTCTCGTGAGGCGACCACTCTATCGATTGTTTCCGTTTCGTTGTCGTCGGGAAGTTTAAATTCAAATATTGGTTGCAATCGATCGTAAACATTGATACTTTCGTACAAACCAAGAAAAGGATTTCCAGTACTGAAGAAATCTAAATCAATGTCGAGTATGTAAGGTTGTAAAACATTAAGATTCGATATGAGTTTCTGGATGTTGTTTTCGTCCCCAGCGAGTGAGGCATCGGAGAGTTCGGCTGATGTAAATATAAACTTTCTCTTATTGACTAGTTGTGATGAGTACAGTGCATCAGAGAGGTAGTAAGGCTCCTTGCAGTCGACTCGCAGCTCGCCCGACGTCGGATGATCGCCGACGTGTATAGGTCGCGTGTCGTCTCGGAATTGACTCGCCCACGGCGGACGCAGCCACACTACTCGACTGATGTGTCCAGCAGCCGCTGCCGGTACAATCCAATTTTCTATTTGTAATAATGGCAAAACATGTCTCCCAGAACGTGCTTCCTCTCCTTTCAATTTACGATCAATGAGCATATCAGGATGCGCATCCAAGTGCAGTAGAGTCGTTCCTTCTAATGGTAACTTCTTGCCCCCAATTGCTGAATATATAAATTGTAACGCATCATTATGTTCTTCCACTACATAAATAGGAATCTTTCTGAAACGCTTCTGTGGCGTAATTTCATCACAGATTCCAGCCATTGATATTTATTAATTTCTAGGTGCCTTAGAATCTTTATTTTTGTCCTAACATGTTCGTGTTTTAGAACTGAAAAGAAAATATCTAAATTAGAATAACTTCATTTTGTAGGTGTTACTTACTGCTACTGCATGTCGATTCTGTAAAAATCTCACCGTGAAAATTTAGGTGAAGTGAGTTTGTTTTTGCTAGGAATTGAAACTATTGACAGCTCACTCCACGCTCACTTCACCTAAGTTTTCACGGTGAGATTTTGACAGAATAGCATCGCTGGTATCTGAACTGTCATTATTTTTCGTTTTTGTTCGGAAAAATTATAAACAGGGAATAATAAAGAAAATCAATGGAACAAATGGAAATGAAAAAGAGTACTTAGGTAGGAATAGGGACGATTGCTGACCTACTTTCACCAGCTCACAGCCACTCAATGTACGATATAATAGTGAGGTTAAAATTACCAGAAGCCTAAAGTTTACATTGCGAAAATTTCGTACGTTTACCCTCGAAATCACCTATCTTACTTAATAGGTACCCAAACAATATAAACCGGGTCCGTAATATTAACTACAGAGTATTACTTATGTAAACAACCCAGCCCTCCTTTGCCGGGACAACAGACTTCGCTCTCGAACTTATTTAGTCTATTCGAGGGTTTTCCAATTTGGGTCAAGGTCAAAAGACGGAAAAATTGGAGGGAAGGCCCAAACAGCCGATCATAGATACTGCGCACTTGTTACTACCATTTTTGGATGACTGATCCACGATTTCGTGCCAAAATGGGATCGTAACTATTCAGTTTCGCATTCAGAGCGGCTGCTTTTACGAAACCTTTTGATTCGAGCACGGATGATCGATAATAATACATTAATAAGTAATGGATTTTCTGAAATAATGACAATACTAAGTATACCTACTAACGAAGCATAACAGGTGTTAGGTAGGTAACGACAGGCTACAAGCGTGTCTAAGACGAAAACTAAGTTAGCAAGGATTGTGTGACTGACCGTTCAAGCGATTCAAATATCAGAAAAACAATAAATTATGAATTAATAAAACCTATAAAAGCTCAACGATAATATTCTGTGGATAGAATAGAACCAAAACATCAAGTAGCCATCTCTTTTGTGGGCTCCACCTCCATATTATTTGAATTCATCGGGGTATAGTATGGGTTGCCGCGCGCGAATCTCATCAAAGCGGGCCATGAGCGTTTTCCATTAGCGTCGGCAAACTTCCGGCTGGCGCGCTGCGTAGTTGCGCGGTAGCTCCAGCGGGGCCGGGGCGCGGGTGTGGCGGGTGGCGGGTACAGGGTGACGCGGAGGAGGGGTGTTGTGACGGCTCTCGCTGGGGTCGATAGCGCGCGTCACTGACGTCACTACGCTACTACGCCCGCCCAAACATACCCCCGCGCGCGCCTCTCCCTTCTGACCTATTGCGCCGTTACGCCCACCTGGGTCAAGGTGTGGAAGCCCGCTGGACCCGCCCGGATGTTAAAATAACTTCAGCCGACATCTGTGATGTTACGTAGTTAAGTACAAGTGAATTATCGTTTTTCTTCAAACCTACACAAACAGTCGCCCACGTTTGAAAGGATATAAACATTCATTACTTCATTGATACTGCCTGAACGTATTCATTAATGACGTGTAGGTCTAGGTACCTACGTAATGCGGCCCTTAATAGAGCTCACACTATGAGACCTAATTGGTTTACTACAATGTACACGAATATCATGTGTTAAGTATAGCACTTTTAGCATTTGATGCTACTGAAATAGTGGTTGATTATAAATCAAGGGCAATACATTTCGACAGCATCTTTTTGAATAACGTACCAAAAAGATTCGATCTAAAAGTTTGTACCTACAGCTAGCAAGGTTATCAGATTTATAAGTATGACATGATCTCGTAAAAAAAAACTTAGCACTTGTGGAAAAAGAGTCAAAAAGAGTATACCTATTGAAACTAGGCTTTTGAGGCAGCAACTGACCTAAACCACTTCCTATACTTGGACATCCCAACGGAACAGATATAAACGCGTGGGTTCATCTGGATCTGTGCCATCCGGCAGAGTGGCGAGAATCGGGAACACGTCAATACCGAAGCGGCAGGAGCTCTGGGAGCGGATGGCAGATCCAGCATAAGTACTGTATAACCGAATGATCGAAACCATTTTGCCTTCCTATCAAGCTACGTGGAAGCTACGAGGATGCTACTGTAGAGGGTAGGGTAGGTTACTATAGTCCGCGCGGAACTAGTTGGCCGCGCCTTAGGTATGTGAGCGGTGAGACGGAGGGGCGGTGGGGGCGCATTACTCGCTACGTGTGTTGCAACCCGCCGCCTCACCCCTGTCCCCACCTCAGCGGCCAACTAGTTCCGGGCGGACTATAGTTACTATATTACTCTGGTCGTTCCCAAAGATATTTTTATAACCGACAGTCCCGTGAAGTTCCGTCATCTCAAGACACACCTAGATTTTTGCGCAAACTTATTTGCAAATTCTCAAACAACACTTAACTTTAAGAAGCTCCTCGCTTAGTACCTTAGTTTAATTTTTGAGGTAGATTGGATGTACCTACCTACAGTTGTACAGTGTATACTGTACTGTGTAGCACAGGGCGCAGAACGAAACCCTGTAGCATTCTAGCTTAGATAGCGTGAAATGTTGATGTCGCTTTTTCGTTTCTTACCCGACTGCGCGACAGCAAACGCAGGGTTATGTTTTTCATGCGTATCTGTTTATATTTGTATGTAGGATTCTTTATACCCTCGAAGCATCCTAACGGCTGGATGGATTTTAATATTATGATGTTACGAAACTTTATCCATCGTTTCGTTTTTATATAATCAAAATGTTAACGTATGTTATGTAACGGTGTTTTGGGATCTGTATTTTAGTTTTAGTTTTTTGCCACAGACTTCCGAAATTAAAGTTATTTCATAATTTTGAGTCCATTTCTTTTTGAAGTTGGTTTAATTTTTTAAATATCTTTTTATTTCGTAATTTTTAGTTTTAAGTAAAAACTGGAATATTTGTTTGTAATAAGTACGTAATAGTTTTGTTGTAAATATTGCACTAGAATTTGACCAAGGTTTTATGTTTTCCCTTTGACACAACACCCATAGCTCGTATCAATAAGCCAGGCCATCACACTTACACGTATTTGTCCAGATCTTGAAAACTACTGAATCGATTTTAATGAAACTTGCACTGTTCCCCAAGTTGAAGTAAATGTAAGCCAATAAAAAACAATCCAATTAATAGTTGCGGAGACATGCGTGGACATATACATACATACGTCTGTAAAATTTTGTATTTTGGAAGCCCTAATAGATTGTCATTTATGTGAATATAATGCAATTTCAATAATATTACATACATATGTGTCGAATTGATAATCTCCTTTTTTGCGAAGTCGGTAAAAACAAGATGTTTTTATTACAGGCCCAGTGCGGATTGTTTTAAACTTTAAACCCATCCGCACTGGGCCTGTGTGGTGGATTAGCGCACTCCCTCTCACATACAGAGTGGAGCCCTGTGTCCCAGCAGTGGGAAAATTAAAGGCTCATTATGCTGATGATGTTTAAAGTTGAGTTGAATACTACCAAAAGACCCAAATGAATGCTGACTGCTTCCATATCTTATCTGGATAATAATTGAATTTATGGAAAGAATTTGTTAAAACGATTGAATAATAATCATTATGTTGTGGACAATATTAACTCATAAACAACACATTACAGTTCCTTGATTGTTATTGCTAAAAAATGCTAACAAACTAAAATGCAAGAGCTAGACTCCTTCAACAAGAACTGGTCCTTAGCAGTTTTAAAGAGAGAGAAGTGGAAAGAGAGTAGGGGGGCTTTTGCCCTGCAGTAGGGCATCACAGCACTTAAAATTATATTTCATTAAACGTTTAAGTTAAATTAGTTATATACAAACCTTAGGTACCTAATAATCCCGGAGTATTGTATTTTTCGTATGGTTTAATGCTATAGTCAATAGCGGTACTTAAATTGACAAATTACACAGTATTATGGGAAATATAATCATAAATATCTTACAGCCTCATAAAATGTTGACGTAAATAATTAGTTCCACAACAATTAAATAACCAAAAAAACAGTACTATCAATAACATTGAGGTTAGAATATTTGTTATGACATACGTAACGTAGTATCTCTAAGTAGTCTGTGGTTATGACATTAGTTGATTTTTTTTTATTTGCCCTTGTGGAACAGGCTAGGGTCAGGGACATAGAGTAAAGTAATATGGTCAGGGACCATGCTGCCTAGTCATCAGTTAGTTCGTATTTTTTTTGGAAATTCAGTGTTTTTATCAGTTTAATTTTTGATAATTAAGGTAGATCCAGTTAAAGTCATTAGTTGGATATTTATCCATAAGTAATTAAATCCAAGTTATGGTGAATGAGTAGTGGTAGACCGCGAAATTCAAATTTTCTTACGTTTTTTGCAATTTGCAGGTCAGGGGGCTAACCAAGCAGGGCAGAAGTTGAACTGCACTACTTTTTTACCGACTTCGCAAAAAAGGAGATTATCAATTCGACACGTATGTATGTAATATTATTGGAATTGCATTATATTCACATAAGACAATCTATTAGTGCTTCCAAAATACAAAATTTTATAGACGTAGTATGTATGTTTGTCCACGCATATCTCCGTAACTATTAATCGGATCGTGACCATTCTTTTTTTATTTGCTTACATTTACTTCAACTTAGGGAACAGTGCAGGTTTCATCAAAATCGATTCAGTAGTTTTCAAGATCTGGACAAATACGTGTAAGTGTGACGGCCTGGCTTATTGATACGAACTACGGGTGTTGTGTCAAAGGCGGGAAAACATCTCAAAACCTTGGTCAAATTCTAGTGCAATATTTACAACAAAACTATTAAGTACGTACTTAATACAAACAAATATTCCAGTTTTTACTTAAAACTAAAAATTACGAAATAAAAAGATATTTAAAAAATTAAACCGACTTCAAAAAGAAATGGACTCAAAATGATGAAATAACTTTAATTTCGGAAGTCGGTGGCAAACAAAGAGATAATATATAAATAAGAGATAGGTATAGAGGGGCTATGCAAAGAAATGTCTTAGAATAAAAAGTAATTTAAAAAAATTAAACCGACTTCAAAAAGAAATTAACTCAAAATTATGAAATAACTTTAATTTCGGAAGTCGGTGGCATAAAACTAAAATACAGATCCCAAGACACCGACTTCCGAAATTAAAGTTATTTCATAATTTTGAGTTAATTTCTTTTTGAAGTCGGTTTAATTTTTTTAAATTACTTTTTATTTCGTAATTTTTAGTTTTTGCACTAGTATTTGACCAAGGTTTTGAGATGTTTTCCCTTTGACACTACACCCGTAGCTCTTATCAATAAGCCAGGCCGTCACACTTACACGTATTAGTCCATATCTTGAAAATTACTGAATCGATCTTGATGAAACTTGCACTGTTCCCTAAGTTGAAGTAAATGTAAGCCAATAAAAAAAGAATGGTCACGATCCGATTAATAGTTACGGAGATATGCGTGGACAAACATACATACATGCATACATACATACATACATACATACGTCTATAAAATTTTGTATATTTGTTTGGAAGCCCTAATAGATTGTCATATGTGAATATAATGCAATTCCAATAATATTACATACATACGTATCGAATTGATAACCTCCTTTTTTTGAAGTCGGTAAAAACTGTGATCCCATGTCTCAGTGACGCCATCTAGCTAAGTATAGCCAAATTAGAGCGGCAATTTATTCAATTAGATTCAGCTATCGCTCGGTAGATGGCCAGTGTGGCTAGTGTTGCCAGATACGATTTAAATCGGTGGATTGAAAATCGGATCAGTGGTGCCTGAACTATTCCATGGGCCTCGCCGATGAAAATTTAAAAACACATGATGGTACGGACACCTCGGTGCGCGAGTCCGACTCGCTCTTGCCCGTTTTTTTTTGGAAGTCTATAAACCAAATAAATAAGAGATGTGTTCATAACTTGACTCAAAGATTATTTATACCAATTTTCGAGCTAATCAAGCCACGCAGTAAAATCCTTCCCTGTAAAATTAACTACCCTTTTTCAAGCAGTTATGGGTAGATTTCAAAAAATCCTGACACACGTTATTCTTTATTATTAGTTTTAAGTACTTATACATATACAAAGATTTTTTTATACAAACCAAATCCCCCCTTTTCACCTCCTTAAAGGTTGAATTTCCAAAAACCCCTTGTTAGTGGATACCTACTCTTCACAAAGAACACACCCTCATAAATTCATGTCTCTAGGACCAGCGATTTAGTCTGTGAGTTGATATCTCAGTCAGGTCATTGAATTTTATGTAATATAGATTGTAGAATTAAAAACAAAATTTCATCCCCCTTTTCACCCCCTTAAGGGTTGAAATTCTAACAACACGCGTTACCTGCGACCGACTGGACAGGTCCGCTCAATCTGTGTGGTTCTTTCCTCAATTGACCATTTCAGACACTAATCTACATGGTCCTCAAAGATTATGTCCGGATTTTTTATATACACATTGACATTGATGAATTTTATTTAGACAATGACATGAATATTTACTTTGTAAGTAATCTTTATTATTTTTTTTATATTTAATTATTGTGAATGTGATGACTATGTGGGTCATTTCTTTTTTCCTTCTTAGTTTTAATCATGATCTGGCAGTTTGAGTAGTTTATGCGGCCTACCCAAATGTCCTGTCTTTGGTATTGTTCGTCGAATCGTTGAGCTCCTCAAGTTCTGAGTTGAGCTGCACGATTTTTGACAAATGCGTGCACTGATTGGACAGGTCCGCTCAATCTGTGTGGTTCTTTCCTCAAAAGACCATTTCAGACACCAATCTACATGATCTTCACACGATCTGACCAAGATTTTGTCTGGACTTTAAAAGGGACTGTGACTTCTGAGTTTGTTTCGGCCTTTCTTCTCAGAATAGTCAGTTAGGAAACGCCGACCTCATCTAGTTTAAAAAAAAATATGATTGACGTGTAAAAGTGTTTGTACGTACAAACCTACTTAAGTACAGAAATAAAAATCATTTAATCATTTAACCTTCCAACCATAAGCCTCTAGATAATAAATTTTGTGATTTTTACTTCGAAAATTAAGGACTTTCCATACACAACTTCATCCCCCTTTTTAACCTTTCGGGCGTAGAATTGTCAAAAACGCTGAGACCTGTTTAAATCTATTTTTAATCCTCAGCCTAAACACAAAATTTGAAGATCCTAACTTCAAAACTGACGGACTTTCATATAAACTTCCATCCCCTATTTCACCCCTTTAGAATTCCCAAAAATCCTTTCTTAGTGGATACTTACTCTTCACAAAAAACAAACCCTCCAAGTTTCATGTCTCTACACAGAGTAGGGGAGCGTGGGTCACAGTGGATCCTGGGTCACAGTGGATAAATCATTGTAGGTGTGTATTTAAAGCAAACAGACGCGTACGCGTTCGCGACGTTGCCGTTCTTACACTCCCCCCGCAACCGAGCTAGTCGCCATCTTAGTATCGGAGTGGACGTCGCGGTACGGAGCATCCGTCGACAAGTAAACCACAAACTTTTATTTTACGTGTTTTTGTAAAACGTTTTGCCTTTCCGTATATTAGAATTTTACAAGTGTTGATAATGTGATATGATCTAAAGTTACTGTAGAGAATTTTTGTTACTCTAATATGTTTATTTGACAAATAAATAATTTGGTAGGATTTTTTAATTAAGACTTCTCCAACTGGGGCACAGTGGATCGTTTTGAATTGGGGTACAGTGGATCTTGTATCCACTGTGGAGGATTAAGAATATTATGATTGTAATTGTTTTTTATTGTTTGTAAGAGGTTTAGTTATGTCAACCTTATAAGTTGAAGGACAGCAGATGTGTTCTATTTATTGATCGTTTGATTTTTTCATATTGTGAAACTAGTACCTAAGTTTAAAGTATTATAGGTACTTTCCAAATACAAAGTCCACGTCTAAATTACCTCAAATAAAGATTTATGTTATGTTTACAATTAAACGCATGTTTAATGATTAAAAATAAACCACTTAATTTAAATACACGTTTTTTAATTAATATAAATTAATCATTATCCAGTGTGACTCACAGGATCCAGTGTAACCCAAATCAGTATCCACTGTGCCCCTGTTATGGGGCACAGTGGATAATTTATCACTTAAAATAAAAATAATAAAAAAAAAATACTGAGTGCTTTTAGGTCTGTTTTTGTAATACAGGTTCAAATTTAAATATATTTTCTAGGACTCAGTCAACATGATAGAAAATTTGAGGTAAAAAAAGTAAAGTTACAAGTCATTGAAAGAAAATGGATCCACTGTGACCCACGCTCCCCTACATTATAGTATACTGAAACCAGCGCAGCGGTTTGGGCTGTGTTGATATATCTACAGTCAGTCAATAAGTTTACCGTTTTATATAGGTACCTATATTGATTTGTTATAACACGGTTATATAATAAATAACTTCTATTTATGAAATCTGTTTAGTTTTATTTAAATTTTCCTGTCAATCTGAAGTAATCGCTATAGACAATTTGTGAGTTCAGAATTAAACTTTAGAATTAACATAATTATTTTTTCATACTTAACACGTGTACATAATACACAGCGTTCGTACAGACGCTTCAGAGAAATAGCTGAAATTGTATCTACAAATATTGATTACAGGTGGCGTGGCTACAGAGAATTCTCCGCAGCAACGCCACATTAATTTACTTTTTTCTTTTAAATTAAAAGTTGTACATTCGTAAACAATACATGTACGTCATGACCGTCGGCCGTACATAAAAATGGGGTAAATCATAATAAAAAAATATACGGTGGCGTTGCTACAGAGCACAACACGATTTCTCGGTAAATACAAATGTTTCAGTTGTTTTTTTACGAAATGAATCACTTCAAGGGTACTGATTATTCTACCGCCGGACCATCTTCAAAGTCAATTTTCTCGACAACTACTAAGGTACCAATTTTGTTGTTCGACTATTAGTACCAATTGAGTACTAGTCACGGACATCTTTTTAATCAAATTGGTGGGGAATGGAAGGAGTAAGGCTGGCTTCACAGCTATCCGGGAAACCCGTACGGGCCGACCTTACGAATGGAGACACATGAGGCACTAGAACATCGTTTCACAGCGACGCGGATTTGTCCGTACGCGACCCGCTGTACCTGCTCCTGTGTACGGTCAGCCCGTACGGGTCTCCCGGATAGCTGTGAAGCCAGCCTAAATAAAACATTATTTTAAACTTAAATATAACTTTATTTTAATATTATATGGTTTATTACATGGAAGATATAAACTGGGTCCAAACTAAAAAGGTCTCACGATTAATCATAAAACAAAGTAGAATGACAATGAATCAGATTCCATCCTCAATGATTAAAAACAAAAATTAACACCAAGTGAATTATTACCTATAAATAGCAACATTATATATCTTTTTTATAATTAGGTTTACTTCATTAACAGACAATATTGTAAATGCTATTGTTTTTTCATCCTTTAAGCTGACTTGAGAGCCTTTTATTTGAGACTTGCATGTATCATTTTAGGATTGAAATAAGCCATCAGCCTTAAAATGACGATTATGTATTTCCGATGTCATATCTTCCGATTGCTTGATTGGAAATGTTAATACAAATTATACTTAATTCTCTTTAGGTCACACAAAATTTTGTTACAATATTAATGACACAATGCAGAAACATCTTCATTTATAAAGCGCCCATAATTTGTTGAACTCCTAAAATACTATAGGTGCGTACTAACGCTTATTCTAAATCGCCATCTTTGTGATAGTCAACAGAAACTTAACCTAATACAGTGATTTATCTAGTCCAAGGTCACTAAGAATAATGATATTATTAGTAGATTTAATCTACGCATTGAATGAACTCCGTTATCAGATGGATATTTTGAATTATTTTATGGATACTTATAAAATTTCTTATAATAACTCAGGAAGGGTGGGCTGAAAATAACTGTATGTCTATACTTACCCACTATGGATTGCAATCCCCCAAAGATGTCTTTTAATGGAGATATTTTATGGTGGCCCTACACTTATTCGCGTAATATGGGTACTTAATACAAAGTATACCGTATTCCCGTTGAAATAAAAGTTCACTTTGTATTGACGTGAAAATTTGCGCAAATACGCTGAGTGCAGTGCCAGCATATTTACGACTATGAACATATTTAATATTTTTGAGGATTGGTTTCAATAACAAAGTAAAGGAGAAACGTTGTTGTGCGTTGTAATCATGTTTATCTTTGAAGGATTGCAATCGTCTCACCAATAAGTGAACATATTTTTTTTGTACTTTGTTCACTGTCTATATATTATATTATAAAAGCCTTAAGAGGCAGTGCTTTATACTTATATAATTTGACCAGAGACAAAACAAAATACGACAAACTGTCGCAGAAAAGACAAACATAAAAGGCTTTTAAAGTTTTAAGTAATATCTAGGAGGCATATAGCTAGAGGACCATAGAACTTAAACTACATAAAACATTACTTCCAGTGTGTTAGACAGCACACTCCATTCAGTTTGGATATCCAGTCTTAAACTAGTTGCTTTACTCTTCTTGTCATATTTCCTCTCCATAATGCTATATGCCTGTTAGACAGTACTTACTGTCACTTCACAACTTCACCGAATTTATCATACTATTCTTTAACAAAAAAAAAAAATGTTTGTTCATTTATTAGAAAATTTAATTTATAAACGTAATTTAATTCTTGTCTAAATGTTGCTTCATTGGATTTGTTCCGGTGTAGAAATGAAGACAGTCATAAATGAACTGTGTACATAATGCTGAGGATGCCCATAGGGCAGAGTCCATAGCTCCGGGTGAAGCGTGAGGCACCGTGTGGCAATGCGGCGCGGCCACTCTGGTCCGCCAACACTTACATTATGCGACAGTTCTCTTCTCCCTCACGAAGTTCACCGAGCTGGAATACCAGTACAACATTATGATAATTTATGAAACATAATTCAGATTATAGATAGTTAGCTTGACACCTAACAACATCGTTTTGACGATCTGTATGTGAAACGTACCTGTTCACGACGAGGATATTTGTGTGCGAGCTCGCGGTGTCTCTGGGCGCTGGTGCTGATTTGTCGCCGCTGTCTTTCCGACACCGCTATTTCCTGCGTGATAAAATTTAAGATTTTAGAAAATCAACCTCTTTATTAGTAAAACATCTTCTATTATTCAGGAAATTTGGCTAGAGTACAATGGTGGAGTAGAATTACCTCCTGGTCAGTGTTGAGCAGGGCAGTGGTGAAGGAGTCGGCGATGAACCACTTCTGTCCCTTCATGACGATGTCGCGTGGTGGGTCGTGGTCCACGCCGGCGTCGGCCGACCAGACAGTGGCGATGGCACCCGGCTCCAGCTTCACGGTGCGGTGGAACTTGAACACCGTCTCCTGATCGCCCGCCTTGCGGAGGATCTGGTAGCCACCGAGGCTTAGTTCCTATGTAACATAATATAACATTCAGTTTTCAGGTCCGTGATAAATAGGAATAACTGAATCTAGCAGAAATATGAATATACCTATTTTATAAACACAAAGAACTGAAAAATCCTTCAATAGAAAAAAAAACCAGTTAATCGTTGAACTCACCTTCTTGCCCTTGTTCCTGATCTTGACGAAGCTGCCTTCGGGGCAGGACTCTGCGACTTCCAGGTCTCCCTTGGCGCTGGAGGTGACGCTGAAGTCGTTAAGGCTGCGTTCCTCGGTCTCGTCCAACAGAGTGCGCTTGCGGGCGGCGCGCAGCGGGGTGGCGCGGCGGGACGGCGTGCCGCGCGTGCCGGACGTGCCGGACGCGCTCATGGACACTCCGCTGGCGGAGGCGCGGGACTCGCGGCCTGGAGACTGGGTGGTCAGGTTCAGCCTGTGTAGAAGTGCTAGTGTTAAGGGGTTGCGGAGTTTTTTGGGCGTATTTAGTTGTAATAAACGTGGTGATATAAAGACACAAATGTATGTAATGCACTTTTGGGCAATATTTAGTTCAGAAAACGACTACATGTTACACACTAAATGTAAGAAAGGCCTTGAAAAAGAAATTGAACTATGGCCAACCATGTGGGATATCAAAATATAAAACTTGGGGAGATGATTCCAAAATAACACAAAAACCATGCCATGCATTACCTGTCCTCCTCTCCCTCAAGCAGCGCACGATACGTAGCGATTTCGTAGTCGAGCGAGATCTTGATGTCCATGAGCGTGGCGTACTCGCGCAGCTGCGCCGCCATCTCGTCGCGCAGCCTCGCCAGCTCCTGCTCCAGCGACGCCAGGTCCTCGGCGTGACGTGCGCGTTCTGTCTCCAGCTGACGCTCCAGCTCGCGGCAGCGGTTCTATATTGTTTTATCTTATGTAGTTAGTGCGACTTTTTAACTTCGTGTGATTCGTGTTTAAATGTTTTATGCATATTTCGTTACAAAAACCCTTAAATGGGTTAGTGCGACTGTTTAACTTTGGTGTGATACGCGATTAAATGTTTTGTGCATATTTCGATACAAGAACCCATAAAAGGTTAAGAAGGTTAAGCCACATTTTAATGAGCAACTGTAACTTCTGTGAGCAAAGCCGCAGAAATTGTTAGTTATAATGGTGACCTGAATATCAAATTGATGAATTGCATGAAAGAAAACATAGTATCTGGTCATTAATGATGAGTAATCCCTAAGATAATCTTTCATTATCTTCGGGCATTCCTATCACCTCACAATTATTACTGTATTGATATCTCTGATGCCGAACATAATACTTCGCGAAAAAAAAAAACACAAAAAGAACTATTCTGTAAGCCTTCAAGAGCAATTACTGTGTTTAATCTAAGGAACCAATGTTTTGTTGGCATTACCCAACCACATAATAGGCAGTTTTTATTCAGCTAAAACAAAAAATAGATACATTTCAGCACTTACGCTTAGCGCCGCGTTCTTGTTCTCCAGATCGTTGAGTGTCGCGTTGAGGCTGTCGATGCGTGTGCGCATGGTGCGCAGCTCCTCTACGGCGACGGTAGCGGCCGTGCTGTTGCGGTTCGCCGCGTTATGCAGATTCTTCATCTAGAGAAATTATGTATTATAATAAATAATATATTATATCAAAAATATTTAACCCAGGTAGGTAACAAATAAGTGGTACAAGAATGAGTTTAACATACTTAAAAAGTATGCTCAATAAAATTTCGACACTCCACGAAGGAATTTTTTTCTCAGACACATACATACATAAACTCGCACCTTTTCCCATAGGGGCAGAAACTACAGAACGCCACCTACTACAATAAGGATCGTTGCAGGTGGCGTTCTGTAGTTTAAAAAGCAGGATTTTAGTATTCTAAAGCTTCTATATTATTTTTATTAAGCTGCTGGGGGTGATGCGAGAGCTCAGTGATTCGTCAACTTGTGACAACTACAACCCCTCCCGCACCGCGCAGCTGGCTACCTCAGGCAAGTCTTACTTAAGCGGTCGGCCTATAGTCTGGTATATTTACCTTGTTTTCATAGAGAGCTTCAATTTCGTCGCGATTGGCCTTGATGTTGGCCTCCTGTTGTTCGCGCAGCTCTTGCAGACTCTGTTGCAGCTTAGCTTCGTACTGCTGGGCCAAACGGCCATCTATAACCACACCATAGTGTTAGAACTATGCATAAAAAGGGTTTAAATAGTAAGTTAGAATGAAAAGAATTATTTTAAAAGATTGATATTAATTATTTAAAAAAAGTAAATACTAGTATTTGTAGTACCACAGTCCACAACCATGGTTGATGCCCAAGAATTAGTAGTACATAGTTTAAAGACGCAGACTCACCAATTTCGGTGATTTCAACCTGGCGCCTGGTGCGCGTCTCCTGCAACTCCTGCTGGAACACCTGGTCCTTGAAGGACAGCTCCTCGCGCAAGCTCTGCACGGTGTTTTCCATGTCGATGCGGCATAGCATCTCTTCTTCCAAGGTCTTGCGCGTATCCGCGTATATCTTGCGCAACTTCTCCAGTTCTTTAGCCAGCTCCTGGAAATAAAATGTTCATTAAACATCATGGTTTCTAGGAAACAGGATATAAGTAGCCTTGTGTAATGCATAAGTTGTTGCTTTATAAGGACATAGCAACAATAGTCAGGGGGGTCATTTAATAATCAAGGAAAATAGTAACAGTTTAACCTAGGTAGTGTCTGTATTTATCCATTTATTTATATTTCATGATCTATTTGTACTTGCTGATACACGCGGGATTGTGTCTACCACGGCATCCGTGTACTAAACGCACTGTACTTTTCATTAATGACTTAATATTATAATGCCTGCAAACAGAATGCGGTTTGCTGTTGGGGTGAAATTCAATTATAAAACTGGTCAAAAGTATACGAACCCTGGCTTCATCTTGAGCCTTCTTCTTATCAGCGAGAGCTGTGTTGTACTTGTTGCTTTCCTCAGTGTAGCGCGTCTCGTAGTGACGCGCCAAGTTCTCTGCTTGTTGACAATCTTTGGTCTTTTTATCCAAGCTGAAAGAAATAATGTTTCGTTTATTCATTCGTAAGGTATGATGATATAATTTTTTATTAAGTACCTAAGGAAGGTCTTGAAATACCATAACAATAAAAACGTGTGTATTTTGTCAACGCCTTAGTATGTAAATAAGCAAACATTCCATTCACATAATTAGAGGGACAAGTTATTGAAAACACGAAACCGTGACATCCAAACGAGGTAATCCTCAGAAATAAAGCTGCGTATCCATGCGCTTTGTTGCGCAACCGCACACGGAATGTTTTTGTAAACACGCCACTATCCGGTTCCCGCGTGTTCTTGTCGCCGCCGCCGTGAATAACCATTTTATAATATCGTTGGTTATTTGATGCTCGTGTTTCCCGCCCATCATGATACAACGTCGTTTGACGTCGCGGGAACATGATAAACCTTGGCCAATTTAAAAGTTAAGCAAATGATGAGTCATATAATGCGATAAGGAAGGATAATTTTCTGTCTCAAACCAATTGTTAAAGTGGAACGGAAATGCACAACAGATAACTTTAACGAAATACCGCCATCTTTTTTGTGTAGGTATTATTGATACAACTTCAAATTGCTTACGGCAGATTTTTTATTTAGAGATGACCAGAATATGACACAGACATGACGTCATTTTCGTCATTCAGGGTACATAATACCTACCACTGATATTTACAGAAGACCGAGGTCAATAACTAAAATAACGATTACGCGCTTATTCCCCCGCCCGCGCCCTGCCGAAGTTATAATGATCAAACGAATAAATTAAGCCATGGTAACGTTTGTTTTTTCGTAGCTTTACATTTTTGTCAGGGTTAGGTATTTGTATCAACATTCTATTAAATGCATGGTACTGTAACTGTTTGGTGTAATAATTACACAAGTCGAATTAGTCGAATGTCTACGTGAACGTACGCGGTACTATGTCGTCGGTGCCTAAAGATTAGGATCTATTTTGGTATACACCCAAATATCTATAAGTAAATATGTATCTTTAAGTGACCTAGTTTTTGAAAGCATTAGACATTTAGAAATATTTTCTTCAGAAGTTTAATTTATTATAATGTTGATTACACAAGTGTCTAAAGCACAATTAGCGATGCGGGAGGCCTATGAAAATATAGAAATTTTAATTCAAGAAAAGCTTAAAATAATAAACAGTGTGACTAACAGTAATATCGATGGACATATTTTCATGATGTCGTCAGAGATATTATTAAGTCCAGTTTCGATTCAAAGAAGGCTATATTGATGTCATAGCTCTACGTTTATGTATGACGGTTACGTCATTGGCAGAGTTTTAATCAAATCAATAAGCAGGAAACAACAACTTATGGGCTTAAAATATTAAGTAAGCATTAACAATGTATTTGGTAATGTTTATTTTATTAAGGCTAAAGAGTCAGTGTAGCCATAAGTTTTTTGCAATATGCAGGTTAGTATAAGGTTTTATCATGACATAAATAGGATTCGCGGCCGTAACAAATAGGTATTTATCGTAAGTTCTTGAAATTGAATCATCATCAAATCATCGTCATTTAATTTTCATGAAATCATGACATTTGAGCTTCGATTATTGATCGAAGCATTTGAGGCCAATTTTAGCTCAAGGAGGTGTATTGCCGATTCTACTGATTATAATTCTGTAAAGTTATATTTGTTACGGTTGCGAATCATATTTTAATCAACATACAACCTGGCACTGACCAGGGACCTGAAAATTGCAAAAAAAACGTAAGAAAACTTGAATTTCGCGGGCTATCCTGAAGCTTTCGCCTTAAATATAGTTTGTCAAAGGTGGGTGTATCATGCTTTCATGTGTCGTATTTTACTTGATTACATCGTCGTAAAAGCGCGTTAAGCTCACGCTGCGTGGGCAGCGTGTCGCGCGTCGTATGCGTCTGGCTGATGTAACTTGCCTTGCCAGGGTCAGCAGCCGTGGCCTTTAAAGTTAATCGGTATGCCTAGGCGGAAACTTGACCGAGCACTAAATAGCCTCTGATAGGTGTTCTGTCTATATGCCATGTTTGCTACTATTTAATAGAATGTTTAGCGGGTTCACCTAAAATCTATAATAAACCTTAGTTACAACAAAAAAAAAAAGCGTTTTATAGTAGGTATGATCTACTTTTGTTCCTATGTCTATAAAATAACAGCCTCATTCTTTGATGTTGGTTAAAAATAAACTTACATAAAACAGTATTTGTATTGCTAACTAGATCATTTCCATTTAGTATACATTTATCTTTATGACGCGGAATTAAATGATTTTATATTTAACCGATAAGATAAAATTCCGTTAAAAGACGACAATATGGAAGCAAGTGAAATGTTTGCTTTCACATTGAGGAGAGCACCCTGACCCAGTTGCAAAATTTGCGTGCGCCAAGGTCGTGAAGTCGTACCCTCGGCGATTCTATCATGATATTTGGTGCTCTGTAAAATACGATGTAACGAACCTACCTATGAGTAGGTCATCATTAAATCCATACTAATATTATAAATGGGAAAGGAACTGTCTGTTTTAATTTGGCACACAGAATGACCATGACCTGGGTAGGAACATAGGATACTTTTTATCCCGGTAGTACATTCCCGTGGGATAATTTCCGGTCACCACGTGGGCAAAAGCTAGTTAGCTATCATACTAATATGTGTATTATAAAGGCGAAAGTTTGTGTGTTTATATGTTTGTTATTACTTCTTCACGCTCAAACGGCTGGACCAATTTTGATAAAATTTTGAATGGAGGTAGCTGACACCCTGGATTAACATATAGGCTACTTTTTATCCCAAAATTCCCACGGGATCGACGCTTATGTGGGTGAAACCGCGTGCGCAGCTAGTATTTTATTTAAAAGTAAATGAGTGTAAAGCCACATATGTCTGTTGTAGTAAATATTTATCTGTAGTAGAGCATAAAGCTACTCTAATAGTTCCAACGAAGTTATCATTAAGGCGAAAGCGCCAGGGTAGCCCGCGAAATTCAATTTTTTTTTAGGTTTTTTGCAATTTGCCGGTCAGTATTAAGTTGTACGTTGATTAAAATATGATTCGCGGTCGTAACAAATATGTATTTACAGAATTATAATCATTAAAGTCATCAACACAACTCTCTAAGACCATGTAATCCCCAAATGTCAGGATTTCATGAATTAGTCATTCTTGGGGATTACATGGTCTTAGTAAGAAAATTTGAATTTCGCGGGCCACCTTAGAGCTTCCCCCTTAAGTTGTTTTCAAGTAGACTAATTGTCTATTCCAGTAACAGCTATTATAACTGAGTACTCTACTACAACTAGCCTATAACCAAGTGTATAAATTATATGTAGGTACATTTTTTATGATACAATAGTAAGTAAATGCTAGTAGACTAAACTATGCTTAAAGCTGAGTATTAACTGTTCCAATATAAACTAAGCTTAAAGCACTGATCTAAACATATTTCAATTTTCACAACAAACTTATTTACCATTGCTATGTTTAGAAGTGCTGATCCAATTTGTGTTGAAGTGTTAAAAGCAAATTGTTGATATCCCTGTCTAGACTAGACATTTCAATGATCAAGTTCAACTATACTGAACTCAAGGTCTACCAATTCTTACATCTTTTTGCTGTATGTTAGAGAGCTGTAATGTATGAGTGACCTCTACACTTGATACTAGCATTGAATGTTTACCAAAACTGGCAAACAGAGTCAAGGTGGACTTAAAAGACATTCATTATCACCATATGGATGTAGCCATAGCCATGCACAATGCAATGCAAATTAGTGCTGCACTTTAGTGAAGGATTATCAATGAATTTAAAGAATTTTAGGTATTGTGTTGATACAATTTTTTTCGATGTTATACAAGAAACTGGACAGTAATCCATGATAATCTTTATATTAACCTTTGTCAAGGTGTGCAAAATTGTGATTAACATTATTATGAATTATTATTTATTTATGATAGTAAAACATGGGCTATTTTCTAAAAACTAGCCTTTCCTAATCCAGTTCTGAAATAGTGGACTTGGAACCTGTTTGTTTAGACAGATTTTTATTAAAACTAAACGAACACAGCAAGTGTGGTGTGTGTATACATTATTAAAGCACATAATAAAATAAAATTTAAAGATGAGACAATTTCACCTTGACACAAATTGATTGCTATCTCGGCCACTTCCTAAGACTAAACATTTTGTAGGTAACATTTATTATTTTGATTTACTTACTAGTCTAATGAAATCTGTATTTGAAGTCCAACATATTACAAGGTGAAGTCTGCTTAGCATGCAGGTATTTGTTCTAGAAATTGAGGAATTCATACAAAAAGAAAATACTGCTTAAAAAAAAAAGAGTGGTTGACATTGTAGGTATTATATGAAGTCAGTCATTACTTTTAGCTTGTAATGCAATCCTGCAATAACCACTTGAGTTGTAGTAGTACATTGTAGTGGAGCTATTTTTAGCAATACTATGCCAACATTGGGACTATTGAAACCAACTATTTGTTGTTGTTATGATTGTTTATAAACAAGTGTGGCTCTTTCAAGAACAAGTTTTTTGGCTTGTGCTACAGTTGTTACTGCTAAATATTTAATTTACATTACCATCTGTGAAATTTGTTGTGTAATACTTGAAAAGTCAATTAGTACCATCTCAGTGCACCTGGGAATCATTATTGAAATACTAGCTGCAAACAGAAAATTAGATAAGTAATGATAAAATGAACTTTATTATCTTTTGGGTAGCAACAAAATGTGTTGTTTATAAACAAATTAGTACAAATTGCGACATCACTGTGAGTTGGAAAACTTACTTAAATTGTTTTACTTAGGAATGTGATTAGTTTGGTTAAATCGGGCTATGATGTCACTATGTCGTAAAAGCGAGGTCGGCCGCGCTCGTCACACCGCACCCGCTGAGAAACTCCGCCGATGACGTAAACTTGCTATGCTAAGGTTAGCCGGAAGAACTTGCTTCCACATGCACTACATATATTTATATCAGCGTAATCTAGAAATAAGTAATAGGGGTCACTACTTACCGCTTTTTCAAATCATCATTTTCCTCATATAACCTCTTCAGGTCAATTTCTAATTTAGCTTTCTCACGCGATGTATCGTCTAAGAGCTTTCGGGCATCTTGCAATTCATGCTCATACATTCCCTTGATATTGGAAACCTCGCGTGTGACCACCTCCTGTGTAGTTTGAATCTCACGGCGTAAACCAGAATTCTCACTTTCCAACTGTCTGACTTTATCGATGTAAGCCGCCAAACGGTCATTGAGATTCTGTAGGGCTTCTTTCTCTTGATGACGGGTGTGTCGTGTAGGGCTCAGCGGGCTGTTCGGCCGGCCGGCTGAACTTGAAGGGCGGCTTCCCACAGGAGTGCTCGACTGCTGCGGGCTTTGCACTGATGACACCACACTTATATTAGAAGAGGACGATGATACAGTTTTTTTCGCTTTTGACGACATGGTAATGTTCTTTTTCTGTCACAATAAATAGAACCAATACAAAATAAGTTAATTGCACACACGAGCGTACACTTCTTCAGCCAAGCGTAGAGCTCTCGAAAAGCAAGCAAACGCTCAACTCAACGCGCCAATCAAATTGCAATAAACCCAAGCTTGTGTGGTCACGTGACCGTTGACTCATAACAAATGTTGCCAGGTTTTTATCAATGAATAATACCGGTTTTGGTTGAGTTGCGCCAACTACACTCTCCATTTTCTCTATAATTTTGCCTATCCCACCGTCATGGTCCGGTTACACTTTCCAGACTTTCCTCCTCATCGTTGGAGAAGATGGCAGGAGCGTGTAGCCAGTGGCGTAACTATACCGTTTGGGGCCTGTGGCAAATTCAAAGGACGGGGCCCTCCCTCAGTGTAAAGAAGCTCAACCAACGTTATATTTTTATTAACACTTCTCCCGCGACTTCTTCCGCGTACATTTTATACAGTGTGAGTCTTCATAATGTGCACATATCGAAATGAGGGTAACTAAGCTTAATTTTATCGAAGGAAAAAAAAAAAAAAAAAAAATTTGAATTTTTATTAAAATTCTTGTTCGCTGCTGTGACCCCTGTGTAAACAATCGCCCTCAATTGAGAATTATGGTTTTTTTCTAACAAAAATCTGATATTTTTTCATAAATTTTTACAATAATTGTAAAATTACTCAATAAAAGCCCCGATTACCTCTCTTTTTTATTACTTTAAATTATTCTCCATCGTATCAAATTTCTAAACGTGAAAATACCATGTTTATAACTCAATCACAACATTTCCTATCAACTGGCAATCACCATACTTTAGCAGGTAAAGATCCTTTTAAATATTTTTTTATTTTTCAAATATTTTTTTCCGTCGATAATATTATGCTATGTTTCCCTCATTTCGTTATGTGCACATTATGAAGACTCACACTGTATTTACCCCTACAAAATTTAATAACTGACTCCTTCTGTTAGGATCCTCCTGGGGGCTTACCATCACCTCTTAGAGCAGGGCAGAAGTAAAACTACACTACGTTTTTATACTAAGACTTCATACAAGTCGATTAAAATATGATTCGCGGTCGTAACAAATATGTATTTACAGAATTATAATCATTACAATCAGTAATACAACTTGTTAAGTTAGTATAATCCCCAAATGTCAAGATTTCATGAAATAGTCATTCTTGGGGATTACATGGTCTTAGAGAGTTGTGTTGATGACTTTAATGATTATAATCATTTTATTCTGTAAATACATATTTGTTACGGGCGCGCAAAACTTTAACTTAGAAAGATGTATTAATGATTCTTAGGATTAAAATTCTCTAAATATGTACCTGTTATTGTCGCGAATAATATTTTGATCAAGATACAACCTGACACTGACCTGCAAATTGCAAAAAACTTAAGAAAATTTGAATTTCGCGGTCTACTACTATCCATTCACCCTAAGAAATTTCTTCCTGCGAAAGGAGAAATTAAAAAAAAAAACCTTTTTTGTGTAAAATTAATGTTTCGCTTGTTGATATTATTATTACCCTTCGCATGTCGCGTGTACAGGGTATGTACAGATAACAATAGAATTTCATGCGACGGGTTAATAAAACTGACTGCTGTGATAGTGATTATCGTTATTTCAGGCGTTTAATTTAATCTATCAAAAAAAAAAGGAAAAAATCGATTATTTTTTAATCGATTTTATTACTAGGCAAAATAATCGATTTTTTATGTATACTGTCACATCCCTAATGCAGACTATAAAATACCTTATCAATTAACATTTTCTTCAATTTATTTTTAAACATATTTCCATTTAATTCTTTAATTGCTGGCGGTAACTGATTGTACACACGAATAGCAGTAACATAGGTACTTTTATATTAAATCATATTGTTAATAACTGTGTCATATTTATATTGTTTCCGAATATTTAGACACAGGAGAAGAAGATGACTATGCTCTCGACTCCATCGCTGTCTAAGCAGTGACTGACATCAGACTGATAGCTAATAAACACACGTTCATTCTGGTATCAGACTGACCAGACTGACAAAAATTATTAAAATATTTAAATAATCATCATTCTGGACCATCATTCCATCAGTCTACGTGTTATACAATCAGTTTCCCGTCATTCTGACATCAATCATAGACTGAACTGACATCAGAATGAACGTGTAACCTCCGTCTAATAACTCTGTCTACGGAATTTACGGTATTTTACCATAGCATAGATTAAAAATATGTTTTTACTAACACTGCAGCAACAGCATTATTTTGAATGTCATGAAATCATGAGGTTATGTTTATTTGGTTTATTGTTATTTGCTACAAATAATTAGAAATGGCAGACGTAAATAGTTTATTCGATTGTTTTGATGAGGTGGCGCCGAATGAAGCCTCTGTCCAATTCCCAAACATAAAGAAAGAAGAAGATGAAGCGTAAGTTAACCTCTAATATTAATGTTTACTCTCTAATTCTTGTTTCCATGTGACGGTTTTGTGCTTCTTTATAGAGAAGCAAGCACTGAAACAGAAGGTACCAGTCTAAAGCGGTTACACGAAGAAGTGGAGATAATTGAACAAACCACGAAGAAACAGAAACAGGAGGAAGATGATTCAGAGCTTACTAGTGACATAAAGTAAGTTCCTATAGATAGTCTACTGTCTAGCACTTACTGAACAGACCTGATGTGTTTATATTCGTGCTTATACTTACCTATTCACCGACAATCTCAAATCTGTAACATCTATTTCAGTTTGGACCTCCTCAATGCCCGCATAGTGATACATACACTAGAGACTCATGAGGGTTGTACACACGAGGTAGCAATACCGCCCAACCATGAGTACGCACCTCTTATGCCAATCACAGGCGAGCCAGCCAAGCAGTACACATTCATACTTGATCCGTTTCAGAAGGAGGCTATAATGTGCATAGACAATGTGCAGTCTGTGTTGGTCTCTGCTCACACCTCTGCTGGTAAAACTGTTGTGGCTGAGTAAGTTATTTTTTAATTTGAACTTTGTATTCTCAGATTAAATACTATTTTTTTTTATTCTTATCAGCTATTTTTGCCTTAGAAATACAAACAATCTTGCTGTTTAACTCCATATCAAAACAAATTGGTTTTTAAAACTTGTTGAACTTATCATGACTGTGTATAACTCACTAAACACACAGCAGAAACAAATTCTGAGTTGCACTTCCATAAACTGCCCTAAAATTTAACTTGACGAGAATGTTTTATTTCATTTGTTGTTCTCATTGTTCTAGGTATGCTATAGCATTGTCTCTAAAGAACAAACAGAGGGTCATATACACTACGCCTATAAAGGCCTTGTCGAACCAGAAGTATAGAGAGTTCTCAGAAGAGTTTCATGACGTAGGTCTCATTACTGGTGATGTGACCATCAATCCTTCTGCTTCTTGTCTTATTATGACCACTGAGGTAAGAATTAAAAAGTATTTATAGATAATAAAATGAACATGAAACTTTTAATATTCTTACAACCTGTACTTTTAATTTTATTAATATTTAAACAATATTATAAACCTATGTATGCCTTTCAGATTTTAAGAAATATGTTGTATAGAGGATCAGAAATCATGCGCGAAGTGGGATGGGTTGTGTTTGACGAAATTCATTACATGAGAGACAAAGAGAGAGGCGTTGTCTGGGAAGGTAGGTAAATTATGAAAAAACTATGATGGTGGTTTCTGTTTTGATAAGAATAAATAGCAAAATTGGTTGTTTGTATAAATCTCAGTGAGATGGTGTTAAAAACTTGTTTTTTTTGAATGCCCATTTATGTTGCTTCTATTTTTGGTAGTAGTTTTAAGTCAAATAAGAATCTACAAGTTTGGGTAAGAATGTTCATATATCTAACTTTCCCAGAGAACAGTTTATGAACACAATAATACATTCGTCTACTACCCATATTTTAGCAGTGTATTTTTATCCAATACATAGAAACGTTGATCCTGTTGCCTGATAACGTCCACTACGTGTTCCTATCGGCCACTATCCCCAACGCGCGTCAGTTCGCCGAGTGGGTGTGCCGCCTGCACTCCCAACCTTGCCACGTGGTATACACCGAGTTCCGACCCACTCCGCTTCAGCATTACATATTCCCAGCCGGAGGAGATGGGATACATCTTGTGGTGGATGAAAAGGTAAGTTCAGATCTATGAAGTGACGACAGCTGGATCAATGTGAGGATCAAACCTAGTTGGAGTTGTTGACAATGTCACTTCTCTTAGAGATCTTTTATTACAATATCCACATTCCCGAAAATAATGTAAGCAGGTAGCCAGGCAATACTAATTTTCACCTTTCTGTACTCTCAAAAATGTCTTAGCATCTACAAGAAGTTTGGACTATTAAAATAAAATAAAACTACACAACACATTTATTCCTCAAACAGGGTATATTCAAAGAAGATAACTTCAACACTGCTATGGCAGTGCTAAGCAACGCGGGTGACGCGGCCAAAGGCGACCAGCGTGGACGCCGCGGTGGCCCACGCGGCGCCAATCAAACTAATATATTCAACATAGTCAAGATGATCATGGAGAGGAACTTCGCCCCTGTCATCATTTTCAGTTTCAGTAAAAAGGACTGTGAGGCTTATGCTATGCAGATGGCTAAATTGGACTTTAACACAAGTAAGTAAAGACATATTACAAAAGTTAAAGGGCTCTAAAATGTTTATGCCATAAATGTGTTCATTCTAATAATTATGGCATTCTTTTATGATTACTCAACTAGTTTCCATAGTATTTCCTTTGTCTAAAATTAAAATCAGTTTGGTTCAATAACACTCTATCACTGCTTACCCTTTGTACACAATACATTCTTTGTAGTTGAAGAAAAGAAGCTAGTAGACGAAGTGTTCAACAACGCGATGGACGTATTATCTGAAGAGGATCGCAAGCTTCCTCAGGTTGAGAATGTGATCCCCTTGTTGCGGCGTGGCATTGGTATACATCACGGTGGACTGCTGCCTATACTCAAGGAAACTATTGAGATTCTGTTCGGATTGGGACTTATTAAGGTAGGAAATAGCAACAATATTAAAGCTTCACAACATCAGTTTTGCCTAATCTCATAAATCTTGCAGTTGGATATTATTCTGGCTTCTACGAGTGCCCTAATGGCAGATGTCTTATGCTGTTTTGTACAAGTTTCCATTGTCAGGGATCAGGTTGAGCGACATACCTGCGCCTTTGTATCTAAAACTATCTTTAGTCTCTCGAGCCCTTCTTCTGTAGTTTTGGAGACAATGAGTAGGTCATCCATGTAGTACTTGGTAAATCAATATGTACTATGACATATTGCTTTACCAAGTCGCAAATTTACAACTTCAAATGGACCATATATTTTTTTTTGCAAATTGTGTGTAAGTTTCATAATTCTGTTGTTAACAGGCGCTATTTGCGACTGAGACGTTCGCCATGGGTCTCAACATGCCTGCCAGAACTGTCGTTTTCACCAACTGTCAGAAATTCGATGGAAAAGATTTTAGATTTGTAAGTATAGTTCAGTTACTTCCTGCCATGTTTCTGACTAAAGTACATAAGGTCCATTATTATGTTGCTAAAGTATATGATCTGATGCATGCATTTGTTTGGAGAAAACCTTAAATTAGCTAGCAGTTAAAGTGGTTTTTGTGATTACACATATTTAACATTTATACCATTAACATAAGATTCAAAATCAAATGGCTCGCAGCAACTTCAGTACTATCTTCATTTGTAGATAACTTCAGGCGAGTACATCCAGATGTCAGGCCGCGCCGGTCGGCGAGGTCTCGATGACAAGGGTATCGTGATCCTCATGATTGATGAGAAGGTGACGCCCGCTATAGTAAAGGGCATGGTACAGGGTAAGGCTGACCCTATCAACTCTGCCTTTCATCTTACATATAATATGGTAAGTTGTATTTGTTAGCTATTGCACAAGAATATTGCCATAATAAAAAAAGTGTTGCCAGAGCTGGTAATGGAGTGTGATTTTTTGTAGGTACTGAATTTGTTAAGAGTGGAAGAAATAAATCCGGAGTATATGTTAGAGAGGAGTTTCTTCCAGTTCCAAAATCAGGCGGCTATACCAGACCTTATAGACAGTAAGTTTAAATTTGATTCGATTGATTTTAATTATGTATTTCTAAAAATCTGGAGGTATTTTACTTGAAAAAAGTTTAGTAACAAAACTAAAAGTGTTGCTTGATATGCTGCAATATTATTTTGTGTAATTTGCTCAAGGGTACATATCGGCGCTCGATTAGTTTTTCTTTACGATAACGCACTGAAACTCTAGGTTATACTATACCTATAAATTAGTGAGCGCTACTTTCTTACAAAAATGAAATTAACACATTTTTGGAAGAAAGTAGCCCTTCATCTACCACATCCACACTACATTTTTGATGCTATTTTAATATCTTCCGTTGCACACCCACAGAAGTGAAATCAAAGCAGAAAGAATATGATTCCTTGAGCATCGCGGAGGAGCACTCAATAGCTTCATACAGTGCCATCAGGACACAGCTCGACCTCTTGGGCGCGCAGTTCAGAGCCTTCATCACTAAGCCGGAGTATTTGAAGCCCTTCCTACAGCCTGGACGACTCGTTAAAGTAAGTTGTTCAAAAATAGCCCTAATAAAATGCACCTCTTATTAATAAACGCGGAGTGAAGATACAATTAGAACCATACAATTTTCGTGGTTTCAGTTTGGAATATCTTTACTCGGCGTTATAAAGGGATTGAAGTCGGAATTTTAGCTCTATTTACATTTGAGTATAATATCATTGATAACTTATCAAAATAAGTAATTAAACTTAAATTTAGAATTTTAAAAAGTTTGATTGTCATGTTTTGGAACCATAAACTCAGTGCTTCACGTGACACAGTCCCAATTCCATTGTAATTAAAAAAATGGACCTTATTGCAAATTGCAAAAGATAAGAAAGACGTTTGAAGAAAAACAATACTGCTTGGCAGCTTTTTTGGATATCTAACAGGCCTTCGACAGAGTGTGGCATAATTGACTCCTCTGTAAAATAAAGACTTGCCTCCCACACAGCTACTACAGAATACTAGAATCATACCTGAGAGAACGAATATTTCAGGTTAAAGAAAGAGATGCCATATCTGACTTCCACGAAATACATGCAGGTCCTATGCTGGGACCTGTGCTATACACCATATTTACGGCCGACATTCCTGAAGTAGATATTATAACCACGGCTACATTTGCTGACGACACCGCCATTCTTGCCAGTAGCGAAAACCCAGTCACAGCAACAGAAATCCTACAAAAAGGCCTGGATAAAATTACAACGTGGCTACAAAAGTGGTGCATAAAAGCAAGTGTATCCAAATCTGTGCAAGTTACGTTTGCGCTACGAAAAGGCAATTGTCCGCCAGTCCAACTAGAGAATTCGACCTTGCCCCACCAAAATAGCGTGCGATACAATACGACCGACGTAACTTGGCTGGCCTGAGTATAGCCTATGCGAACTTTCGCGCATGTTCTCTCACTAACACTCGCCTCATGCCACCATTTGGTTCCTAAAAAACGTTCGTGCGCAGCCTTCTGCGCGAAGTTCAGGCCCGCCAAGTTACGTCGGTCGTATTGTACCTAGGCCTATATCTAGACCGGCGCCTAACCTGGCATGAACACATAAAGAAAAAGAGAGACTAAACATAAAATTCAAGGGCCTGCTGTGGCTACTGGGTCGAAACAGCAAATTGTCAATAGACAATAAACTGCTAATCTACAAAGTAGTACTCAAGCCCATGTGGATGTACGGTATTCAGCTCTGGGGGAGTGCTTGCAATTCCAGCATAATATGCCTCCAAACGATGCAAAACTCAATCCTATGAAGCATATGCAATGCACCATGGTTTACTACTGTCGCGGAACTCCATGAGCGTGCTGAGATTGCAACGGTGAAGGAGGAAGTCCAGAGTGTAACTACAAGATACAGGGAGAGACTAAAGAGTTACCCCAATACACTGGCAACGCAGCTCACAATGCGCAGCTACGTGAAGCGCCTCAAAAGGAAAGATATTATCTTGTAAAACAATTAATGAGAGGTTGCTCTTACTGAGGAGCACACTCTGCACGCCAATACATCCCTAAAATATCTGCTTCTAGTGAAACTCACTGATTGCAGATACAAAACAAAAAAAAACAAAAAAAAAAACAATTGCAAATGGTCACTCAAAAACTTAAAAAGAACTATGTAGGTACCTAATATTAAAGTAGATACCTAAGTGCCCTAAGTGGCAATGAATGTAAATTATTTATCTAAGATTCTGAAATGATGTTAGTATTTTTCTCATATCATCCAAAATATGTTTGCAGAAAACAAAGTCAGACAGACAACTCCAAAACTTAGACAGTTTTTTAAAGATTATCTTCAATTAAACTGCCTATGCTTTGCAAATATTTACATTTTAACAATGTTTACATTACTGGAGGCCATTTATTTTAGGAAGTCAAGTAGACGACAGTCAAGTTGTTGTATCAATGAGCATTAGTAACGAAAATACTTTTAAATCTTTAAGAAGTGTATTTTTGTCATAACATAGATAAAAACTGAAAAACACGAGTTCGACTGGGGCATCATAGTGAACTTCAGGCACAAAACTGGTAAAGGAAAGAAGGGCGAAGACAACCCGCTCTCAGCGGAGACTGTCATCATAGTGGACATACTGCTGCATGTGAAGAAAGCGACTGATGAAGATACGGACAGCAAAATGCCATGCCCACCTGGCGAGGTAAGAATATTTCAAACAAACTAGAAATAATAATGTTATTTATTTCGTTTGATTAAAGAGTAAATTCAAACTTTTGCTTCTGGAAAATAGACAGCTCCAAAAATTGCTATCAGTCAATTTAATGTACAAGTTTCATATGTCTACCAATGTTTTGTAACATGTAATCAGATGTTTGTGCTGCAGTATTTATATACTGCGATTTTCATCCATTTAATCTTTTTCTGTCATTATTGCCAGGCAGGGGATGTGGAAGTAGTCCCAGTACTCCACACACTAATCTATCAAATAAGCTCTCTTCGAGTATACTACCCCAAGGATCTGAGACCCGCAGATAACCGGAAATCTGTGTTGAAGACTATTGGTGAAGTTAAAAAGCGCTTCCCAGAAGGACCGCCATTATTGAATCCTCTAAAAGACATGAAAATCAATGAATCTGTGTTTAAAGAATGTGTTGAAAGGATCAAATTGTTAGAAGAAAGGTGAGATATGATTATGAACTGTTTAGCCTCTTCTGGCTGGTTTTCTAGCAGCCAAATTAAAGTTTGTCTTACCCAACTTGCATCGTACGTACTATGTAAATCTATACTAATATTATAAAGCTGCAGAGTTTGTTTGTTTGTTTGTTTGTTTGTTTGTTTGAACGCGCTAATCTCTGGAACTACTGGTCCGATTTGAATGATTATTTTAGTGTTGGGTAGTCCATTTATCGAGGAAGGCTATAGGCTATATTTTTTTTCTTCAAAATTAGGGATCCGTAATAAAATTGCTATTTTGTAACACAAGGTGTAAAATCGAAAACCTATTTTTGCGTGCGCTGCAAAAACTATTGACAATAGAACAAAATAATGTACTACGAGTTTGTAGAGCCCATTAAGACCTACAAAAAAGTCCGCGAGAACATATATCTAGCTATCATGGTTTAATCACAATAACCGATTTTGTGTTCAAAATAATTATTAAATCGTCTGAAGAAAAAAAAACTACGTTAAATATGTATCGTAATATTAATCTTTATCGAAATTAAGCATTATGTTATCAAGAGTATTTATGAAGAAGTAAAATACTTTTTGTTTCATCTCAATCGGATATTTCGTTTAAAAGTTATCACGTGTGTAAGATGTTAAGAGTTGGTACCTATTAAGGAGTTATGGGCCATAGAGTTTTTTATCTATACTATTATTAAAGCTGAAGAGTTTGTTTGTTTGAACGCGATAATCTCTGGAACTACCGGTCAGATTTGAATTCTTTTTGCATTTGATAGCCCAATTCTTGAGGAAGGCTATAGGCTATTTAACATCACGCTATGACCCTTAGGAGCCCAGCAAAAAGAAAAAAACTCAGAGTGAACGGTAAGCGAATACGAAGTGTTGCGACGCGACGGGGTAGGGGTACAAGAAATTTCACGCGGACGAAGTCGCGGGCAGAAGCTAGTGTTAGCATATACTTGCCTACTACAGCTGGGCAAAGAACAAGAACTCTCCCATGATTTACAGATTTTTCAGTAATTTTTTTAGTAATTTTATCCTACTCTTGCCGTCATCATCATGCTTATATTTATCTTGCTCCCAATTTCCTGTAGGCTGTACTCCCATCCCTTACACAACGACAAGAGTCGCGGCGCTCTAACCGCGGCATACGACAGGAAACAAGAACTGCACCAAGAGCTGACCCTCGCCAAGGCCGAGCTGAGGAAAGCCAAGAGTATACTCCAGATGGATGAACTGAAGAAGAGGAAGCGAGTGCTGCGGAGGATGGGGTACTGTACCGCGGCTGATGTTATTGAACTTAAAGGACGCATCGCTTGCGAGTTGAGCAGGTTAGTAAATCTAATTTATTTATTTTATTTTCGGAAAGCTTACAGACTAATAACATTATACTCGTAGTAACAAAAATATATAACTAAATTGCTAATGACAATAATTGCTAATCTTAAATTCATTCATTCTTTCACTGACAGACCATGCACTGCCCAAACCACTGGGTCTAGAACCATGAAATGCCCAAGAGTTTCTTAAATAACAAAAGTGAGTGTTAGGGAAGGATTTTTTAAAGGTTCATCCTTTAGAGTTTAGCGGGATAAAATAGGGAATGAAAGTTTGTACAGAACTTGGTGATTTTTGCCGATGGGAAACCCCATCGCGGGCGCATATCTTGTAAATAGTACCCTTGCGATGTGGAGCTGTCCTCCGAGGACGCGAGCTGTCAGTCGTCCGCTGTGGAGCTGTCCCGGGAGGACGCATTCACACTCGTATGTTTGACGTCTTTTCCCTCATAACTACTTATTCTATCTTGCTCAAACTTGCACAGAGTGTACTAAACAGAACAAGAAAGATATATAATCCTTGTCAAGTACTTCAAACGAATGAACGACGATTCTACAGACGCCTCAGTAGTCCCGCGCCCGCGCGTCCTCACGGACCCATAACGGAAGACGGTAGTGATTTGTGAAAATGTGTTTTGTGAGTGTATAAGTGAGAAAACCAGCAAAAAAACACCATTTCGTCGTGAAGGGGTAAGTATTTTAGAGTTTTTAATGCATAGGCATTGAATTTAAGCAAAAAAATTGTTATTTCACGAACATCGAAAATATTTTTTGCACGCGACGCGCGTCATGGCCGCCGCTTGGCGCGGGTTTTACAATAATAATTAAACGAATTGTATCTAACTGTTGTTATTACGTATGTTTTTACGTATAGAATTATTGTTAATTAGCAACTAATTAAAAAATTACCGTTAGGAATTTGCGTAACACTGAAATTAGAAATTTGCGAACAAACTACAGGTGACTGTTGACCTCGAATGACCCTTTAACAATAACAAGTTTTTGTAAGGTCCTGGTGTAAAAAAAATGTATGGGGAGGTGTGTTATTTTTATTGATTAATGTGAAATAATGTATACTTACGTAATTAAAATAATAATATTTTGAAATAATGGTATTTTTTTTTAATTATAACGACCATTGTACAATAAACTGGAAAAAAGTCGCTCTTATTGGATTCCAATTAGATTCTATCTAGAATGAATAATACATTACACTGTGTTATATTTTTTAATATTAGCTTGTTTTATAACGATTCCAACGACATAACTTTTATATACAGCTCCCATACAAAACTTCAGAGATATCGTCGTTTTAATCAGCCGCGGCGTATTCGCGCGGGAAAGCGCGGAAGTACTCACGCATGCGCAAAATTGCGCAAAAATGGCGCCACCGACAAGGGGATAACATATTCATGCTTGCTCGCTTTTCATGTTTGTGCGTGTCCTTAGTTGTTCTGAACTACCTAATTGATCTTGATGCGATTTTTACCATAATTATGATAATTTATTCCGTAATATTTAACTTAGATATACAGAAAGCTCGATTTTTTGCTTATACATCAGTAGATTGTACCTGTGCGAAGCAGGGGCTCGCTAGTATAAACTAGAAGAGGGTATACAAGGTTATGGCGCTGCATAGTCTGCATGACGATTGCATGACGATTAAACTGTTAGAAATAGTTCTTTGATATGTCTTGTCAAATCTACCCGGTTTGGCTCGCTTCCTTCCTACGTTCAAAGCTTGTGAAAAACGATTTTGATTGAGTCCGTTACTTATCGAGAAAGCTTGATACAGGACTCGTCTACAAATTATCTCTTAATGTCATTCTCTGGGGAGTGTTTAAGGTCCAACGTGGCTAAACTTTGTTGAAAAATGTCCAGACGTTTTGACGAGAAGCCTCAACATACAAACAGACAACAATAATGTATCGTTAAGACTTTATTGGGTCATATAACATATTTCTTTTGTTCAACTCCTCCAGTGCTGACGAACTCTTACTGACGGAGTTGATATTCAACGGCGTGTTCAACGGTCTGACCTCTGAACAGAGCGCGGCGCTGGTCAGCTGCTTCGTTTGCGACGAGAACTCTTCACAGTCGTCTTCTACCGGAGAGGAGTTGCGTGGAGTGCTTAGACAATTGCAGGTTTGTTAATAGTGTATTCTTAGAAAGGATCACACAAAGGTACAAATTAATGGATAGAGCAAAACTGCCGCTCTCGATCCGATCGCGCACAAGACCGATCGACGATCTAGTTAATTATTCAGAACATTTACGTTTGCTTAAATTAAAGATTTGGAGACAATCAAGTGGAGGGAGGGTGTAATCAATCACAACAATCAATGTTTCTGTCAGTGACAGTTTCTGACAATTTAGTACCTATGCGTATTGACGGCGGAAACCACTTTTGCTTTAACTATTTTTTACTATAAATCCATGTGCTGACATTTTTTTTATCGAATTCATATTATATGATGATTCTGTTGTATAGGAATACGCCCGCCGAATAGCGAAGGTATCACTAGACGCTAAGTTGGATGTGGATGAAGACGAGTACGTGGGCAAGTTCAAGTGCACGCTCATGGACGTGGTGCACGCCTGGGCCAAGGGAGCCTCCTTCCTGCAGATCTGCAAGATGACTGACGTGTTTGAAGGTAAGGAGATTACCATAACCATAATCAGCCTATAATGTTCCCACTGCTGGGACACAGGCCTCCTCTCAATGAGAGGGAGTGGGCCGTAATCCACCACGCGGGCCCAGTGCGGGTTGGTGGATGTTACATGTCTTCGATTTTTTGGTTCTAGGACATGCCGGTTTCCTCACGATGTTTTCCTTCACTGTTTTGAGAGCAGTGGTGATGAAATAATTTACACAAAGTAAAGCGCCTGTCTGGGTTCGAACCTACCACCTACAACTCGTAAGTCGTGTCCGTGACCACTGGGCCACCACTGCTCTCACAAGGAGACTTAATTACTTTTCAATATATGGTCCGCTTAAAAGAGCATGTGCAAGTGATGATATGTAAGGACACTGGGTAATCAACCCTAACATTTCTCTTGTTGGCTAGCTTCCATGATTTAGCTTTTATAACAACATCGTGAAATTGGACGTAGCATAAGATTGGATAAAAAAAGATTAATCACGAAAGTGTCGGTGTGACTGCACACAACATTATTTTTCACAATTTTATTGAATATAATGATGCCTTCAAAAATGTATTATCCCTAATAACATAATTTAATAATAATTTTCCTTTGTCTCCAGGTTCCATAATCAGATGCATGCGTCGTCTGGAAGAGGTGCTACGTCAGCTATGCCAGGCAGCCAAGAACATTGGCAACACAGACCTCGAGAATAAGTTCAGTGAAGCCATCAAACTGCTCAAGAGAGATATCGTGTTTGCGGCCAGTCTGTACATGTAACAGCTCTGTATGTAACTTTGAACTGTAATAATATAAGTATTCCAATTTAATGCTGTATTTTATTTCGATATATTATATTTCGTTGATAAAGTAGCGGAAGTTATTAGTAAGGTAGAATATAATAGCATATGTAGTTATCTTGCTTTGTATTGACATCGATAATATGTGTATATTGTGGCAACTCTATGTAAGGTAGGTGGCTGCATGAAAGGAGCCTCCTCAAGCGTGGTACACACCGATCCTCTGGTACGTCCGGCGCACCCTGGGCAATCGACTTTTGTCGATTGGGTAATCCTTTCCCCACGATTGCAAATATATGTCCTAATCGGCCCTTCTCAGCCAAACAAACAAACAGCCACACAGCCAAACAATCCACTGACAAAACTAGCCTTGCGTAAAATCTCGAAGGGTACCGGGATAGGGAACCAAAACAACCTGCATCATTTAATAGCGGACGATGAAAGCGCGGGTACAATCCGGACCTGATATTTGTCGGCTCAAATATTAGTACCCAGAGCAAAAAGACCATTTGCCCACCAATCCCCCGAACCCAACATAGACTGATCATGTGCCATATCCAGTTCGCTGTCCACGCGGTGGTAATGTCATTCGAACGCCGCTTCAACTACCTAAAAGCTGATTGGGAACAATATTCAAAGTCTGTGGATGCCCAATTACTTACCATCCCGCCTACCCTACAAAATTGCGACAAATTCGTGGTCGTCGTCTCACTATCATCCCGAA